>CM061046.1:15090541-15733277 GCA_030762985.1 Adelphocoris suturalis
CTCTCTCTCTCTCTCTCTCTCTCTCTCTCTCTCTCTCTCTCTCTCTCTCTCTCTCTCTCTCTCTCTAGGTATAATAGTATAATTGGTGAACCTAGTGCTCCTCAGTTCATCGGTAGGTACCTATTCGTATTTATTGTAGTTTTTAACGTTCTGATTAGCAACCAATACTTGGATAACAATTCTTTAATAATCCATAGGTAGGTTTATGAATATGAAAGCGTCCTTGATTTCAGATTATTACAAAAAGCCATTGAGCACCTACCTACTTACATATATGAACGTTTGGCAGTTTATTAACAGTCTTCGTATACTCAGCAACAAGCACTAGAAATTAATACTAAAACTATAAAATAAAATGAAATCCTCGACTGTTGCCCCTCCATGAGAAATGACTCAGCTACGCCACTGTGAAGTAGAAGGATGTTTTGGAGGAGGATGTCACAAAACGGATTTCAACAAGAAAATGTTCGAAAATTTTGATTGTAAGATGTTTGGAGCCATACCAATAGCTTCATTTTCTACGAAAATTCTCTAAAACGAGTCCTTTTGAAACTTGACAGCATCAGCGCTCTCATGTCGTGTTGTGAGCTTCAAGATGACTTCCGTAGTTCTAGCTGTCTTCATCACCAACGACGGAAAACCTGTTTTCGACAGCGGTCAATAAGTAAGAATTTTTTGAAAAACGTCAATCACGCGACCGCAACACACCTCTGGCAAACGGTTCCACGCAAGGAAGATACGGCCTTCCAGCGATGGCCCCTAACGGCACGCAACTAGTTTGATTTGACCTCCACTCTTGAAATTGTGGGAATTCTGGAGTCATCACTAGGCCAGGAGTTCGAACTGGTATAAAACATGAGTGTGCGAATCGTAAACACGTGTGCACTGCAGATTCCTCATTAGGGATGAACCATCAACAAGCAGCAATCGATTTTACCATCAATTGTACAATCAAAAATCAACAATCGATTGTACTAATTTATTAATGTTAATAAAATAAATTAATAAAATAATTTAATTTTAAAAAAATTCTCCCGAAAGTGAAAACAATGCTTCCACTACCTATCGGAAGCGAAAAAAAAAAAAAAAAAAAACTAGACATATGTGAAATCTACGTCATCGATCTACGAATCATTACCACTCATATAATTTTAAAAAAAAATAATAAAAATGGGACCGTCTAGGGACGCCCGAAGGAAGCTAAGCTTTATATCATAAAGCGTAGAATAGAATTATGAGTATTTTCATACTCATTAACAATCACTTCTAATTGGAATTAATTTAAGTTTAATAATTTGCAAGCTTCAATTTTCGTAAAATCAGTTTTATTGCATACAAGTTCTCACATACAATATATAACATACAAGTTCCAAATCATTTAGAAAGCTTAATTATTTGCCTGTTCATCAAGATCAGAAGTGCATTCAGTAATTTCTACTCCATTATTCTCATTGTTATCTTCTATGTAAGTGATGATGATTGACGTCGTAGAGTAGAGAAAGAAAGACCGGGGAGGCCTAGGGTAGAATCTCGATCGTTCGGGACAGATCGGATTATGACTGACGCTTGGGCCATGACGGTTTTCACGGGGAAACTCCCCGAGCAGCGAGCTTTCCTAGTGGGGAAGGGGGGGCGTCCCGTATAAAAGCTTCGCTTCAAGAAAAAAAAAAAAAAAAAAAAAAAAAAAAAAAAAAAAAAAAAAAAAAAAAAAATGCATTACAGTCTCTCATACCCACCGGGAAGAAGTTTGTAACAAAATTGTGCTATCTAGCTAAGTTTCTCAGCACTCAGTTAAGTAAGTATAATAAATACAACCAACGAACGAACTGAAGAAAAAATACCTATCATGAATGTATAGATCATTGAAAAGTTGTAAATGATCTTGAAAAATTCCATAGCGGAAATGAGAAATCAAGAAGTAGCGTGAAATGACATAATTGGTCGATTAAGAAACGACAAAATGATACTCAATGTAATTTACGTTTGTGCAAGCGCTGAATGAACTGATGAGTTGAAAACAATGAAATAGGAACGGGACCATCTACAACCTAAACCGCACTTTTTGTGGCAAATTAATTGCAAAATCGACCACTAGGAGGTTAGTAACAAAAGTATGAACACCTTGTATAAATAATATATATAGTATATATATATATATATATATATATATATATATATATATATATATATATATAATATATATATATTTATATATGTAAGTATATAAAAGTGGTTGAATATATATATAAATATACCCTAAATATTGTTTTGATAAGAGGGTTCCTTGAAGGGAGTCAGTGGCTCCAAGAACGAATGGGACCTAATAGAGATGATTATGGGTCATCGGGTCAACTGGTGCAGTTAACGTTGGATCAAAGGTCCAACGTCTCTCTTGCATGTACTCAATACCTACTAGAAAATAGTTTATTGCTTTAAAGTCATGGATGACACACCAATTGGTATCACCAGGACAGTCTAGCTGTGGGAAGAATTAGGTAGCTCCTCCATTTCCCCTCCCGACGACGATTTCAAAATGTCCAAGGTTTGCTGCACTGTGGACTAAAATTGGGATCTAACAAAAAACGCGGGACATTATTGCACAGATTTATCATTTCTAAGCTTCGTTCTCAGTGTGCGTTCTGCCAGTTCGGAACGGTTCTGGGCAAGCGCAGTCGAGTTTTGTCGTTTTCAGTGTCAGAACGCCCAGTTCCAGAATGCCGAGAACGCTGGGTTGGGCGTTCGCTGTTTTACAAACCCAGTTCCGAACGGTTCTAACAGTCCCCGATTTTTTTTTCAGCAGAAGATGATTCCCACATTTTAAGCACCGAAAAATGTTCAACTCACAATGCTGGAAAATAACTAGATTGCAGGTGAATGGACGTAGGTTAAAAATCGGCCATTTTTTACAATTGTAAAACAATGACTTGTACAACTTGTCTGTACACTTGTTAATTTTCACTGTGCATTAAAGTCTACACTTCTATCTTTATGAAACGCTCACACACTCATTTTGGTTTATTATTTCCAATAATAAGCCTATGTGATCGTGTAGCAAAACATTTTTATAACCCCCCCTCAAACTTTGTCACTTTACGTTTCAAGGTGCGTAGAATCCAAATTTGAAATGTCCGTCCGCCGTTCACCGTCCGGGCCATAAAAGGCCTAAGAATTGACTTAAAAAATCCGTTCTTTCGCACATAGACTCCATTTGGGGTCTAGTTGGTCCTAACGTTTAACCATCCCGATCGCTTTACTCGCATAGATGCTATGGGCCAAAAACGGGCGAAAAAGTGTCTTTTTCAAGGCTTTGAGTGTTGGACTTACGCACGCACGCACGCAGAGGGTCACGGTAGGTTGTGATGGGGGGGGGAGGGGGGGAAGCGGGGGGTGGAGTGAGAGGAGGCGCCGCGGCACCTTGTGGTGTCTGGGGTGACCAGGGGCGTAGCAGAGGGGTGTAGGAGAATGGATATTTATTACTTTTTCGTGTTTATATCCACCACGGCACCATGAGGTGGGTACGGCGTTCCTTCGAGGCATGAATATAATTATGTTTTTTTCTAGGTCATATTTGTGTGTTAATACCAATGCTTTTCCTACGCATATTTAATAACATATCCTCTCGACTTTTCGTACGTACTTAGATAATGATATTATTAAGGCAATAACTATTTGAATAGATAGGAGCTCAAATCGAGAAATATAAACATGCGTATATAATTATAGAAGTATAGGTTGTGGCAACTCGAAATAGGACACGCCGAGGAGTCTGGACGGGCCTTATGACGTACGCAAGCCAACTTAAACTACGATCATACTCAATTGAAAAAATAATAAACCTTTGTGAAATAATTTGCAGCGTTTTTAATGATTATTTTAAATCAATGATGCATCAATTCAGATGAAAAGAATAATGGGAGGCAATAATTATACAAAGGAATAAAAAAATAATACGTTATTTATTTCATTACTTACACGAATTACAAACTGAATATAGCGCCTACCTAATCACAGGTACATTTTGAGCAATTAATTATATATTCCTTACTGTCTTAAGTTTAGCTTCGTTGTTCTAGAAACCCGGATACGTACAGTATCATAATATGTACGTTTAATAAATATGTTCTTGATTATTATGCGTTTCAGAAATCAGAAATGTTGATAAATAATTTGTTTAAAATTAATCTATTTGCTTATGGTAGTAAAAATAAATAAAACAGGTGATTAAATTACAAAATAATAAAATGTTTCAATGGCTGTTTCAATAAGGGATGCCTGAATCCTGTACTGAATATATAGGATCCTGTGAAGGAACACAAATTGAGTAGTAAGTTGTTACTAGCACAGGTGCCTCCTTTTCCTTCGTAATGCTGGCAAAAACAATAACAGGATGCAAAAATATAGAACACTAGATGAATTAATAGTTAGTGTAAATTTGTACTCTAGGCTGGTCCGGTTTTCAACACTATTTTATAATTACTTAGAGCATCATATTGTTAGCAACGTAAATCATTGATATACTGGGTATCCAAATAACTCAGCTTGGGTTGATACTCCTTAACGGAAAGCGACTTTTTGGTAGAAAAGGGATTAAAATGAAATTACTCAGGGCAACGGATATCATCACGTTGAAAAACAGGTACAAAATCGTCTACCATCTCCTGAATTTTGGCACATGGCACTTGGGGGGTATATAAGGGAAATGAGGAGAAAATGTAAGAAAATTTAATATGAGTTTATTCTTTAGATTTTTTGGCATGCTCAACTTTACAATAAAAATGATATAACTTGTTTCAAGGAATTTTGAATTATATTATAGTTCAGAAATAAATGAATTAAAATAAAATAAATAAATAAAAAAATTTATTTTCCCACCTGTGTCCCATTTTCTGCCGTAAATTATCTATACAATCGTAACCTCTGTCGCCTACCTCTTGAAAGTAATGCTTTTCTAACCTCTTGTCACGAGGTCGACTTTTTCAATGTCTCCCTGCCTTCTTTAAAATTCTATTTATCATCCTATCTTAAACCCATGTGCCACCCAACAATTTTACTTTCTTAAATTTATTGCCTAGTATTTCAGTTCTCTCATTTTCAATAAGTTATACTTGTTCATGTCCCATATTATAATGTCCCATATTTTTATCATAAATTATGCCTTAATGTAAAATATGTTTTTCGAAAATAACTTAATCTGTATCTTTATATAATTGTGTATATAACTGTATCTGTTTCATGAAATGTATTATTGAAAATTTTTTTGTAATTGGCTCTAGCCGTCAATCCTACCATCAAACCTCCATAGCAAGCTCTCCAAGCATCGTGAATCAATAATCTTTGATTTAATCCCGGAAGAAGTAGTAGAAGCCCGGAAATTAAGTTTTTCGAAACTTTGGAATAAAGTCGCCTTTATTGAAACAGATTCTCATCAAGACTCACAGAAAAGCATTGAGACTGAGAGATTGGTTTTCAATTTTCAAATCATGGAAATTGGATGGAGACGCATAGTTACTTGGACACCTTATATATACATGACTTACTTAATGCCAGCTTAAGGAAGTCTTAGGAGTCTTAAATCGACTTACACATAACTAGGAGGATTTTTTAGGAAGTGTTGTTTTTCTTGAGTTTTTGAAGTAGAGGTAAGTACCTACTCAAAAGCCTTAACCCTTTAAAGCATCAACATATGTTTCGACCCTTCAAAGTTCCTTTTCTTTGCCGAGAAGTGAGAATACTTTAGCTCTGACGTCTGGGTTCTTGTACAGAAACACGGAGGCGACTGCGCCAACTGTAGATCCCAGCCAGTAGACGAAGAAATGCTGGCCGGCTGTGTGCCCATCGCATCCGAGTTTGAGGGAAGTCGCGAGAGCAGGATTAAAGTAGCCACCAGAGTAGTTGAAAGCTGCAACAGTGTTGAATTTATTGAATATATAATTTTCAGTTTTTATTTATTATTATTTTATTTATTGTTCTCAAGAATTTGGATCCTTAGCTTTGCCACCAATCTGGCGCTAGCAAGAAAGGCATTTACAACTAGATATTGCCCAGGCTTTTATGCTCTGCTCACCAGATATCGCCCATACTCATAGGTAGCTGAAAAGACTTGCGCCTGCTCATTGAGAATCTGACTGTCGTTGCCTATCCTGATAGGTTTCAAGATCATATTAATCTGATTTTTGAGCTAGCTTGTACTCTCTGACTCCAATAGATCGTCAAAACCCCAATTTAGCTTTATATGATTGGCCCATCAGTAATTTAGAATACATTGCTTGGCAAGGCACATTTTCAGAATCGGTTATGACCGAAGGACCAGAGTTCCCAATCAAGCCAATTCAGTGCCAGTTTAATGACTCTTCAACTTTATTCTCCTTTACCTCTATAATTATTTTTCTGTAAAGCATTCAGAGTGATCTGGGAGTGTCACTATTCGATTTAGCGTGAAATGTAACTATGTCACTGTACGGCCCCAAACTCATTAGTCAACAAGAAGAGATTAGAGATCATATGATATGATAAAAACCTAAAAACTATATGATAAAAACCTAAATTTTGGACATATTAATTTTTTTTTTGCATTCCAACATCAATTTTTCTTCTAAATTTAAGTACAAAGTTAAATTCATGCAGCATGATCTAATGAGCGAATATAAGTAAATTACCGTATTATATTATTATTAATTATTATTTTATAATGTTAAATTGTTTTGAAATTTGAGCTTTTTGAGTGCTAAGAAATTGTTAACTATTAATTTTATGGCAAAAAACGTATCCTAAATGATAATCTGCTCTATTCAAACAGATTTAGGATTTTTAGCTTTTTTTTACTGTTCTCACTGCCAAGGGAGTTGTGGGACCAGTTGTTTTAGGATTCATTTCTGGGATTAACCAAGATAAAATCTCTTACATGGCTGGTACCACGGTTGGGGAGAGCCCCAGGCCATCATAGACGTATAATACATGGACCGCTCACTGCCAAGGATTTTGTGGTACTAGTGGTTTCGGGATTCTTTTCTTGGATTAACCAAGATAAAATCTCTTACAAGGCTGGTACCACGGGCGGGGAGATCCCCAGGCCATCATAGACGTATCCAACTAGGAATCTATTCCCCTTCCATTCCACGTTTCATCAAACCAACTACGGATTAAACTCTTCAATCGTTCGGATGCAGGATATGGTTAACTCCCTCGGATCTTTGATCGACGTGTGGTCTGACTCCATGGCAGTTATTAAGCGAAAGTTGAGACTATATTTTGGCAATTTTCCTGCCCCACGGTAACGTAACTTAGTCCAATTTACTGAAATTTACTGCAATTTTCTTTCTATAATGTGATTTGTCTCTCCCACTTACCAATGATAGGCCAAATGAAATGTTTTTTGTTTTTGTATCTGTGTTTTTTCCACTTCTACATCACCTGACTGGCTGAATTTGTAATTGTGTTCGTTGTGTAAAAGGGATATCAATCCCGCTAATAAATAAATAAATAATATATAATAATAATGATAATACATGGACGGCTCACTGCCAAGGATTTTGTGGTACTAGTGGTTTCGGGATTCTTTTCTTGGATTAACCAAGATAAAATCTCTTACAAGGCTGGTACCACGGTTGGGGAGAGCCCCAGGCCATCATAGACGTATAATACATGGACCGCTCACTGCCAAGGATTTTGTGGTACTAGTGGTTTCGGGATTCTTTTCTTGGATTAACCAAGATAAAATCTCTTACAAGGCTGGTACCACGGGTGGGGAGTGCCCCAGGCTATTATAGACGTATAATACATGGACCGCTCACAACCAAGGATTTTGTGGGGCCAGTGGTTTTTGGGATTCATTTCTGGGATCAACCACAATAAAATCTCTTACAAGGCAGGTTCCACGGTTGGGGAGAGCCACAGGCTATCATAGACGTATAATACATGGACCACTCACTGCCTAGGATTTTGTGGACCAGTGGTTTCGGGATTCTTTTCTTGGATTAACCAAGATAATATCTCTTGCAAGGCTGGTACTTGGGACGGGGAGAGACCCAGGCTACCATAGACATATAATACGTGGACCACTCACTGCCAAGGATTTTGTGGGACAGGTGGTATCGGGATACCTCTACCCCTCGGCAACAATCCTGCATTTCCGGAGTTCCACTTTAGCCGTGAGAGGCAAGAACCACTTCCTCCCATTCATTTACTGCTAGTTCAATTGCATTAGAGGCTAGAATTGTTCCTATTAAGATCTCAATCATTTTAAAAAGTGTCGATTTTTTCGAAGTACCTTTTCTTATTATTTGAGTTTACTAATACTCATAAATGTGAACATTACAATATTGAAACTGTGTCCTTAATATCAGAGATTATGAATAATTATGAAGATTCGTCATACATAGACAATATATTTATGTAATACCTTAGTTTGTTCATAGTGATAAAAAGTTCCAGTCATGCAGCGTGATCTTATGAGCGAATTTTCGTAAATTATCGTGTAGTATAATGTTAAATTGTTTTGAAATTTGCGTTTTCCGAGTGCAAGGAAATTGTAAATTATCAATTTTGTGGCAAAAAACGTATTTTAAATGATGATCTCCTATTCAAATAGAGGTTTTGAAATATTAGCATTTTTGCGGTTTTTATAGATTTTTTCAGCAAAGTTCAATGAAATTCAACTAAATTTTTCAGCACAAATTTGTACATCAGTTTTTGAATGTTCTATTTTATAGTTAATAAACTTTATTTGAGCAATATTCTGCCAAAAAATATAAATTTAAAGATTTTTAGCCGTTTTTAGTAATTTTTTTTAGTAGTTACATTTTCTGAAATGTGACCAATTTAATGTGCTCAAAAAGTGCTGGCCAACGAACTCATCCTTTCGTTTGGAAAGCTTGATTTTTGACGCAAGAACGGAATTTTTATCTCAATCCTAAGGAGAGTTATCGTCTGGAATGACATTATTATATACTAGCCGCTCCGGCTCGCTACGCTCGCCTCCACGTCCAGCCGGGGGGCAAGCCCCCCGGACCCCCCATTAAGTTGCTCGCTTCGCTCGCAACGTGTGGCATGTAGGGAATATTGCTCGCTTCGCTCGCAAAGTCTGGCATGTAGGATATGTTGCTCGCTTCGCTCGCAAAGTCTGGCATGTAGAAAATGTTGCTCGCTTCGCTCGCAAAGTATGGCATTTAGGGGGTGTTGCTCGGTTCGCTCGCAAACGGTAGATCTCTAAGGGTAGGTTTAACTTCTGTAGGGGATGCTGCTCGCTTCGCTCGCTTGAGGAAGTTATACTGCCCACCCAACTTGGCAGACGTTTTTTTCAGTTGGGAATTATTACAAACAAATTAAATCTTATAAAACTACGTGGAACCACGAAAAGTTTATTCGGGGATGTTGCTCGCTTCGCTCGCAAGGTATACCTGTATATGTGTAGGACAAAGTCCGTATTTATTATTTGAAATGGCTCTCGCTTCGCTCGCAAGGTAGGTACCTATGTAGGCATACCTGCTCGCCTCGCAATGTTGTGACATCGAACCCTTCACGTCAATTCTTGAGCCTTCTCTCGTCCACGGCAGAATCATTTTAATCGCTTTGCTCGCTTCTGCTCGCAATTTGACCGAGTTCTCGTCACTTTTTTCGATATCCGATTTCGGATTCAGATTCGGCGGACCCAAAGCTGTATTTCGCCCGCGAAAACCGTTCCGAAAAACGTACCTTTATGGGGTATATTTTAATCGGAAAAAACCAAGTTTTTCGGCGGACTTTTCGAGAAAACGGGTCCGTACTCTCGCATTTTTTTGACGCATTTCCCGATACTTTTTTCGCGATCCGATCGCGCCGTCGTCTTCCTCGTTCAAAAACCTACGAAACCGGTATTTTTCCGGAATTGTCGACGGCCGTTTAGAGGGGTAGAGGATGCGGGGAAGTCCAAAAAGCGCACATTAATTCTTACTTCGACCCCCCTCCCGCCCTACGGCCCATGGTTCGGGTGGGATTAGAAAATTTTAAATTCGCTTATACACCCTATCGGAAAATCCCAAAAAATATCCCCCCACTCGTAGATCCGGCCCACTCAGCCGTTTGGCCGTGCATAGACACGACAAACGGACGGAGTTTCATTCTTATTAATAGTATAGATGTACATGGAAAAGCGTTAAGCACTAGGAATCGTTTCAGAATGCCTCAAAACGGATTTCAATTATGGAATTTTTAAAAAAATTTGATTTTAAAATTTGTTGAGCCATTGCAATGGTTTATTTTCTACAAAAATTTGCTAAAATACGTAAAATGAAACATTGTATGTAGTATGTAGTGCCACTCTCATAACGGATGAATCCAACCACAGCTCGTATGCACGGTTTTCTTCTGAATTTAGCTTTGTTCCAACAACGGTTCGAGAGTGACCCCCGGGGCACCTCCAGAGTTGCTGTGAGGTTAGCTCCAACTTTCGTGCTTGTTGGAACACTATGGAGCTCAACCGGGAGTTCAAAACGTGTTATTAACGTTAGTTGAAGATTGACGTAAAGCAGATGTGATAATAAACGTGAGAGAGACCTGATAAAAAACGTAGTAGAGAAGGTGAAAACAGTTTGGAAAAGGTTACATGGATTGGAGTTTACCCAAGGGTAGCAGGTTATTTCAAACTGTTGTTGGAACGCAATTTCAGGCTCTGAGCTCTTCTAGGGCGCCCTTTTGTCCTTGTTGGAACAAGGCTTTTGAAGTAGAGCCTTGGGTTTTCCACACAATTCTGGTCCCTCTTGCGGGGCACAAAATGACCAGTCCAGGTATTATAGGTCTATCCAGGCTACTGTTGCACAAACTTTGCCTCAGCTCCAAAACCCCGCACTCGAGCTTTGGACTCATGGAGGAAGTGGTTAATCTGCGTTACCCAGGTAGGTGTTTTTTTCATGCGAGTTTTATGAATTGCCTAAAACTAGGGTACCAGACTTGCAGTTCGGAAGAACGAGCTTGTGCTTTCACCTGTGGGCAATACAGGTTGCAAATGCAAGATCACTGATTAGTTGTACGATCCTCTTCCTGGAGTGTTTCAAGTTTCAACCTCAACTGCCTACTTGCTTGCTTGGGTTGTGGGGGGGGGGGGGGGGACATTGGACTTACCTGCAACAACGAGTGACGTGCCAATGAAGGCGTCCAATTCCGTTCCGAAAGCTGGGTTGAATTCGGCGATGAACCTCGAAGCCAAGCGACAAATACACGTCGCCAAGCCTTCAATCACCGCACCAATCAATGCAGGAACCTGCAGAAATAGCAAACAAACGTCAGGACTTACTAGGATAACATCAAAGTTGGTGAAAGAAGTATTACAATTAAATCAAATTCGCATTCAGCAATTAAAACAAAGAAATATCAAAATCAGATGTTTCATATGATAGATGCACCTATAGGATAGGACATGTGCCTTATCAGGCAAAGACGTTAGTCATTGGACCTCCCGACTGGTTCAGGCTCCCACAAATGAATACCTATCATAAAAAATTATCTTGGAGAAACAGTTGTCAAGATTCTCCTCTATGGGGATGACTTGGTGATTTTGGCAAAAGACCCCATGGAGCTGCAAGAGAACATTAATGTACTGAAGTCCTATTGTGACCGATGGGGACTAAAAGTCAATATGGAAAGGCAACTGAAAAATGGACGTATGGCAATGATGATGTGTCCATAGTCGAGGAATATTGTTACCTGGGTGTCACGCTGACTCCACGGATTTCTTTCGCAAAGTACTTGAAGCTGAAGGCTGGATCAGCGAAAAATGCAATGAATTATGTGTGGAGAAATGCTTTTGGGAATCCTGGAGTCCCTTTAACTGCTAAGATGCAAGTTTTTGAAGCCATTGTCAGAGCCATTTTGTGTTCTTCTGCCCAGCTTGGGGTTTTCGAGAATATGCCTGTGTCGATAGCGTTCAGCTGCTGCTCATTAAAAAACTTTTCCGGCTCCCGATGGATGCCCCAAATTATATTGCATACCTTGAGACAGAATTGAACCCACTCTCGGTGTTCACTCTACAACTGCACCTGAACTACATAGTGAAGGTAGCAAAGATGCCAAGTTCTCGCTTACCAAGGATCGTTGCTAGGCAGGTCGCAAATGCAGGGGTGTTTTGGGCTAAGCAGTGGGGAGACCTTGTTTCAAAATATGGCATTCCAAACAACTTGATCTCTTTCGATGGCTCGATTCTTAAAGCTGATGTGGAAAGAATTTTGTCCAGCTTTATTAATGACAAGACAGCAGGTTACAGGAGAAAGGCAGAGACTTCCGATTCGTATACCCTATACCGAGAACTGGACCCTAATGTCAAAGCTGCCAGCCTACTAAGAACTTCAAATCACCCAATAAGCACACTCAGGTGGCTGTTCAGACTGCGCTCTGAGGTGTTAAATCTTAACTTCAAACCATACCTTGACACCCATTCTTCAGCAGAACAGTGTTCAATGTGCAATCGAAGAGAGTTTGAAAGTACCTTTCACTTTTTGTGCACGTGCCCGGTGCTGGCGGAGTTCAGGATGACCGCATTTCGGAGGGGTATATTGGAGCGTGATGACGCAGTGCGCCTCATTAACAGTCCACAAGATTGGGGAATAGTCGTCCGTTTCTGTACCTCAGCGTGGCCATACAGAAAGATGCTCGTCACGGAATTCAACTTCTGATCAAACGATGAATTAACCACATGTGCAAATACTCCATTGTATTTAATTCCTTTTTGTTATTTCTTCTTCACATTGCTTTACCATTACTCTTTTAATTTGTTTACTCTTTTATTATAAAAGATGTAGAGTTCCTTTATGTTCACGACGGTTGGTACAAATAAAATTTAAAAAAATGTAAAACCCGGAGCTTCCGACAGGCGGTTCAAAGAACCATGTCGTAATGTTTATTAGGCACTATTTTCTATGTACAGGTAACCTTTATTTTCAATAAACGTTTTTCTTCTTCTTCTTCATAAAAAATTAACTTCCAAACAGACCAATCTCATCAACTTTCTGTGGAAAAGTAAGGTACTGCAATAGGTTGAACATTTTTAGTAGACACCCTCGTTTTCAAAAAGAAAAAAATAAACATGGGTGGATGGATTTGGTGCACCTAGAATCGAATCCGGAATTAATTTGAATTCTTTCCCATTTCTGATAAACATCATAATGAATAAACGAACACCTATGTAGGTAGGTATATCATATCAGTTATCGTTCCTGGCATATTTGTCTTTGGAAATGAAACGTAAGCAAGCATTATAGGACGTTACTGTGTATGCCGATACATTGGCACATAAAAGGATCGGCTAACACCCCTCCCATTACGTTGGAAAATCCGAAATTTCCATGGTTTATCACACAACTATACGAAAATCGGGATCGCACGAGGAATGAATCACGAAAATCGTTTAAGAATAGTAGCTTAAGCAGCGCTTATTAGGATCAGCTATTACCCCCTCCTCCCCGATGGCAAATCCAAAATGTATATGATTTTGAAAGTATGGCGAATAAATCATGTTTTGCTGGATGAACCCTCTCCATTATAACCAAACATGATTATGCAACAGCATAATCCCCCCCCCCCCACCTTCCTCACAACCATTAGAAAGTATGAATCGTTTATTACATTGTGAAATCGAACAATTATGACAGAATCACAGAAATAGATAGAAAATGATAGGTACATCGGCGCAAAGGCGTAATTTGAGAAGGGGCAGGGTGGGTTGAGGATGTAGAAGTTCATCTTGCAAATGATGCTTCGTGGACAATAATTAATAATTTCACATTACTAACATCAGCACCAATTACATAGAGTTCGATTATGCAACCGGCAAAGCACGTATGTTATGCGGGTCCGGTAACCTTGCAACTTAGAACGCTCCTCCAAGGCAGGTTCGAAGGAGAGCCAAATGCTGTGGATAAATATAATTGCCCATCCGAGAGGAGCGAAATAGGTAACAGTATGAAGAAAAAAAAAAACGGTAAGCTGGATACTATAAAGAGAAACTATGGGAAACTACGTCGTTTCCCCACTTCTTTTTGAGCTTGCCCTTCCTCATTTCACTGTGGAAGCCATACGTAAGCCATTTTTCCCCTCTCTCACTTCCCCAACTTTCTCCACCTTTACTGACTACCAATTCACGTTCGATTGATCGATTCATTGCAGTATCATCGATTGTGTCCTTACCATCAATATGTTTTCTAACTCATAATAGTCTTCTATTGTCCCTGATTTTTTGTATGAGTCCCAGTAGAAATAATGGTAAAATAAAATTAATAGAATCTTACGTGGACTAAATGCCAGTGGTGATTGAAATATCCATAGTCGAATGGAAACGATTGAAACAATCGATATGTGCACCAACCGGTAAATGATCATACCATAACCATCCAGCCGGCTTCCGTTAGTTTACCGTTTGTGATGTCTCTCGTAGTAATTTATTTCGTGGTAATTGGCATACAATGTGTAACATAAAAGAAATCGTAATTATAGTAAAAGTGAGTGCTAAAGTTACGAGTTATGAACCCCTTGGCGAGATAGATCCACATATACAAATACGATTGGATTGGAAGCTGTAAGTCAATAATAAGCCTAGTGCTCCCCAGTTCATGAGCATTTTCGTATAGAAAGACAGATTTAGTTTGGTAAGAATGTTCTTTTTGTGACCACCAAGAGAAGGGTTAATTACCTTAATTTATAGATCGTAAGGTTATGCTGTAAAAATAATACAATGTGCCTGCTCTTCCCTATTCATTCCCTTACATGATTACGTTAATTATCTCTCAGTATGTAAGTTCGACGGTAGGTAAGACTCAAATTCAAATTAATTCCAAAGTGATTTTTTTCGCTTTTTCATTTTTCAATAATGAACCTCTGAAACCGACTAACCTTGTAACTTTTAAGTGGGACACCCTTTATACGTGCTACAATGCCATCTTTGTGACTAGTAGAACCCACTATACGTATTTATACGATAGTTACATCTATAATTTTTGACTGTTTTCGTTGCCCCTCCATGATAAATGGCTTTGCTACACCACTGCATCGGCGTATAAAAGGATCCGCTATATAACCCCTTCCATCTCGATGGAAAATCCAAAAGTCCCATGGTTTATCACACAACTAGACGAAAATCGGGATCGCACGAGGAATGAATCATCAGCTATTACCTCCTCTACCCTCTCCCCAATGGCAAATCCAAAATTTCCGTGGTATGTTGCACAACTAGACTAAAAGTGGGTTAAAAAAAAAAAAAAAATAAATAAATAAATAAATAATCACAAAAAGTGATTAAGAATTGTTGTGTAGGTGGCGAATTGAAGGTTCATCTATTACCCCCTCCTATTGGGAAATCCAAAATTTCCAAGGTTTGCTGCACAACTAGACTAAAACTGCGATCGAACAAAGGAAGAATCTCGAAAATCGATAGAAAATTGTAGCTTGGGCAGCGTCGACAAAATTTGTCACACACAGAGACATACCTACTACACTGATGGTTTTTTTCCACTGATTCAGTCTGCCAAAAAAAAAAAAACGCATTAGGTAAGAAAAAAAATCTGAAAAAATATTTTTTTTCTTCAAAAACTGTACGCCCGAAGCTTTTTTCCCAAGCTAATGGACCTAAGAGAACCTTTTTTTCAACAACGTCAATAGCAGCTTTTTAGCGAATTTTCTTAGAAAATAAAGCTATTGCGATGGCTCCAAAAATTTTAAAATAAAAATGTTAAAAAATTGTCTTCATCGAAATCTGTTTTGAGGCATTCTAAAATGATTCCTGGATTTTAAAGCTTATATATATATATATATATATATATATATATATATATATATATATATATATACTCGGCCCTTCGGGCCTCGCAAGAGGCTCCGCCCCTTGACCCCGCCAGGGGGGCTTTGCCCCCCTGGACCCCCCTAATCTATACTCGGCGCTTCGCGCCTCGCCGGATCTTTTCTCTTTTCTACTGCGTAGAAAACGAGTATAATTTGCTATGCAATTCGTCTCACGAGAAAAAAAAAAAATGTTCAAGCCTGGCTGGATTCGAACCCACAACCTTCGTCTCACGAAAAAAATTAAAAAAAAAAAAAAAAAAAAAAAAAAAAAAAAAAAAAAATCAAGCATGGCTGGGATTTGAACCCACAACCTTCGTCTCACGAAAAAAAAAAAAAAAAAAAAAAAAAAAAAAAAAAAAAAAAAAAATCAAGCATGGCTGGGATTTGAACCCACAACCTTCGTCTCACGAAAAAAAAAAAAAAAAAAAAAAAAAAAAAAATCAAGCCTGGCTGGGATTTGAACCCACAACCTTCGTCTCACGAGAAAAAAGAAAAAAAAATTTTCTTTTTCAGGCCTGGTTGGGATTCGAACCCACAACCTTCGTCTCACGAAAAAAAAAAAAAAAAAAAATTCAAGCCTGGCCGGGATTTGAACCCACGACCTCTCGCTTCCCATCTCGGGACAAAAAACGTTACACAAAAAAAGTGGACATTTAAAAAAAATTATTGGGGGTCGGCCTAAGAATTGCATAGCAATTAATATATATATATATATATATATATATATATATATATATATATATATATATATATATATATATATATATATATATATATATATATATATATATATATATATATATGTGTGTGTGTGTGTGTGTGTGTGTGTGTGTGTGTGTCATTCCAGACGATAAGTCTCGATAGAATTGAGATAAAAACTTCGTTCTTTCGCCAAAAAATCAAGCATTTCAAAAGAAAGGATGAGTTCGTTGGACAACACTTTTTGAGCACATTAAATTGGCCAAATTTCAAAAAATGTACTAAAAAATCACTAAAAATAGCTAAAAACGGCTAAAAATCGTTTAATTTATATTCGCTGGTAGACTGTTGCTCAAATAAAGTCTATTAACTATGAAATAGAACATTCAAAAATTTATGTAAAAAATTATGCTGTAAAATGTACTTAAAATTCATTAAAATTTGCTAAAAATATAGATAAAACCTGCAAAAGAAAGATGAAAATTCATAACCTCTATTTGAATAGGAGTTTATTATTTAGAATACCTACGTTTTTTGCAATAAAATCAATAGTTAACTATTTACTTGCACTCAAAAAGCTCAAATTTCAAAACAATCTAATATTATATAATACGATGATTTACGAAAATTCGCTCATACGATCATGCTGCATGACTGGAACTTCTTTTATTTAACACGTTGTTAAATTTAACTAGGTTTTACGATCCTGTTGTTCTAGCTATATCATTTTATAGCTTCCGCTTTCTGCATTGCTATAACGCCGACATGACATTGGCTGGTATTCGAGAATATTGTATTTAGATTTACCGAGATGATTCAATGGGTATCTATGAGGTGTGATAAATCAGTAACAACTATATACTAAATCAGATAGGTAGGTACAAGAGGTGAATGATTGCGTGATCTATTCGCTGGCCTTCGAACGATTGGAAAACGAATAAGGAACATGTTGACAGTGAATACGGGAAAATCGGCGTACATGGAAATCGCGGGAAAGGAGAAAAGAATCGAAGAACATCCCTTAAGGAAATCGAGTTACCACGTATGTGAACCGGGACTGGAAGTTTGTGATTGTACTGAAATTGTTAGTACTGAAAAACATTAAATTATTTGTAAATTATCATAAGTAACTTGAAATGGGATGCACAAATCAACAGTTTTAGCCATAAATTAAGATAATGCTCCTATATACTGCACTCAATTAAATACTTGTGAAAAATATCTATCATACTTACTTTGTATGAATCAGTCATGCAATATGCTGTAATTTTTAGGGGAGGAGCCTTCAAATTCCTACCTAATAGAGAAGATATACGGGAATCAAAAGAAACCGCTTTAAATGATATTTGGGAAACCTAGGAGATATTCATCTGAATTATTATTTAAAGAGTTACAACATCTATATACGATACATCAGCTATGTATAAAAAATATGATGATCATTTAAAAAATAACCTATTCTACGAAAACGTACGGGAGCTAAGATGAAATAAATACATAAATAGCTTCCAAGGTGAAAAACAGTTATGCACAAAATACAACGCGACACAAAGGTAGCAAAATAATGACAAAGAATTTAAAGTAATATCAGAATTAGTGAAATTTAACAATAAAAATAGCTACAAAAAGGAAATTAATAAACTAATATTGGAAAAAGAATATAATTATTTCATCAATGTATAATAGGTTTCTATCAGAAGAAACGAATTAATTTCTATTATAAAAATGCATAAATCAAAATTACTAGAATCATAAACAAATAGTATAAAGATAAAAATTTAAAATTGTATGTTAGGAATGAAATGGAAAAGAAACTGATGATTAAATAAAATGAAATGATAAAAAAACTGATAAAATAAACCAAATCTGTGATACAGCTCAGCATCAAGATAGCTGTTTTTCATCAAAGTCCATGACTACACCTCTCAAATAGTTAATTTATACTGATGTTAAATTGCATTATGATGAGTACAATGTTAAATTAATTCCTTTTTTTGTGCAATGAAGTGCCTAAGTATATGTCTCATATTATAAATGTATATTGATAAAAATGTATTGATTGGGCAATAAATATTATTATTATCTATATTACTTCGTAGACACTTCATTTTCCTACTCATGAACACCTTACCTGCAAGTCTGCAGTGCAGGCTTCATACGCTCTTCCCCTGTGGTTGGCAGACACTTCAAGGTTCCACAAGAACTGGGTGTAACTGAAAGCAGCAACACGAAGGAATCTTTAAGCGGCTGTTTCGACTATGAGACCCGAGTTACTTACTAGGGGGTTCATGAAATGAAGGGGGTTATAGGAAATTTAACGAAGTTTCCAACGGTATCCTCAAATTTTAGTACACTTTGGAAAACGAGTAAGTTATAGCTGTTTTAATGTCATAAAGTACAAAACACGAAAAACGTCTGCCAAGTTGGGTATGGCACATAGCATCCTCGTTTACCTATCATGAATGTGTAGATCACATAGAGATAAATGGAATTTACTTTTGCGCAGAATGAAGTATTGATTTGGCAACAATGAAACTGATAGGAGACCATCTACAACCTAACCCGCGCATTCTCTGACAATTTCATCGAAATCGGATGAAATCTGTGGAAATTAAGGTCGTTACAAGGATTAAACATAGTCGTATGCGCAGTAGCTATTATTGATACAATCAAGTTGATATTGATGGACTGTAGTAGGGGGAGTAGTAGGGGGATGCCCTACTATCATCCAAATTTGAGCGAGATCGGACGACTCGGGCGTGAAAAAATGGAGCATAATGGAATTTACGTTTGCGGACGTACAAAGTGAAGTATTGATTTGGCAGCAATGAAACTGACGGGACCGTCTACCTCCTAGCCCGCATCCCCTGAAAATTTCATCCAGATCGGATGAAAACTGTGGAAAATAAGCTTGTTACAAGGATTTCATATTGGCGCATGCACAGTAGCTATTAATGATTCAACCATGTTGAAATTGATATAAGATGATCAAATTGTCATCCCCCAACTATCATCCAAATTTGAGCGAGACCGGGCGACTAGGGCGTGAGAAAATGATGCTTGGTAGAATTTACGTTTGCGCATGCTCAGAGTGAAGTATTGAGTCAAGGACGGTGAACCTGAAAGGGGACCGTCTACCCGCTAGCCCGCACATCCCCTGGAAATGTCATCCAAATCGGATGGAAACAATGGGAAATAAACTTGTTACAAGGATTTGCGGACACACGGCAGACACGCACACTCGCACAGACAGTTGTTCGATGGTAAACGTATAGACCATGTGGAATTTTTGTGTTGATTTATTATAGACCCTCCTTTCGTCTACTGCCGGAGGGCCCCATCAGGAACTGATCGCTGAACAAACGGGGGATTTGATTGTCGAGTATGTTTGGATTACTCCAATTCAAGTCAAAGACTACTTTTTTCAAATCTGACCCACAATGGAGGGGGTTGGGGTGGGGGAGTTAAAGCGTTTCGAACGTCACTGAACGAACTGGGGATCTGAGTTGTCAATATGTTTGGAGTATTCTAACTTAAATCACAGGCTACTTGAAAATTTTCAAATCTAACCCATAGAAGGGGGTGTTTAGGGGGAGGGGGGAGAAATGGGGTATCTTTTTCATCACGGAACGAACTGGGGATTTGATTGTCGAATATGTTTGGATTACTCTAATTCAAGTCAAAGACTACTTTATTCAAATTTTTGAAATAGACTCAGCTGAACGACTCAGTTGGAAAACTGCAAAAACTCCCTTTTTATCCAACTGTCGGTCGCCCAATGCTACCTGATTGAATCGAAATCACACCCATAGGGATGTTCGATACCAGCAAAGTATCGATATTAGTACTCGTAAAAGTACTTGAATCAAAATATCGATACCGTACTAGTATCGAATCAAAAGTATCGATACTGTACTTGTATCGATACAAAATATACAGGTATACTAATACTACACTAGTAATAATGAAATATTATTCAGTAGTACTGATACTAACGAATAAGTGGATTATTAACAGAAAGGTATTGTAGGTACCGTCTGATGATAAGATAATACAAATTTTAAATATGTTAAAGGAACTGAACAGGCAAGAAAGTAAAACACCCTTTAATCAACCACCAACGCTTTTAATTATTTAAAAAATGAACATGCAAAAATTTTTACAAAGTTTGATTGGTTTTACCCTTTCAAATCCCAAATTTGTTTCCCCATGCCGCTCAGAAACACCAGTTCATAGAGATGTCTGGGGGACAGGCGGCTTCGTGATTCATTCAAAATTATCCCTGTCTTCGAGAATAGTCTCTCACATGGAACAGAAGTTGCAATCAGCATCAGCCGGGCTTGCTGATAAAGCCCAGGCTATATCGTCCTTATGCCCTCCCACTCTGTTAGTGGGTCTGCCTTCAATTACAACACCGGTTGGCTCAAGTACCGCGACATCTCATCATCAGCGTTTTTACCTGAACGTTTTTATCTAATCCTAATCTATCTTCCTCTACCAACCTATCTTTCTCAAACAATATATTTTTTACAATAACACATACAATAAGTTGATGATTAATTTCCATTTGAGTATTTCTTACAATACTTGACTTTTTTCCGATACCAGTACTAGTATCAAAAGGAAAGTATCGATACCAAAATACTTGGTATCGAAAGAAAAGTATCGATACCGTACTAATATCGATAAGTATCGAACGTCCCTACTTACCCATAAGTGAGAAGTCCACCAGCTAGCTGTGCCATTATTTTGAGAAGCGCCTGTCCCAACCACTGCTTTCCTTCTGCTACGTCCTCAAAGTGCGTGTAGGGGCAGGCCGTTGCGTCTCCCCAGTTTTTGGACCACCAGATCGTTAGTACGAACAGGAAGAGAGCGTAAGTGGAAACTCCGTAGTTATCGGCCACTGTGGAAAATAGAAGTCGGAGGGAAATGAAAATATTCCGCTAAAAGTGTTGTGCTCAGTGCTGCCAACCCGTTTCAGCAAAAAATCCCCCCAAATTCACGAAAAAATCCCCAAAATCCCCAGGAAGAACCATAAAATCCCCCAAATTTAAGGTGCCGTTAAAAGCGATTTTGGACACAATATTGATCACAAATTGAATTATTAAGTTGGTAATAAAAGGTAATATAACAAGGAAAACAATGTGAAAGAAATAAAAGAGCGGATTATTACGAAAAAATTAGAAACTCCGTTACCAACAGTAGGCAGGTGCTTATGCAAAAGTGCCATATATGGTGAATCATGCTGTCAATAAAATAAAAATTCGATGGGTAACTTTCACACGAGTAATAAATTTGAATAGGTTAACATCAACACAACATGGATCACCAAAAATCGTAAACGAGTTCCACTAGGATCTGCTTTACAAGCAGATACCATGTTACATGGATATGTCTTTGATTGGGGATTTCATAACGGTTGTCCTCGAGAGTTGTAAACAAATCCTTTAACTTTAAACAAACCCCTGGGCCGCATCCCGATTAATTCCAACAAAACAACGATTTACTTATAGAAATAGTGAAAATAACTGTGGAGAGAAGCCACTACAATCTACAATGAGTTGTTGACTTGTTGTTAACAGTCGACTGTTGTCAAGAGGATGAAAATGTTTCCTATGGAGTGGAGTGCTATTGCTTTACGTTAAGAATATTGTAACCGGCTTATTAAAATTGTTTATAGTCCAATCAACTTAGTTTAGGAATGTAGTATGTATAAGGAGGGGAAAATTGGTAGCTTGAGATGTGAACATTTATCACATAAATCAAGCGCTTTCCAACGAGTGGCGAACGATTTCTGTGCGATGAAAACTGCGGAAGTTCCATTCCCCTAGCAACGGATGGGTTGTACGTGAACATCATTAGAAATTGTGACACAAATTTTGCGTCACGGAAATTTTTGGTTGACCCCCCAGAGCAAAGACATATCCATGTCAAAATGTAAACCAACAAGTACTAGTAAGTAAAGTAGGAAAAAATACATGCACACCCACAGTGCATAATGTAGAAAGATCCATTTATTTTGACATGGATATGTCTTTGCTCTGGGGGGTTGTGGTGAAAACCACCCCCTCTTTTCAACAGCCCTTTTCAGGGCTACCAAAAAGAGGTAGACACGACACACAAATATTTATAAGACGTCGAGTTATAACTCCGTCAAACAAAATATTTCACCATAGAGAAAATACGAAATTCTCTCTCAAAAGTGAAATATTAACTAATAACATACAAGGCGACCTCCCTAAACACTTACTGGGCGAGAGAGACGCGACAAGTATCTCGAACCAAGTCGCCTTGAATGAGAAAACTCAAACAGAAAATCAAACGTCCTCTAAAACTAACAAGGACAATTCAAACAGGCCTACTCGCCAATCAGAAACACTGATTACACGAGAGACAATAGGCGAACCAACCAGGAGGCGGCAAGCAACCACCTCTGGTCCAGCAGCCACCCCGGGGACCCCGTCTGAACAACGGACGCAGGGAAACCACCCGAGGACCCCGTCTAAACGACGGACGCAGGGAAGACAACTCAAGGTCGTCGTCTCCGCAACGGACGCTCGTAAGCCACCTCTGGGGACCCCGTCGCAGCGACGGACGTGGGGAAACCACCCCGGAGGACCAGCTCAGCTATCATACTCGCAGATACTGAGAAAACAATGTGCGAGCCAATGAGATTACACAGTTGAATTAACGAAATTAAGCGGACCAATCAGGAGGCGGCAGGAGGCGGCCACCTCCCTATAATTACCCCACTCGGAGCCCTCCGAAATTCATTCCACTCACCGCTCTCGACGACTACACTCTGAAGTACGAAGATTCTACACGCTCTACGCTGACGATCCTTCTGCTCCCGAGTTCATCTCAGAATGGCTTCCTACTGCTTTCTACAAGGCATACCTTCTCTCCACACAGATCTCGCATTGGCATCTACGAGTCCAGTGATTATTCATCCTGCTCATTGCCCAACGTAGTTCTTCTGTCAGGACGCCACCCGGTACATCTATTGATATTCTCATTAGATCGTACGCCCGCTGGGACGTTCCGAGACGTGTCGCCCGGGTTTCGTAGCACTAGGCTCGTCACCGACCGCTGTGGGCACGCCGATAAATTACTCAGCTCATCCGCTCTAATTTATCGTCCAAGGAAGTCTTTTTCAAGACTACAAGGTAGGACCCTGACATCCGAGCAAAGGAAAGAAGCTCTGTCAAGCGAGTCCACCTTCCAAACCCTCTATTTCTATACGTAGAGGTATCAAAAACGAGTTAATAAACTCGGATATTTCGATGGAGCGCCGCCCGTCCTACTTCCTCATGCAAGGGGAGGCGGAACACGGCGCGGCCGGGCCCCTTAGCCCACGCAGCGCTCCCTACCCGTTGCTCGACTCGTCCGCTGTTCCTAGCGACGGCCCAAGGCTCAATCCTCGTGAAGAGATCGCCTTCTCACCTAACGTATTCATGAAGGAAACGTTAGATCAAACCTCACACACACAAAAGTTCGAGGATACCTTTCAGACCCGCTCTGAAGTCAATCATCACGATTCGACAAAGATTTCCGAATATCCACGATATTCTACACAAGGCTACCCGGCCGATCCGAGTGTCAAATACACTCCAAATGTGCTAAAAACAAAGGATACTTTTCAGTACCTCAACCAAGCCCAACATATTCCTCCTACAGATATAAATCTTAGGCCGGAATATTACACAACGGCTCAGCACCAAACCGATCGAACCCAGCACCCACTATGCGAGCCCAGTGCTCCACGCGGCTGCGACACGAACTACCCCTCAGTTCCTCCCGCCAAGCAAGCTGACCTTGGCGATTTCGCTCACATTCCTTACAGGAATACCTCAGGGACTAACCCGCATAACCAGAATATAAATGTCCCACTTGGTCTACCTACACCAAGTAAAACATATTTAAATCCACTACAAATGGTGACCCCGCC
The DNA here is from genome assembly GCA_030762985.1 of Adelphocoris suturalis. NCBI lineage: Eukaryota > Metazoa > Arthropoda > Insecta > Hemiptera > Miridae > Adelphocoris > Adelphocoris suturalis. The sequence continues at coordinate 15,114,987 of CM061046.1, forward strand.
TTTGAACAGGCTTAACACGGAGCATTTCGTTCCCTCTTATGAAGCTAGTGGATTTCAGGGAACCACTGCGGGCGTACGACCCCCGCCGGGCCTATACGCCCCACATCTCACTCAACAACCCTCTACACAAAGTGGCTTTCGAGCACTTTTGGAGGAAATGGGAGATTATCAAAGACCAATCTTCCAAAAGAAGAATATCGATCGTGCACTCGCCGAGTTCGATCAATACTGCGTGCGAAAACACCTGAGAACGCAGAACGAATGTTTCTCAGCTATATACAAGTGGGTACCGGAAGAAATGCGGGAAGCTATCGACTCAGCTTACCTCACGGCACCCCACGCACCTTATGAAGAGGCCAAACAGCGCCTACAACGAGAATACGGGTTGTCCTTACAGGACAGGCTCCTCGCACTCGAGGACCCCGCATCTCTCGCCAAAAAACCCAGCACCAAGTACCATGAAATGTACTCTAAGGCTGTTGGGTACTTCTCAGAGGCTCTGATCACTCAAAAGTGGATCGAAACTCTGCCTATCGAAGCCCGAGGCATGGTCGCAGCACAGCCTACCACGACCGCCCGGCTCGACCTAGCTGATACGCTACACGCGTACAAAACAGAGAACCCCTCTCTCAACATACGAGGAGTAGAATCTACTCCGAAACCCACGAAGACTGGTTTCAAAAAGGCCCTCTCACAAAAAGCTGAGTTCAAACCCCAGCAAGTAGAGAGTAAGCCTCACAAACCGACGGCCTATGTCTGTCGAAACCACGCACGTTTCGGTAGCGAAACTCGCAAGTGTGCAGACCCAGAACACTGCACTTGGAAGGCAAATACTGCCTCCAAACCTAGCAAAAAGGCAGCGCCTATAAGCCAGCCTAAAACCTGGTTTTCAAGCGAAAATACTCAGAGATCGGTACAAGAAAGTACCGTTCCAACCTCCGACGCAGAGAGTTCGGAAAACGAATAACTGCCAGTGTATCTGAGCCTATACACCGGCAGACTAATGAGTATAAAAGGCTTTTTTTCAAGTGCAAACTAAATGGCACTGAATTTCTCATTGACACGGGAGCAGAAGTGAACATTCTGCCCCACAATGTCACCAAAAAATTGGGCTTAAAAATTCGTAAGTCCAACGTCAAGCTCACAGCAGCTAACGGAGCCCCTATAGACACACTAGGGCGTGCTGACACGACAATTAACATCGGCCTCGGAGACATGACCACCGATTTTATGATCACGAAAGTTGATCTAGCGATCCTCGGTATACCGTTCCTCGAGTCTTGGGATATCGGAATACGGGTCAAACACAAATACATCTATAAAGATAAAATAAAAAGCTATGCCGATCAAAAAATCGCTGCAGTCATGAAAAAAAAATTCACTGACGAACAAATAGCAGCTACTATCCCTCATCGTGACAACAGTCCTCAACCAGAGGACGTACAACTCACGGAGGACGAAAACATACGCTCTATCATTGAAAAATACAATGATAAAATGAGCAAACTTCAAGGAAAGTGGAAAAACAACGGGGTTTACCACCGTATAACCACGGAAGGAACACCAGTACACTTCCGTGCAAGACCCATGGCAGGCGAAAAACGGGCTCAAGTCAAAAGTACTTTTGACAAAATGCTCTCCGAGGGCATAATTGCACCATCAGATTCCGAATGGGCATCCCCGTTACACTGTGTGCCAAAAAAAGACGGGTCATGGAGGATCACCGGCGACTACCGTTTCCTGAACGCGAAAACGAAGAAAGACGCCTACCCTCCTCCTCACATTCGCTCTTTCCAAGCGAATTTACATAATACACAAATCTATTCGACAATAGATTTAAAATCGGCATATTACCATATTCCGATGCACCCAGATGACGCTCATAAAACAGCAATTATTACACCTTTCGGTCTTTATGAGTTTAAAAAAATGAGCATGGGTTTGGCCGGAGCGGCTCAAACATGGCAAAGATACATGGACAGCATCATGCGAAAATTTGATTTCGCATTTGTATACCTAGATGACATATTGGTGGCTTCAAAAAATTATAAAGAACACATGAACCACCTCAAACAAATTTTCGACAAGCTAGGAGAACACGGACTTCGAGTAGGTTTTGATAAATGCATTTTTTCAAAACCTACCGTCGATTTCCTAGGTTTCACTATCTCGAAAGAAGGGATAATTCCTAAACGAGATAAAATAGAAGCCATAGAACAATTTCCTAGGCCAATAGACGTACGAAGTCTACGCAGATTCCTAGGTATGTGTGGTTTTTACCGAGCTTGCTCAAGTAAATTCGCTCACACAGCACAACCTCTGTATGACTCCATTCAGTCAAACAAAAAAAATGACAAAACACCTATCGAATGGACATCAGAGAGAGAAAAAGCTTTCAACAGCTTAAAACAAGCAATGATAAAAGCTACATTGCATAATATTGCTCATCCACACCCTACAGCAGAGTGGAGAATAGTCTGCGACGCATCCGATACACACATCGGAGCGGCACTGGAGCAGGAAATTACAAACAAACACGGCGCGAAATCTTACCAACCATTGGGATTTTTCAGTAAAGAAATTCCGGAACAATGGAAGAATAAAGCCTCATTCGACAAAGAGATGTTCGCCGTTTACCAAGCTTGCATTCACTGGCACAATGACTTGGACGGCCGATCTTTTCATATTTGTTCAGATCACAAGCCTCTGCTAGGCACGATGCTTAAGAAAAATGCACATTTTTCTAAAATGAGATTGAGATGGCTAACATACATCTCTCAAATGACAAGTGACATTCGACATATACCCGGAGAGAACAACGTCGTCGCCGACGCACTCTCCAGACCCTTCGATCCAGTTGAAATTCAAACAAAATCGATTTCAACCCAAACTGACGAGGGTCCACCCATAGCCGAAATTTCGCAAATTACGGCTGCAATAGAGTGCAATCTTCTACTGCACATCTCAAATGCACAAATTCGTTCTCCTCCTAACGCAGAGGACAAATTGAAACTCACACGAGTTGAATTCCCTCAAGGAGAGATTTGGTGTAACCTAGACCTAGGACACCCAAGACCTTATATTCCAAACGAAATAAGGCACGAAATAATCAGCCAAATTCACAATTTGGGACAGCCAGGCATACACTCTACAGTGTATAAAGTTAAACAAAGATATTTTTGGCACGGACTTCGTGCAGATGTCTCCAACTGGGTCCGAGCGTGCGAGACTTGCCAACGAGCAAAAATCACTCGCCCCGTGAAGCTCCCTTACTCCGAATTTGAAACGGCTAACAAATTTTCACATGTACACGTTGACATTACCGGACCCTTACCTTTAGCTAAAGGAGGGAAACGTTACATTCTAATGATGGTCGATAGAGCAACGGGTTGGCTAGAGGCAGTCCCTCTTAACAACATCGAAACATCCACGATCACAAACGCCTTTATCAATATTTGGGTAGCTTCAAAAGGCGTACCTAAATACATCACAAGTGACCAGGGCACACAATTCGAATCAGATCTATTTAATTCCATTATGGAACGAGTTTACGGAATTGACGTACCACTCCCAGGAGACATTTTCGTAACTTCTACAAACCTTTCGGAGCCTCTCTTCTTCCGGCCTACGCATATTAAACATAATAATACGAAGTATGCCGTCAACATGCCCAAAAACTTGGATACATGTACACATGTCTATATCAGAGTGCCCACACAGCTCTCCTCCTTGCAATGTCCTTACACGGGACCATTCAAAGTTGTTAAAAGAGATAAGTTTTCGGTTACAGTACAAATTGGCGAACACACGAAAAAAGTTCCCAAACAACAAATAAAACCAGCTTACACTCTAAACTCAGACGAAGCTGTGTCACGAAGCCAAAATCAGGCAGAAAATAAGGAGGAAACTCCCCGAAAATCCACCAGAGGGCGCGTCCCCTCTACCAAATTCGACGAGAAGTGGGTGACTGCACTCGAAACAGGCCACGCCCACTTTTCTCGGGTAGGAACAGTGGGAGATATAAATATGGAACACCCCACGCCCGGAGCTCATACCAACTTTGACCATGGCAGCTTCAACTCCTACCAACTCAGAACGCATGATCACAGAAGAAGTGGAGGATTTCCTCCTAGCCGAGGAAATTCCGGCAACGATCAGCCCGCTACCACCTTCGCCGGAGAAGAAGACACCGGCGGACGCCAGCGCTCCGAGGGAGGTGGTGTGGAAGACACCAGCCGCATACACGACGCCGGCTACACCCGCTCCGCAGCTGCCCAGGGCTCCACCCGCTCACCAGCTCCCCACGGTTCCACGCAAGTGGATCAGCTCGGGCGACGTGCCCGTGCCTCGGTGGGACGAGATGAGCGCAGCGGGGTGGACGGAGCCAGAACGAGCCCCTCCGCAACAGCCCAGCCGCGGCCGCCCCGCGGCGCTCGTCGAAACCGGCGAGGCCGGGGCGCACCCCAGGCGCGGGACACAAGGCCTGCACCTCCGCCTCCGCCCCAACTGGTGAGGGTTTCATACGGAGAATTCCGTGTGGACCTCCCAGTTCTCCCCAACCGGCGTCGTCGTTAGTAACACGACGTCTTGGGGGGGCGCCTGTGGTGAAAACCACCCCCTCTTTTCAACAGCCCTTTTCAGGGCTACCAAAAAGAGGTAGACCTGACACACAAATATTTATAAGACGTCGAGTTATAACTCCGTCAAACAAAATATTTCACCAGAGAGAAAATACGAAATTCTCTCTCAAAAGTGAAATATTAACTAATAACATACAAGGCGACCTCCCTAAACACTTACTGGGCGAGAGAGACGCGACAAGTATCTCGAACCAAGTCGCCTTGAATGAGAAAACTCAAACAGAAAATCAAACGTCCTCTAAAACTAACAAGGACAATTCTAACAAGCCTACTCGCCAATCAGAAACACTGATTACACGAGAGACAATAGGCGAACCAACCAGGAGGCGGCAAGCAACCACCTCTGGTCCAGCAGCCACCCCGGGGACCCCGTCTGAACAACGGACGCAGGGAAACCACCCGAGGACCCCGTCTAAACAACGGACGCAGGGAAGACAACAGAAGGTCGTCGTCTCCGCAACGGACGCTCGTAAGCCACCTCTGGGGACCCCGTCGCAGCGACGGACGTGGGGAAACCACCCCGGAGGACCAACTCAGCTATCATACTCGCAGATACTGAGAAAACAATGTGCGAGCCAATGAGATTACACAGTTGAATTAACGAAATTAAGCGGACCAATCAGGAGGCGGCAGGAGGCGGCCACCTCCCTATAATTACCCCGCTCGGAGCCCTCCGAAATTCATTCTACTCACCGCTCTCGACGACTACACTCTGAAGTACGAAGTTTCTACACGCTCTACGCTGACGATCCTTCTGCTCCCGAGTTCATCTCAGAATGGCTTCCTACTGCTTTCTACAAGGCATACCTTCTCTCCACACAGATCTCGCATTGGCATCTACGAGTCCAGTGATTATTCATCCTGCTCATTGCCCAACGTAGTTCTTCTGTCAGGACGCCACCCGGTACATCTATTGATATTCTCATTAGATCGTACGCCCGCTGGGACGTTCCGAGACGTGTCGCCCGGGTTTCGTAGCACTAGGCTCGTCACCGACCGCTGTGGGCACGCCGATAAATTACTCAGCTCATCCGCTCTAATTTATCGTCCAAGGAAGTCTTTTTCAAGACTACAAGGTAGGACCCTGACATCCGAGCAAAGGAAAGAAGCTCTGTCAAGCGAGTCCACCTTCCAAACCCTCTATTTCTATACGTAGAGGTATCGAAAACGAGTTAATAAACTCGGATATTTCGATGGAGCGCCACCCGTCCTACTTCCTCATGCAAGGGGAGGCGGAACACGGCGCGGCCGGGCCCCTTAGCCCACGCAGCGCTCCCTACCCGTTGCTCGACTCGTCCGCTGTTCCTAGCGACGGCCCAAGGCTCGATCCTCGCGAAGAGATCGCCTTCTCACCTAACGTATTCATGAAGGAAACGTTAGATCAAACCTCACACACACAAAAGTTCGAGGATACCTTTCAGACCCGCTCTGAAGTCAATCATCACGATTCGACAAAGATTTCCGAATATCCACGATATTCTACACAAGGCTACCCGGCCGATCCGAGTGTCAAATACACTCCAAATGTGCTAAAAACAAAGGATACTTTTCAGTACCTCAACCAAGCCCAACATATTCCTCCTACAGATATAAATCTTAGGCCGGAATATTACACAACGGCTCAGCACCAAACCGATCGAACCCAGCACCCACTATGCGAGCCCAGTGCTCCACGCGGCTGCGACACGAACTACCCCTCAGTTCCTCCCGCCAAGCAAGCTGACCTTGGCGATTTCGCTCACATTCCTTACAGGAATACCTCAGGGACTAACCCGCATAACCAGAATATAAATGTCCCACTTGGTCTACCTACACCAAGTAAAACATATTTAAATCCACTACAGGGGTCAACCTACAATTTCCGTGATGCAAAATTTGTGTCACAATTTCAGAGTTTTTCCCGTACAACCCAGCCGTTGCTAGGGGAATGGAACTTCCGCAGTTTTCATCGCACATAAATCGTTCGCCACTCGTTGGAATGCGCTTGATTTATGTGATAAATGTTCACATCTCAAGCTACCAATTTCCCCCTCCTTACGTACCTGGCTACATTCCTAAACTAAGTTGATTGGACTATAAACAATTTTAATAAGCCGGTTACAATATTCTTAACGTAAAGCAATAGCATCATTTACTCCACTCCATAGGAAACATTTTCATCCTCTTGAACACAGTCGACTGATAACAAAAGCTCATTACAGTGGCTTCTCTCCACAGTTATTTTCAACATTTCTATAAGTAAACGTTGTTTTGTTGGAATTAGTCGGGATGCGGCCCAGGGATTTGTTTAAAGTTAAAGGATTTGTTTACAACTCTCGAGGACAACCGTTATGAAATCCCCAATCATCCATGTAACATGGTATCTGCTTGTATTTCTTCCAAAATTTTGGAGAAAATCATTTTTCTAGGGGTTCTAACTCCTTCCCTTTCCTTTATCTTCACTAACCCTCGTCTGATTCGGTTTGGCAAACTGACGTTCGTGCCTGACACTGTCCGTGCGTGTGATTTGTAGTTGTTCTGAGAACGATCTAGTGGAGGGATCATTTTTTCATTTGTATTTACGGTGAAATTCACCTTTGATTCACATGTAAGGCCGTAAAAAATAATAGAAATCAAGGATTGTCAGTGAAGCTCAAAAATCCCCTCCCACACTTCATCACCCTAGGGCTCTGAGAGCCCTTAAAAATCCCTCACGTGGGGATAAATCCCCCGCGTTGGCAGCACTGGTTGTGATGTGGTCGTAGCTGTGCGATCGAATATGATCAGAAACACGATTGCTAGATTAGAGGAAGTAACAAAGAAAATAATTCTACCATGAAACCTCAGGAACCAATTAGTATGGTCGAAATTTTAATAACGCTAGAACACACCACTGGTGTGAATCGATCACATTAAAACAGGTGGTCGTGGTGGGGGGGGGGGGGGGAGAGAGAGAGAGAGAGAGGGAGAAGAATAAATACGGCTGTTCCTTATCATGTGGTTTACTATGTAGGTTCACGGCCTCCTCGTGGATTTGAGATAGGGGAGGAACAGTATGTTTTTTTGGCAATAGTTTCGACGATGGTGGTAAAGTTTCATGGTTTGTAGACGATGAGGACGAGATTGAAGTTGTAGTTGGATCTCGTCTTCATCCACGAAACTCGAATTTTTTCGACGAAGTTGTGCCTAGATTCGACGACGTAGGGTTTGTTTACCATTTTAGAATAAGCCGTGGGCTAGCGGAGGAGTTAGCCCACCGTTATCAGGCCAGCACCCTCTACCATTACCGTTCTGAAATCGTTCGCAGTGCAGAACGCGGTTCCACAAGTTCCGGAACGCCCCGGGATTTTCCGTCCCAGTTCTGATGAGTTCGAGAACTGTCAGAACGCGCACTGAGAACGAAGCTTTTGACGTCTGAATTCACGTGGTGAAAGATAATTCCTTAACGCCGCTCTTAATCCCCAGTCTCCCGTTACCGTTCGGTTAAGTTGAATGGACATTAGCTCAGATTGCTGTTGCTCAACCTCAGACTTGACTGCATATCTCCGGACTTAGGATTTTCAGTTTGAATTGACACTTTCAGTGCGTGTGGGCGCTTAAGCGCCCCTCCGTGCTTTCGTGCCAAACGGGAGGGTACTTAAGCACCCCTCAACCTTCATACCTACCGCCTTGGGCGGGTCCATTGCTCTCCCACCCCAACACTTGAAGCCGGGTGTTTCCCTCCGTAAACCAATTCAGTACGACTTTAGCTGTCACCCTGTATAGCCAGGATCGTTCGCCAGCTTGAAATTTTAAAAAAATTCACGTCATTTTGTAAACTCAATGGTTTTCACGTTTTTTGGAAAGTATTTTCAAGTTTTTTGTTCAGAATGTTTTACAATATTTATTAATTTCGTCCAGATAAGTCTAGTTTTTTTCAAGTCCATGCAACTTTCTTGTGTTTTGCTGAGAAATGGATCCGACGCCTTCAACCAGTGGAAATACAGAGTTGGTAGATTTTCGCTATTGGAAGAATGAATTCTCAAGTCATTTCAACTCAAAGTCAATGCTCAACAGTTTGGTATGCTGCCAGGTGGCCAAAAGGTTACATTTCGGTCAAAAGAGCTAATTGTTCAGGGGAGGGGTGGGACAATCACGGAGCGAACATGATCCCGCATAACAGCGGTGCACCCAGGGTTGCCGATCTGCAGAGGGACCAAGGACCAAGCGGGAGGGTGCTCAAGAACCCCACCTCAAAATTAGGGTAGAAATAGTATTTTTCGTATGGAATGACTTTAGGACTTATTTCCAAGTGGAAAAAGTGCACCTATGTCGAATTATTTGGCCGAAAATTTTTCAGGTTGGTGGGTATGTCACAGTTTGAGGTCCCGCACTGAAAGTGTTGAGGCGGGCATGTGAGATTGACCAATCAGAGAGCCCGTAACATCCCGCGATGAGCATACTTAGGGGCATGCTCCTTCACTAGGTAGCGCCACCAAGTACTTTCCATTCTCCTTATCATCCCTCCTCCTTCCTCGTTATCATTTTCATCAGTCACACTTCTTCTATTTTTCCCTGTGTTATTTCATTTAGTGTTACGATTTTTTGAAGTTATTGAGTGTTGAGTAGATACTTTTACGATGAATAATTCAGTTGAGTTCATCAAGTTGAACGAGTCCCATTTGTTCTGTTTCGGTCCGTAAGTTCAACCCCTATAATGTGATAGATTTTATTTTTATATTTCCCTTTATTTATCTAGATGATGACTAACCCTTCTCTTTCTCCATGAACCTCTCCTCTCCCTTTCCTTCCCCTCCACGATGGTTCTTGCTGGGAGGGTATACATTTCAGCTATTGCAATCATTCCTTGGGTTAACTCCTTTGATGGTTAAGTATTTCAGAATTTCTGTCTTCCATTTGAGAACATTTCTCGTGTCTGGTGTACGTATTTAGTATAAAAGCACCTCTACCGTCCCCGCAATAGCCCTTGTTGATCTCTGTGCACACCCTGAGTTTCAAGACAGGAGCTGCCACTGGTACCTACTTACCAATAATGAGTTCGAAGCAAGCGGCGCAGAGCTCCCACGTGGCGATGCCCTCGAGGAGGAGGTGTTTCTTGAACTCAGACTCGATCTGGAGACGATTCGCGAGCTGGCGGGCCCACCAAGCGATGAGGCAGCTGAGCGCGATGTACGCCGAGCTCACGATCAGTCCGAAGATTCCCCCCATCTCGTCTACCCTGTCGCCGAGCTCCTCCCGTCACTACCCCTGCAAATTATCATAATATGTAGCATTCGCACATCGAATTAAACCTTCCCTGAAAAAAATTAATTAAATTAATTAAGTGGGAGTTAAAAGGGGGGTGAGCTTTTTGTTATTCCCGGACGGCTTGAAGTTGTACTTGGAGATGTCAGAGAGTTCCTAGAGATCCGTCGGTCTCAACGGAGTGCGGTTGACAAAAAACTTTACCGCACCTTGAAGGCCCGATCACACAGGACGCATTATAACGCGACGTTATAGGAACGCGCGTTCCTCCCCGACGTTCAGTGATATAGCAACGTCACATACACCGCGTCATTATTATGCGTTATCAGGGCGCGAGACCCAGTCTTGTCTGTGCTACTCAAGGGGTTCGCGGTTCCCAGCGTCTATAATTTATCCAATCTATAATGATTTCTGAAAATGACTATGATGAGGAAAAAGCTCTACTTCTTCTAGCGCTAGTAGATTGCAGGAATAGGCGGTATTGGGCGCACCCAATCAATCAAAGGAGGGAAGAGCTTGGGGAATACCACCACTTAACCTTTCAAGTGCCATGAGGGCCGCCGGCTACCTCACAACACCCAGCACTAGGTGCCATGAGAGCCGCCGGCTGCCTCACAAATTTTCATCTGTATATTCACGGAAAAGTATTTTTTTCGGATCCTCCAGTAATTATTAGCTTTGTTAGGTCCCAAGCAACTGGGGATCTGGGTGGTATCCGTTTTGCAACATGTTTCAGAAGCGGTTACCATAGGTGCTAATGAGACCGCGGGTGGCCTCACTTCCTGCACAAAAAATATGTGAGACCGCCGGCGCCCTCATGGCACACAGAGTACTTTATTGCCTTTAGGTGCCATGAAGGTCGCCGGCGGTCTCAGTACATAATGACATATATAATGTGTTAAATTCATTATTGAATGTAAAGATCCCAATTTGTCCCATAAGGAAAGCCTACACTTGATATTTCCATTTGGCACCTGGGGAAATCATGTCCAAAACGGTTTGGCAGTTAAAAGGTTAAAGTCACGTCAAGTCTTTATCGGATCTAGTTGTAACGCTAAATCCATGGAGCGAGGAAATTAACCCTAGGAGGTTATTTGATTCCATGGAAGGAGGTTATTTTAGACGATTATGTTTTTTCCGGATTGCGATTCCGAGTGAATCGCCGATTCGTTAACGTACCTATCTGTTCGGAAGGATGCGTCACCGTAACTCATTGCGTCAGAGTTACGGCGCCGGATTGTCGATACCGCACGACTTATTGTGTTTTACGGATCTACTAGGAACTCTCTATCATCCATTGACGATTTTAGGTTGCTTCAATACAGTATTGATAAGCTGGTTAACTGGTGTCACATTAATCATTTGTCGTTGAATGCTGGGAAGAAGTTTTTCACGTATTTTGAATTTAAAAATTTTGAAACCATTGCAATAGATTAATATTCCATGAAAATTCATAAAACAGGACATTTGCAGCCCTTCCATAAAACACGATCAAAGCGGTTTTAAATCAGCAGGAAGGCTTGGTAAAACAGGACGGAAAACGTATAAGTACATTTAATTACACTCAAAGTCCTCAATTTTCAAAACAATTTACCATAATATAGTACGATACTTTACAAAAATTAGCTCTTACGATCATGCTGTACGACTGGAGCTTTTTAATAAGTTTTAAAATTTTCCACCCCCTGAAATCTGCCACCCGGGGACAAGTGCTCCTTTACCCCTTCCTAGTTCCGGACCTGGCTCACTGACTAAGGAAAATTCCCATTTGCAAACAAAACGTTCGTGACAACCAGTGTAGACATTCACTATGAAAAAACGGAAGTATGTGAAAAAACGTCTATTTCCATGAAAAAATAATGGGTTACAATGTTAAATCGATTCCGTCGATAAGACCACCAGCAGTAACAAACAATAACTGAACACACAGCTTTTATAGTCACAAGTGAAGAAAGATTGAATCCCATTGGTCAAGAGAAAGGAGGCGGGCAGGAGGTACAACCAATTGAGTGCAAACAAAGTGAAGGGGAATTATAGCTAATCGGATGAAGTGAAAGGAGGGGAAGAATTGCTGAATTTGGTTTCAACAGTTTGAAGGGATAATTTCAAGTTTTTAGACATTTACTTAACAGGGGTAAAATATATTGGCCGATAAACTTTAGATAATTTCGAATTTTTCAAGTACATTCAACATTTGGACAAAAATGAAGAAATTCCAAGAGTACTAATGTCTATCTGTCAAATCAAAATTGTAACTATGATTGGATTCCTTAAGGATGTTTCGCAAATGCAGACTTACCCTTATTTTCCCTGAAATCCTCCTGATGGTCGTCTATTCATTCCCTGAATTTCCTACCAGTTTGAACGCAATATTCGTAGCCAAAATTTTGGTTTATAAACCCCACTTTTATCCTGAACATTGATTTTGTCCTTAACGGATCCTAGTAATACTTCAAGACTATTTTTAGTTTTTAAACCTACTTTGTAACCTCTCGAAGATAGAATTTTGCCAATTTTATCAGAAATTTTCCCGTAATAAGGTATACTTATCCATCGCTTTTTTTCTAAATTTACATCTTCCCTAACCAGATTGGAAACGTTTTCCGTACTCTTTTTCCTAAGAACCTTATCACATGTGGTATCAATGAGATCTTCTCCATATTCGTTAATAGCCGCTATGCTTTTGATAACGGATTTTTTTTTTTTTTTTTTTTTTTTTTTTTGATAAATTTTGTGGACTCATTGGAATAGATAGTGCTCGGTTGATAATACTATGGAAGGCTGCATGCTTATGGACCAAAGGGTGATTTGAAGTACTATGGATAGTTATATCGCTATAGGTATCTTTTCTATAAATTGAAAAATCATGTTCTTCTTTTATCAAAGAGATGGACAGATCTAAAAAATTGAGTTTATTTCCGCCGAATTCGAGGGTAAATTTGATAAAGGGATCTAATTTATCGATTTTTTCATGAAAAGAATTTAGTTGACTTTCTGTGGCCTTCCATAGAATGATAAAATATCATCGTCATATCTACGAGTATACCAATAGAGAAGATTATTTGTGTTACAAGTTTAGTTCGTATTCATTAAGAATTAGTTACATACCTAAGGACTACCGGAGACATTTCGCTGACACTTTCACTAAAAGTTTTCTGTTCAAGTTCCGCGTTTGTTTTCCGTTTGACGAGTAAGCGAATTTTATAGTCTGTGCGCAGCAATCGCGTCGCGCAGTACGAAACTAATCAAACCAATTGGCCCCTCCTTCACGGCCTTCCACCACGGCCGGTCTATTTCAGTCGGCTCTGTGCCGAACCCACAACCACTAAGCTCTGCAGTCACCTATTAGAACCTCTTGAGACATTAGTAGTACAGTGAAACTTGGATAATGCGAACCTCAAAGGACCAGTCAAAAACTTCGAATTAACCAAAAATTCGAATTAAAGAAGTTTTTAATAAATTATAATAAATTATATTTCAATAAACTACAGTACGAAGTAAAGTACGTACAATAACATTGAAAACTGCATTGACCAACAGAATATTGAACAATGAATATAAAGACACCTAGAATGGTACCGCATTTAACTGTAACCATAAAAAAGTCCAGTCATGCAGCAGGACCCCATGAGCGAATTTTTGAAGAATATTACCGATTTTTACAACCAGCGAACGGCATTATTTCGATTTTTGACTGATTTTTCAACTTTGAAATTTTTGAAAACTTGATACATATTCTTATAGGAAATTTTACGCTGATTCCGAATATACCACATGTTAGTATGCTGAAAAAATTATTTCGCACGACAAATCGCAAAAAACAGGCTATTTTGAAATTGTTGACTACATTTTTGAAAATTTCAACCCGAAGATGTAATCCGATCAAGCTGGCCAACGAACTTGAACTTTCGTTTTGTGCACTTAACATTTTAAAATTTGTTTGAAGTTTCTAGCACAATTCTACGGACAGTTATCGTCTGGAATGACACACATACATACATACATACATACATATATATACATACATACATACATACATTAAAAAATGCGTTAAACTTCAGAATATGATTCAGAATAGCCTAAAACGGATTTCTGCATAATTTTTTTTCAAAAATTCACATTCTACAAATTTTGAGGCGAGAGCAATAGCTTAATTTTCTTCAAAAATTCGCTAAAACAATCTATTGTTTTTCAAAAAAAAAGGATAATATTTTGGCCTGTTTCCTTGAATTAAGTCTTTCGGCCATTATAAAAGATTCCAACGCATTCAAAGAGTTGAAGTATGAACCATTTACATTAATTCGGCTTTCAAACAATGTCTAAGTTCTTGTACCTGATTCATGGCGTCAGCTGCACTCAGCACCGGTACTTCTTCTGCTGATGATCCAGCAATCTCGTCTTCCAGTTATCAGACTGTACGATGGCACTGACTTGCATGCATTTGGTCTAACGCAAACCTTTTGCCGAATATCGTTACTAAAACGTATTTCCCGATGTATTTACAGTTATTTTGAGTCGCAGCTTAAAATTTATACCTTAATTAGCACGCCAAAAATTCGAATTATCCAAAACAAAATTCGAATTATCCACGATTTTTTAGCATTGTTTAAATACAAAATGCTAGGGACCAAGAGAAATATTCGAATTAAAGAAGTTCGAATTATCCAGATTCCACTGTATTTCGATACGGACATTTCAGTGTTTCAGTACAAAGAAATTTTCAACTCAGTTTTCAAAGAAATATGAGCTATTTAGATGGCTTCGAAATTTATTATTTATTAAACTTATTAAATTAATTAATTTATTTATAGGGTGTATTTTCAGACGATAACCCCTTTTAAAAACTGCGGAAAAAATTCGTTCCAACGCAGAAAAATCCGCCTTGGCAAAAGACAGGTCAAGTTCGTTGGCCAGCCCAATTGCTCCAGAATTTCAGGCTCAAATATCGGTTTTAGCGAATTTTCTTAGAAAATAAAGCTACTGCTATGGCTCCGAAAATTTTAAAATAAAAATTTTCTTCATCGAAATCTGTTTTGAGGCATTCTGAAATGATTCCTGGATTTTAACGCTTATATATATATATATATATATATATATATATATATATATATAACGTGAGTCAAGCGCCGTAGCGCAATTTCAGTAACTGTATACATTCTTTCCGTGTTATCACCCTAAAAACATCTTCTTTTTTCCACGCCTTCCTTCCTTTCCAATTTCAATAACATAATCCTTTTCCGTTCATTCTGTTCCATTCTCATAATAGAATACCCGATTACACTTAGTAGTTATATATATATATATATAGGTATATGTATGTGTCATTCCAGACGATAACTCTCGATAGAATTGAGATAGAAACTTCGTTCTTTCGCCAAAAAATCAAGCATTTCAAAAGAAAGGATGTGTTCGTTGGACAACACTTTTTGAGCACATTAAATAGATCAAATTTCAAAAAATGTAATAAAAAATCTCTAAAAATGGCTAAAAACGGCTAAAAATCGTTCAATTTATATTTTTTGGTAGAATATTGCTCAAATAAAGTTTATTAACCATAAAATAGGAGATCAGAAAATGTGTACGAAATGTACAAAATTATGCTGAAAAATTTGCTAAAAAAAATCTATAAAAACTGCAAAAAAAGCTGAAAATTCAGAACCTCTATTTGAATAGCAGGTTATCATTTAGAATACGTTTTTTGCCATAAAATTAATGGTTAACGATTTCCTTGCACTCAAAAAGCTCAATTTTCAAAACAATGTAACATAATAGAGTACGATAATTTACGAAAATTCGCTCATAAGATCATGCTGAATGACTGGAACTTTTTTTTTTACAAAAGGGCATGTGGGGTGTCATAGTTGAAGTATTTTTTAGTGCTGAGTCGATTGCGACCACTCCCAGATCTCTAAGATTCATAAATGAGTGAGAAAAATCGATTTTTAGGTGAAAAATGCCCATAATTAACCAAATTTTCGAGTTTGGCTGACTGAATAATTCTGTGTGAATAAATACAACCAGAAAATAATTATGACAGTTTTTTGGGGTTCTTGAGAGTCGGTCAGGCAATAATAAGATTCAAATCTTCAGGGTCAACGTTTCGATGTATTTATACATCATCATCAGGGCTACAACAAGATGAGATTCAAAGAGAGATTACATTATGAACAAAGGAAAAATTGATAAATATTATACATAAACATAATATTGCATACCTCGGAATCTCATCTTGTTGTAGCCCTGATGATGATGTATAAATACATCGAAACGTTGGACCTGAAGATTTGAATTTTATTATTGCCTGACCGACTCTCAAGAACCCCAAAAAACTGTCATAATTATCACCTAGCGGTCAACAGACTAAACCATATTGAAAATAATGATGATAAGTAATATTCTGCACACAAGCAGAAAGCACAGCATTTGATGCCCTTTTAAGCATTTAGACGGTTAAAGTCAAGAACGGTGTAATGTTTATTTTGTTCCAGGACGTTTACCAAAAACAGACATTGTGAGTACGATTAACGTCGTATTTGAATGCTATAGATTACTCTCTCAAATCTGACACTGATCCCAGGACTATAATATACTGAGGAACGTACCTATTCAAAGCACCTGGAATTGTGTTCAAATCGTGTCCCCTATCCAGATCAGCTGAGTCCTCCACTCTCCATTTCACTCTGGGGCGTTGAAATTTGGTAGGGGTCCTTGACTATAGTATGTTTTTGCATTCCGTAGCCCTTATCGGTAAATCTGTAGATAGATGTTTTGACTGTTGGTTTTCTCAATGTGAATTCTTGCATGGAAAAAAATTGTACACATATTCTCGACTTCTTGGGCAACCATGAGTGATGGATGTGAAAATGCAATGCCCAAAATCATATCCATGATTCAATGTTTTTCTGTGAAGTTGAGAAATTTGCACATAATTTTGGTTTATTATTTCCAATAATAAGCTAATAATAAGATTGTGATCGTATAGCAAAACATTTTTATAACCCCCCTTCAAACTTTGTCACTTTACATTTCAAGGTGCGTAGAATCCAAATTTGAAATGTCCGTCCGCCGTCCGCCATCCGCCGTCAGGGCCATAAAAGGCCTAAGAATTGACTTAAAACACCCTTTCTTTCGCACATAGACTCCATTTGGGGTCTAGTTGGTCCTAACGTTTAACCGTCCCGATCGCTTTACTCGCATAGATGCTATGGGCCGAAAACGGGCGAAAAAGTGTCTTTTTCGAGGTTTGAGTGTTAGACTTACGCACGCGCGCACGCTTGGCAGGGGGTCACGGTGGGTGGTGAGTTGGGTGAGCGGGGGGTGGAGTGAGAGGAAGAACAGAGGTGGATACTAGAAAAGAGACTGGTGAAAGCCCTAGAGCATGCTGGTTACTATAGCTGGCTATCTGATTCAGAAATAATAAACCATTATGTAATAATTTGCAGCGTTTTTATCTAAGAATCGGATCCTGCGTACCTACTTCAAAACCTTTCTTCAATAAATTGAAGACACAACTTAGTTTGTAAACGTGACGAAGCATATGCCTAGGACTTCTCAAGGGGGTTAAGGAGAGGAAAGTTGCCAATTGTGATAGCTTCTCGATTCTTGCAAACGTTACATATAAGGGGATATTTCATGGGCTATCAGCGGGCAGGTTAATCGCCTCTCCCCTTTGAAGGGAGTACTACTACATTTCCATCACCTCCATTGTCATACAATTGAAATGTGGAGTTGTGTGTAAAAATTCACTGCTTTCCAACGAGTGGTGAATGATTTTTATGGGATGGGAAATCAGAATGTAATAGGATTGGTAATAGGTATCGTCTATATCAACTATTCTAGAAAAGCGTAAAATTTTATCTGTTGGACGAAAATTTAGAATGACCCCAAATTATGACAAAATCTCTGACAGAACATGAAATCTACTCGTTAATTACAATCATTATCCCATTACTTATGATATTTTGATCCCATTTGCAGGTCGAGTTTGAATTGATTGTATTGAACTAATTTGTAGTCGAAACCAAACACCATCCCTCAGCAGATCACAGACACTTATCTGCTTTCTCCATCAGTAGGTAATCCAGAACACAAGTTGTCGGTTGCTAAGTCCTAATTTATCAAAGCGTATCTTCATCAATTCGTAGAGGTCTTGCATAGTGCAATAAATTTAACTTTAATAAGTATACAATATACAAGTACAATTTTGTGATTGTTGAGCTAACATTCAATATCTTACCAAATCATTAGGTGGTTTCTTGTCAACAAGGTAAAATGTTACCCAGACGGCGAATGTTGGGTCCCACTAACAAAAGAGGTCTTGAACTGACTAGTAAAATCGATAAACCAGAGCAGAAATTAAATTCCACCAGTAAAAAACGAGAAAGAATGCCGGAGAGATATGAAACCAGATAGGTACAGTGTTCAATCAAAGTCAACTTACCGATACGACCAGCACTGAGGGATTCGATCTGGAAGGTGAAATAGATAGGTAGCTACCGGATTAGTTGATTTTCTCGAGCAATAACTGTTTCACGTTCCGAGCGGCACCGATTTTGGTGGAAACTCCTTGTGACGGGACCTGTTTTTTCGAGATGATTGTTGATAGCTGCTTATTATGACTAGCAATTGACGAAAACAACGATGCGGAACCGAAATTTGATGAGTATCGCTTAGTTTTAGAAGTTAGATCGATCGATCCAGATCGGCAGTAACGTACCGCTGGTTATGCAACCCTCAATGCTTGCTTGTTCTTTTGAGGCCTCGGGTTAAAATCCCGGTAAGAACAATACACGTTTTCCCATTTTTTATCCCTAATGTTTCATTTTTTGTCCCTCCTAGTCGTCCGAATGATGTCCCCATATACCAAACCTAAGATTATTATATATTTCTAAACAGAACCGCAATGTTTGTAGGCAGATGAATCTATACAGGAATTTATTATTTTTATTATCATTATTATTATACTATTAGGAAATTATGAGTTTAACATAAAACTGAAAACGGTCCCTATGAGTGATTTTTATAAATATATATTTCAAGGAACGATAAAATATAACTCATTTTGATATAAAACATATTGTATAATTAGGTAGGTATGAAACATACAGGTCCATGTTAATAAATTTGAATAAAAAATTGACAATATAGTACTACTAAACTAAGAGAAAGATGTTGTCGGATGATGGAATAGGTATTCACATCTCGGTATCTTCGTCTACAAATACATTCTTGTGCCACTTTTCAAAACATGGTTCGTGGCACAGACTTGGTTGCTCGGGACATGCAGGACAGTACCAGCACATTTTTTTTTTTTTTTTACAATAGTAGTCTCTATTTGGCACTGCCTACATCTCATCTGCCTTGCCACTTTTCCCTTTACCTGGGAATCCTTTTGCTGTCGAGGGAAATGATCCATCACTACTTTAAAACATCGCTAATGAATGAAAAAGGCGCGAAATGAAAGGGCGCGAAAATGTTACTGAACGGGGGCCTTGATATCAATGGGGAACGAAACGGAACGCATTCTTTCGGAGGACTGATCATCTACAATAAGTGTGTTAAACTCCACAGCCAACAGAATGCGTGGTAATCCCGTCAGAAGGCAGAACGTAGGAGCCTATGTGCTATCTGTAGCTGGATCTATCGATCCACTCCGGGTGAATCGAACAAGGGCGATTGGATCGATCGATCCATTCCGCTCGGAACGTGTTAATTCATTGGATATTTTATATTTTGATTTATTATTTTCAATAATGAACCTTTGTATTCGACCAAGAAAATTTTTTTTAACACCCCCCCCCCCCCCCCCCCCTGAAAATGTTATCATTTAATAATGATTAACAGGACGTTTCCATTTGTTTTCGTCACGTCACGAGCGTCACGTCACGGTGGGGGTTTTCTATTGATTTTCACGCACAACCAATGCGTTACTAGGGAAGTGTAACTCCCTTAGTTTTCATAGCAGGAAAATCGTTAGCCACTTTTTGGAATGCTCTCATTTTATCACAGCATCTCATAATCCCTAAGCCTCTGTAGTGTCCAGGAAAGTTGATTTATTACTCTCAGTTATAAATTAATATTGCTAAGTAACCATAATCTTTATATATAATTCCGAACGGTCTTTGAAATTGTGAAGAACTTCGCGGTCCGATTTTAGTGTTAGACTGCTCATTCGAATCAGCACGGCCCCAAGTTTGTTGCAAAAGTGTCGCCGTTCGTCTCTATACCCGCCTTGATCGTGTTCTAGGCGGTCCTTATCAACGAGAGTTGTTTATTAGGCTGTGGCGGTAACAAAAGTTGCCATCAATTCACGTTCAGTAAGAAATGTAGTGTAGTCACTAACAGTTATTTCTGAGACTTTATAAATATAAAATTCCGAACGGTCTTTATATATAATTCCGAATCAGCAGGGCCCCAAGTTTGTTGCAAAAGTGTCGGTAAGTAAGAAACGTAGTGATGGGGTATTTTCTGATTGAGCTAAATTCTTTCCTGTTCACTGTAGGATGTTGAAATTTGATAGGGAGACTCTCTGGGACATTAAGAGACGAGTGAAGTGATGGGGTCTTTTCTGATCAGCTGAGTGGCGAGAACCACCTCAACTGGTGGTATTTATTTTATTACATTACTCACATTTTGATCGTTATTTCCTCTTTTTTAATCATTTATTAACATCGCCTTAGCTTTGCACCAGGTCACACAACGCCGCAAATCTTACTATCGTTACTATAATGTGCTGGGTACTACTGTTATACGGACTAGATTAGGGCTTTTCAAGCCCTAACAGGCCTCTAGTAACTAATAATGTGTAAAATTAATCATTATTAAATGATCTGACTGTAGAACCGTAGGTCTACCGTCCGTTTTTTTTTTTTTTTTTTTTTTTTTATGCGTAGAATCCAGAAATCGAATAGAAAATCCTTCCGTCAGCCGTCCACGTCTTTTCTTCGAAATTAATAGACCAAACTTCATGAAACTTACGTCAAAAATCGAATTTGGGGTCTAGATGGTCCTAGAAGCTCGACATCAATTTTTGTCAATCCTGAAAGGTAGCATTAAAGGGCTAAACATTCAAAAATCGAGATCTCAAAAACTTGGAAGGTAACAGTAATGATTTTTTGCTTGTCAACAATGAATTTGATCCCGAAGAATCGATTAAAACAATCCGCAACGCTGTACGTTGAACGGTTCGCTCTCCCTAAGGGCTCGAACACCGAAAAACACCTTCGAATTTCTAAGCGCAATTTCTAATGCGCTGCTAGCGGATCTATTGATTTGCCGATCAAGCTATAAATCGCTAGATAGTGATACTGGGATACATTAAAATTGCCTTGTGAATATCAGCAGATATAATGCCAATGAACCGTTTCTCATGCGATTAGCGAAGTTAAACAACGTCGAGCTTGGTGATTACTTGGATGGGTGACCGCCCAGGTAAGGGTCAGACGTCCAAGTCATTTTCGCGCTTCTGTACGGCGAACCCCTCTCCACTCAAGGGGGCGAGGCAATGAGTAGCTTTAAGCGAAATCATCAGAACGAATTCTGATCCTCAATTTGAAGAACAGCTGATGACGTCCGCGACGACCGAGGCAGTCGGACGAAAACCCCCAACCTGAAATGGTTGTATACTTTACTTTATAGTGCCAATATTGGAATTATCAGATGATATAGTTCCAATGGTATTTGTTCTAACTTTGCGAATGTACCTACTAGTGAAGTGTAGGCACCTAAATGCTAAATTTCATCTCCTAAATTGCCCTGTCTGCCTATAGGTAGCGAAAGCACTGTTTTCACTTCAGAGAAATAGAAAAGTTGTAGTCTCCCCTAAAATCATGCGGGTTTTTTTTATTTTTTTAATTATTTTTACAATGTTAAAATTTCCGCTTGCATTTTACGTTTTAGACTATTCTGAACAACTTTCTTTCCGTGTCTTCTTTCTCTATCTCTGTATGTGTGTGTATCCGCAAATCCTTGTAACAAGTTTAATTTTCACAATATTCAACCTATTCTTATGAAATTTTTATGAAATGTACGGGTTAGGGTGAATATACCCCCCCCCCCCCCCCCCCCAAATACACTCAGGTGCAAAAAATTTGGCCCACTCTCTAAAATGGAAGATTTTATGAAGTTGCGACTAATATTCTCTTGTTTTCGACTGAGTTACTGTCTGAACTCAGTCAGAGGCATTGTTTGTCGTTTTTTAGCCAGGCGGATGACATTTTTTTGATCTCTCAACCATAGGGAATCGTGTCGGGACGTGACCGTGTTTCATTGCGTCCCACTTTCACGTAATCGTCCAAACTGTGATTATGTTGTTCATCTCTTGCACGGTAGTCCTCAGCCGAGGGGCGAGTGTGTTTCTGTACATTGAGTGCATTCCATCCAAAATAATCACTTTAAGAGCAAAAATAATGTCTTTCCCACCGGAAATGGTTGCACAAGCTGTAGCTCCCATTAATGATGGAAGGTCACTGAGCTTAGCCTCTCGAATGCTTGGACAACGGGCTCTCTTCCAGTCATTGTGACAGGAACAAACCTTTCTCCAGGCCTTCTCCAATCTCTTTCACGACCATCTGAGCCCTTCAGTCTGAACCTAGACTCTTCAGTGAACATGACATCCCTCCACTCTTCAAGTTTCCAAGCACTGTGATTTTGAGCAAACTGAAGATGCAACATCCTGTGCTAACGGGTTAAACTTGGAACGCGGGCGGGTCTTCTGGCAGACAAATGCCGATCCCACCATCGTCTCCGAACTGTCCAAACACCTAAATCCACCCCCGTTGCATTTTCAAGTCAGTTACTCGTCGATCTCTAAAGACTAAGTTGTACAAGTACCTGTCTTGAGCGGCTGTTGTTTTTCATGGGCGGCTAGAACCCTGCCTTCTAGAGTATGATCCCGTCTCTCGAAAACGTCTAACAGTGGCACGAATGGTTTCATAAGGCCGTCCTAGCATTTGAGCAGCATATCTCAGTGACCTTCCATCATTAATG
Organism: Adelphocoris suturalis; assembly: GCA_030762985.1. Lineage (NCBI taxonomy): Eukaryota > Metazoa > Arthropoda > Insecta > Hemiptera > Miridae > Adelphocoris > Adelphocoris suturalis. The sequence continues at coordinate 15,137,837 of CM061046.1, forward strand.
AGAGCTACAGCTTGCGTGACCATTTCAGGCGAGGAAGTTTTTTTTTTTCTTAAATTGATTTTTTTTTTTTTTTTTTTTTTTTGGTTTGAATGCACTCAACTCAACGTACAGGAAAACACACACTCCTCAGCTGAGGACCTGTGGAAGAGATGAACAACATAATCGCAGTTTGGAAGAGAGTTTCGTTGTTCCCAAATCAATACTTCACTCGGCGCATGCGCAAACGTAAATTCCATCAAGCATAATTTTCTCACGCCCCCGTTGTCCGATCTCACTCAAATTTGGAGGATATGTGGAAGAGGTTAATTTGAGCATTCCCTAGCAATTTCAACATAATCCTATCATTATTAGCTATTGCGCATGCGCGAATATGTATTCCTTTTTAAACGAGCCTAATTTCAACAGTTTTCATCCGATTTTGATGACATTTTCAGGGAATGTGCGGGTTAGGCTGTAAATGGTACACTATCAACTCCATACTTCTGAAATTATTACCTACTTCATTTTGCGACGGCGCAAACGTGTATTCCTTTTAAGCAAAATTGTTTTACGTCCTAGTCGTCCAATCCCGCTCAAATCTGGTGCATAGTAGGGGGACAACGGTTTAATAATTCCATGTTAATTTCAACATGATTGCATCATTATTAGCTCCTGCGAATGCGTGAAAGTGCACTCCGGAAAAGGTCTAGTTTTCATCAGATTTTGACTGTGGCGTAGTTTAAGGAGGGGCAGGGTGGGCAAATCCCCTCCACAAATATTAGAGGATGCAGAATTTTGTTGTATGGACAAAATCAAAATTAATAATTTTACGCTTCCAACTTCAGTAGGTACTTAACACCTTCAATTAAAGAATGTAATTAGTAAAACACGACTACTATTATTATTATACGTTTCCGGTTTCCTACGCTCTTAGAAATAAAGAAATTTTTATTCGGTTCGTTCGTGTAGGGGCAAAATGGCGTGTATATTGTACAGCCCCACGGAGAGATGTGAAATCACCTATTCAACGAAACGGAATATTGTGGAAACTGCAAACTTAAATCAAGTCGTTCCCCACTATCTTTTGGGGCTAGCCCATATACGATTTTTCCCTTGAAAAAATGTTCAGTATCCACCGAAATTCCCCTATGAACTTCCCCTACTTTTCACTGTCTACTTGATCAAGCTTGGTTGTTCGATTCCAAACAGTTACACATTGTATTATACCATTAATTTACGAATCAAATCCCAGTTAAAATAAAGCAAGATTACAATAAATAGAAGCCTGCAGTGGTGATTGGAATAGTTTAATAGAAAAGAATAAAATAACCTGATAATATTCTGACCCAATATATTGCTGGTTTGAGTTTGTTTACATTTTGTTACGTTTCTTGATCTCGGTTTCATGCCCTCTATTTCGCGTAGGTAGACCTACTCATATAATACAATTGTGTGATATTGTCCAGAAAAAGTTATTGAGGATAAACCTGTAAGGGAGAAAGTCCACACAGGTATATGATTTTGCATGCAGAGAGCCTAGTATAATAAACCTAGCGCTCCTCAGTTCATCGGTAGGTACCTAATCGTATTCATCGTATTTTTTAACGTTCTGATTAGTTATTTGGATAATATTTTTTCTAAATAGTATTATACTTTAATAATGCATAGGTAGGTTTATGAATATGAAAGCGTCCGTGATTTCAGATCAATACAAAAAGCCATTGAGCACCTACCTACTTATAAGATGAATGTTTGACAGTTTATTAACAGTCTTCGTATACTCAGCTAAAAGCACTAGAAATTAATACGAAAACTATAAAATAAAATGAAATCCTCGACTGTTGCCCCTCCATGAGAATTGACTCAGCTACGCCTCTGGATTTTGATTACATTTTTTGGGAATTTGTGGGTTAGGCTGTTGATGGTTCCCTACCAATTTCATTTTTCTCAAATCATTACTTCATTCTGCACATGCACTGACGTAAATTACTTTAACCATCATTTTTCTGTTTTTTTAAACATATTTACTGTGAAGCGTAAAATTACGGTGTCTTGGAACTGTAAAAGTGTGAACCTTTCTTGGAGGCACGATGCGCCAAGTTCTGATCATACAGGGTGTCCCGCATAAGATGGTCAGTACTTCAGGGCGTAATTCTAGAGCTCATTTCTGATCGAAAGTTCCTCATAGCGATTTAGATCCACTAATACAGCAATAACTACAATAATTAAGACAGTAAGTTTAAATTTGAGGATACCGTTGGAAAGAACGTTAAATTTCCTTCCTATCTAACGTCAAATCATAATGTTTTAATACGATTCATTTGGTGAAAAAGCTGCCTGAACATGAAAATTCCACGAGCATGAGAAATTGCAATTCTTTAAACCGGCTTTGAAATGTCCCATTTCTGTACTGTTTTTCGCGTACCTCATCTGTAAAAACTGGTCCAAGATCTCAGCTTTTTAGCGGTATAATCAATTTTTAATTTACTTTACTAATCAGAGGATAAAAGTATGTTTGTATGTACTCGTAAAAACATGGTTTTTTTCCATGAAATCGAGGGTTTGCGAGAAAAATTACCTTCTAAAAAAATTCGAGTTTGTGGCCGGTTTCTACGTATTTTTTCACGCTGAATCGAATTGTAACACTTGCAGATCTCCCCAACTCCGTCATAACAGAGTTTTACACTTTAACTAACTAGTTTTACCTTTAAATACGCATAAAATTGAGCATAACAAATTAACTAAAAATTCGTGAGTTAAAGTGTAAAACTCTGTTATAACGGAGTTGGGGAGATCTGTAAGTGTTACCATTCGATTCAGCGTGAAAAAATACGTAGAAACCGGCCCCAAACTCGAATTTTTTTAGAGCGTATTTTTTACAAAAACCCTAGATTTCATTAAAAAACCATGTATTTCAACATAAACATACTTTTATCCAATAATTATAAAGGTTGAATTGAATTTTTAAAAGGTTGAATTAATTCTGTAAAAGGTTTAACTGAATCTGTAAATGCTACTTATATAATATTATTATAGTTATTACCTATATAAAAATATAGATAAATACTGATGAATATTTGAAATCAACAGTCCTGGTAATCAGCTAATTCTGTCAAACTGGTCCGATAATGATAAATCAAAACGATTTCCTTTGGTTTGTACATTCAATCAAGTATCAGCTTTAGATGAGTTGAGGATTCAGAATACAAACACTGATGAAAATTGGGTTCCTAACTAGTGTATTAGTACCTACCTTATAGCTATCTCGACAATCAGCAAGTACCTACGAGTACGTTCGAATGAACGTCGGTCAAAAAAAAAAATCCGGACTTACCTCGTCAAAGATGTCACGCACCTAATCAAAAATAACGACCGATGAAATTAAACGTTTCGCCACAAAATAGAGAAGGTGGAAGACAGCTGCGGTAAAGCTCCCCTTTGTTGGAGTCGCTCCCGACTAAATTTAGACGAAAACCCAGCGTTGGGATCATCAGGCGGACCCCCTCCACTGTGACCAAGACCACGGATTTCTCAAATAAACTTTGTTAAAGCGAAAAAAAAAGGTGGGATTAAAAAGTGTGTAAATCCGAAATGATGGCGATGTTCGAACTAAAGAAACATGAATGAGAAACATGCGGGCGAATCGTTCGTGTAGTGTGCCTACTACCTAGATGCACTAATGGTAAAGGACAGCGTTTGGAAAAATCTAATTCAGAAATAAGTTCAAGACCCATATATTATATTGCAACCGAGTCTTCTTAAAGGTGGAAGATTGTTTTCACATTCGGGAGATGAAACAGTTTTTGTTTCAAAAAACCAAAATTTCCACTCGCATTTTAACGAATTTTCGCAGAAAATTAAGCTCGTAAGGAAATTTTAAAATCAAAATTTTTGAAAAATTTCTTCATTGAAATCCGTTTTGAAGTAATCTGAAACGAATCCTAGAGTTCAACGCTTTTTCATATGTATATATATACATTACTTAGTTCAATGAAGGGCTCTACAAGAGCATGTACCTAGGTAGGTATATGTTCACACAACTTTTAGAACAGCAAGAACGTACCTACTATAGTTTTGAAAAAGGCATATTAAGCCAAAATATACAAATTAGTATTGTGTCGTACGTTCTTGTTTTTCTAAAAATTGTGTGAACATATATATATATATATATATATATATATATATATATATATATATATATATATACCTACCTAAACAGGGTGTCGCAGTTTTGAGCGCAGATTCTACTACAAATTTGTGACTTTTGTCCAGCAACATATATTTTAGCGAATTTTTGAAGAAAATTAAGCTATTGCTCTCGCCTCAAAATTTGTAGAATGTGAATTTTTGAAAACATTTTATGCAGAAATCCGTTTCAGGCTATTCTGAAACATATTCTGAAGTTTAACGCATTTTTTAATGTATGTATGTATATAAGTAGGTATGTATGTATGTATATAAGTATGTATGTATGTATATATGTATGTGTCATTCCAGACGATAACTGTCCGTAGAATGTTGTGAACATCTTCGGGATGAAATTTTCAAAAATGTAGTCAAAAATTTCAAAATAGCCTGTTTTTTGCTATTTGTTGTGCGAAATAATTTTTTCAGCATACTAACATGTGGTATATTCGGAATCAGCGTAAAATTTCCTATAAGAATATGTATCAAGTTTTCAAAAATTTCAAAGTTGAAAAATCAGTCAAAAATCGAAATAATGCCGTGTTCGCTAGTTGTAAAAATCGGTAATATTTTCATGAAACATTGTCCAAATTCAGATTAAACTACTCTTATGGAAGTAAGAGTACCTCCTAATTATTTTTAATAATTTGATTCCATGTTTGTCTATCAAAATCATAAACTAAAATTTCTCTACACGATCAATAGCGACTGAAATGTCGAAGATTTCTTCAAAAATTCGCTCATGGGGTCATGCTGCATGACTGGACTTTTTTTTAATTCACTCTAAAGACCACTTTTTTCACTTTTAAGATTTTTTTTCGCGTTTTCGACTTTGTGTCACTAAAACTGTCATAACTCCCTGAATTTTCAGTCAAAACTCAAATCTGATTATACCGTTGAAAAGAGCGTAAAAGTTCCAATCTCCCTAATGCATGGATTCCCAAACTGGCGCCCCCCCCCCCCCCCCCTGGTGGCGTGAAGACGGGTTAGGGGGAGCGTGAGACCATTCGACCATTCTTTGGGGCAACATCGAGCCAACTCCAGGAGCGAGTTCGTTTTTGCCCCAAACTGAGGACGGGGTCAACTCCATCTAGCGGAACCATTTGGTTTTAAAGGTTTCTCGTTAAACCACTAGATCAGGCGATGTTTCATTGATAGGAAAGGTTGGTTGATAGGAATGATAAAAAAATGATTCGCCTGCCAAATATGACTTTGAAAAAAAGGAAAAGTCAACATATCCCAGAGTGTCACAGGAAGTCTTCGGTTATTTTTGCCTTTTTCAACCACCTACTTGTGTGAAAAAGCATTCTCAACACTCGTATCAATGAAAACAAAGAATCGGAACAAACTTGATGTTGTACGTTGTGCCCTTGCCAAAATTTCACCGAATACCAGCGCTAGTAAAGAAAATGCAAGCCCATCCATCTCATTAAGATTAACTTATTTTTACTTAAAGGCTACTTCATAAAAGGTACGGGTTATCAAGTCGTGTTTTGTATAAATAGTAAATAAAAAATTGTTTTCAGTGAAAAACTTGCACTTTTTCACATCCATTCATTAGTTATGTAAGGGGGGCGTGAGAGGCTTTCATTTTACCACAAGGGGGCACGGTACAAAAAAGTTTGGGAACCCCTGCCCTAATGACTTAAAAAAAATTTAAATGGGTGAAACAGGTGAAAAATAATCCGTAAGTGAGAAATTTGTATAATTGCGAAAATGTTCACTTTTTTCAAAGCTTGCCTCGCGAAACGTCCTGGATGGCAATTTTCGTACTGTAACGCTGAATCGAATAGTAACACTCGCAGGTCTCTCCAACTCCGTTACAACCGAGTTTTACACTTTAACAAACTAGTTTTTAGTTCATTTGTTATTCTCAATTTTATGTATGTTTTCAGGGTAAAACTCGATTGTAACGGAGTTGGAGAGATCTGCGGGTGTAACTATTCAATTCAGCATTAAAAAAAAAAAATCAATAAATTAAATAAAAAAAGTCCAGTCATGCAGCATGACCGCATGAGCGAATTTTTGAAGAAATCTTCGGCATTATTTCAATTTTTGACTGATTTTTCAACTTTGAAATTTTTGAAAACTTGATACATATTCTTATAGGAAATTTTACGCTGATTCCGAATATACCACATGTTAGTATGCTGAAAAAATTATTTCGCACATCAAATCGCAAAATACAGGCTATTTTGAAATTGTTGACTACATTTTTGAAAATTTCAACCCGAAGATGTAATCCCATTATGCTGGCCAACGAACTTGAACTTTCGTTTTGTGTCCTTAACATTTTAAAATTTGTTTGAAGTTTCTAGCACAATTCTACGGACAGTTATCGTCTGGAATGACACATACATATATATACATACATACATACATACAAAAATGCATTAAACTTCAGAATATGATTCAGAATAGCCTGAAACGGATTTCTGCATACAATTTTTTCAAAAATTCACATTCTACAAATTTTGAGGCGAGAGCAATAGCTTAATTTTCTTCAAAAATTCGCTAAAACCACGTTTTACAACATATAAACATACTTTTCTCCCCCAATTAACAAAGTAAAATAAAAACTGACTACACCGTTGGAAAGCTGGGATTGTGATGCAACTTTTGGGCTTACATAATGAAAATTTCCATCCAGGACGTTTGGAGAAACAAACTTTGAAGAAAGTGAAAATTGTCGGAATTTTACAAATTTTTCACTTACGGATTATTTTTTACCCGTTTATTCCATTTAAAATTTTTTTAAAAGTCATGAAGGAGATAGGATATCTTACGTGATTTTCAACGGTATAATCAGATTTGAGGTTTGACTGAAAATCCAGGGATGTATGACAGTTAGCGATACAAAGTCGAAAACGTGAAGAAAATCTTGGAAGTAAATAAGTAGTCTTTAACATGAATTAAAAAATATATGTTACAGGACAAAAAAGTCACAAATTAGTAGTAGAATCGAACCCTAGCCGGTGGTGCGCCTGAAACTGCGACACCCTGTGTATGCATGTGTCATTCCAGACGATAACTCTCCTTAATGTTGAGATAAAAATTCCGTTCTAGTGCCAAAAAATCAAGCTTTCCAAAAGAAAGGATGAGTTCGTAAGCTGGCACTTTTTGAGCACATTAAATTGGTTCGATTTCATAAAATGTGCTAAAAAATTCACTAAAAATGGCTAAAAATGGCTAAGAATTGTTAAAATTATATTTTTTGCAGGATATTGCTCAAATAAAGTTTTTTAACTATGAAATAGAACATTCAAAAATTTATGTACAAATTTACGCTGAAAAATGTGCTCAAATTTTGCTCAGGATCATGCTGTATGACTGGAACTTTTATGTTTTAGACCAATCTAAACCAAATCACTAAAAATCAGTTAAACCTGCTAAAAATTTTTAAATTTATATTTTCTTTGCAAAATTTGAAGCAAAAGAAGTTTTTCAACGATGAACTAGAACATTAAGAAATTATAGAAGATTAGAAACAAGAAGAACAGATTGCCAGCGCTACTAGCGGATTCTTCAGACAACAGCTCATGTTCCATGGTTTTTCGGAGCCTCTCCTCTTTGAGTATTAATAAGATGGAGGGCTATTAGTGATGTTTCAGGCAGTCAAACCATACGTGCCACTACTGTCGTTTGGCTTTTGAATTGACTAGGGGCAAAATGGCCGAACACTGATCAGCTGATGTAAGATGTGATGTAGAGTTCGGTGAATGAATGGGGATTGTATACCTAGGACATATTTCTTATTTAAGATTTACATCCTAATTGTGCACCGTACATGTACACCTCTATTTAACACCATTAATATTTCATATTTTTTACACTGTGGGAATGAGTGTTGAAATGACGCCAGTACACTCTAGTGGATGTTTCATGAAGGTAGATCAGCTGTTCTGTGTCCCAAAAAAAAAAAAAAAAAAAAAAAAAGGAGGCGCCAAGATTTGGGCATGGGAACCAAAGTATGTACATACTAATATCTAGACAGTTATGTCTACATACATAATTAATACTAAAATGTAACAATAATAAGTAATATCAAGCAAAATAAATTACAATAAACTGCATTGTCATTCGAATTTGAAAAAAGCGTGGCGAGCGCGGGTCAGTCAATTGCAAAGCCAACGCGACTGTAGTGGCACGTATGCCTTGACGCGGAAACAGCGTTGAATTCAGAGCAATGGCCCTCCATCTTATTAATACTCAAAGCCTCTCCTCGACAGCCTGTGGTCCGTGGTCGCTTTCGCTTTTCCATTCAATAAGATTTCGTGCTCTCTCACCCTTATGGGTGATTCTCACAGAAAAGGTCAGTTTTGAGTTTGACTTTTGAAAAAAGAAAAAGTTATCGAATTGAGCTGAAAAAAACCACAGATGCTCTCTATATCGTATGTATCGAAATTCGAAGCAAATCCAAACAGTAGCGCTTTTATTAATTCAGAAAAAAAAAATATTTAAAAATTTAGGCGGACAGGTCGATGACACTAGGACAGGGCGATGATGCGACCCGTTGATTCTCACCATTTGCATCACCACCCTGTCCTGGGATCATAAAAGGAAAATTTGCTATAACTGCCAAGAAACGTTAACCCTCAACATTTCAAGTCATAAGACCGAAAAACGTGACCACTGTAGGGCGAATCCAACAAACGAAGAATGACAGAAATTCTCGAATAAGTCCTAGTAGGCCTTCACAACGTTCGGCTAAGTAGATATGTGTTTTGAATGGTCAATACGAGAATATTGGATTATCTACTAAATGCGAGAATACGGGAATACTAGAAAATCCAAAAAACATAATAGATTTGCCTTTTTCCTCATCGTCCTGCCCTCGAATTTTCAGGAGAGGACAGGTTGATGATGGACAGGTCGATGATGATTCTTCAGTTTTTCTCAAATGTTTCACCTTGTGGCAAGCTTTTTCCCAAATTCGGCATATAACATGAAACTAGACCGTTCGGTGCACAATAAAAATACCATAAGAAAAAATTGAGTTCAAGTACTCACTTAGAAAAAGTGGACAGGTTTCTGACGATTGTGATTGACCAACCCACGGTCCAGCACACATCTGCTCCCGCTGACGACCACGAGTTGACTGAATTAAAACGAATGGCGGTTTTTCTGGTAACTGAGAAGGGCGCGAAAAAAAAGCGGCAAAAAAACCTGCTAAAATACAATTGTGACCGCGAAAATTCGAAAAACAATATTGGACAGGTCGATGACGGCGATGCTCCGGACACACATATTTCCATCCAAATACACTTTTCTAGCGGTTCTACATTAATTTTATCGATCAGAAACGCATCTCAGAAATCATACTGTTGTGGAAAAATTGAATAAAATCCAAACTCAAAAGCGGAAAGACCTTTAATTAAAGCTTGAAGTTGGGAAGGTCGCATTGGGACAGGACAGGTCGATGACGATTTGACTATATTTAGTTAATTTTCTATTTAAAGGAATAAACATAACCTAAAAATGGAAAAAAGGGTTCTAGATAAAAACCTATACTACAATTTAAGACCTTCGCCAGCTCCCAAATCCTTATTGGGTCGCCGCAACTGGTCCGGACATCACTTCTGCCCCTTTCTGTGAGAATCACCCTTATAGGTTTTGGACTTATGAGGCTGTGTACTCACTGTACCTATGTACAGTGGCATCCAGAAGCAGCTGCATTGTGACCTCAAAAGCTTCTCACTCTGACTACCATCGGGTCCTGCTGGATGTGGCAAAACAGAACTGGAATCCAAAATATGTCTCAGCTGAGGGCCCAGGTAATTGGACAAGGAGAATAATGGACGATCCCTCATCCTTGCCCTGGTTTGCAGGAATGTCCCAATTGACAATGATGACCATCACCGACATCAACCGCATACTAATTTTCCATATAAACTGTGCCTCCTTCCGACTCCTCATGGGTAAGATTAATCATGGCACCTGCAACAGATGCCAAGGGGCATTATAAGACTTCCTGCACGTCATCTGGGGATGCCCACACACCAGAGCAGGGCCGCCACATTTCCAAGTCGGGCCCGGGACCAGATTCTGGCCACCCCCACCCCCCCCCCTTTTTTTTTTGTCGCCCCACTTTTACTAGAGATGGCTATGATAATTGTTATAAAAAAAAAAAATAAATAAAAAAACCTATTAACCACTCTCTAACCAAACAAAAACTCTTACTATTTCACTACGTTTTATTCAACATTTTTTTATCAAAAGTAAAGTGTACCTTGAGAATTGAAAATTCAAGTATTCATACCTACTCTAGTAATTACCAACCAATTACAAAACCATAAAAATGTCATGATTTACCTTGAAACAAAAATTCTATATCCAATCAGTCATAGGATACATTAATTTTAGAAGAAAAAAAATCTACAAAAATGTAATTGTTTTATTCCAGTTTATCTACTAGTAATGAAGCTATGCAGTAAAGAATTAGATTTATAACAACAAAAGATACAAGAATTATTTAGTGAATAAACTATCAAAAATATGAATTAGTAAAATGAAAAATTCGTTTTGTTGAGTTACAATAGCATTCTGTAATTGTAATTATAATTGTGGAAAACTTTTTAAATACCTATAGAAAACTGTAATAGGCTATAATTTCATGTTTTATAAGATGAAACATGTCATTTTAAAACTAATAAAGTGAAGTGAAGAAAAGTTTATTTGCATTTGAAAAATACAAGACAAAACACTTAAAACTTTTGTGCCTTTTCAAGTGAAAATTCTTTAATAACCTTAGAAAAGTCAAGCTTGGATGCTAACTTGTGCTCAATGGTGAGAATGGCAAGGGCATTCAACCTTTCTTGGCCCATGGATGCTCTCTCCCAAGTCTTTAGTCGAACACCAGAGGGGCTATATTTGACTACCTTGGGGAGGAGAAGGAGATCCAGGAGAAAACAGTTATCCAATACTTACGACGTGAAATATCAGACATCAATTTGTTAACAACACTGATAGATGAACCTAAGGAAACGCGTCGCTCCAATATAGAATACAGGAAGATACTCGAGAACACCTCCAGAAATTACAGCTCCAGTCTCGGACATCACTCGTAACTTCCCAAGAAGAAGAAGAAGAAGGAAGAAGAAGGTTAAGAACGACCCAATGTGGACACACGGAGAAGATTCCACGTCCATATAAAAGAGAAAAGAAGAAGAAGAAGAGGATTTTCACGTCTACACCCCAACTCGCAGTAGGTGCCTCAAGTCCTCCGTGTTATGAGCATTTAACGATTATTTTGAATTATCATGAGCTGACCTCCTTCCGATCATCGTTCGTTAAATTCGTATACCTAATACTTGATCGTGAAATATCACCGGTGATAATGGCGGAATTCGCGGAGGTGAACAGCATACTCAGTTTTGGATCTCGCAGTTCTTCATCCATCTTTGGCGAAAATTCTCCATCCCGGATGGCTACGCCGACAAAGGAGAACGCCCTTAAAACACTTCGCGAACTCATAGTATCCAACAATAATCCAGGTAAGCATTTTCCACAATTAGCCTTCGTATTTTTAGTCAATGAGGCAGCGATATCCTTCCGTTCTCGCTTTATGTACTCAAGGCTAGAATATTATGATAACATGGTGCAATCCTCGACTAACATTTATTCTACTCTTTATATAATCCGCTTTTACGTTTTCTTTCATTGTCGCTAAGTAATTATTTGATGTAGCTACTCCCGTTTCAAGATATCGCTCTCCGTTGTTGTTGCACTACCTGTTCTCCACGACTACCGACAGCAGGATTCCCAATTAGTCACGTGGGTTCTGTCTTTCTATGGCTGACAATGTCATTTATTAATTTTACGGTCAACTAATTGTGGAAACCCACGTGCTAGCATTAAGCAGTGAGGTGCTCGTACTTGGATCGCAGTCCATTTTGACATCGACGAGACATAAAACAATTATTTCGAAGGTTTAAAACAGGAATTTTTTCTTCAAACTATTCCACCCAGTAGGTTTCCATTCTATTGATGTCAGATTCGGTACTTTTCCGTTATCCCCCCCCCCCCTCCCCCCGTCATCTTATCTTCAACACGCCCGCCCGATGTTTCTAGGCATTCCTTCTTATTTAAATTACATAATAAAACAGTTGAGCGTAAAACATTAAAGAGAGCGACCGAGAGAATCGGAGGACGGAATATTTCACTCAGTAAACTCATCAGTTGTGATTACTTTTTTTTTTTTTTTTTTTTTAACAAGCACCTACTACCTACGTTTTAAACAGCATGGTTCTAGGATTGGTTATACAGGGATACTTCCATAAGAGTAGTTCAATCTGAATTTGGACTATGTTTCATGCAAATATTACCGATTTTTACAACTAGCGAACGGCATTATTTCGATTTTTGACTGATTTTTCAACTTTGAAATTTTTGAAAACTTGATACATATTCTTATAGGAAATTTTACGCTGATTCCGAATATACCACATGTTAGTTTGCTGAAAAAATTATTTCGCACAACAAATCGCAAAAAACAGGTTATTTTGAAATTTTTGACTACATTTTTGAAAATTTCAACCCGAAGATGTAATCCGATCATGCTGGGCAACGAAATTGAACTTTCGTTTTGTGTCCTTAACATTTTAAAATTTGTTTGAAGTTTCTAGCACAATTCTACGGACAGCTTTCGTCTGGAATGACACATACATACATACATATATACAAAAATGCAGTAGCAGGGCAAGTAAAAGGACCAAGTAACCTTCTCCAAGTTACTTGTCTCGTGCAAACACTACTTGTATGATTGTTAAAGGTCAGCCAACTTGGCTCAGAGGCAGGCAAGTTAATTGCCCGGAGTTCTATTTTCGGGGCAACTTGGCTTTCCCCACCCCATCAACCAAGTTACCTGCCACCGTACCTGGCCCGTCCAAACACCGACTTGTGTCAGTTGTGCTCATCCACAAGTTGTTGATTCCTACCCGTTTTAATTTTTTCCAAATTTTATTCCGAAACTAAAGTGGAATGAAGATTTGACGTTCAAGTTCGTGGAATTGTACATGGAGAATGAAGTTCTATGGAACATGCATCCCGATTTATATAAAGATAAAGACGCGCGTCATTCTGAGCTAGTGACGATTGTTGGTGAAATGAATGTAGAAGGGTTTACCGTCAAGGACGCGAAAAATAAAATAAAAAGTCTGAGAGCTACATACAACCAAGAAAGCTACAAAATCGAAAATCATCTGCTTCAGGAGCCGGATCAGAAGATGTGTACAGTCCTCAGATGAAGTGGTTTTCTATTATGGCCACAGTAATGAAGATTGAAGTTTTAAACAGAAATTCAACCAGCACCTCAGTAAGTTTAATTTCAGTTTCTCCTGGGTCTTCCAATCGAAGTTCTTTCAAAAGCATTGCCGATGCCCCATGGGTACTTCTTCTATCAATCCAATTTCTAACCCATACCTTCTTTTGTGAAAACCGTTCATCGACATAATGTTCAATTTCCTCTGCAAGAAGTGATACCACAACACTTGAAACATTTTTAATTACTTTTTTGAAACGTTTTTTCCTCTCAATCGCTCTCATACTTGAAAGTTCCGCACTTCATCCCGCTCCAGAAAATGAATTACTGAATTCCCTTGGGCCAAGTTATAAAACGTCTGAATACTACTTGGTTCGGCACTTGGTCAAGTTACTTGGATGGCCAACTTGACTTGCCTCCGAACTGGCGTCGTCTGCACGCGCCTTTAGTAAAAATACTGAGATTTGTTGGACATGTAGGTCAGAATGATGTGAATACTTTGGCGGTCTTGATGCTCGCTATCTCGCATCTCAAAAATACATAACATAATCTAAGTAAGAAATAATGCCTAGAAACATCGGGCGGGCGTGTTGAAGATAAATTGACTGGTGGGAGGGGGGGGGGGGGGTTACAACGGAAAAGTACCTACCTCAGATTCTTCAAAATGAATCGATTTAAATCGTATTGATTCTTTCGAAATGAATCGAAAAGAACCGTATCAATTCTTTAATGAAGTATCAATTTTTTGAAGAATCGATATTTTTTAGTGGATTTAGAATTGAAATTATTTTAACTTTAAACCGTCTAAATTTCTATGGAAAAATTGACACATTTTTCACAATTTTCAAAGATAAATGTTTCAAACTTGAAGCAGGTTGGTACCTAACTATGTTGTTCATGAAGCAGGGGTAGTACGAATTCATATTAGGTATTAAATTCCAATAACGTAGAAGGAACGTAACCTACTAGTAAATATGCAATATTTCATGCTTTCTATCACCTTCAGCTCTTTTTACCGACTTCATATAATATCATTTGTTCATAGATGGAGAAATGTAACGATATGTATATCAAGAATCAAAGCTTATGAAACAATAGCACCTAACTGTGTTTCAAAAACATTGTCTGTTCATCGAGCTGTTGAAAAGAATCGGCCTCCGATGCTCGAAATATTGAATCTATTCTCCGATGTATACTTGAAAAAATAAAAATAATCCATAAGTATCTATACTTTTTTAAAATAATCGATTCTTTAAGGAATCGATTCTTGGTGCCGGTTCAATACGCGCCCCACTTGCTTCTTCGTGGAGCACACAACAATACAACTGATGCAACTGATATAACTTTGTGTGGTTATTGTTTGTTACTGATGATGGCCTAACCTTCGAAATCGATTTAACATTGTAACTCTTTATTTTTCGTGGAAATAGACAACGTTTTTCACTAACTTCCGTTTTATAATGGGTTTCCACAACTTCGTCGCGAGTGATTTAGTTCGGCTCTGTAAATTATTCTACATATTCTAAAAGTTAATCAGTTAGCCACTAACTTTATATGATGTCAGAAGGAATTTTAATTTTCAATGATTCATAAATTTTCTAAAAATGTTAGCAGAGTTTTAGTCAAAACGAAATTGCCAACGATCATCTAGGACATAAAAAAATGGTTGCATAAAATTATGCTGAAAACGTACTTAAATTTAATAGATATTTGCTGAAAAATCTATAGAAACTGCAAAAAACATTTTTTGAATAGCCGAATTTTATTCAGTTTGTTGCTGGTTTTAACAATCACTTTGTACTCAAATTCCGATACAATTTAACATATCACAATACAATAGATAATTTGAGAAAATTCGTTCATACAATCATGCTGCCTGACTGGAACTTTTTCAATGTTTGGCGCTCAGAAGGTCGTTTTATTTCAAAATCAAATCGATGTGTTGGGAGGCTGAATCGATAGTATCGAGAGTATTCGATGGCAGAAAAGAAGAGTGAGAGATCCCTATATGTGTGCTCCACAGAGGAGCAAGTGCCGAACTGTGTGCGCCCCACAGTAGCCTCACTCTTTCCTGTCCAGAAGTAAACACCGTGTTGACAAATACTTCGCCAGTTAGTACAATCGATGAGTGTGGAAGATGATTCTTTATCGCAAATGCAAAGGGCAACGAACTATCTACATCAACATGATTTCCATTCCTATAGGAGTGATCAGTTATCTTCTGAATTCAACCGGTCCGCTATGCTGCTCCGTGACTTTTACGAACGTATAGGGAAAAACGATGATCGTGCGATTATTTTTTTACGTGAACACGATATTTTGGATTCGGAACCGGAAGGACCTTGTCATAAGTGCGTTAGCCTGACTGGGAGGGGAAAGTGTACTCTCACTGACTGGTATAATGTGTGCCGCGAGGTTTGCACCAGCATCGTGCAAAAACGAGAGCAGATGGTAAGTAGGTACTCCCGAAAACCCAATCATGGAAAACAACAGGAATCATGGTCGTCGGATGACGGGCCATGGGTGTTCGGCCTGAAGCAAGGTAGCGACTGCCGTTATTTTCACATAGAAAAGCGTAATAGAGATACCCTTGTCCCCTTTATTGTATGCGAATGTAAGGTGGGTTCCGTTATACATTCAGACGAATGGGCGGCTTACAAAAATTTCCTAATCCCGTTCCACAAATCGACGAAGCAACTTCTGATTATTTTGACATCTAGGTAAGCCCCATGCACTTTTTTTCTTTTTTTTCCCATTTTTTGTGGGGCGCGTATTGAACCAGGAAGACAGTGTGGGGCGCGTATTGAACCGGCACCCAAATGGGTTTACGCCTGAGAACCCAGCAATCACTTTTTTATGGTGAAATTCTATGACCCACCCCCTCAGGAGCTGCAGAAAACTCACTTCTTCAGGGTTCTTGGGCAGGTGTTCAACAAACATAGTTTGATGGGAAATAATATCTCAACACTACAATGAGTACATACAATGTTCAAATTTAAAATTCAGAAATCTATTGGAAATATTTCTCAAATCGCTAGTTCCGACAAATATTTGCTCAAAAGGTCGTACTGCAAGTTGGGACTGTTCTTTATTCTGTTGACGATTGATATTTCGTAGCGCCTTACCTTTAAAACATCCTGGTTGAAACGTGTTTAGCAATTCTTTACGATGTTCTTATGGTTCAAAATAAGTTTACGGAATACTTTATGTTTATTCTCTTTAGATCTACCGCGTTGGTAGGTCAGGTATATTATTTTACAATCCGTTGGCTCCCTACATTAACATATAAATTACCTACCCTAAATGTTATTTTGATGTCAACAAGAGTTTAGGGCTCTTAGTTACTAGTAGAGTTGTGATTGAATTGAATGTTTCCTTGAGAAGAAGAATAAAAATAGAATGTTAATTTGTTTTTGTTGTTAGTCATAGCAGAGGCATCGGCTAGAAAATTTGTATGTTTGTCTAAATATCCAATTAAAAAGTTGCTAATTAGGAAGGATCGCAAACATATTTTTCCTGCTCATCTCGTGGGATAATTGAAAATTCAAAATCGAATGATTGCTTTATGGCTGTAACTTGGAAAGTTTAATTGGAAAATCGCTTATGAATTCAATAACAATTGTAGTAGGGCGATTGAACGTGCCCAGCTAACTTATAAACAGCCAAATAATTTTGTTTAGTTCAAAATACCATTCAACTATTCATTAGTGAGAAAATGTAGGCGATACAGGGGACGTCCTTTTTGGGGAAAAATGAATTCACCTCCATAGAAGTGGAAACAATGCTTTCAATACTAAAGTCTGAAGCAGCAATCACGTGTAAAACATGCCTCTCACCCTCTAACCCTGCCTTCACATCTCCTAAACGTAGATTTCGAAAATATGGCAACTTATTAAAGAAGTGAACGATGAAAAAATGTGAACAACAGAAAATCAACGACGTAAATCGGTCAACTAATCCGACACAACCCGCCCCCTTGCCACAGTGTGTTTCATAAGATCCGCAAGGTCAAAAATGAGGTGATTTAGCAGGTACTGCGCCACTTTGATCGTATTGGAAGCGCCACATTGAAAGTGGAGCAAGCTGCAGAAAACTCATACCTTCAGGATACATGGGTAGGTGGTATTCAACAAACATAGTTTGATGGGAAATAATGTCTACTAGGTCTCCATTGGTCGACACACTACAATGAGTACATACCCAGCAATGCCTTTTTTTATAGTGAAAAATGTCGAGTTTCCACTTTTAAGACCCCCCCAGAAGCTGCAGAAATCTCATATCTTAAGGACAACAAACATAGTTTGATGGACCCACTGTGTAATTATAATTTGCCTGATTCAGTCTTCCATTTCCTCTGCGTTTGCCCTGTCCTTCGCGGCGAGAGATACTCTTTCTTTCTTGAAAATGAATTATCTTTTGATAGGCTTTCTTCATTACTCTCTCTTGAAAACATACTACATTGCAAAAAAATATTCTTCTTCGTTAAAATTTGTATAAGGACTAGGGTTTTTTCTTGAATGAGGGATTTTTGTACTAATTTTCTGTCTTCTGTATATTTTCGCCTTTCTTTCTTCTCTCACCTCGTGGGATTTTATAATGATGTAATGATGTACTTGCGTTGCTTTCTTCTTTATAATGTATTCTTTATACTACATTGAATAACGTATTGTCCTTTGTGCAACCTTTTCTTCATCTGCTTCTCATTGTTCAATATGTACCTTGCACTATGTCTATTCTATATATCTATATCTAATTCTTGTATTTTCGCTGCCTGCTCGAACTTTTGTATCGCCGGAAGGCTTTTACAAATAAACAATTTCATTTCAAACATAGTTTGATGGGAAATTAAGTCTAAACACTATGCTTAGTTCCCAGCAATCCTTTTTTTGTAGGAATATGTCGATTTTCTACTCTTACGACCCCCACCCCGTGAAGAACTGCAGAAAACTCTCATACTTACAGGATATGTTGGGAGGTATTTAAAAAAAAACGTAGTTTGATCGAAAATAATGTCTCATCACTACAATGAGTACCCAGCAATCACTTTTGGTTTATTATTTCCACTAATATGCCTTTGGAAATATTGGAAAAAAAAACTAATTTTCTCTCAAATTTTGTCACTTTACGTTTCAAGGTGCGTAGAATCCAAAACTGCAATGTCCGTCCGCAGTACAGGCCATAAGAGGCCTTTAAATTATTGATAAAAGACCCCCCCACTGGAATTCGTCAGGGTGGGTCCTCGCTTTGTGAATCGTGCACCGCAGGCCTATAGAGGCTCTATACCAGGGGTCTCCAGAAAACTCACAAACTGAATAAAGATTTTTTCATTTGAAAATATATTTCCCTTAAAACACTTTTACCGGTAACTACGAGTACAGTAACCGTCTCTATTTTTGTCCCTTCCGTTCTCGATAAGTGTAAAGTTATCTATAAACCAGCAGCGATCAGCGATGGTCAGTGTTTTGCACGGATTGTACTGTGGTGGTGTATGGACAGAAAGCTTACCCCGACTGTACCAAAGGCAGGACTAAAAATAACTCATCGTGTTATATTAAAAATGTATGGGTATTTGAAATAATCATTGAAATTTTTAATGAAAGTAGGCCTAAGTAAAAATCATTAATAATTGTCTTACTTAGGTCTGGTATATGAAACATGATTTGAGTTATCCAACAACAAAGATATATGAGGGAATATAGCTACTTAGAAAACTAAGCCCAGAATATCTCAATAACACCAATGTATGACGATCTCGACCACTTGTAATGAAACTATGTTTTGGGGGTTTTCGAGGGTTGGTCAGCATCGAGATGACTCCTTTACGCCAACGTTTCAAACAATTTATTGTTCATCATCAGGGCTTAGGGAATTAAGTGTAGAAACACTATCTCACATCAGACATTAGTTGGGCATGAAGCTACCCAGAAATATGAAAATGCAAAGTGAAGTGACAAAAATACTTGTTTGCTGATGTTGTTGTTTTTACTTACACTTTTTACTACTTTTTATAATACTTTTAGATTAGTAAAACAAGTATTTTTGTCACTTCACTTTGCATTTTCATAATTTCATATTTCTGGGTAGCTTCATGCCCAACTAATGTGTGATGTGAGATAGTGTTTCTACACTTAATTCCCTAAGCCCTGATGATGAACAATAAATTGTTTGAAACGTTGGCGTAAAGGAGTCATCTCAATTCTGACCAACCCTCGAAAACCCCCAAAACATATCTCAATAACCACCACTGAGCACTCTTAATTAAAACAAAACTTCGTGAATGTATGGGGGGGGATTGTCTCAAATATTTTATAGTGTGGCCCTTTAGTAAAAAAGGTTGGAGACCCCTGCTCTATACCAAATTTCAGCTTCCTGCGTTTATTAAGAGAGAAATGAGTCCCCGAGCTCACTCAGCTGATCTGGATGTTTCCTCAATTTGTCAATCGTACACAGCAGGCCTATAGAGGCTCCATACCAAATTTCAGTCTATTAGGAGGCTAGAAACTGAATTTTTGAGTGCACACTCTAGCGGTTAAACATGATATATGTTGAATTCCAGTTTGGATGCCCTTCAAAACCCTCAAACTGGCCTATTGGAATTCAAAAAGAACTGGAAACTTTCTTTGAAGTCGAAGGACATTTCCTTGAGTGGGGAGGAATCACTTGATGTCATATGACATAGAATGAATTTAAAGGGTTAAGGGACAAACATCTCCCATTCCATTAACTTGTTTAAAAAACTCATACTTGCTAATTTATTACTACAATCCATTTTACAATATGGCTGACATTGAATGCTTTGTCTTCAGATATCTCGTGCACGGAGGATGAGTTCCTGACGAGGTTCCTCTTCGCGAGAAAAATGAATGTGGAGGAGAGTTACACCCTTCTGTCCAACTATTTCGCTTACCGGAAGCGGAACCCCGAGCTGTTTCACAACCTTTCAACCAGCGATCCCCTTATCAAGCAGGCTCTCTACGACGGATTCCCTGGAGTTCTGCCCAACAAAGATCGGTGAGCACCTTGCTTAATAGTATAATTTATCTGTTGGGATGGTTTTTAATGAATAAACCTGAAATAATCATCAGAAAATACCTGATTTATGATTTATCAGGTACGATACCTAAAAATTTCATCAGAATTTAACTTTTAGTTTATTTATTTATTTAAGTTGTAATTACAATAAAACTTAAATAATTTAAGGTAATAATGTTTCAACTTTATTGCAAGGCAAGGCTGAGAGCCTGTAGCGCCCTACAAGAGTAGCGCCAAACTAAATGAAAAATAAAGCGTTACATATACATCTGTAGAAAATACTCGTAAAAGAAATCCATACACCATTGAATAAATGAAAAATAAAGCGTTACATATACATCTGTAGAAAATAATCGTAAAAGAAATCCATACACCATTGAATAAACTACTCAATAAACTATCTCAACTCACACCATACTAAACATATATACTACGAATTATATTCTCTGCTCCCTCTATACCTAGATTAATTAGCCAGTCATAAATTTTCTTTTTATAGGCCACTCGTGTACATAATATTGGAGATTTTAAGGGAGAATCCACAACTCGAAGAACAATATACCTAAATTATATAGTTCGGACTCCTTGTCGTGAGCGTAAGCGCTGCTCTTGGTGCAACGACATTTCCCATCAATACAAACCGGGTTTGATAATCATGCTGTTTGCTTTGTAGAACTATGGTAGGGTTTCTGTGGTATAATAGTGGAAGGGATTTCAAAAATAACTGTCTCGGGGTGAAAACTTTAAATTTGTTCAGTAAATTTCGACTGGAGTATAGACGTCCTCTCCTCATTATAGTCTTTATAATACTTCTCTGCAACACATTTGTTTTCTCCAGGTGAGTTGGGAAAGTTCCCCCCCACGAAACAATGCCATACTGGATAGTTGACTGCACCAAGGCCATGTATAGTAAACGTAGTTTGTCACGCTTAAAAACCTTTCCAGCATGGTATATAACGTAATGAACTCGTATCAACTTTTTGCACATGGCTTCAATATGTTTTTTCCAGGTCAAACCCTCTTCCACAATAATTCCTAGGTAACGATAACTCACTACCATATCTAAAGGTGTACATGAGCAGTTTGCAGGATCAGAATTGTCGCAAACATGAGATATAATTTTTAAACATTCCAAACCCAAACTTCCGTCAGCATTCCCTATTCGCATATACTTTGTTTTTTTGGCATTTAAAGTTAACATACTGTGCGAAAACCAACTACCCAGGGCATCCAAAGCATGTTGCGCTTTAGAAAAAACGCCATCCCAAGTCTCATCAGACACCAGAACAGTGGTGTCATCAGCAAATAAATATGTTCTTTTAGTCTCGTAGTTTTGTCCGTGTTAACCTAATATTTAGTTCGCATAATCTCAACTAATCGCATGCTCTCACACAACTATGGGGCTTCAAACATGAGAAGCTCGAGATGCAGTACAGCATGTAAACAGGGACCTTACCGATTAGCTCTTCTTTTGTTGCCTACGACCGTGATCATGACGGACACAAGTTTTTTCCTCCATCTTTTGTTTCTATGTATCATTTTATTATAATAATTTTTTCATCAATAATATAATTCTCATTTTTGGCCAGTGTTGAGATGAAGAGGATGGGGAACGAAATGTAGAGTGAGAAGGGGTGGTGCGAGGAATCAGCAAATGATAATGATTGAATGGATGATCATTTTGCCCAAAAATGGGTGCAAGGGGCAAATCCATGAATTTAAATCGTTGCCGGTTGCGAATCCAAAAAATAAAAACATTATTGAAAATTCAGGTATCGATTTGGAAGAAGATCAAACGCTGAAATGACATCAACTTAAAATATTTCTCGATGAACTAAATGAAAACCCCTGTATTAATTGTTATGAAAATTTGAGACTAAAACCTGAATGAAACAGCAACATTTGCTATTAGGCCAGAGTTGCATGAAAATTCAAAGATTTTATCTAAATGGATAATTTTGTTTGGAAAACTCATGAAAGATTTCAAGTAACTCCATGTACTGCCAGAAAGAGGGAGAAAAGTCTTCAAGAGCTGAGACCCAGGAGGACTAGGAATACAACTACTGGCCATACTGGCCTTACCATACGGACGATAATTATCTAAGGAGTGAAGTATAGTCTTGAGGGGGAGTGTTGGGAATCGATTTCTACTTCATTGTTCATCTTCCATATGTTTAATGAGCTGGCCCGTTAACAAAGTTGCTTGCTTACCTGTAAAAATATATTTCAGTTCTACATCAAACCTCATACTCGTGTACCTACCAAATTATTTAATTATAAGAATCATGAGCATTGAGTGTTTTGTGTGAAGATTGTTTATGATAGAACTTTGTATGTGCGCCTCTGACAATGAGCTTTATCCATGGGTCTGAATTTATCAACTTTTTCCTCAGATTTACCTACTGCACATTGGTGACGTCGCATCTTGAGCTTCTTCCTCCACAGATCAGTTCAAAAGTTGACCATCAAAGTCGTTATTATAGTATCCATGACTACTCCGTTGCACTCTCGCAAGCTATATTTTAACTAATCGATTTCCAGCATGGTGACTATCTAGCATCCCCCTGTGATTACTGTTGTCTTGTCTGACTTATTCTGTTTTCTCTCAAATCATTATGAGCAGACAGCGGTGTTTGGGAAACGAATAAAAATCCGTAAACGAACAGAAATGAATAGAAAAGTTATGAAACTCAGTTTTTTTGCTGGTGTAAACAGAATAAAATGACAGAAACAGGTCGCTCGTAGAGTAGAAATTTTTTGTACAGTCAACCTCACGGTGAAGGCACAGTGGAGCGTTTTCACTGTTGTCATCAAGGTCGATTGGTAGATTGTAGGTTTGTTCCATCCACCTCACCGCGGTTAACCCACGGTCAGCACGTGGTCCACAGCCTCTATGATCGTGGTTGGACGACCGTAACCACGATCCAACCATGGATGGAACGCTCAACCGCAAGTGAGGTAAAATAGCGTTACACCAGTCATTTCGTGTGACTTAATTCTGGATGTTACTAGATCGCAACTCAACCGACCTATTTTTCATTAGAAGTTTGCCGTCGTATGTCAACCTAATACGTGTTTTACATTTTTCAACAGTTTTGTTTTGCGAAAGTAATATAAAGTTTCAATTCAAATAAATGATTGCAGTAATGCCTGCCAGCGCGATTATTGGTTATAGACGATACCGATCTAGTAGTGAACAAGTTTTTATTTGTACTAGGGACTAACTATTATACTCGTAGGAAATCAGTGTCCGAAAACTAAAGAACTTCATTCGTTTAGACTGAGGATAAATGAACTGAAAAATAATGGAGAAAAAATAATTGAAAATTCCTCAGATCTCTGTACCAACTGCTTTGTAGGTACTACATAACCATTGCCCTGGCAGTTTCATCAACGTTTTAGACATGTTCTTATTACTATACCTGAGGCAGCTTTACTTGTTTTATTGAATGAATGAAAGGATAGATTTGGTAGTTTGTCGAAGTAAACAAGGCAGGTTGGTGCTCCACCAAAAAAACGGAACTACGTAGGTACTTACAGCCTACCAAATTTGCTGTTGGTCAAAAGTAAACTAAGTAGATAGATTGTTGCTCTGCCAACGAATTTCAACTGCTTATCAACAAGTTTGTCGAATATCAAATCAGGAAATGTGCAACATGAATTATAAACCAGCTGTAAGGAAAAACCTTGAAATTCATTCTTCTGAATGTGAGACTTCATAAAGACGGGAGAGATTGATTGTCAGTGCAGTTATTACGGGAGTTTTGCAGTTCAACTCCTCCACAATTAATCTTTCGAGTTGGTTCATTTTCAAGTTCTCGACTTCACACACGACCACAGTGTTGAAGAACTAGACAAAAACTAGGCACACGACGTACAACGAGTAGGTTGAGGTTCTAGGTTGTTCTGTGGAGACCCACCCACCGAGCTCGAATTTCAAATGAGGAAGATTATGAGTAGGTTTCAATTGCGTGAGGTTTCCTATAACAACCGGAATGAACCGCACTCCATCGGGCGGTCGGTTTTGGTTCGACCCCGGTCGACCCGTGGTCAACCACTCTGCTATGATGGAACAGCGGTTCAACCGCTGTGTTGAGCTGATTGTTGGGATGGAACAGCGGTTGACGTTACTGCGCACGAGTCGGTCGAACATGGTCGACCGCGGTTAGATGGATGGAACAAACCTTGCCTCAATGGACTCATGGATCTTAGACTTCTTGTATACAGCAAAGTGCACTGGTGACGTCATCAAAACTTCCACAATTAATTAAAAATCGACAACACATGTCTCGCAGAAAACCAAACAGGTATCATCTCAACTCAATCTCATCCCCAAAAAAAAAAAAAAAAAAAGGCAACGCTCATTGTTGAGGAATCCCAATAACTGTTGTGCCAAGGGCAGAGAACTCGTGCACTTTTCCCAGCCAGAATCCTCCTGAGTTGAAGAGCGAGCACTTCTATCACATGGAATGAATGTTACCATTTCTTGATTTATATACTCATCATTTTTTTTACTTTTTTAAATTGTACATTACATTCTTTCCGCCAGGAAGGGAAGGACGATCCTGGTTTTTTTCTGCAACAACTGGGAGGACAACAACTATCCCTTGGAGGTGATCTATAGGTCGCTCATCCTGTCTTTGGAAAGTTTACTGGCTGAAGTCCACAACCAGGCCAATGGGTTCGTTGTTATTGTAGACTGGACGGACGTATCCCTGCGACAAGTAAGAATTCTTTGTTCATACGATGTCATCAATTCAAGTGTTATATTTCTGGTCATATATATTAAATTTTTTATCTGGATTATAAATTATCTAGTGAATCAGGCTTACTTAGACGGATTCCTTGGTGTTTAAGAAAAATTGCCTTCCTTATGGCTGCTTTTAATTGGCATTCACATACAGTATTGCCAACAAAGCTTGAATTGTATTATTCTCGTTTAAAGTTACCACAAAGGATGGAATTGGAATTGTTTGTATTTGGAATTGGACTTTGTGAAAAAATCAGACGACGAAAGCATATGGATGGGCGTAAAATAGGATTCAATAATAGGAACTTGCCCATTTCTCCAGTACCTGTATAAATGACCTACTAAGTCACTTTGGAGCCTGAAGCACTATTTGACACGGATATTTCTTTTGGCTGGCGGTAAATGTATAAATTTCGTGAAATTTTTGTTTTCCACCCAAAAAATATAACGTTTAAATTGATGTAAGAGGAAGGAGAAAGTGGCAGCCTGAGATGCTGTGACGTGTCACTATAACGATTTTTGTAGGTGAAAACCAACAGGGTTACATTTCCCTATTTACCGGGATTTTTCTTATGATTTCCCATTGAATAATATTTGAGTAAACAGGATACGTTGTCGAGTAGATTTAGAACGTACAGCAATGCTAAAACCAGTTGTCAAGTAGACTAAGAACTTGTCACACCTTTTTCTTGTGTTCAAAAATGTCGTCTAGTGAACGTATGAAACACTCTCAAATATGAATTGAGAAGACAAAAGACATATCCATGCCATGATTTTTTTTTTCCTGCGTAAGCGCTAAAATTTTTCATTTTATACATTTTATGACTGATTTCAATTATAACCTTACATAAGGTATAATATCTTCAACTCCGTTTTTACTACAATTGACTAAAAGCAAGCTTTGATCGGGTAAAACGCTCGTTGAATGTTCTATGGTCTGCTTGCATGTGCTGTACCACTCATGGTGCATGTGCTGTATATCTTCTACCAATAACTGTTCTATGTTGATGTGTGGAAGGTTTCTCAGCAGGGCCATCGCGTGGTTCGTAGGTGCCCAAGGCAAGGGTCTTTTCACAGGCGTTATTTTAGCACTTGTATCAGATCAGAATAGAAACGAACTTCAGCAAAATTATTATAATATTTCGACTGGGATTGAGAACTGGTGAATTTCGGGTGGTATGGTGAAATTTTTACTCAAACGGAGAAAAAAAATCTATAAATTAAATTTGATTTGGGAGGCAATTTTACTCAATGTGCTCGCTTCCTACTTTCTGATTTCGGTAACCATATTTTGTGTAAACGTCATGTTTTCATGAGAGTCTACAGACTATGCTGGACTCATTCTTGTTCATGATGCGGCTACAATTTTTAATAACTGACAAACTGAATTTTCACAGGTCACAAGTCTAGCTAACAAGACATTAAAGCTGATGATCGAAGGCCTACAAGACTGCTTTCCTGCTCGCTTCAAAGGCATCCACTTTGTTAACCAACCCTGGTACATTGATCCGGTGATAACATTGCTGAAAGCTTTTCTTAAAGAGAAAACCAAGAAGAAGGTAAATGCTCCTATAAATGAGTAGTAAATTTATGCGAGAAAATGTTTACATAAATTATTCAATTGGTATTTCTGCAATCGAGACTTAATACATTTCATAATGATAAT
This sequence comes from Adelphocoris suturalis, assembly GCA_030762985.1. NCBI lineage: Eukaryota > Metazoa > Arthropoda > Insecta > Hemiptera > Miridae > Adelphocoris > Adelphocoris suturalis. The sequence goes on from CM061046.1 coordinate 15,164,708, forward strand.
AGAGAGTTCCTAAAGCGACAAGGAGATATAGATAAGGCGCCTTATTGTTAATGGAAAACACTACTGCGCATGTGCAATCAGATGAGGCGCCTCATCTCCTATAAGACAAATTTATTTAACCTAAACATAAGACGCTTTATCCCAAACCAACCTATCTAACCTACCTCTTCCTCCCTATCGCAAAGTTACCTTACACATTGGTAACAGTGATATTCATTTCTTGTTGGTATTCATGATTCATGAAAATTAAATTCATTTTCTTGTTCATAAATTTTCAAAATCTGCCATTGCGAAACCTTTTCGTGAATAAGAAAAGAACTAGGAAACTTAGAAATGATGGAAACTGAACACGCCTGATAGGCGGGAAAATCCCCTTGGTGGTTCAGCGTTACTTGAAGGTAAGTAGCGTTACTCTAAGATAAAATGCTAATTCGACCCTCTTGACTTTATCTTGACTTTATCCGCTGTAGCTCGCCCCAGATGATAAAATCCCCAAGCACCTTATCCCAATTGAGTTATCGTTTGGGAACTCTCTAATAATACCTTACTCAGACTTCATTATATCTTAACCCATTCGCCGCAAAGCCCGCGTTTTTCCGCAAATCCTAGCAGTGCCCTGAGCGTGAGGCCCGCATTTTTCCACTGTCCACTGAGCGCTAAGCCCGCGTTTTCCCAAACTGCTCCTGCATTCTCCTGCGATCTTCCGGAACTTTTTCAAACTATTTTTCAGTTTCTTGGGGACATACTAGATAGCGTTCGACGTGTTTCAGTCCCCCCCATCCCTCTCCCATCCTGAATCCTCTCTCATCCGCGATAAACCATGTTACCTGTGGAGACCCCTTTTTCTCGTGATCTTTTGTCATTCTATGAGTAATACACATAAAAGTGGTGAGGATTCTTCAGAAATATTCTGAGAAAGCCTCTCGCAGTTATTTTTAGGGTCATTCCACTGTACACTTTGTTGATGTTCGGTTCTGTTCTCCTCACTTTGAGGCTTTTTCTAAAACTTTTTTCTACTGTCAGTTTTTTCTTACCTTCGTTTTTTCTTTCTTTCTTTTCTTCTTTTCTATTTTTTCTTATTAGTAGTAGTGTATGTAGTCCAGGTTTCAGTTTTTTCTTAGTTTACTTGTATATATAGTAGGTTTAGTTAGGTTTAGGAGTGTAAGTGTGAGTGGGTACCTACTACATAGGTTGCACTTTTCGATAAATTCTTTTGGCTCTGACCTGGCAATTTCTCTGGATTTCTTGGATAATCGAATTCAATAACAATCAAAAACAATAACAATGGTATAGTACTATAATGAATCAGTAATTATGTTTATGAAAAATGAAGTAATAATGAGACAAATTATGAAAACAATAAACTATTGATGAATTCGAGTTTATGAGAATATAATAATGACAAAAAAGGTACAAACCCTTCAAACACCAAACATTTCTGTCCATAATATATTCCTGAACAACATTCAAAAAGAATTACGTCAAAAATAGAAGAATAGTGGAGAAACAAGAAAAACTAAAAGAGGAGGGCGAGCGTCACAGTCTCAAATATTTCTCCGCTACAAGGGGAGTTGCAAGTAAGAGAGGCTTTGCGCTCAGGGGACACGCAGTCGGTCAGGGCTCCGCGGCGAATGGGTTAACCCAGACTCTATGATCAATTTAGAATCCCCCTCTAAACGGAACTTGCATGTTTTTTTGCAACACCCGCAAAAAAAGAGGAACTAATTCTCTCTGAAATATTCTCACTACGTATCGTACTGAACCCCCAGAATCCATGTTGAGTCTGAAGCCACTGCACTGATTCGACAACTTAATGAGTCGAAAAGAAGAAAACAAAAATCCTTGGAAATAGCTTTAAAGTTCACAGAGTGGAATATTTGTACACAATTCAATTAACATTCACAACCATCACTACAAACGAATGAAAAGCTTGGTTTTAAAACAACATTATCAAACGAAAAACTTGAGTAATATAAGCTTAAGTACTTAATGGATTTGAACTTCGAAATTTTTGTGCACAAAGAATCAAAAACGTGATCAAAAATCTTAAGTTAAAAAAGGCGCTGCGCGCCTTGCAAGCAGCTTGACCCCGCCGGGGCGACCCCATTTTCAGTTTTGCTTTCACCTTGAGCCTCGGCTAAACATTGGAGGAACGTGGAATTCGCTTCATTTTAAATTTCAGCTTCATCGGTTGAATAGTAAAGAACAGCTCTGGGCCTCACTCAGCTGATCTCTGGACTTCATGATTCGTTTTGGTACGTCCCAACGGTTCTCCATTTAAAATTTCAGTTTCATAGGTTGAATGAATAGCGAAGAAATTCGATTAGATCCGTCTTACCACTAGGGTGACCATATTTTTTGGCAACATTTTGCAACGTTTTGTACTTTTAGGCCCCGATAAAAGCGTGTTCCACGCCAAAATACTCTTATTTGTTTATGAGATCAGGTTTCTTGACTGGGACTTTAATTAAGAGAAAAGTTATTGTCTTTAATAGAAGCACAATCAGGGTCCTAGAGTTCGGATAGCTGACCCATTTTCTTGCTCCCTCCCACATTCTTCTGGTAATCCGTTTTTTCACTGGTATCTTCAGTCGAGTCAAACCTAAATCTGTTGAAAATTTTACCATCCAAGAAAATCGTCACTATTAATATTGTTTATAAATTAATAACTGCAAAGGGGCTGCTACAATATCCACGCCATTTTGTCTCACACCGGACCTCATGAAAGTTTTTTGGTTCGGAAGAGCGTCCATTGTTGCTGGGCAACCGGATCCGCGTAATAATTTGGGTTTGCTAATAGCTTGCTCAGAAGGGTATAGGTACTAGAGTTAGAAGAGTAAAATGATAAATTTCTCTAAAAGGACGCTGCTACGCCTAGGTGCCTACAAAAAATGCCAAGCCACAAGATGTATATCATCGAATTTATGCCAAACCAATAGAAGGTCTTCCTATACAGTGCATTCATTCTGTCTCTTCTGTCTTAGGACTTAAAGAAGCATCTCACTCCCACATAAAGTGAAAAATTATCGAGAGAATGAATGCAATGTACTAGAAGATGGCGATCTCACCATTGGTTTGGCCCAAATTGGATAATATCATGCATTTTTTGTCGCTTTGCATCTTTTGTAGGTGGAGCTCCTTTTTTGGGCGGATATCACACATTTTTGGTGGTCTAAGAGGAAAAGGTTGGAATGTACAGGATGATCAGGATGGAGTGTTATTTCATTCGAATTTTAGTCCCATTATTTCATATTCAAACTTACAAAACTTCCTTTTGCACTTTTTATTCCCCTCAGAATCGTGAGTTCAGAACTTTAGGCCGGCTTCACACGAGGCGGTTTAGTTGATTACACCAGTTGAACGGGCGGGTGCAAGGAATGTAGCTTTGTGGAAAGTGAATGAAGTTTTCCGAGCCCCTTCACACGCCGTCAACTCGTCCGCCCGTACACGTGGGAGCCGGGCACAGTGCCTGCACCGTTCTCATCCCCACTAGTTGCTTCTACTCAAAGGACTCTACCCCCAATGAGCGTCTTCACACGAGACGCCTAGTTTAGTCAACTTCGAGCCACCATGGAAGGCATAATAGCTCTTCGCAGTGTGAATGTTGAAAATTTTATTGAAGCAATTCGAATTTGTCCCGCGATATGGGACATGAGATGTAGTGATTATGGTGATAAGATTTAAAAAAGTGAGGCGTGGAGGGAGTGGCCAGATGAATTTCGCGACATGCGGAAATAGTTAAAGAACAAGTCCTTGTGTGAAAGTAGCTGAGGATGCAACACCGAAAAAGCGCCCATTTCCCGATTTTGTGAAATTGGATGAACCGACATTGTTCGACGTGGTCTCCTCCTTTTTTCACTTTCTTCGTGCCGAAGAGCAAGCAGAAGAGTGCTCCAGCTTCCTTGGGTTCTAACATCGTACTAAACGTCCCCTAGGGAAATGAAGTTGATTCCACATGGTGATAAAGTTGCCTCGTCTGAAAGGAACGTTTACACGGCGGTCAACTTAGTGCTAAGGGCAGGCAACTTAGTGTAATCAACTAAACCGCCTCGTGTGAAGCCGGCCTTACTCTTTGTATATTGCTCCTCCATAAGCATTTTAAGTAGTTAACCTTAAAAAAAAAAAAAAAAAAAAGGCAAGGAGCTACCTTTCACTTACAAGTAAAATAAAGCAGCCAGGGAAGCTTCTCAATTTCACACATCCCCACAAGTACAATAGTTATGCTATGAAGACAAACAGCCAATTGAAAAGAACAGAAAACAGTCTATGAATAACTTCCCAAAACATGATATCTGACTTTAGAACTCAAAATGTGTTTCAATATATGTTATGAGCACAAAACTGTGCAGTAAAAATCTTTATAAACTAGAAAAAAAATCGTCTTATTCAACACTTTTTCAAAATATTTTTAGAATATTACCTACAATAAATTTGTGAAAATTGTTGTGCACAAGAACCTAGAATATCGAAAAGTTGGGAAGGAATGAAAATTAATTTGCATGCAGAATATTGTTTAGAAATATACCTTGAAATATAATGTGCCTCAATCGAAAGTACGAGGCACGTCCAGAAAGTCGGAGTACTGAGGCTGTACGTGTGGGGTAAATTTTTGTTTCCAATGTTGGTCATACTGCGTGATATAGGAGGTCCTCCTGAACATGACGAGCACTGAATGACCTCGGTAGTATGCCTTTTTGGTGACCTTTTGTGTGTACCATGTCGTTAAAAAATCCCACCAAGTGTGAGGTGTGCTCCGTCATCCGGTTCCTTGTCGCAGTGGGTAAAGCACTGACGGAAATTTTATCAAGGATCAAAGGGGTTTATGGCGAAGGTGTCATGAACAGAACGAACGTTTTCAAGTGGTGTCGTGAGTTCAGCAAAGGAAGAACGAATGTTCACAACGATCAGAGGAGTGGGAGGCCTTCCATGTTGACTGATGAGTTTGTGAAACTAATCGAGGACACTGTTCGTGAAGACCGCTGATTGACAGTGGATGAACTTGCTGCAATGTTTCCACAACTCTCCAGATCTCTCGTGGACGAAACAATCACTGAAACTCTCGGATTCAGAAAATTGTGTGCAAGATTGTGCAAAATAGGGTGCCAAAAAGATTGACACAGCAGCACAAAGGGAATCGGGTCGCCTGAACTCGCAAGTTCCTTGAGCGATTTGGAAGGTGAGGATTTCCTGAGCTCCATTGCGACTGGAGATGGGACCTGGGCGGCTCATTACACTCCGGAGTCGAAAAGACAATCATTTGTGTGGCGACACACGTCTTCTCCCTCTGCCAACAATTCAAGACCTCCATTTCGGGCAAAAAAATTATGGCCACCATGTTTTGGGACCAAAAAGGAATCATTCTGGTCGACTTTCTGCCCCAGGGGGAGACGATTGATGCAGTTCGATACTGCAAAACCTTTAAAAAGCTCAAGAGAGCAATCCAAAACAAGCTGAGGGGAATGTTGACAAAGGGAGTGTGCTTGTTGCACGACCACGCCTGCCCTCACACAGCCAACGTCACCAAAGAGCTGTTGGATTCATTCGGTTTGGACATTATGAACCACCCTCCGTATTCCCCTGACTTGGCTCCTTCCGATTTTCATCTTTTCACCTCCCTGAAGACTCACATGGGAGGAAAACGTTTTTCAACCGACGAGGAAGTGAAAGAAGAGGTCCTGAACTGGCAGAAAGAGTTTGCGAGAGAATTCTTCGATGAGGGTATCAAAAAGCTTGTGCCGAGGCTCAAAACTTGCATCGAACGGGAAGGCGATTATGTAGAAAAATAAGTGAGGTGTTAACCTATAAAACCCTGTAATTTTTTAAAAATACAATTTAAAAAAATAATAATCTATTACTCTTATTTTCTGGAAGTGCCTCTTACCTACTTCATTGTGTTAGAAACTTTGCTCTAAATTGTTGTTAATATTAGTGTTACGTTAATTTATATTTTTATTTTCCAGATTTTTGTCCATGGGAACAACATGAGCACGTTACATGAGCACATCCCCATTGACGTTCTCCCTACTGAGCTTGGAGGAGAAGGCCCGCCTTACAGCCCCACAGTTTGGGCTCATTCTCTAACGCAGGTCAGTTCTGCATTCCTACACTGTTGTTTCCTTCAAGGAAAACTCAGTGGAGTTATTGAATATTTTTGGGCTGTCACAGTTGGTGCACGTCAGTAAAACCCCAAGTAATACGACAAAATTGATCATTAATCCCCCTAGAGTCAAAAGACAGTAAACATCACATTCCCTGATGTAGCATCTTTCACTTTCTCACTCACATGAGTCGAATCACACACCTTGACAATGACCTCGCTCGGCTGCTGGGCTTCTTCCATCGGATATCTGCTGAGCCAGCGACCTGCAGTTTCATTTTGTCGTTCGTCCGATCCCAAATCAGCCAATACGGCTGGTATTTGAATCCGGGGAAATGTTACGTACAAGAAAAACTCCCACAGCTGATGAGATTTGATTAAATCGGCCTCGTAGCTCTCCTCGTTGGAGCGTTGTAACTAAAGAGAAATTTCTAGGACATGAATTCGAACTCGGTCGAGGTATCAGATATTTTTGGGCCATAACCCAGTTTGTTCAACTTATGAGAGGATGAGATTTTACTGTGCATATTATTTATAATCCAATTTTATAATCTTTCCTTTCAAAATTTACCAGTTTTTGTTTCAAAGTAAGCACAAGTAGCCAAAACCCGACAAATTTTAATGTGAAAATTGATTTTTTTTTTTTTCCGATTGAAAAGGTAGCCTTTGAATAACTTTGAATAAAAATATAATGGAATGGGCATTTCCAATATCTCAGAAAATGAAGGTTCGAGCATTAGTTTTCTGTTTTGGGACAATGAGTAATAAAGCGTGTAAATAGGTCAGTTAACTAAATAATTTGTGTGTGTGTGTGTGTGTGTGTGTGTGTGTGTGTGTGTGTGTGTGTGTGTGTGTGTGTGTGGGGGGGGGGGGGGGGTTGGAGCAAAATCCTAGACAGGATGGAAAGAAACTCGAACCCTCTTGGATGCTATTCCAGTATCTTTGATAGTTACACTTTGATGTCACGCTAATATGACCCTACCGTCAACATAGATATGCATTATGCAAAACTAAAAGTACCGCCAAACTTTAAACTATGAATCAAATTTTCCGTTACTGTTCCCCGCTTGTGCTAATTACTTATTGTGTTGACGTGAATTGTGTGACCAATCTTGGCATTGGGCTACAAACTAAATACATACAGAGTGTTCCGCATACTGTGGGCAGTACTTCAGGGCGTGGTGATGTTTTCTAGAGCTCATTTCTGATCGAAAATCCCTCGTTTATTTATTTATATTTTATATATTTAATTTTTTTTTTTTTTAACGCTTAGTTTTTGAATTTGGTGTGGTAAATGGCATATGGTAAATGAAGCCTTCTCACAACTACGAGTCTAAGAATCGTTTCAAAATGTCCCAAAACTATTTTTCCTGAACAGTTGTTTCAAAACTTAAGTTTTCTAACATTTTGGAGTTTTTTCATAACCTCATTTTCTGTCCCATTCAAGGCTGCTCCAATACAGATTTTGACGCAAATACTTTCCTAACTAATAACAACTAGCATTTCAGGACTTGTTGAATTTTATTAAATAATCAGCATATTCCAATGTAATGAATCAGTTCTATTCATCTTGAAGATAGATCTTAAAAATGCATAAAACAAGATAAAATTTTATTTTTTAGCTCGAAAATTTGAATAAATTAAGCATCGCATAATCCTTCAGCTTGAAATGGTTGTAAGTGTATCTAATTGTTTTTATTTTCAGGGATCCTGATGTTCTCTGGACCGAGGTGGCTCCCACCGTGGTAGCATCGCATCAAACAGGTCGTGGTTTTTATTCTAATTTCTTGACTCTCCGTTGATGAGTTGAATACCCCGTCTCCTTAACCGGTGTGCAATAACTATTCGATTATCTTCCATTTAAAATGGAATTCGATATTTAATTCAACTGACAAGATTCGGCCGATTATGAGAGTTATCTCTCCAACGTGCATTTAGCTTTTTGCTGTGATAAAATTATATTTTAGGTATTGTTATAGATATATAGCCATAGATGTGCATAGATGGCTTTAACATGCAATATGCGTTATGTGGACATTCCCGATATTACAGATTTTAATAGTCGTACGTGGTATGTTCAAATTTTCTAGATATTAAGTGCTTTTGGTTGGGGTTTTGAGATAATAGAATTGTCTTGGTTGCATTGTTCAGCAAATGAACTGGGTTACGCACATTGCTTCTGGTTTTGGCTTTGCTACAAGCAGAGGAATTCGTGAATGTTTCTTCATGAAGGAATATATTAAAAGCTTTCTATTAGTTTTAACTTGAGCTTCTGTTCTCAGTCATCTGAGACGTCCGATTGTGATACAACAGCTGTACCTAAGATAGATGAAATGGCTCGAATTTGTTAGGAAGACACTAAATTAGGTTAAGTATTGAGTATTTAGTTCCCATATCAACTAGGTCGTATATGATGGAGGAACTTATTTGCTTGGATGAGTGAAGGCTGGGCTCTACATTTCCAAACCGAGTCTGCACCGTGTCAGCCTTGAGTGCCGGTGGGTTCCACCTCATCGATACACAGCCGAGCATTTGTGCCAAAAACTAGTTTGATTTACTTTTGCGTGGACGCTGTGTAGTAAAATAAGTAAAATGGATACAGAAAAATTAACTAAGCACCGCTATGGCGTAGACGAGTGGAGACACCAGTCTCCGCCACCCACACTCGGCAGTGTGTCGGTGTGGGAATGAGGAGCTCACCCGGCCTTTAATAGTTGAAATACAATCACTTGACAGAATGTGTTGTATGTCAAGTAATTAGTTTAACATTACATCAATACTGACAATTATTTCAGAAAATTGAGAAATATCTCATGGGGTACGACTTTTCTCAACCAGGAAAAGGTTATGTTCTCAGTGTAGATGAAATGTTTGGAAAAAGGTACTGTAGCTTTCACCACTTTATTAAGCTTTGAATTCCCCATGGGACTTCTTTCTGCTGCATATTATAATACGAGTATATAAATAGAACTCGAATCCATCACCCTCCAATAATCAAGATGAACAACCAGGACATGTTTGGTAAAATTAACAGTGTTTATAGATCAACTGCTTCTTGTTTATTTTACTAGCAATTGTTAAGTGAGGGGTATTTTTATACACTATTTTAGTTTATTCTCCATGCATTATGAACCGAGAGTCGAGTTTTTCATTTTATCTTAATTTGGTTTGAAGCTTGGTCATTTCTTCACCAGAATTGGGGGAATTATCAGTATTATCAATTTCACTCTCTAGCGTTATTCTCACATGATATCTATGGCTTCATACACATACCTGTTGGATCTGCCCAGTTTTATGGGTGTTAAGTCAATCACTCAATTATTCCTCACATTCCTCCTGTATACACTTTAAAGCTACTTCACTCCAGATGACGAAACCTTGCCTGTACCTATGCCAAAAATGCATATTTTGTTAATTGGGAGCAGTAGAAACAATCTTACTCGCTCAATTACCTATATTTTGTTGTTATTCCACTTCATGATTTACTTCAAAATCTCTTTCTATACGTGCTTTTATTAAACTAGTATTCAATGACGGGCAAATCCTATGAATCAAATTGTAATGTAGAAAATCAATGTAAATTCACTTTCGATTCACTCACTTTTATTAAAGTAACTATACAAACTACATCTTACTTGACAACAGTCGTGGTAGTAATAATCACATTAAAAACACATGGTTGTTGGTTGACATTCACCGTGGACACTACATCCCTCCCTTACGGGGGTTGTCAAGGACAAAGTCTTTGAATTTATGAGGAATTGTGATCTAGCGTTCAGAACGTCTGACGTAAGAGAATGTCGTTTAATGACACCTTCGACGCTGATTTTTGGGAAGCGTTGAACACCACACGTATTTTTTCTGGAAGGTCGTCGGATTTATGTACACAAATGTACACGTATCATCAATACGTGGTATCGTTTGTTCTCGGAGCACCACATGTCTCCATATGCCCTTGTTTTAAATAATCGTACCATGAAATCATTATAAGCTTTTCGTAAATTTGGATGTTTCTCCAACCGAGTTTCGAGTGATTTAAGACGACTGATTGCAATGTTTCTTGAAAGTCCTAACATTGATTTCTCATGTTTCAAGGGAAGTGCGACTGAGTAACGACCAGCTGAATTTTGATGAGTATATTTTACGAAATGCTCCTCAGCCTTCAACTCGTCTAGGGTCAAATTCAGGTAATCTGCAACGGCTTCGACTTTAAATAATTCTTCTACTAATTTATTGAGTTCACAATCCATTTTAGAGGTTTTTGGTGGTGTTTGGCCTTACCCAAATTTGTAATTGCCGCCAAGAAGGGAAGTAGACTTCCAAAGGAACTTAGTTCCTTGAGCCACCAAGATAGCGCCAATGTCGCTTTTAATCAATCGTCACCCTTTTTTATACTTCTGAACGGAACAATGAAGATTATGTTTCCCAATATTATTCCCGAATATCCCTGAGCGATATAATGATCTGAACGTGGTCGGGAGCCTCCACTGAGATAATTGATTCTATCCAAGCTTTGGAGGAAGACAAATATTGTTCGAACGTGCTAGCATCCATACGATTCAATTTCGGGATCGCGGTCCTCCGGGCGAAGGTAGCTCTGGCTATTCTATACCTTCCGGAGTTCTCCGAACACAAGTACTGATAGAATTGCTCATAGTTAGCGGTTTTGTGCGCGGTGCCCTTGAGCCATTGTTCCGCCTGGGAAACTAACTTTCCTTTCAGGGCTTCGAATTTGACGGGATCCGGAAGATGAGGTACGTTATGTACTGTGGAGTTAAAACTTCGGATGAAATGAGCAAACTTGGTAATGTTCCCATAGTAAGGTGGAACGGATGGGAGCAGAAGATTCATGACCTTAACAGCTTCATAGTGAGATTTAACATCATGAAACGTGAACTCACTCTTTGTGCGGGAGGCCGCATCAGCTCGTTCCTTGGAGGCTATCAGCTTCCTGTTCCATTTTTGTTTGGACTGCAAATCCAGCAATGAATAATCACGGGAAACGAACAACAAGGTTTTTAACGGGATCCTGAATACAATACTGAACACAATGTGTAATCTGAAGTTGATTGAACCTTGAATGAACGAGAGATGGTACACACTGGCGGGTTTGGATTCAAGTTGATTAGGGATATTTTAGTTGGAGACAAAATGTTAGATTCATAATGGAAACCAGGGCCTACATTTCGTTTTGGAAGAGGTGTTTGCTCACTTAGCTATCACGCTGGTGAGAATTTTATTTCTGTCTGTATTTGAGATGTAGAGGTCGCAGCATAAGAAATATCTCTGTTAGTCTCACAGTTTACGGTTTTGGTGGACACTGGGTTAGTACGTGGTAATATTGCATTATCTTCGAAATAATGTGTCACGGGGTTAGCACCGAATCTTACGCGCTTCCGTTCTGAGTATTCCCCTGAAATTATCTAGCCTATTGATGTATATCTGGCAACAGGATAATTCGGATAGTTTATAGTAATGTCTTTAGTAATAGCTTCGAAAACTTGAGAGGAACATAGAAGATCCACAGGTTGTGGTACATGTTGGGTATTGTAAGTGGTGGCTTGCTGGCTTCATCTTCCTAATAACATTCATGGTATCACACTGTTGCTACTAATCAACATGTGGTACCTCCTGTTAACATGTGTCGAGTGAAAAAATATATTCTTGGTTTAGCCACCGTACTATATACTACTGCGTACTTTATACTCTCTAACAGTACATGATATTGGGGATCAGCTAATTTTAATTTATCAAATTCAGGCCACTGGCATCGGGGTAGTATGTTCAAAGGTACGTTCAATGTAGGCTTGTTCATGAATTGTAAAATAAGCAGTACGTCCGGTTCGCCATTATTTTGTTTCATATATAACGAAGATAAACCCAGAATAGTTTTACTGGTTTCACCTCCAATTCCTGAAATACCCATACCAGACACGGTAGTTTCGCTCTCTTTATTATATCGGTACTTGCAATATTGACTTCCGTCAATTATACTCTCGCACAATGATATCCGTGAATACACCTCGCATTGAACCATTTACCATTGTTTGATCGAATTTTTACTACAGCAGTTAGTATGAGATCGAACGCATGGGAGTTGATTTTGAAGAATGGTTGCAACACGAGGCTTCGTCTCATTGATTATTACTGTTACCTTGGGTAACCAAAGGGATCGTTTCAGTGACTTCCTTCCTTATCTCTCTATCATCAAATTGATTATTTTCAATTCCTTCCCAAGAGGACGGCTGGGATGAAGTCCCCGAAAAGGAAGCAGAACGTGAGGTTTTATATTGATTTGACAAGGGAGATGATGGACGGGTCTTAAGGCGGGTTCACACGGGGTAGTGAACAGGGCGAAAACACGACCAGTAATGCGCATGCGCAATCCACTTACACGACTTGTTTTCTTCCCGCAGGAGCTTACGACCTCATCCAGTTCACACGGGAACGTGCCTTTTGTTGGTTGTGCTTCTCTCGCTCTTGTTTTCAATATGGCAGAATATGAATCCGCAAAGTTTGTATGCGAAATATTAGTATATGAGTTGAGGAATCATTTGAAAAATTTTAAAAACAAGAAGAGAAAAGTGTGGGTTCGAGAATGGGTAAAGAGGCGGAATTCACTCGGCGCCACCAATAGTATTTGCAGAGAATTATCGTTGGAAGATCACAACAGTTATAGGAATTTTTTTGGGATAGAACCAAACCTGTTTTGGTATTTGCTTAATAAAGTGAAACCAGCGATTCAAAAACAAGAAACGAATATGAGAAAACCGATTCCAGCAGAATCAAAACTTCAAGTTACGTTAAGGAATTAGGAAACTAGAATTAGAAACTAGAAACTAGGATTAGGAAGTAATTTACTTCTTTCATATTGTATCCTTTCTCTGGAAACAAGGGTTTGCATTTTTATTTGGAGGTCTAGAGCTCTCCAAGTTTCCATGTTGTTCAGTTGCTTTGCTAAACTCAGGGTGGCCCCCAACGGGAAAAGTCAGGGAAAACCTGGAATTGTCAGGGAATTTTGTGCGACGGGAAAAGTCAGGGAAATGTCAGGGAATTTTGCAAAAAACACCAAAATGTCAGGGAATTTTTTCAATCAATACTTTGTGTAATAATTTGCAGTGTTTTTAGGTTTATTTTAACTCCTAAACAATAAAACTTCAACGGCGTACTTTATCATACTGCATAATATTTTATAGATGGGTAATACGAATAAAAAAAATAATTGTCAAGAGTCGTGGTATTGTTCAAAGAGTTACATTGTTACACACACAGATACATTGTGACATGGATATGTCTTCGGCTCTCCTGGTTACTACGTCACCTATTAGTAAACTATTTGTGAGAAAAATCAACAGGTTATTGAACTAGGGAGAAAACCCAACAGAGCAGTGGATTGATCCAGTTAGAGTCCCAACAACGAGTTGGTGTACATAAGCTAGGACTTCTCATGTTGGCCTATTGAAATGTGAAGCCATGTGTAATAAATTCATAGCTTTCCAACGAAAGATTTTTGTGGGATGGGAAATAAGGCACCGATTGGAAGTAGGTGGAAAAAAGCGAGACATTTATTGCAGTCGGGCGAAAATTTGGAATTATCCACAAAGCTAAGAAATATCCTTGTTAGAAACTTTTCCTTTTTTCAACACAAATGATTAAAATTTGAATTTGATCTTCAACAAATCGCTTCAGATCACAAATCGAGAGACCATAAAATATTAAATGAAAAGTAATGCAGCATGATTAAAGGCGAATTTTCGTAATTTGTCGTTTTACATTTAGGTTAGGTAAATTGTTTTGAAAATTGAGAACTTTGAGGGCAATGAAGTTGTTAAATATACATTTTATGGCAAAAAACTCATTCTAAATTATGGTCTGCTATTCAACAAATGATTTCGGGTTTCTAGCAGTTTTCTTTTCTGCAGTTTTTATTTATTTATTACTTATTTTTATTTATTTATTTATTTTTATTTATTTTTTTTTGCACATATTAATGAACTTTTTTATATATTTATGAAATACTTGAATTTTTGACGAAAGAACGGATTTTTTGTATTGATCCTAAAGAAAGTTATCGTCTGGAATGACACACGCACGCATACAACCTAATATGTCATTAACAATTAGGTTGTATTAATATGTAATATGTCACAAGTCATAGAATCTAGTGTTTTGGTACGATAGTGTTTGAAGAACCTTGTGGCCGTTTAGCATTCGTTATTATGTTTTTGAATTCGAAATACCAAAACTAGGTTTTGAAACTTATTGTAGTTTTTTCCTCATTCTCAGTTTATTTTTTACCTGAATTTACTGTGGAATATTTTAGTTACCTTAAGTATGTAGTGTGTCAAAACCATTCTGTTCGCCTAACTGCGATTTTTTAAAAACTATTTAATCAAATCACAAACTAATCTTAATCTTAACTTAATCTTTCACAAATTCAATTCACAAATTACTCCTGGGGTAGGCTGTTTTTCTTTTTTAAATTATACGATTTTCATTTTTGAAGCATTAAAGGTGACGCTATATATATATATATGAGTTTGATATTTTTTGTCAGGGAAATATGGAGTTCGGTCAGGGAAAAGTCAGGGAAATGTCAGGGAATTTTAAAATTTCCATTTGGGGGCCACCCTGTAAACTTCGACACCATACATCAAACTCTGTCTCCGTTGAAAATTTTGAATGTATGGAGTCCAACTTTTCAATCGTTTGAGTAATTTACGGAGGCACGGTACATTCTTGTAGGCGCCTTTTTTTGGATGAGCTTGAAGAAGGAATTTTAAAAGTTTCACCTTTCTTTGTTTCTTTCGAAGGGCTTTGTGGCGGACGTGCTGGGAGGCCTTCTGTGTCCATTTCCGTCTCCTGTGACGTAGTGCCGCTTTGTTCTTGTGAATCAAGATTTGAAACAGTTTCATTCATTTCCGGGTTCTTTCTCAGAAATGAATGCACAACCGGGAACCACGGAACTTTCGGTTTGTAAATATCATCAGCCGAGGCACCGGATTTCTGCGAAGTGCTAATTTTTTTGATTTCCTGATAATAGGAAGACCTAATGTTTTTTATTTTTCGCGCAGCTTCGTGAATACCAAAACCGTCAATGTACATCTCAACACATATTTCTTTTAACGCTTCATCCCTTGCGTCACAAAGCTTGTATGCCTTAGAGTTGGGATGTTGATATGAAGTTTGATCATCAAAAAACTGATCTAAATAAACAGGATTGGACTTATGCAATAATGAGCTATGGCGACCCGGGCACAATTTACAGTGACTTCCAGATTTACATTGAATTGAGTTACGTGTGTTTGAGAGGCAATTCACGAAAAGATTACACTATTTAATGGCGTCACGCCTATGAATGATTTTTCAAATAACTAAAATCAGGACATTGATAATAATTTTATGGTCATTGGACTAGCGAAAAATGCATGCATGGGAATAAGTGGATGGTTGACTTACATAGGAAGTTGAATGTCTAGGTGAATTCCCTACAGGTACAATCTTCGTCTTCCAAGTAGAGTTCTGTACTGGAGTCATCTTCTTAAGTGTTGAATGTGAGCCTATATAGCCCATAGCTTTGATAACTCCGTGTCGAGAAAGTTTAACACGGTATAAGGGCGTCGCCAAGTACTTCATGTAGCTTATCTTGTAAGTAGAACGGAATCCGCGCTTTAATGGATGAAAAGAGGAAGAATTCTCCAAGATGCTGAATTTTCAAATTCTTCAGAGCGTTGTAGAAAGCTCCAATTTCATTACAGAAACGCTCCATATCAACAATATGTTCCTTACTCGTACATGGCATAATAGTGTCAAATGTTCTCAGCACAGCATCTGCTACTTTCGGTATGTAACGTTCAATTAAGTCCAAGTCGGCGGTAGGTATTTTAGTCTTCATCGGAGGTTCTGTAATTATCAAGGAAACAGCCTATAGGGTGTAAGACTGTATTTTGTGATGAATGCACAGTTTATGCACACCATTCATTACGCCTACTTTAGAGCTAGGAAGGTGTCTACTGAGTTTGGTCAATTACCCCCAAAACCTCAAACTCCCTTCCAGCTTTACTTCCCTGAATTTCCCCTTTACTTAACCTCTGACCTTGTGAAGGTGTTTTAAGGAATTTCTGAATCATAAGGCAGAATGATGACCTTTCTGAAATAATTGTTTTATTATAATAGTTTGCAAAATAAATAACCTATCCTATCACCAAGGACCTCACATGGTATTTATGCAACTAACCTTAATCTTCCTGTTCCTGTTGAAATTCGGGTGAAATCCAGGATGTCCCAGCCTCGGATTTGTTGATGCATAGATTGGCTAAGTCTACTACCAAACCTCGGCGATGTACGACCGGTGATCGGGATTAATCTTCTCCGGAAGGATTCTAAAACCAGAGACCGTCTCTGCTTTATCACGTTTGCCACTTATCGCGAATTACTGTCACGAAAGTCTATTCCAGCAAACTTAGACTTGGACGGCCCCGACCCCAGCAACAGGCTGCTGTCTCGGGCAGGTGTAATGTTAACTCGAGGTCACATAGTAGTAGAATGAATTCCCTTTTCTATTTTCCAAATCGTCTCTGTGATCTCCCACGCATGCGCGGTGATAAGGGGCGTTAGATGAGGGCCTTATGGTGCCATCAAATTCTGGTTACCCTGGCGACGGCGAATCGCAAGACTCCAAAACGAGGTACCGCCTTTGTGAGACGAGATTATCGTATTCTAGGAACCAATCAAATTGTCTCAGCTCTGATCGAGTGGGGGCTGGAAATCGCAGTGTCGTTTCTTCCCGCCGGCGCGTGTGAATCCGATTCAGCACTTTCCATCTTCGTGGATTTAGGTAATCCGAGCGTGATCCGCGACCGTGGGACTGAAGTAATTTGAGGCATTCCCAGGCTTCGAAAGGGAATCCGATCTGACGAATGTCCGTCACTATTGTGAGCGAATTTGCGTCTCACATAGGGCCAGGTATAAGCTTACGGAGTGCTGCCATCTTGACATGCGAAGGGATGTTCAAATTATGCACGGTTCTTTCAAAGGAGCAACGAAAGTCCAGAAATTTAAGAATGTTTCCAGTGAAAATAGGAACCGATGGTAATAAAAACTGAAACAATTCAAGTTGTTTGATCTCTGAATTGTGTTCTTCAGATAGTGGACTCGAGACTGCAATTGTTGGGCTTGGTGGTTCAACTCGATCGAGAAATTCGTAACATTTCGTTGCAACAGAGATTCTTTCTGAGGTGATTTTCTCGTGGATGTCTTTTAACGAATCATAGTCTCCAGATAGGCAAATAGCTTCCAGTAGATTTTGATAACGATTATCAATAATATCTTCAACATCTCGGCGAATAGCTCTCAATTTTGATTTTGGATTAACTTTGGCCGTAGTTACCTGGGAGGTGTATGATTTCATTTGATGTAGCAAGCCGTCAGACTCACTCTTCAGAACGTCAGTCGGCATGGTCTTCGGAGGCATCTTGTTGAATAATTCGCGCACTGAATTACTCAATATGAGAAGAGAAATCATGTAGAAAATCTGACCTATGATGCTTGATAACGTCTGGTACACAGGTGTCTTGTAAGATTCTCTTAGCATGAAATACTACAGGAGCCAAATAGAGACCTGTGATAAGTAATGAATTTTGGGTAACGTTAACGTTTACAATGGACAGTTCTGAAGAAACTTCTTTAGTCCACTGGTTTATTCGCCACGTGGTTTTGTTGTTCTTTATGGAGTTGACTTGTGGCATTCGCAGTGCTATTAATGACAGCCAAGGTCGTCAATGTACTTTGTGCCAGGTTCATACTAATATTTTGGGTCATGTTAGTGAACACGAATTTCTGATCGCAAATAGTTGTTTTCAGGTATTTTAGGTCCTTTGAGTCAGCAATTCCAAACAGCAATCTGGCTGCACTAAAATCATAATTGAAAACACCTTCTTCGAATTCAACGTTGCAGATGTCATTCGTATACCTTGTATCACGCCCTGCTCTGTTCTTGATTGTTGGTTTATAGTATGGCATGACTAAGGATGGATCTTTACATAGCTCCATATCAAGGAGGTACTCGCAAATTACAGACCTACCAGCAACACTTGCAGCTTTGAAGGCAGATAATGCATCTGGAGCAACAGATAAATAACTTCCTTGTAAAAAATGTCCTTGGTTAAATAAGGATGAGTCTTCTCAACAAAGATTTGGACGTCAGGGTAGTCGGATAAGTCGATATACGTGTTGTTTTTCCATATCAGTTGTGAGCAGTCAGTTGTGGTAGTGCTACACGAGGCATCAGTCAATTTTGCCGAAACGGCTTCAGCATCTTTCGGTGTCCCTGGATCTAAGCTGTTTTTGAGTCTGTCCAGCGGCGGCTGTATTTTGCAAATATTTTGGTATTGTTTTGTAATGCTGATTTAGAACTCCCCCTCCTGATACCTGAATAGAACCAGGCTGAAAGGTGTAGCTAGATCCGGCAGAGCCCGATGAGGCGTCAACAAGGCGACTTAATACATTGCTTCCGGCAGATTGAATCGGGGATGATCGGTGAGTGTTTTGGAGCTCTTTGACCTGCTTTGAATAGCTCTCAATGTTGATTTTGGATTAACTTTGGCCGTAGTTACCTGGGAGGTGTTTGATTTCATTTGATGTAGCAAGCCGTCAGACTCATTCTTCAGAACGTCAGTCGGCACGGTCTTCGGAGGCATCTTGTTGAAATAATTTGCGCACTGAATTACTCAATGTCCGGCTCGAAGGACCAATTTTGTACACTTGTACAAGAGCGGATATTGAGGTTGAATAAATAACACAACTATCAAAGTTGCTGAGCTTATAATTAACACAATCGGTTCCAAGAAAGTCAATGCTCAAACAAAAGATCGAAATACACAGAAAATGTAGCCTTATTATTATTACAAACGGTTGAAAATACGGTTTACGAAGTTTATAAATGTGAAATGTATGACGGTGTTACTTCAACTAACTTCAAAAAGCTAAAGCCTGGAGTTTAAATATCGAACAAAGTTGTAAGCTCCTACTGGGGCTGTGAGCGGATAACCTAACTGAGGAATAGTTTAACTTGACTTAATTGAATGACATATGTTCTTATGACTCAATTGAAATATTACGACTTGATCAAGGGTAGCTAGCCAGACATAAAACCTCAGAACCAGGAAATGCAGGTATAATAAGACACAACACCATGTACTCACATAGACAATATAATGAACCAAAAAGCATATGTAAAAGATGAAATACAACGGTGAAGGATTAGCAACATACAACAAATACAGTACTTGAGTAGTTATCAATGAAAGTTAAAAGTTTAGAACTAAGGTGGCTATTACCACAATCAATACTTAGCAAAAGATATGGAATTACTGTTGAGTAAGAATGACGATTAATGCATAATAAAACATAAGCGGAATAGAACGTTGAGTAGATTACTCTGGGGTACGGATCAATACGCTTAAAAGGTGTGCCTGATGGGCTGGAATAACTCGAAACAACGAGAGGGGTTTAAGACCCTGAATAAATCAAATTACTGTGACAAAGACAATGATGGCGGTACAGTACCGTGGCGATTCTGCTGCTTGGGTTCCACAGGGGATGTCCAATAGTTCGCGGGAAGTTTACACTGTCACGGGGTCGTCACGATTTGAGGTTCGGCTAGGATGTTACGTACAGTCAATACGAAATCGGTACGCAATTGGTACATAAACGGCACCGGTACGATCGGTACAATTATCACTTTACCTCAACTGGGTACTACGCACTCTGCACAAATGGCAGCTTCAGACTGGCTCGGGAGACAGCGCTCCGCGGCGCTCTTATATGGAACCGCCGGGGAGGGGACCGTCAACGTAGTGCGGCGATGACCCGCCTGTGGCGCTCGATTCGACTGCCCCTTCTGGTCGCCCGCTCTTGGAGTTCGGGCGTAGGCCGATAGCCCTACAAAGTTAAAAGAGAAGGGTCTGGTAAAATTCTCAATTAGCTGCTGTGAGACTGTAAGTAGGTATTTAGGCTTAGGGAAAAACCCAGAGAGGGCTCAACTACTGAAGGAATGAAGGGATAGGATTTATGCATCGAGTGCTTGTCATGACCATGTGAACGGGGTTTTGACCTCTAGTCAGGTATTTTACCGTTAGGAAGTAACAGTGCAGATGTATCTTTTTATCCTTGAGTTTCCCCAATCCAGAAAACACATGAGGGAATCGACTGAACAATCCATCAGAAGAGAGAGAACACGGAATACACACCAAGTCGAGCTCCACAGCAGTGTGATAACTTAACAAAGGTTCACCTTTCCCCTTAACTACATAGAAACTCGCCTCAATACTTTTCTTTTTATATAAAAGGTTAGATTTAAACTTCCCTACTACTTCCAGAGAACGAGCAGACTGGTAAGGAATGAGCCGTTTCTTAGTTTTGTTCAGGAAAATAAGGTGTGCTATAGCAGCGAACGTGATTGAATCTATCAGATTCACTGAGGATCCTGTATCTATTATGAAGGGGATTTTAGAACCTAGTAAACTCAGTCTTATGCGGGGTGTAGAACTATTACTGGAATTGACTTGAGTCACACTTTCATTCGATGACTCTGAAGAAGTAGGGGCATCATTTTGGAGAAAACCTACATGCTTGGACTGTGACTTAGAGGCTGCATTTTGGCAAACTTATTCGAAATGATTGAATTTGCTGTATCAACACAGCGGTGACCTTTTGCTGGGCAAGCCTCATTTTTATGATGAGGCCACGGTCCTCCGCATAAAAAACAAGAACGTGGTAAGGGATGCTTGATTTTTTTCTGGCTTTTTAAACATAACTTATTTACAACCTTCTCTGCTACACTATCAGCAGCCACCTCTTGAGAAATTTCGAGTTTCTGTTCCACCACCATTTCTTCTGTGCTCCCATAATCAAGCACGTCAGCAAGAGTGAGGTTGAGTTTGGAGAGAATTTGCTTTTGGAGTGGTTCCAAACGTGTTCCAACTAAAATTTGCATGATTAATTAGAAGTCGAGAGATTCTTTCAAGTCACAACCGGCAGCCAAAGAGTGCAGACATGTATAAAATTCGGAAATTGACTCAGCAGCATTTTGCATGGCTTTACGGAAAATAAACGCCGCATAATAAAACTTACTGTTTTTACGTGTGGATGGCTCAACAGTATTAACTAGTCGGAGACAATTGGGTTAACGTTTGATGCAATCATGAGGCGAGAAACTTGATCGAGAATAGGGTGGGGGCTCCTCCGTATAATGTCATCCAAAATACCTGAATATAGAAAGAAACCTCATAATAAACGTTCTTTTTGGGGGTAAAATGGTTATTTAGACACGTGACTGCTTCTTTATAAGTTGTCGCTACACTATCAGCAGCAACCTCTTGAGAAATCTCGAGTTTCTGTTTCACCACCATTTCTTCTATGCTCCCATAATCAAGCACGTCAGCAAGAGTGAGGTTGGGTTTGGAGAGAATTTGCTTTTGTAGTGGTTCCAAACGTGTTCCAACTAAAATTTGCATGATTAATTAGAAGTCAAGAGATTCTTTTAAGTCACAACCGGCAGCCAAAGAGTGCAGACGAGTATTTCGGAAATTGACTCAGCAGCATTTTGCATGGCTTTACGGAAAATAAACGCCACATAATAAAACTTACTGTTTTTACGTGTGGATGGCTCAACAGTATTAACTAGTCGGAGACAATTGGGTTAACGTTTGATGCAATCATGAGGCGAGAAACTTGATTGAGAATAGGGTGGGGGCTCCTCCGTATAATGTCATCCAAAATACCTGAATATAGAAAGAAACCTCATAATAAACGTTCTTTTTAGGGGTAAAATGGTTATTTAGACACGTGACTGCTTCTTTACAAGTTGTCGCTACACTATCAGCAGCAACCTCTTGAGAAATCTCGAGTTTCTGTTTCACCACCATTTCTTCTGTGCTCCCATAATCAAGCACGTCCGCAAGAGTGAGGTTGAGTTTGGAGAGAATTTGCTTTTGGAGTGGTTCCAAACGTGTTCCAACTAAAATTTGCATGATTAATTAGAAGTCAAGAGATTCTTTTAAGTCACAACCTGCAGCCAAAGAGTGCAGACGAGTATAAAATTCGGAAATTGACTCAGCAGCATTTTGCATGGCTTTACGGAAAATAAACGCCGCATAATAAAACTTACTGTTTTTACGTGTGGATGGCTCAACAGTATTAACTAGTGCAGAGACAGTTGGATTAACGTTTGATGCAATCATGAGGCGAGATACTTGATCGAGAATAGGGTGGGGGCTCTTCCGTATAGTGTCATCCAAAACACCTGAATATAGATAGAAACCTCATAATAAACGTTCTTTTTGGGGGTAAAATGGTTATTTAGACACGTGACTGCTTCTTTATAAGTTGTCGCTACACTATCAGCAGCAACCTCTTGAGAAATCTCGAGTTTCTGTTTCACCACCATTTCTTCTGTGCTCCCATAATCAAGCACGTCAGCAAGAGTGAGGTTGAGTTTGGAGAGAATTTGCTTTTGGAGTGGTTCCAAACGTGTTCCAACTAAAATTTGCATGATTAATTAGAAGTCAAGAGATTCTTTTAAGTCACAACCTGCAGCCAAAGAGTGCAGACGAGTATAAAATTCGGAAATTGACTCAGCAGCATTTTGCATGGCTTTACGGAAAATAAACGCCGCATAATAAAACTTACTGTTTTTACGTGTGGATGGCTCAACAGTATTAACTAGTGCAGAGACAGTTGGGTTAACGTTTGATGCAATCATGAGGCGAGAAACTTGATCGAGAATAGGGTGGGGGCTCCTCCGTATAATGTCATCCAAAACACCTGAATATAGAAAGAAACCTCATAATAAACGTTCTTTTTGGGGGTAAAATGGTTATTTAGACACGTGACTGCTTCTTTATAAGTTGTGCCAGATTCGGGCAAATTATCGAAAATTTCGCAAACCTCATCTCCTTCTAAGTTGAGTAACAGCGCTTTTTTACGGAGATCATTTGTTATGTCTGAGGCAGTGACAAATCTTTCAAAATTCTTTAACCAACGGGACCACCGTTGACCGAGGGAACTGAGGTCACTATGTGGGTTGAAAGGTTGAGGGCGATTGAAGTTTAAAAAAAGTAGAAACGTTCGACATCATGCAATGAGAAACTTACCGTCCTTGTCCCCAATTTAATGTAGAAAATTAATGTAAATTCACTTTCGATTTACTCACTTCTTGAGGTTTTTTTTTTTTTTTTTTTGACGCGTGAATGATAGAATTTGGTCAAGATGCTATCTCCGAACATTTCTGTGGCCGACCATCGCCTCAGATAATATGCTGTGGGCAGTAAAAATTGTTAACCAAAAAAAGTCAGAA
The DNA here is from genome assembly GCA_030762985.1 of Adelphocoris suturalis. Classification (NCBI taxonomy): domain Eukaryota; kingdom Metazoa; phylum Arthropoda; class Insecta; order Hemiptera; family Miridae; genus Adelphocoris; species Adelphocoris suturalis. Next base: position 15,188,161 of record CM061046.1, read on the forward strand.
TGGGTGGTCTGAGATAATTGCACGAAATATGGGTCACCATGGTAAACATGAAAAAAGAAAGAAAACGAATCGCTCTAAAACGTAACGGAATAATTTTAATATTCAGAAAACCCAATTTGCAGCCTTCTTCGGCATAATAAGCGTTTGAAATCATTAAACTAGAAAGTTAACTCAAAATTACTTAAATCACTTTTAAAAATCAAGGAACTATTGACAAAAATCACATAAATAAAATTCTTTTTGGTTGTCAGTGCACTCTTCGTGGGCCCACAATGAACACATGACGCACTGGATCCATATTTTCCCAGCCCGATCGCCCGAAAATGGTTCATTGCTAAAAATACACATCACTTCTACGTCTGAAGGTGGTTCGGTAGAATTCTCCAACTGGGAAATTTCCGACTCTGAATCGTTGTCATGAACCAGGTCAGCTTCTTCGATATTTTCTTGTTCAACTTCGTTGTCACTGGATGAGGAGGGTTCTTTGGCTTTCTTCGCTTTTTTCTTAACAGATTTTCTGTGGAAAAGGCGTCTTTTGGAGTTCCCTGGTTTTTTGGTTGGGGGCTTGGATTTTGCAGCAATTTTTTTTCTTTAAAATCCCGGAGGGCCTTCAAATGCGGGCTGCCTGTAATCAAGGTGGACTGAACAGCTTTTCTGCCTCTGTTGGTGACCTTTTTTTGCTGATCGGGATGGGCTGGATTTGTTACGGGGAAACGTGAAATGGATCAGGCCTCGGCTTCGACGAGGAAAGCTGGGGCAAACCTGATGTCATAGGTCCATTCAAATCAGAATGTATTCAGGAAGTGCATCAAGGGCATCCAAAATTCTTCTGAACCTGATCGGAACGTTCTCTCGAGCAACAGGAGGTACTATCACAGCCGGATCATATGCGTCAACCAATGGCTCCAATATACCCTTATAATCTGGACTACGCACTAATCCAGCATATCTACGGATGGATCCGTATTGAGCACTATTATGTCTCATAAGCAGATGACTTGCAACCCACATGAGGGATTTGTAAAGAGTTCCTTTTGCTGCTCCTATCTAGGGTCTGAATCCAAACCATGGGTTATTCCCTACTTCTTGTACGGCTAGCAGGTAATGGTCGAAGTCATTTGTGATATATTCAGAAACTTGACCCCAATTGAAGAACCTATGAAGTGCAATTGCATTTCTCACAGTCCAATACGCGGTTAGTCCAGAGTGAGATGCTTGATTCAATGTGATTTGAAGTCTCAGATTTTGGTTGGTAATATCTCTTTCCCACAGTCCGAAGATGTAAGGAGCATTGACCTCTTTGATGAAGTCTGGGATATTTCTTCAGATGTGAGTCTTATCTAGCGTCCTGTTTCAAGCCGTAGGGATCTGATGATATTTTCAAGCTTTGTATCAGTGATACTCCCTTGTTTGGACAGAGCCACGTATAATGTACAAAACATAATTGAACTTCTCTGTCTGAGGATGTCGGGACTCACACGAATTATGTGGAGAGTAACTTCAACAAGGACATTGCATAGTATGGCCAGTGCATTATCATCAAGCTCCCTCCAATCCTCTACCCCATGACCCAAGATCCACTGCTGTTGCTCTTGTCCTACTTAAATATTTCTTCTTCCTCTGAGGTAGGCTACAATATGGTCAACTTCCATATTCATGGGATTGTTCGGGAAAAACCTCATGTGATCTTGTAGTTGGGCATTGTTATTCAACAGATTAGCAGGATTGAAGGCTCGACATTCGGTGTAATTGTTATTGACTCCATTCATTTTGTAAAAGGTACAAATACCAACAATGAACTTTATCCTTGCAGGACCGACTGGTAGAAACTGATCATTGAGTATAGCAACACCCAATGTCTCTGCTATGGATAGAGTAAGAGCTATCTCTCTGACCGATACTCTTGTATCCTCGCAATGTCCAATTGCATACAAATACCAGATCGCCAAATACAGTTCATCGTTCGTATTCATCCCTGAAAAAGGGAGATTCAAGTTCCGAGAGACCATGTTTTGTAGGGGATTGCATACAGGGATAGCCGCAGCTCTCTGGTGGATGTTATCATATATTCCTCTTACGATTCTTGGACGTACAACAGCTGGATGATCACCCATATTTGAATACGAAATAGATTCGGAAAAATTTAAGAAATTCAAAAATAGAAAGCAGGAAAATTACAGAACAATGAGAAAATACAAATGAAAAAATAAAGCGCTAAAATGGGAGTAAACAATAGCAATTTGGTAAAATTGAATTGTACCAGGAGTAGGGTTTTTATAATGAAAATAAAAACAACTATTAAGAGAATGTGACGAAGGGAAAGGTTTATTATGGTCTTTTAGACGGTTTTGAAATTACTGGAGCCCTATCACAAGGCGCTAAACTTTAGTTGGATTTGACAAAGGTAGATGGGGGGCCTACCAGCTAGTATTAACTTATGAACCACAACCGAAAAAGCTCCCCCAAGGAGGCGCCAGACAAGAAGGTTAACACAATTAAATATAAACCACGTTAAATAAATATTTACTCTAGTATAAATTTGGGAATAATGAACAGTTATGGTTTTTCTACAATGTGAAGTTGTAAAAACTATTTTTTGAATATATTGAATACAACAAAGGAGAATGGTTAGTGAGCTCCAGGATCATACGAAGGTCCACCTGATTCTTTTTCTGCCTTCTCAAAATTGTCTTGTAATTTCTTATGAGCTCTTCTGTGAAACTGGCGTGCTTTCTTACTGAGTTCTTGGATGTCATGATCTGCTTGCTCAATTATTTTTTTGGTACATTTTCATCAGCACACTCACACAGTTGTTGCCAGAAGGAATTTGCATTTCTTGTAGTATCTTGCAACGTGAAATGTTCCCATCGTTGAAGGTGCATACATATCATACACACCTAGACCCAAGACTGACAGAGTGACAAAAACTTCCTTGGGGATTATTAACCGTTTGACGTGGTTGAAGCTCTCATTTGGATTCTGAGTACGGCCATACAGGCATTTCTTCAGCAACTCTTTGTTTGGCAGATCTTTAAAAATATCCTTCACTTCCAACATAATCAATCGATCAGTATGAAAATATTTATCGTGGTTGTAAGATTTTGGGTTTTTCATATACTTACACCAAGACTTGTCACAAAATCCATGCTCAGGCTTTCTGTTTGTGGAAAGGAGTTGAAAAAATATTGTCCAGATAACTCGTTTCATTTTTGCTTCAGACGAAGTGTTCTGACGGGTCCATAGCAGTGCATTTAGAGTTGTGATTATTTTGAGCTTTGCCAGGGCAATGACAATATTTCAATATCAAGTCTCGGTGGGAGCAACGGAAATATATATGCTTTATCACTGACGGAACATCAAAACAGCTAATGGTACGTATTAGTACATATTCTGATCCAGTACTAGTGCCTGTCGATGTAGTGCATAAAATTTCTCATTATAACGAGGAGTATCTCTTTTACTTTATTAGGGTGAATATAATTTGATGTTGAACCCATATCAATTAACCATCTTTGTCCATAAAACTCAAAATGTGGTAATGTCTTATTTGTAACATTTAGTTCAAATTTACATTTATGAATGGGAATGGGCTTGGCCTTTCTTCTTCCTGCTGCCGAATTAGAAAACCATTGCTTTGGGATCGTCAATCAATTGTTCCTGATTTTGTTCTGGGCTATCGGAGCTATTTTGTTCTGCTCTACGATCATTTCTTTGTTACACCGTTTCTTAACGATGTAGTCAAAGACCATTAAGAATAATAGGAACCAAAATAAATTTCGATCCCTTCTGTGTTCTCGGCGAAGCTGCTAGTGGAGATGGGGTGGGTTCAATATCCGTTATTTATATGACACTAATACAGAACTAAACCCAAACTGAAAATCAAAACTACGAAAACTAGGGCGCCAGTCCGCTTGGAAATAATTCGAAAAATATTGATGAAAATGTTTTCTGCGTAATGGGTATATATGGGTGGAAAGCGGACGAACACCATATACCCTCACCAAAGCAAACAGAATGAAATAAATAAATGGTCAGGTAAAAAAAATATATCCATATAAAAATGAATCAGAACAAAATTCAATTTATTAAAGGGGCGTATTCTTTCTGCAATACGAATTTAAAAAAGTAATAGGCTTGTGAAATGCTCTCACACAAACTGGTAGGTACTTGCTTTGTGCCCTAAGCTCTTGCAACAAAATGTATACTAAATTCAAAGAGCTGATCCAGCAACCTATTTGTGATCACCAAACTAAAAATTTGCCCTAACCTACTTATTTTACTTAATGTAAATCTTAAATTTAACCTACCTATATAATCTAACTTAGCCTAAGTGGCTCATTTTTAGTTGGAGAAACCAGAGGTATGTCCAGTACTAATAGATATTTCGGAAAACTTTTCCCGGAGATTATTTGTGAAGAAAATCACAAATAGGCTCAGAAAGCTATGAAACGAGGTGCTTTGCTTGATATGGAAATAATTTAATCTAGCGGTTCCCAACCTTTTTAGCTTGGGGGCCCAATAATGGAGGCCCACCCCGATTTTATATATATATATATATATATATATATATATATATTTATTTATTTATTTATTTATTTATTTATATATATTCGGATTTAGGTTCTTGAGGGTTGGTCTATAGATTTAACAACTCAACTAGGCCAACGTTTCGATGTATTTGTAAATCTTCTTCAGGGCTTAGATGGTGATTGCATTATTATTGCATGTAGGTTACATAGCATCCGTTCTTCATCAGGGTAACTTTAGCTATTGAACTACTAACTACCTACTAAGTAATGAACTTATAGTAGAGAGAAATTTTCCGTTTTTGCTTATAAAGTTAAACGAAAAGCGATGAGACAAGTAATTGAAATAAATTTTGATAAATATATATTTAAAATTAAACTGCCTGAGGTCGGAATCCAAAGATGAGAGGTGATCTTTTATGGTTGCAGCTGTTGTTTCATCAATATTTGACTTCGTTGGTTTCAAGGAAATCACGTAGGACAGGAAATACGTCGAAAGATTTTTTTTTTTTTTTTTTTTTCAATTTTTTTAGCCCATCGTTGAAGTTTTATTATCATTGCCTCTATTTTGTCTTGTACAAGAAACTTATGAATATCCTTGCCCTGAAGAGTTAGATTAAGAGTGTTGAGGGCACCATAAATATCTGCCAAATATGCCAACCGCTTTAACCAGTTTTCATGGGTCACACAGTCTAAGAAAGAACTTGCACGTTTGCCATCATATGCCTTCATGAGGAAAACCCAGAGTTCATCACGAAGTTCAAACAATCTTGATAAAAATCTCTGGATAGCCACCGAACTTCATAGTGAAGTAGAAGCTATTTGTGTTGACTGCCCATTTCATCACACAAAACACTGAAAAGTCTCGAGTTTTTTGGCCTTGCTTTGATAAAGTTGACGATTTTTACTGCATCGTCAAGAGTTTTTTTCAGACACTCGCCCAAACCTTTAAATGCAAGAGCTTCTCTATGTATGCTGCAATGTGTCCATTTGACAAAGGGCGCTACTGACCTAACTCTGGCGATTAACCCCCTAAGAATACCAGACATAGCCCCGTCAGTAAGTCAAATAGGTTCACCCCGTCAGTAAGTCAAAACAGACAGAATACCCGTCAGTTGTCAAACCTACACACTTTGACCAATCTAATTAATTTTCTGTTATAAAATTGTCAAGCGACTTGTAAATAAATTTAAAAAATAAATTGTAAAATAATTGGATCAGTAAACTCACACTATCCAAGATCATGCTTAAAATAATATTTTATCGCGAGGACTGATTTATTAATAAGGTACTTATTTTGCAATATTTTAATATTATTTCTTGAGTTCCGGCCAGCATCCGGGGCCCAGTAGCGAGCTGCTTGCGGCCACACCCAGAATGAAACGTTCTTCCCGAACAAGAAAAAGTAAAACTAGAAAAGAACGGGAAAATTCAGATAAAATCTCGTTTTTCTTTAAAATTAAAATTTGTCAAGAGCCACAGAGACGATTAGGTCTAGTGTGGTGCAGTCCGATATATTCAGTATCTGGATATTTATTCTCAGTTAAAGTGTCTATTTTGGCCAGTCGTATTTCCCAATTCTGAAAGGTGGAAATTTGCAAAATTTCCCCCATGATTCTCTTTCAAGACGTTCCCTCAGTGTGCTATACATCGGGAGGCGGTACAAATTTATTAATTGAATATTTAATAACAATATTAAATTTCGGTCGGGCAGGGAAGTTACATTGAAACACAGGGGAGTTACAAAACTCACTTGAATGTATGAAAACGTCTTTATTGACATAATAAAACAGGTATAAACTCACAAAAGACTCAAAGTTTTGTGGAACTTGGAAAGATACATTTAAAAAAAATCGTTTGCCTATTTATTTGATTTTGATCTTATCAAAATGAGATCAATCACAGCCATCACTTTCAAAAATCATTCGACTTTCAAAATGAACTATTGTAGCGGAATCCACATTTTTGAAAGTAGGTTCATAACAACCATATATGAACCCCCACAACTACATTGGCCCTAGAACCCTTTTTGGAGGCAGAATAATAACTATTAAAGGTACAAAAAAAATTATGAAAAACCATTAATTTTTTAACAAAATTATTGAGAGAAAAAATGAGCAGAAAAAAAATCCTCCTAACGACGTCACTTATTTATCTACTTATTTAATATCGAAACCTTCAAGCTTCACGTTGGAAACGTATCTCTCCCTTCCAATATCGGATGGCTGGGGTAGCTTCGCAATTATACCAGCCTGTGTCATATTGGAGAAATCATCGATGTTGGGATAAGTAAAATAATTTCTCCTTTTCCTCATATATTTCACGTCAAAGTCATTATTCCTGAATTAAGTAATTACTTTGGCAACATAGCAAATTGTTTTCCTTTTGAGTAATTAGTAAGGAGGCCCAGCAGCTTTTTTTGGTAAATTTATCTACATCCAGGTATAAGAATGAGGAAACAACACGAAAATGCGCTCAAAAGTATAATTCACAAGCGTTTCATAGAACTGTATTTTGTACATACGAGGGACGTCCGGAAAAAAAGGGGACAAATGCTGTTAAAATTAGAAAATGCATATATTTTAATGAAATTTTCAGGATATGTTCAAAATTTAATCCTTTATTTTTCAACATAGTCCCCGGCAAGTTCCACACACTTCTGCATCCTAGGCACGAGCTTTTTTATGCCTTCGTCATAGACGCTCCGCTCCACCTCCAACAGTCACTTCTCCACAGTCTCCTTGACCTCCGTTTTCCACCCAGGAACTCCAGTTTTGTGAACAGATGAAAATCCGAGGGCGCCAGGTCAGGGGAATATGGTGGGTGGTTAATGACATCCCATCCAAATCTCACAAGGAGGTCCTGGGTCACACGCGCGGTGTGGGGCCTGGCGTTGTCATGAAGGAGGCTCACGCCTCGAGTCAGCATTCCCCTCCTTTTGTCCTTAATTTTTTTTTTTTCAATTTTGTTAAGGTTTCACAATAGGCATTGGCGTTGATGGTGGTCCCTCTGACCATGAAATCAACCAATAACACTCCCTTCCTGTCCCAGAACACAGATGCCATGATTTTGCGTTCCGAAAATTGCACCTTGAATTTTTCGCCACTGGGGGAGTTTGTATGGCGCAAAGTGAGGAACTTGATCACTGCCCGAATCTCGCACCTGCGGTAGGTGGAGCGAACGACACCTGCAGAGGTTGACGCGACGGGCTCCTGCGACGACATTTTTGAACGAACTGAGACGGGCGAGCGCTCATTGTGACCGTTAGGAGTTCCCCTACATACAGGTATGCCAACTTTGAAAAACAAATTCCCATCACCCCCTACGACAATTGTCCCCTTTTTTTCCGGACGTTCCTCGTATTATAAAAACGATACACGAATATTAAAGAATTATTATTATTACCGACAATATTATTAAGTATATTATAACGGTACAAGAAAATTTATACATTGTAATCAAAATCAATAAAAAAACACAAACATTTTTCAACTATGAAATTTCTTAAAACATTGATCCAGGCAAAGACCTGGTTTGTTAGGGCACTGGTCACAAAAATATAATGTTTCGGTTCTTTTTTTGTTTTTTGAACACAATACACATCTATTTCGAATAAGTCTTTATTTTTCATTTCTCGGAACTTTAGCGGCAACGTGAATTGATGATTTCTGTGTAGGTGGATGTGGTGGTGTCGGATCAGAAACATTTGTTTTATTTCGATAAATTAATTAATTGATTATGCTGTCTTGGAAGTCAATCAAAGTGGTTTTGTTTTTTCCAGGTTGCCTTTTGTACAGGATGTATGCATTCGTCATAATCAAATGAAACAGATATATTGCAACTTTTGCATACCATCTTAGTGTTTTTCTTTCACAAGGGTAGTAGCTTAGAAGTTGATCACTTCTGTCAACCCCACCCATGAATCATTGTATTTCATTATTGCTTCAGGCTTTTGGGACGTTCTGCCACTTTTGGCCATATACTCCTGCAAGTCAGCACCATACTCAGAAGATAAGGCCAACACGTCTCTTTTATCGTGTCATTTTAGAACGCAGATTCTGCTATGGCTGTATGCAGCCCCAACCTGGCCTTTCTCCAATTTTGTGTTGACTACTTCCAGGGGATTTCCTTTTCTGTTAGGTCGGAGAGTGCCTGTTATATACTCGTATGTTTTTTCATCTAACAAATATTGGGCTAGGGGGACCGAAGTATATATCCGGTCAATATATATGTTCTAGTTTTTTCAAAAATTCTATAAAAATGTCACGGCGGAAATATTTTTGATCTAAATGGAAGTCACGGTTCCATTTCTTGATGATCCTCTTGCACGACTGATACGATCTTCCCTCATTGGTACAACAATATAGCTCGAGGTGTTTTACTATATAATTAAAATACCTACTCTCTACATTATCTTTAATGTAAGCTTGTCTCTTGTATAGTAAAAATTCGCGTTCTAGTTTTTCGATCTCCTCACACTCATTACCTTGTCCCTGGATGTTATCGTCATTGCAACTGTTTTGAACGGCTACCATCGTTACGGGTCCCACAGCTACTGCCAACTCCACTGCTGGTTCGACTTCGTTTTGAAGCAGCGACTGCATTAGGAAATCTGTCGCTGATTGAATTTCATCGCGAGCATCATTGTCATCGCTGTCGTTGTTATCACTGTTTTTGTCGTAGAAAGGGGATGGAATTCCATCACTCAGGTTGTCAATCCCTCGAGATGGTTGTTGTTTAATCGGGCCTCTCATAACTCCAGATGCGGTTCGTTCGATAACCTTGTTTATATTGATTGGTTGTCGTCGTCCATTTCACTATTTCGGTTGTTTCCACAGTACGGGGAAGGGGCATTTTCGTCGATTTTCTTCTTTCCCGATCCCACTCCCAGCCCATAAGGTGAAGGCCTTTGGTGTCCAGCTATCTGTGCTAGTGTCGCCTCTATTTTCTGACCCCATCTCTTTTTCTATTTGGGAAAACGTGGAATATTTAGTTATTAAGCTGTTTGTTATGATTTGTATCGATGAATTTGTTGATCAAGTTGTCGGGAATTGAAGTTGAGTCAATGTGGGTTTTGATCTGGTCCAAAGTGGGTGGTGACCACGATTGAATTTCGTCTTTATTGAACGAGTCGGCTGAAAGGCACATACAAATAAGTTTGCGAACGATTGTCTGATGTACCCCATCATCTATATTTTGAAGCATGATGCCGAGAAATCTTTCAAACTTTTCAAAGTCGGTTTTCAACGTTTTCTTGGCATTTTCTGTCAAGCTCTTCTCGTCGAATATCTCCAAGCTCGTGTACAACAAATCTGGGTGTTCCTTCAAATGAGCGGTAGTCAGTGAGACAACGGAATACGATTCATTGTTAGAAATAGGTAAAATCTTACCAGGAGAAACAGCGGGATAATTGGACGCAGCAGCGGCTCTCCGTGTTGCCCCGAGAACGTGCCCACTGAATTGGTTCCTTCTGTGGCGTCGAGGGTGGACCTATCAACATGGTATACCCGGTAGCTTGGGAGGTTGAAGGTGGACCCATCAACGTGGTATACCTGGTATCTTGCGGCATCGAAGGTGGACCCATCAACCTGGTGTGCTCGGAAGCTTGCGGAGACAAAGATGGACCCACTTGTGGGATAATTGAAGGGCACATCATATTGTCAAGACGAAATCGACCAACACAGCACAAATACAAACAGCACCGAAAATTTGATGGTATCTACTTAAGAGGGTCGAACACCTTATGTGTAAATTCACTCGATGCCGAGACGTTGTGACTAACGAAAAGAGTTGAGGGGCTCCCTCTTTTGTAATTGAGAAACGATGGTTCGTTTTGGCAAGTCGTGCGAACTGTCATCGTATTTACGCGATTTTAAAAACGTTTCAATTCGTGTTTGTAGGCAATTTACGACTCGAAGTACAGACAAACAGTCTGTCTGATATTTATCCCCCAAATCAAAGACCTAATGAGCCGTACAGCAGCATTTGGCATGTGTTTGTCGTCGCCAATTCGACTTTGTAATGAAATGCACACCCATTCGACAACTTCGTCTTCTATTTCCGATACCTTTGAAAATCTCCCGCTCGATATGAAGTAAACCACGTAATTGAATAAAGCCGAAATGAGGCTCAGCCTTTCCGATGCTGATATTTTTTTTTTAAATCTATTTTAGAGCGAGTCGGAGGACATCGCCATTTAATACGTTTTTCTTTGCTTACTATGGGCCCAAGATCTATAAGTTTTCTCGCGCAATCAGTATAATTGGAAGAGTCATCGCAGATACTGCCAGTCAATATATGTTTGAGGTTTTTCAAAAATTCTATAAAAATGTCACTGTTAAATGTTTTTGATCTAAATGGAAGTCGCAGTTCCATTTTTTAATCATCCTCTCGCACGACTGATACGATCTTCCCTCATTGATACAACAATATAGCTCGAAGTGTTTTACTATATAATTAAAATACCTACTCTCTACATTATCTTTAATGTAAGCTTGTCTCATGTATACTAAAAATTCGCGTTCTAGTTTTTCGATCTCCTCACACTCATTACCTTGTCCCTGGATGTCATCGTCACCGCAACTGTTTTGAGCGGCTGCAATCGTTACGGATTCCACAGCTACTGCCAACTCCACTGCTGGTTCGACTTCGTTTTGAATAGGAAATCTGTCGCTGATTGAAGTTCATCGCGAGCATCAACGTCATCATTGTCATCGCTGTTTGTTGTTATCACTGTTATTGCCGTAGAAAGGGGATGGAATTCCATCACTCAGGTTGTCAATCCCTTGAGGTGGTTGTTGTTTAATCGGGCCTCTCATAACTCCAGATGCGGTTCGTTCGATAACCTTGTTTATGTTGTATTGGTTGTCGTCGTTGTCCTTTTCACTATTTTGGATGTTTCCAAGGTACGGCGAAGGGGCATTTTTGTCGATTTTCCTCTTTCCCGATCCCACCCCCAGCCCATAAGGTGCAGGTGCAGGCCTTTGGTGTCCAGCTGTCGTTGCTAGCATAATGTCCGTGCTAGTGTCGTCTCTATTTTGCGACCCCATCTCTTTTTCTATTTGGGAAAACGTGGAATATTTAGTTATTAAGCTGTTTGTTATGAGTTGTATCATATCGACGAATTTGTTGATCAAGAGTTTGGGAATTGAAGTGTATTCAATGTGGGTTTTGATCTGGTCCAAAGTGGGTGGTGTCCACGATTGAATTCCGTCCTTATTGAACGAGTTGGCAGAAAGGCACTTACAAATAAGTTTGCGAACAACTGTCTGATGTACCCCATCGTCTATATTTTGAAGCATGATGCCGAGAAATCTTTTAAACTTTTCAAAGTCGGTTTTCAACGTTTTCTTGACATTTTCTGTCAAGCTCCTCTCGTCGAATATCTCCAAGCTCATGTACATACAACAAATCTGCGTGTTCCTTCAAATGAGCGATAGTCGGTGAGACAATGGAATACGATTCATTGTTAGAAATAGGTAACGTCTTTCCAGGAGAAACAGCGGAATAATTGGACGCAGCAGCGGCTCTCCGTGTTGCCTCGAGGACGTGCCCACTGAATTGGTTCCTTCTGCGGCGTCGAAGGTGGACCCATCAACGTGGTATACCCGGTGAAAAGACTGATCAATCAGTCGGAACTGTTTCTTCTTGAACTGGGGAACTACGTCTGAGTCATGAAGATGGTGAACTTGTACACTTGCTCGAATTAATATATTGAACGAAGTATACAGAACTAGATACAAAACGAACTAATACTGAACAGACAATAACAGAACTGAGTTTTTCGAGCTATTTTCTGTAAGTAACTTTATAAAATGGGAGAGCACAACGTGGACAGAACAGAACCGTTGACAGCAATAAGTCAAAATTAAAAAGCAGCACGACCAACATTTATAAACATTTCAGCAAACTTCAGAAATTTCCGGAATATTGCTCTATTTGAAGCTAAATACTATCGCAGACCGGGATAGACTAATAAGTCACACTGACAAAAAGTTTCTTTCGTGGAGGATTATTAAATATTTTATAACATTAAACATAAAGCGTAAGGTAATATGAGCGTTAATAATTAAGCTTATGACACGATTGTTGCAATGATGACGACGACGATGAATTGGTATCGTTGGTTGTCGATGTTTCGTGAAGATTGCAGACACGTTTTGGCAGAGCTTTCAAAGTTTTACGAATGATGCGATGCGGTGACGGCGAATCTCTGTTTGATGGCATCTCTTTCTCTTCAGATACAAGTCGACAATGTAATCAATCTCAACTAAAATTTATTGTCGCCATAGTGTACGGCCCTCATTTTTCACCCATCATACACCCAGCCTCAGCCCAATTATGCCCTAGGGAGGCGACATAACCGTAAGGCACTACATCACTGGGTGTAGAGGGTGATATAAAACGCATCTTTACACCTAGCTATGCTCACCACAGCATTTTTTTGCAAATCATCCGGCAATGTATCGTAACATTGAAGATCCTTCCTCTTCACGTCTTTAATCACCCTATAAGGTAATATGCCTTCTAAACAAGAATATGGGTTACTACTCGTGCGTATGTCATTTGATACCCGACTTGTGCATATTTTGTACAGAGTTGGAGGCGTGTTGATTTCCCTCGACAGCTCGATTTTTGGCGAAGTTGAAGGTAGAGATGTCATTCCTGGTTCATTCCCTCAAATATACCTTCTTGAGCTTGTAGGGATACTAAAACTGCGTGTACGTATCGTTGGTAATCGTCCGAATCCGGATAATTATTATAATACGTACCTAACGAATCCTTCGTTTAATGGGATTTTGGTATCTCCTCTCAGCAATTTTAAGTCTATTTTTTCTTGGCTCAGGAACAACTCCAGTTCTGAGGCATATTTTGCTAGTCCATTCGCATTCCAGGCAGCTATTCTAAACGTGTTTTGAATTTTCATGATTTCAACAACAATTTGGGTTTAACCTTCACCGGCGACGCCTATTCACTGTTCCTCAGGCGACAGGATTTGCATTTTTCGTGGTTACTCGTCTATTAAATGGCCCTCGGCAATTAAATTTGGGAACTACAGAATAAAAGAGCTGCTGGGGTTGTATAAACCAACTTGCAGGAGCCTGGTAGGCAGCTCCAAACACCGAATCAAAGGTAATACAGGTGGTGTAGGTTCAGTGTTGGAAGAACGAGAAAGTTCTTGACATTTTTTAGTCACAAACATAATCCATCACAAAAAGAATCAAGTTCAGCAGAACTGTGTACGTGGTAATGAAATCTGGTGTTTATGCCGGTGGTCAGAGGGGTCGCACATGTTTATGAATGTAAATACATTTTTGATAGGTAGCATGAACAAAAATATAAAAATATCTAATCAAACATATAAATTTATTTCATAGAAAAACATGTTATAAAACAAGGAAAAATCTTAGTTTCAGACTTTGTATCAGACTAGATACTTTATAACAAAATAATTATTTATACACACTCCTATTTTCCTTCTTTTTTTTCATATAAACGTTCCTATCATCATAATCATAATGAATAAATTTTCTCTTTGACTAAACAGGCTAGGCGGGTAGCTTCAATTCAAATAAGAGTCTTTCATGACATCAAAACTGAAATCTTCAGAAAATTAAAAACAGTAAAATAGAGTACAATGTCAATAAAATATATGTCGTAAGTAACAAGTGTAAGCTCCTACTAGGGCGATAAAAGGAAAACCTGACCACAGATCAGTTTAAGCGTGAATTTAACTCAATGACAGATGTTCTTTAGAACTCAAGAGAAATATTTAGACCTGATTAAGGGTAGCTAGCCAGATATAAAACCTCAGAACCAGGAAATGCAGGTATAATCAGACTCAACACCATGTACTCACATAGACAATATAATGAACCGAAATTAAACACAAGTAAAAGTTGAAATACAAGAATAATGAGTAGCAACATATAACAACTAAAATATCTAAGTAATCTATCAATGGAAGTTCAAAACGGGATATAAGGTGGTTAATACCACACTCAATCGTTAGCAAAAGATATGGGAATAATATTGAATCAAGGTTACGACTAAAGCATAAGAAAACATAAGTAGCATAGAACTTCGAGTGGATTTAGTCTGAGGTACGGATCAATATACCTAAAAGTGTGCCTGAAGGGCTGGAAAAACTCCAAGCAAACGAAAGGGGTTGAAGACCCTGAATCATTCAAGTTATTGTGACACAGACAATGATGGCGGTACAGTACCGTTGCGATTTCTGCTACTGGGGTTCTTCAGGGGATGTCCAAGAGTCCTTAAAATCTTGCACTGTTGCGGGTTGTCACGAATTTAGGTACGGCAGGGATGGTACATACAATCAAATACTGAATTGGGTACACGATTGGTACGGACACGTCACGGGTTTGATACGCTATCACTTTAACTCAACTGGTTACTTCTTACTCTGAACAAGGTCAGCTTCAGACTGGATGCGGCGACAGCGCTCCGCGGCGCTTTTATGCGGAACCGCTGGGGAGGGATCCACCGGCGTAGTGAGGCGCCGACCCGTCGGCGGCGCTAGGCTCTACTGCCCCCTCCGGCCGCCCGCTCCTGGAGTTCGGGCGTAGGCCGCTAGGCCTACACTAGTGTTTTATAACTCTAATAATAGGAAAGAAAAAATATATAAAAAAGCTCTCTTCTCATGGACGGTCATTTCTCATCACTTTGTGGGTGGCACAATTCTTGCAAAGTTTTTTTGTACACTGGAGTCAAATAGGTGACTCGCACGAAAAACATTTGAACCTCGTCATTCTTTTGAGTTTAGGGTCACAACCTTTGCATTTTTTTCTTGAATACAATGTATCACAAATTTCCTCCCCTGCTGAAGGTTGCGTCTTCGTACTTTTAGTGCCAATTCAATCACTTCTTTCACGCTGTCTATCAAATGTAGTGTTTGACGTCTGTTTTGAAGGTGAGGTTTCATAAGCTCATATGCCAATGACTGAATGAACTTGAATCTTTCATTCATAGGGTTATCTGTAACAGGAAAAAATCAGCAGATGTGCGTTTGAGGTGGCAATATCGCATATTCTGAAAAAATAGAGAGTATCCATCTATGTGATTTCCGAGCTGAACAGTAATTGGAACACCTCTGGTCCAAACAGTCGACTCCTCCTTTAGTTTGATTATAGAAGTGAATGATCTCTGGTTTTCCACTATCCTCGTTCATGGATTTATCGTGATGCATTGTTGAAAGAAGCAACACTTTTTTTTTGGGATACATATGACACAAGTGTCATATTTTCGGAGAAACCAAGCAAGCTGCTACCCTCGGGTCTGCGGCTTGAGGCTTGAAATTGAGGAGGGATTTATTTATTTTTTTTTCAGCGTGCCGACTAAAGTAAGTTCTCGTTTTGTAATTTCACGGCAAAGTTGGGCAGAAGTGTGAAAATTATCCACAGTAATATTTCTGACAGCGTTTTTCAAAGTTTTCACTAGACGTAAGACAATTTGAGTAGGTATTACCAGTTCTTTTTCCGATGGACTGAGCCCAACCCCGTCCGAGTTTTTGCCTGTGTGGAGGCAAAAATTCGGACAGGGTTGGTCTCAGTCCATCGAAAAAAAACTGCAAATACCTACTCAAATTGTCTTGACGCCATACTTCGTAGGCTTATTTGGCATGTAAATGCGAAACGGACACCAACCCCTGAATGGTACCAGCATTTCATGTACGCACATTTCACAGCTAGGTGTTAGTGGTTTTTGGAAAAATTCTCTGATTCTCTCTTCAAAATTAGGATCATCTGTGTGATATAACGATCGACAAGAAGTGGGCCGTGAAGAAGAGTCCATTTTCTATACCTAAAACATAATAAAACGAACAAATTCTTGATTATAATGGAATTCTAGGAAAGTTGTGTAGTGCAAGGGTCTGCACCGTCTCCCAGTCGGGAGAAAAAAAGTTGCATCAGGGCATGCACCGAATGAGAGACGGGGCGTGATTTGGAGCCCTCCACCGTGGTATATCAAAGCAATGGAAGGCGGAAGCATGAATCACTTACCTTACACTTCTTCTCCAGCAGCTAGGAGGGTACTGAGGCGCTGAGTGCTCTGCCCCTTCAGGGGGGTACTTGTGAGGGGTGTGAAGAGGGGGGACCCGACTGAGAGACGGGCGTCGCTTGTGAAGGTTAAAATTAAAATTTTTCAAGAGCCAAAGAGACGATTTGGTCTAGTGTGGTAAAGTATCTGGATATTCTGCTATATATTCAGTATCTGGATATTTATTCTCAGTTAAAGTGTCTATTTTGGCCAGTCGTATTTTCCAATTCTGAATGGTGGAAATTTGCAAATTTTACCCCATGATTCTTTTTCAAGATGTTCCCTCAGTGTGCTATACGTCGGGAGGCGCTACAAATTTATTAGTTGAATATTTAATAACAATATCACATTTCGGTCGGGCAGGGAAGTTACATTGAAACACAGGGGAGTTACAAAACTCACTTGAATGTATGAAAACGTCTTTATTGACAAAATAAAACAGTTATAAACTCACAAAAGGTTCAAAGTTTTGTGGAACTTGGAAAGATACATTAGAAAATAATATCGTTTGCCTATTTATTTGATTTTGATCTTTATCAAAATGAGATCAATCACAGCCATCACTTTCAAAAATCATTCGACTTTCAAAATGAACTATTGTAGCGGAATCCACATTTTTGAAAGTAGGTTCATAACAACCATATATGAACCCCCACAACTACATTGGCCCTAGGGAACCCTTTTTGGAGGCAGAATAATAACTATTAAAGGTACAAACAAAATTATGAAAAACCATTAATTTTTTAACAAAATTATTGAGAGAAAAAATGAGCAGAAAAAAAATCCTCCTAACGACGTCACTTATTTATCTACTTATTTAATATCGAAACCTTCAAGCTTCACGTTGGAAACGTATCTCTCCCTTCCAATATCGGATGGCTGGGGTAGCTTCGCAATTATACCAGCCTGTGTCATATTGGAGAAATCATCGATGTTGGGATAAGTAAAATAATTTCTCCTTTTCCTCATATATTTCACGTCAAAGTCATTATTCCTGAATTAAGTAATTACTTTGGCAACATAGCAAATTGTTTTCCTTTTGAGCGTGAATTTAAGGAGAACGAAGTCACCAACATTAAGGACTGTATTGACAAGACATGGAGACGGATAGTTGTCATTTTCATTTACTCCCAAACGTTCCTTGACGAAATGGTTCGCCTCTCCCTGGAAAGAACGAAAAAGAAAATTGATTGGTACAAGAAATTGTTCAAAACCGATTTTCTGCGCGGCAACTTTTTTTTGTCTCCGTTTCTTTCTTTTTGGAACGAAAAAAACATCTGATGACTTGTAGTTCAAATTTCATTAACCTTTGACCTTGAAAAACGTTTGTCGACGGGTGGTCGACGCCCGCCTGACTGTAGGAAACTCTTACCTCTGGCGGGTGGTCGACAGGTAGTCGACATTCATTAGATGAAGTTATAATACTCTAAAAACCGAGCTAAGCTGTAAAGGGGACAGCTTTTATAACAGAAAACGAGTGTCCAGCTTCTACCTGAAAAGATTATGTACCTAAGTAATTAGAAAGGAGGCCCAGCAGCTTTTTTTGGTAAATTTATCTACATCCAGGTATTAGAATGGGGAAACAACACGAAAATGCGCTCAAAAGTATAATTCACAAGCGTTGATGGTGGTCCCTCTGACCATGAAATCAACCAATAACACTCCCTTCCTGTCCCAGAACACAGATGCCATGATTTTGCGTTCCGAAAATTGCACCTTGAATTTTTCGCCACTGGGGGAGTTTGTATGGCGCAAAGTGAGGAACATGATCACTGCCCGAATCTCGCACCTGCGGTAGGTGGAGCGAACGACACCTGCAGAGGTTGACGCGACGGGCTCCTACGACGACATTTTTGAACGAACTGAGACGGGCGAGCGCTCATTGTGACCGTTAGGAGTTCCCCTACACGCAGGTATGCCAACTTTGAAAAAAAAAATTCCCATCACCCCCTACGACAATTGTCCCCTTTTTTTCCGGACGTCCCTCGTATTATAAAAACGATACACGAATATTAAAGAATTATTATTATTACTGAAAATATTATTAAGTATGTTATAACGGTACAAGAAAATTTATACATTGTAATCAAAATCAATAAAAAAACACAAACATTTTTCAACTATGAAATTTCTTAAATTATTGATCCAGGCAAAGACCTGGTTTGTTAGGGCACTGGTCACAAAAATATAATGTTTCGGTTCTTTTTTTGTTTTTTGAACACAATACACATCTATTTCGAATAAGTCTTTGTTTTTCATTTCTCGGAACTTTAGCGGCGACGTGAATTGATGGTTTCTGTGTAGGTGGATGTGGTGGTGTCGGATTAGAAACATTTGTTTTATTTCGATAAATTAATTCATTGATTACGCTGTCTCGGAAGTCAATCAAAGTGGTTTTGTTTTTTCCGGGTTGCCTTTTGTACAGGATGTATGCATTCGTCATAATCAAATGAAACAGATGTATTGCAACTTTTGCATACCATCTTAGTGTTTTTCTTTCACAAGGGTAGTAGCTTAGAAGTTGATCACTTCTGTCAACCCCACCCATGAAATCATTGTATTTCATTATTGCTTCAGGCTTTTGGGACGTTCTGCCACTTTTGGCCATATACTCCTGCAAGTCAGCACCATACTCAGAAGATAAGGCCAACACGTCTCTTTTATCGTGTCACTTTAGAACGCAGATTCCGCTATGGCTGTTGCAGCCCCAACCTGGCCTTTCTCCAATTTTGTGTTGACTACTTCCAGGGGATTTCCTTTTCTGTTAGGTCGGAGAGTGCCTGTTATATACTCGTATGTTTTTTCATCTAACAAATATTGGGCTAGGGGGACCGAAGTATATATCCGGTCAATATATGTTCGAGTTTTTTCAAAAATTCTATAAAAATGTCACGGCGGAAATATTTTTGATCTAAATGGAAGTCACGGTTCCATTTCTTGATGATCCTCTTGCACGACTGATACGATCTTCCCTCATTGGTACAACAATATAGCTCGAGGTGTTTTACTATATAATTAAAATACCTACTCTCTACATTATCTTTAATGTAAGCTTGTCTCTTGTATAGTAAAAATTCGCGTTCTAGTTTTTCGATCTCCTCACACTCATTACCTTGTCCCTGGATGTTATCGTCATTGCAACTGTTTTGAACGGCTACCATCGTTACGGGTGCTACTTCCACTGCTGGTCACCGCAACTGTTTTTTTGAACGGCTACATTGTCATCGTTACGTTGGGCACAAATACAAACAGCACCGAAAATTTGATGGTATCTACTTAAGAGGGTCGAACACCTTATGTGTAAATTCACTCGATGCCGAGACGTTGTGACTAACGAAAAGAGTTGAGGGGCTCCCTCTTTTGTAATTGAGAAACGATGGTTCGTTTTGGCAAGTCGTGCGAACTGTCATCGTATTTACGCGATTTTAAAAACGTTTCAATTCGTGTTTGTAGGCGATTTACGACTCGAAGTACAGACAAACAGTCTGTCTGATATTTATCCCCCAAATCAAAGACCTAATGAGCCGTACAGCAGCATTTGGCATGTGTTTGTCGTTGCCAATTCGACTTTGTAATGAAATGCACACCCATTCGACAACTTCGTCTTCTATTTCCGATACCTTTGAAAATCTCCCGGTCGATATTAAGTAAACCACGTAATTGAATAAAGCCGAAATGAGGCTCAGCCTTTCCGATGCTGATATTTTTTTATCTATTTTAGAGCGAGTCGGAGGACATCGCCATTTAATACGTTTTTCTTTGCTTACTATGGGCCCAAGATCTATGTTTTCTCGCTCAATCAATATAATTGGGAAATCTCTATTCATCGAGGGGAACGGGTAGAGAAGAGTCATCGCAGGTACTGCCAGTCAATATATGTTTGAGGTTTTTCAAAAATTCTATAAAAATGTCACTGTGGAAATGTTTTTGATCTAAATGGAAGTCGCAGTTCCATTTTTTAATCATCCTCTCGCACGACTGATACGATCTTCCCTCATTGGTACAACAATATAGCTCGAAGTGTTTTACTATATAATTAAAATACCTACTCTCTACATTATCTTTAATGTTAGCTTGTCTCATGTATACTAAAAATTCGCGTTCTAGTTTTTCGATCTCCTCACACTCATTACCTTGTCCCTGGATGTCATCGTCACCGCAACTGTTTTGAGCGGCTGCAATCGTTACGGGTTCCACAGCTACTGCCAACTCCACTGCTGGTTCGACTTCGTTTTGAATAGGAAATCTGTCGCTGATTGAAGTTCATCGCGAGCATCAACGTCATCATTGTCATCGCTGTTTGTTGTTATCACTGTTATTGCCGTAGAAAGGGGATGGAATTCCATCACTCAGGTTGTCAATCCCTTGAGGTGGTTGTTGTTTAATCGGGCCTCTCATAACTCCAGATGCGGTTCGTTCGATAACCTTGTTTATGTTGTATTGGTTGTCGTCGTTGTCCTTTTCACCATTTTGGATGTTTCCAAGGTACGGCGAAGGGGCATTTTCGTCGATTTTCCTCTTTCCCGATCCCACCCCCAGCCCATAAGGTGCAGGCCTTTGGTGTCCAGCTGTCGTTGCTAGCATAATGTCCGTGCTAGTGTCGTCTCTATTTTGCGACCCCATCTCTTTTTCTATTTGGGAAAACGTGGAATATTTAGTCATTAAGCTGTTTGTTATGAGTTGTATCATATCGAAGAATTTGTTGATCAAGAGTTTGGGAATTGAAGTTGATTCAATGTGGGTTTTGATCTGGTCCAAAGTGGGTGGTGTCCACGGTTGAATTCCGTCCTTATTGAACGAGTTGGCAGAAAGGCACATACAAATAAGTTTGCGAACAACTGTCTGATGTACCCCATCGTCTATATTTTGAAGCATGATGCCGAGAAATCTTTTAAACTTTTCAAAGTCGGTTTTCAACGTTTTCTTGACATTTTCTGTCAAGCTCCTCTCGTCGAATATCTCCAAGCTCATGTACATACAACAAATCTGCGTGTTCCTTCAAATGAGCGATAGTCGGTGAGACAACGGAATACGATTCATTGTTAGAAATAGGTAACGTCTTTCCAGGAGAAACAGCGGGATAATTGGACGCAGCAGCGGCTCTCCGTGTTGCCTCGAGGACGTGCCCACTGAATTGGTTCCTTCTGCGGCGTCGAAGGTGGACCCATCAACGTGGTATACCCGGTGAAAAGACTGATCAATCAGTCGGAACTGTTTCTTCTTGAACTGGGGAACTACGTCTGAGTCATGAAGATGGTGAACTTGTACACTTGCTCGAATTAATATATTGAACGAAGTATACAGAACTAGATACAAAACGAACTAATACTGAACAGACAATAACAGCACTGAGTTTTTCGAGCTATTTTCTGTAAGAAACTTTATAAAACGGGAGAGCACAACGTGGACAGAACAGAACCGTTGACAGCAATAAGTCAAAATTAAAAAGCAGCACGACCAACATTTATAAACATTTCAGCAAACTTCAGAAATTTCCGGAATATTACTCTATTTGAAGCTAAATACCATCGCAGACCGGGATAGACTAATAAGTCACACTGACAAAAAGTTTCTTTCGTGGAGGATTATTAAATATTTTATAACATTAAACATAAAGCGTAAGATAATATGAGCATTAATAATTAAGCTTATGACACGATTGTTGCAATGATGACGACGACGATGAATTGGTATCGTTGGTTGTCGATGTTTCGTGAAGATTGCAGACACGTTTTGGCAGAGCTTTCAAAGTTTTACGAATGATGCGATGCGGTGACGGCGAATCTCTGTTTGATGGCATCTCTTTCTCTTCAGATACAAGTCGACAATGTAATCAATCTCAACTAAAATGTATTGTCGCCATAGTGTACGGCCCTCATTTTTCACCCATCATACACCCAGCCTCAGCCCAATTATATGCCCTAGGGAGGCGACATGACCGTAAGGCACTACATCACTGGGTGTAGAGGGTGTTATAAAACGCATCTTTACACCTAGCTATGCTCACCACAGCATTTTTTTGCAAATCATCCGGCAATGTATCGTAACATTGAAGATCCTTCCTCTTCACGTCTTTAATCACCCTATAAGGTTATGTGCCTTCTAAACAAGAATATGGGTTACTACTCGTGCGTATGTCATTTGATACCCGACTCGTGCATATTTTGTACAGAGTTGGAGGCGTGTTGATTTCCCTCGACAGCTCGATTTTTGGCGAAGTTGAAGGTAGAGATGTCATTCCTGGTTCATTCCCTCAAATATACCTTCTTGAGCTTGTAGGGATACTAAAACTGCGTGTACGTATCGTTGGTAATCGTCCGAATCCGGATAATTAATATAATACGTACCTAACGAATCCTTCGTTTAATGGGATTTTGGTATCTCCTCTCAGCAATTTTAAGTCTATTTTTTCTTGGCTCAGGAACAACTCCAGTTCTGAGGCATATTTTGCTAGTCCATTCGCATTCCAGGCAGCTATTCTAAACGTGTTTTGAATTTTCATGATTTCAACAACAATTTGAGTTTAACCTTCACCGGCGACGCCTATTCACTGTTCCTCAGGCGACGCCCCGTCTCTCAGTCGGATTTGCATTTTTCGTGGTTACTCGTCTATTAAATGGCCCTCGGCAATTAAATTTGGGAACTATGGAATAAAGAAACTACTGGGGTTGTATAAACCAACTTGTAGGAGCCCGGTAGGCAGCTCCAAACACTGAATCAAAGGTAATATCAAGCTCAGTGTTGGAGGAACAAGAAAGTTCTTGACATTTTTTAGTCACAAATATAATCCATCACAAAAAGAATCAAGTTCAGTAGAACTATGTACGTGGTCATGAAATCTGGTGTTTAGGCCGGTGGTCAGAGGGGTCGCACATGTTTATGAATGTAAATACATTTTTGATAGGTAGCATGAACAAAAATATAAAAATATCTAATCAAACATATCAATTTATTTCATAGAAAAACATGTTATAAAACAATGAAAAATCTTAGTTTCAGGCTTTGTATCAGACTAGATACTTTATAACAAAATAATTATTTATACACACTCCTATTTTCCTCTCTTTTTTTTCATATAAACGTTCCTATCATCATAATCATAATGAATAAATTTCCTCTTTGACTAAACAGGCTAGGCTGGTAGCTTCAATTCAAATAAGAGTCTTTCTTGACATCAAAACTGATATCTTCAGAAAATTAAAAACAGTAAAATAGAGTACAATGCCAATAAAATATATGTCGTAAGTAACAAGTGTTTTATAACTCTAATAATAGGTAGGAAAAAATATATAAAAAAGCTCTCTTCTCATGGACGGTCATTTCTCATCACTTTGTGGGTGGCACAATTCTTGAAAAGTTTTTTTGTACACTGGAGGCAAATAGGTGACTCGCACGAAAAACATTTGAACCTCGTCATTCTTTTGAGTTTAGGGTCACAACCTTTGCATTTTTTCTTGAATACAATGTATCACAAATTTCTTCCCCTGCTGAAGGTTGCGTCTTAGGTACTTTTAGTACCAATTCAATCACTTCTTTCACGCTGTCAATCAAATGTAGTGTTTGACGTCTGTTTCGAAGGTGAGGTTTCATAAGCTCATATGCCAATGACTGAATGAACTTGAATCTTTCAGTCATAGGGTTATCTGTAACAGGAAAAAATCAGATGTGCGTTTGAGGTGGCAATATCGCATATTCTGAAAAAATAGAGAGTAGCCATCTATGTGATTTTCGAGCTGAACAGTACTTGGAACACCTCTGGTCCAAACAGTCGACTCCTCCTTTAGTTTGGTTATAGAAGTGAATGATCTCTGGTTTCCCACTATCCTCGTTCATGGATTTATCGTGATGCATTGTTGAGAGAAGCAACACTTTTTTTTTTTGGGTTACATATGACACAAGTGTCATATTTTCGGAGAAAACAAACAAGCTGCTACCCGCGGGTCTGCAGCTTGAGGCTTGAAATTAAGGAGGGATTTATTTTATTTTTTTTCAGCGTGCCGACTAAAGTAAGCCCTCGTTTTGTAATTTCACGGCAAAGTTGGACAGAAGTGTAAAAATTATCCACAGTAATATTTCTGCCAGTGTTTTTCAAAGTTTTCACTAGACGTAAGACAATTTGAGTAGGTATTAGCAGTTCTTTTTCCGATGGACTGAGCCCAACCCCGTCCGAGTTTTTGCCTGTGTGGAGGCAAAAATTCGGATTTCCGAGCAAATTTTTGACGCCATACTTCGTAGCTTATTTGGTGTAAATTGTGGTGGAGTGGTTTTCGGGATTCTCTCTTCAAAATTAGGATCATCTGTGTGATATAACGATCGACAAGAAGTGGGCCGTGAGTCCATTTTCTATACCTAAAACATAATAAAACGAACAAATTCTTGATTATAATGGAATTCTAGGAAAGTTGTGTAGTGCAAGGGTCTGCACCGTCTCCCAGTCGGGAGAAAAAAAGTTGCATTAGGGCATGCACCGAATGAGAGACGGGGCGTGATTTGGAGCCTTTCACCGTGGTATATCAAAGCAATGGAAGGCGGAAGCATGAATTACTTACCTTACACTTCTTCTCCAGCAGCTAGGAGGGTACTGAGGCGCTGAGTGCTCTGCCCCTTCAGGGGGGTACTTGTGAGGGGTGTGAAGAGGGGGGACCCGACTGAGAGACGGGCGTCGCTTGTGAAGGTTAATACTCCTTTCTAGCGTGGAAACTCTTTCAATCAACAGTCTGTTGGTGTGCTTTTTTTCATTTAGCATTTCGAACATCAAAGCGAGCAGTTTGTCAACTGAGGAGTTTGGAGTATTGCTGTGCACAACACTAGCGTACGACAACTTATTTTTATTATTTGCACAGGCAGAGTTGACGTGACTTTGAGGCTTCAATGCAGTTTTCGAAGTAGTTTTTTCGGCAGGTTTCCCAGAATGGAGTTTTTGTTTGATCTTTGATTTTTTGTAACTCCCTAGCACCTTCGCACCCCCGATAGTTTGCTGGGTGGGCATCTCCACAATTAACGCACCGAGGGTTCTCTTTTAGAGGGCAAGTGGTGGTATTGTGCTTACCAGAACACTTGACACATCTAGTTTCACGCGTCTAATAGCTTTTTGTGTGATTAAAACCTTGACAATTTTTGCATTGGGGAATGAGATTCGTCGTTTTCCGTAGAGGTTCAATTTTGACCCTAATGTTCGTAATCTCTATAATGTCATACATTCGTTCTATAACCTCTGTGTTCTCGGAATTTAGAATGAAAAGAGGAAGGCTTCTCTTCACCAGCACCGATTCCCCCTTATCATTGATTTCTCTGGTTTTTTTTTTTTAAAGAAGATTCCCTGCTTCAGTTATTTTATAGTTTTTCCTCTTAAGGTCACTAACTATCTCAGCAGCATCACACGTATGATGCAATCCTCTTGCAACCACTATTATGGGTCGTGTGTTTTTATCCTGATACATATACCACTGGAAGTCCTTCTCTTTAAGTCCAGAAGTTAAGGATCGGTACGTATCACTCTCTGGTGCAAAAATTTTCCAAACATTGTTGGATAAGGCCTTGACAGTACATTGTTGTGAGGCCACTATTTTGATGAAACTATAGATTGTGTTATACTCTGCTACGCCAGTGACTGTAATCGGGGGCTGGGGCTGAACAGTTTTACTTTTAGTTTTATCTTGCTGCATAGTTTTGGTGTTGTCCACCTTCTTGTTAGACTTAGTTGTTTGCGGTTCGTCTACATCAGGGGAGGAACCAGCCTTACGTTTTTTATTGGTTTTCCTATTTTTTTTTTGAGAATCCAATTCGTTTCTCTTTCTAATTCTTCCTCTTCGGTTTCAAACTCTGTATTAGTTTGAGATTGGCAGTGACATGAACTAGTTTTTGATTGAATTGCTTCCTTTAGAGCAGCGTTCTCCAATTCAAGTTTAGTGATATTGGTCTTCGACTCACACATGGATGCATTAATATCGGCCAAGTAGCCACATAATGTTTCAATAAGTGAATACAGTTCACCTGTGGAAGTCTTGATTGTCGGGTCGAGAATTCGCCAGAAGCTCGACTAGCCTGAAGCTGGCTCAGCAATGTGTCTTTCCAAGACATTGTGTGAAACCGAAAGGTTTTGAAAACTACTATACTATAAATACTACGACATACCTTTTTCCATAGTGGGGACATTCCCATAGCGATCGTAGCTTGGGGTGGAAAACCTTCCCATGGCTATCGGAGCCTTGGGCAGTCCGCTTTGCTTTTGGACTAGTTCCAAAATTGTTCCAACTAGAATTTCCAGGATTAATTCGATGTCGTGACGTTCTTTGAAGTCACAACCGGCAGCCGAAGAGCGCAGACGGGTATAAAATTCGGAAATTGACTCATCAGCATTTCGCATGGCTTTACGGAAAATAAACGGCACATAATAAAACTTACTGTATGGATGGCTCAACAGTATTAACTAGTGCAGAAACAGTTGGGTTAACATTTGATGCAATCATGAGGCGAGAAACTTGATCGACAATCGGGTGGGGGCTCCTCTAATAATCTCTTCCCAAACACCTGAATATAGGAAGAAAGAACGAGGTATCTATGAGATTGAAGTATTAAATTATCTTACCAGGAGGGGAAAAGGGGATACTCAGCCAGATGTTGAAGGTCCAGGTATATACAAAACCATCCTTTCCAAGCAGCATGTTCACTGAAAATAAAAATGCAGGAAAAAAGTTCTACATATTTTCCTTCTTTGTTTTTCAAAAAAGAAAAAAAATAGTAATAATAAATACTACTATACTATTAATACTACGTCATACCTTTTTCCATAGTGGGGACCTTCCCATGGCGATCGTAGCTTGGGGTGGGAAACCTTCCCATGGCTATCGGAGCTTGGGGCAGTCCGCTTTGCTTTTGGAGTGGTTCCAAACGTGTTCCAACTAGAATTTCCAGGATTAATTCGATGTCTCTACGTTCTTTGAAGTCACAACCGGCAGCCGAAGAGCGCAGACGGGTATAAAATTCGGCAGTTGATTCATCATCATTTTGCATGGCTTTACGGAAAATAAACGCCACATAATAAAACATACTGTTTTTACGAGTGGATGGCTCAACAGTATTAACTAGTGCAGAAACAGTTGGGTTAACGTTTTATGCAATCGTGAAGCGAGAAACTTCATCGAGAATAGGGTGGGGGCTCCTCCGTATAATGTCATCCAAAACACCTGAATATAGAAAGAAAGAACGAGGTATCTATGAGAATGAAGTATTAAATTATCTTACCAGGAGGGGAAAAGGGGACACTCTGCCAGATGTTGAAGGTCCAGGTATATACAAAACCATCCTTTCCAAGCAGCATGTTCACTGAAAAAAAAAAAAAAGGAAAAAAGTTCTACATTTTCCTTCGTTGTTAAAAGAAAATAATAATAATAAATACTACTTTAGTATAAATACTACGACATACCTTTTACCATAGTGGGGACCTTCCCATGGCGATCGTAGGTTGGGGTGGGAAACCTTCTCATGGCTATCGGAGTTGGGGCTTTGTTTTTGGAGTGGTTCCAAACGTGTTCCAACTAGAATTTGCATTATTAATTCGAAGTCAAGACGTTCCTTGAAGTCACAACCGGCAGCCAAAGAGCGCAGACGAGTATAAAATTCGGAAATTGACTCATCAGCATTTTGCATGGCTTTACGGAAAATAAACGCCACATAATAAAACTTACTGTTTTTACGTGTGGATGGCTCAACAGTATTAAATAGTGCAGAAACAGTTGGGTTAACGTTTGATGCAATCGTGAGGCGAGAAACTTGATCGAGAATTGGGTGGGGGCTCCTCCGTATAATGTCATCCAAAACACATGAATATAGAAAGAAGGAACGAGGTATCTATGAGAATGAAGTATTAAACTATCTTACCAGGAGGGGAAAAGGGGACCCTCTGCCAGATGTTGAAGGTCCAGGTATATACTAAAACATCCTTTCCAATCAGCATTTTCTCTGAAAATAAAAAAGCAGGAAGAAAGTTCTACATTTTCCTTCTTTGTTTTTCAAAAAAAAAAAAAAAAATAGAATAATAAAATTGCAATAATAATAAATACTACTTGACTATAAATACTACGACATACCTTTTTCCATAGTGGGGACCTTCCCATGGCGATCTGAACCTGGGGTGAGAAACCTTCCCATGGCTCTCGGAGCTTGGGGCAGTCCGCTTTGCTTTTGGAGTGGTTCCGAACGTGTTTCAACTAGAATTTACATGATTAATTCGAAGTCGAGACGTTCTTTGAAGTCACAACCGGCAGCCAAAGACGGCAGACGAGTATACAATTCGGAAATTGACTCATCAGCATTTTGCATGACTTTACGGAAAATAAACGCCACGTGATAAAACTTACTATTTTTTAGGGGTTGTTGCCTTATCCGTATACAGTAATGGTTTATGAGGGTTGATAAATATCTTGAAGGGTTCTTAAATTTTTATGGTTTATTGCTGAGCGCTTTCGCCTTATATTGGCCTCATCAGAGCTTTATGGAAAGTAAACGCCACATAAAAACGAGTGGATGGCTCAACAGTATTAACTAGTACAGAAACAGTTGGGTTAACGTTTGATGCAATCGTGATGCGAGAAACTTCATCAAGAATAGGGTGGGGGCTCCTCCGTATTATGTCATCCAAAACACCACGGCTGGTTCCGCGGATTAGACGATTCGTAAGATCAGTAGCCTGTGTAGGCTGGGCTGTGATAGCTATGGTGTCAAGTTTGGAGACGGTCTCCATAATCCTAACAGTGCCTAAAAATGTGAACTTCTTGGCAGTGGTCAGACTGGATGCCTCTATATATGAAAAAAGAGCGGTAAGAAACGCACCTATCTGTACCGGCGTATACGTCATCTTCTGTGAAAGAAGCCGTGAAAGCGAAACATTCTTTGACATGTAGTGGTAGAATGTGGTGTGAATGAACTGTGTTAGTTCAGCATCTCTTGCAAGACTAGCCAGAAGCTGGCTCAGCAATGTGTCTTTCTAAGAAATTTTGTGAAACCAAAAGGTTTTCCAAACTAATATACTATAAATACTACGACATACCTTTTTCCATAGTGTGGACCTTCGCATGGCGATTGTAGCTTGGGGTGGGAACCCTTCCCATGGCTATCAGAGCTTGGGGCAGTCCGCTTTGCTTTTGGAGTGGTTCCAAACGTGTTCCAACTTGAATTTGCACTATTAATTCGAAGTCGGGAGTTTACGGTCATTATGGCTTTATGGAAAATAAACGCCACATAATAATACTTACTATTTTTTAGGGGTTGGTGCCTTATCCGTGTACGGTAATGGTTTATGAGGGTTGATACATTTCTAGAAGGGTTCTTAAATTTTTATGGTTTATTGCTGAGCGCTTTCGCCTTATATTGGAATCATCAGAGCCTTGTAGACTGGCTGTGTGATGTAGGTCTTTTTCCATAGTGGGGACATTCCCATAGCGACCGTAGCTTGGGGTGGAAAACCTTCCCATGGCTATCGGAGCCTTGGGCAGTCCGCTTTGCTTTTGGACTAATTCCAAACGTGTTCCAACTAGAATTTGCATTATTAATTCGAAGTCGGGAGTTCTTTGAAGTCACAACCGGCAGCCAAAGAGTGCAGACGTGTATAAAAATCGGGAATTGACTCATCAGCTTTTTGCATGGCTTTACGGAAAGTAAACGCCACATAATAAAACTTACTGTTTTTACGTGTGGATGGCTCAACAGTATTGAATAGTGCAGAAAAAGTTGGGTTACCGTTTGATGCAATGGTGAGGCGAGAAACTTGATCGAGAATAGGGTGGGTGCTCCTCCGTATTATGTCATCCAAAACACCACGACTGTTTCCGCGGATTAGACGATTCGCTAAGATCAGTAGCCTGTGTAGGCTGGGCTGTGATAGCTATGGTGTCAAGTTTGGAGACGGTCTCCATAAACCTAACAGTGCCTAGAAGTGTGAAGTGGTCAGACTGGATGCCTCTATATATGAAAAAAGAGTGGTAAGAAATGCACCTATCTGTACCGGCGTATACGTCATCTTCTGTGAAACAAGCTGTGAAAGCGAAACATTCCTTGACATGTAGTGGTAGAATGAGGTGTGAATGAACTGTGTTAGTTCAGCATCACTCGCAAGACTAGCCAGAAGCTGGCTCAGCAATGTGTCTTTCCAAGACATTTTTTGAAACCAAAAGGTTTTCCAAACTAATATACTATAAATACTACGTCATACCTTTTTCCATAGTGTGGACCTTCCCATGGCGATTGTAGCTTGGAGTAGGAAACCTGCCCATGGCTATCGGAGCTTGGGGCAGTCCGGTTTGCTTTTTTAGTTGTTCCAAACGTGTTCCAACTAGATTTTGCATGATTAATTAGAAGTCGAGACGTTCTTTTTTGTTGCACTCAAAGCAGAAGCAATCTCACTGTAGGACCGCTTGGGCGGTCTTTCACCTTCATCTCTTTCCACTTCATCTGCCCAATCAAGGGCCTGTTTTCGCGGATTAGACGATACGCTAAGATCAGTGGCCTGTGTAGGCTGGGCTGTGATAGCCATGGTGTCAAGTTTGGAGACGGTCTTCATAAACCTAACAGTGCCTAGGAGTGTGAACTTCTTGGCAGTCGTCAGACTGGATGACTCTATATATGAAATAAGAGCGGTAAGAACCGTACCTATCTGTTCCGGCGTATACGTCATCTTCTGTGAAAGAAGCTGTCAAAGCGATACATTCTTTGACATGGAGTGATAGAGTGAGGTGTGAATGAACTGTGTTAGTTCAGCATCACTCGGAAGACTAGCCAGAAGCTGGCTCAACAATGTGTCTTTCCAAGACATTTTGTGAAACCAAAATGTTTTCCAAACTAATATACTCTAAATACTACGACATACCTTTTTCTATAGTGGGGACCTTCCCATGGTGATCGTAGCTTGGGGTAGGAACCCTTCCCATGGCTATCAGAGCTTGGGGCAGTCCACTTTTTTTTGGAGTGGTTCCAAACGTGTTCCAACTACAATTTGCATGATTTATTAGAAGTCGAGATGTTCTTTGAAGTCACAACCGGCAGCCAAAGAGCGCAGACGAGTATAAAATTCGGCAGTTGATTCATCATCATTTTGCATGGCTTTATGGAAAATAAACGCCACATAATAAAACTTACTATTTTTACGAGTGGATGGCTCAACAGTATAACTTGTAAAGAAACAGTTGGGTTAACGTTTTATGCAATCGTGAGGCGAGAAACTTGATCGAGAATAGGGTGGGGGCTCCTCCGTATAATTTCATCCAAAACACCCCGGCTGGTTCTGCGGATTAGACGATTCGCTAAGATCAGTAGCCTGTGTAGGCTGGGCTGTGATAGCTATGGTGTCAAGTTTGGAGACGGTCTCCATAAACCTAACAGTGCCTAGAAGTGTGAAGTGGTCAGACTGGATGCCTCTATATATGAAAAAAGAGCGGTAAGAAATGCACCTATCTGTACCGGCGTATACGTCATCTTCTGTGAAAGAAGCTGTGAAAGCGAAACATTCTTTGACATGTAGTGGTAGAATGAGGTGTGAATGAACTGTGTTAGTTCAGCATCACTCGCAAGACTAGCCAGAAGCTGACTCAGCAATGTGTCTTTCCAAGACATTTTGTGAAACCAAAAGGTTTTCCAAACTACTATACTATAAATACTACGACATACCTTTTTCCATAGTGGGGGACCTTCCCGTGGTGATCGTAGCTTGGGGTAGGAACCCTTCGAATGGCTATCAGAGCTTGGGGCAGTCCACTTTTTTTTTGGAGTGGTTCCGAACGTGTTCCAACTAGAATTTGCATGATTTATTAGAAGTCGAGATGTTCTTTGAAGTCACAACCGGCAGCCAAAGAGCGCAGACGAGTATACAATTCGGCAGTTGATTCATCATCATTTTGCGTGGCTTTATGGAAAATAAACGCCACATAATAAAACTTACTGTTTTTACAAGTGGATGGCTCAACAGTATAACTTGTACAGAAACAGTTGGGTTAACGTTTTGTGCAATCGTGAGGCGAGAAACTTGATCGAGAATAGGGTGGGGGCTCCTCCGTATAATGTCATCCAAAACACCTGAATATAGAAAGAAAGAACGAGGTATCTATGAGAATAAGTATTCAATTATCTTACTCACCATACAAAATCAACAAGAGACATGCTGAACCCCGAGTGAAATTCTTCTGTGGTGAGCTATCTCAAGCTCCAAATCCTTGGTGGCCCTTATCAATGGCTCGACCACCTTTTTAACCATTTCGTCCATATAATTGGTAGCGGCTTTAAATGGCCGCTCACCAATATTGTTGGAGTTTGTGCCCCACTGCTCCCACCTGGCAATAAGGGAGTTTTTCTCCTCCACAATCTTATCCAGGTTAGCCTGGCCAGATGACGTCACGCTAGCTCTCTGCAATTTCTTGCGGATTGTACCCAACGGCCTGGGTGCAGGCATCTTAGGGTTAGAGCCTCCGATGGCTCCCCCAGTTGACTTGGGCCTGCTGCCACTCGGCTCTCCATCTGACTGCACGTCTCTGCCCTCCATCATGAAGACCTTCATAGGTCCCATTGCCTTTGCCCACGCATTTGCCCTTTCTTCACTGCCCAGCCCGATGGCGTACTCAGTAGTGAGTCGCGGCCAGTCGTTCTCAGACAGGGCTGAGGAAGAGGAGGAAGAGATTGGCTTCCAATCAGAAGCCTTACGCTCCCTGGTAACCCTCTTCCTCCTCCTCCTTTTGGCTCCCTCCACAGCCTTGTCCCACTCCAGCTTGGGTGCTGGGGGCTTGCTGTCCTCTGCACTGTCTCTCTCGGCCCAATCTGAAGGGAGAGAGGAGGACTCAGTCTGCTTCCCCCTACCCTTGTATGGAGGAGGAGCCTCTTCTTTTGCTGGTGGAGCAGCCACTTCCTTCGCCTTCTCCAAAGCTCTGGGCTTGGCCGGCACAGTGATTTCGTCCGGTAAGTCGGAAACCGGCTTACACTCCTTATTTGGCTTAGTCTCCTTTAGCCAAAAATCCCCCATATTTGTGGTCTTCATAGACCACATGCCCTTCTCCTTATACCCGGGAGGCATATTGTAACCCCTCACACCGGGACAGTACTCTTTTGCTCTCTGGCCAGAGCCACTCACAACCTCAGCAAATTTAACAGCGGCTGCATAGCTGCTGGTCCCGCTCTCATCCTTCCTCCAACTATCAGACCTAGCCTGCCTAATTTTCTCGTTCTCCTCTCTCAGCCTTCTATCCACATCATATTTGGAGGGTCCAAAGCCCTCCCTGGCGATCCTCCGATCATTCTGCGGATTCTCGCAATTGTCGAGGTAATCGCGCAGGTTGGTCATATCCCCAGAACCCATTTTGTTAGGATATCTAGGGAGTCCTGAAGGGTACTGAACCCCTACAACTCCCTCTGCCAAGTATTTGGCACCGATGCCCAATGCACCCACTAGAGCGTGGTGGCTCCCTTGAAGGGCATGCGCCCCAAACTCCTTAATGGCGACCTTATCGGCACGCCGTATGTCTCCTCTTGTCTCCGCTAGCTCGTAAGCCCAGTCGTGCTTACAGGCTATTGCGTCCGCCTTGTTGACAGGTGGTCCGTTAGGTAACGGATTGCCCGGCCCAAGATAATTAAGGCCTGGCCACGTAGGCATCGGCCAGAGGGGTAACCCCTCACCCTAAACCTATATCCGCCTTTACAAATGGAAAAGGGTATACCCCTCTTCCTAAAAACGTTTGGATTTCTTATCCTATACAGATAGAAATTTTTCCCGTCGAAAATGAACCAACGGCAGCGAAGTTGCTGAAAATTGCCAAATTTCCAGGGGAGGGGGGGGACCCGCCCCCACTCTCAAAACTCGGGCCCTATTTATATGTGTCCGTTCCCAAAAGATTTTGGGACAGGACCGGTTCAAAACTGTCTCCCCCAAAGTGTGAAGTGGTCAGACTGGATGCCTCTATATATGAAAAAAGAGCGGTAAGAAACTTACCTATCTGTACCGGCGTATACGTCATCTTCTGTGAAAGCGAAACATTCTTTGACATGTAGTGGTAGAATGAGGTGTGAATGAACTGTGTTAGTTCAGCATCACTCGCAAGACTAGCCAGAAGCTGACTCAGCAATGTGTCTTTCCAAGACATTTTGTGAAACCAAAAGGTTTTCCAAACTAATATACTATAAATACTACGACATACCTTTTTCTATAGTGGGGACCTTCCCATGGTGATCGTAGCTTGGGGTAGGAACCCTTCCCATGGCTATCAGAGCTTGGGGCAGTCCGCTTTGCTTTTGGAGTGGTTCCAAACGTGTTCCAACTTGAATTTGCACTATTAATTCGAAGTCGAGACGTTCTTTGAAGTCACAACCGGCAGCCAAATGGCGCAGACGAGTATAAAATTCGGCAGTTGATTCATCATCATTTTGCATGGTTTTATGGAAAATAAACGCCACATAATAAAACTTACTGTTTTTGCGAGTGGATGGCTCAACAGTATTAACTAGTGCAGAAACAGTTGGGTTAACGTTTGATGCAATCGTGATGCGAGAAACTTCATCAAGAATAGGGTGGGGGCTCCTCCGTATAATGTCATCCAAAACACCTGAATATAAAAAGAAAGAACGAGGTTTCTATGAGAATAAGTATTAAATTATCTTACTCACCATACAAAATCATCACCAAAAGACTGCTTCTACATCAACCGCTTTGTGATCTTTATAGCAACGGCCCCAAAAACTTAATAAATACAATTTTTCAAATTTGCTTCCATGGAAATCTGTTTCGAGGTATCCTAAAACGATCCGTGGATTTTAAAACTTGTCCGAACCATTATGTATGTACCTAAATGTGTTATTCCTGAAAACAAGTTCGTTTCCTCAGAATTAGGATAAAAGAAAAAAAAAACCTTGCGCCCAAAAACTTGGGCTTTCTTAAAGAAAGGTTGATCTAGTCATCGCCATTTGAACCCAATAAAGTGCTTAAATTAAAATCAATTACTAAGCATTGAACGGCAGAAAACGGCTTAAAATTGTTAAATTTATTCGTACCAATTTTTCAAGAAGAATATTACTTGGAAAATGTTCAACAACTATTCATTAGAACATTAGACAATTTGTACCCAACATTGTCCTTATAGTAGTACGTGAAAAAACGTACGTTATAAAACTGCAGAAAGTTGTTTCACATTATAAATTTTACAAAAATTACAAAATCTAAAAAACGTGAGAGCATGTTACATAGTTATTCGCCATATTTTCAACCACGTGTATAGCCTTTAAAATCTATTCTTCTTTTTTATCAACCACGTTTGTGCGCCTTCCTTATTATTCTTTCTTTTCTCCACATATCCACATTTTCCATTTGTATGTGAATCCACTCTAGTCCGCATAAACTCTTATCCTCGCAACTCGTATATCTCGCAACCAGCGTTCTTCTCTCGTGTGTCCCACTGCCCGTTATCTCAAACATTCCGCTTTCCTCACAGTAGGTATTAGTGTTGGCAACACGATTCAGTCGGATCAATTTTATTGGCTATTTTTATAGGAAATTTTGCTTAGGTTCCGAACATACCACATGTTCCTATAGGTACCTAAAACTGCTCCTGTACGTAATTATCTTTTAAAAAAGTCGTTGCTCCTTGCCTCGCCAGGGAGAAAGCCCGTGGACCCTCGGTTACCTCTATTCACATACTTTGAATAAAATTATTGAATCACAAAACGTGTTTTAGCTCACGCTGTTTGTGTAAATTAATGAGATAAGTATAGAAATACCTAAATCAATAATTTTGTTTACGGAATCGTTGAGGTCAGGAACTGGTGAAATGATAAAATAAATAGTACTGGTAGATTTTAAAGTATGTGGGTAAAACTAAGTATATTTTAGAAGAAATTAACAAAATTCAAATGAACCTAGGGAGCTCCGTTATAAAAAAGGGAAAATTAAGAAATTTGCTTATATGAATTAAAGGTCCTTGATTTTCATGAATTTTAGTGAAAGGAAAGATCCGACCTGATAGGGGGAACGCGGCCACGCTGAAACTTCGTAGCGAAGGGGTCCAGGCTGCACCTGTAGTCGTCCGAAAATCCGAGCTTACGGACCGGGAATGCGGCGTAATCTAGGTGAGCCGGAAGATGGAGTACTATGTTCCAGACGTCGACGAACAAGGATTCACAATGTCGTATACCGACCAGTTTCCCAAAGCTGTGAAAGGAAACGTGGCATGGTCAGTATCCAAAATTATTCCAAAACCCCTGGGGAATCTGGAGAATCCGCGGATATATTCGCATACTCACGTCTATTCTTTCGTAGATGTATGATGTTTGGAAAATAAAGATGAAGACTCTCCGTGGTGGCCCTCCAAAACACTTTAAAGAAAGCGCAGGTTGATGTAAGATGGCGAATCGTCTTAAAAAAGTGCGAAAGGCGGCTTACGTGTCGTCCTGAGAAGGGCACCGATGGGAACTGAGGCTCGGATTCCTTGTTGGCCGAATAGTGATGAACGGGGGAAGGGGGCGTGCACTATAATCTCCGACAAGAGTTCACTAGTTCGCGGATCACTGATAAAACTAATCGACAAACTTCCACAATAAAATGCGTCAACACACGCGTTTCACGTAAACCGTGAAACCCGCATACAAGAATGACTCAGATTTTGCAGTGTATCTTATCACTACTATGTCAAAGTTGTTTTATTTATTTATCACTTGTTCAACGACTCACCACCAGCTCAATGAAATCATCACAAATTAACAACCAGTTGCAATCATGTTCACAATATCAATTATTGAGAAAGATCCCCTGTGTGTAAACAATTATTCGAATAACCATGCTCATAACTCAGCGTGTTGGCCACGCACTTCGAAGTGGTTAACATAAAGTCGTCTTAGAACCATAGTGACTGAAAACGATAACCCAGTGAAATTCATAGTGACGTAACTCCAAAAACCTAGTTTCGAGAAAATGGCCATTAAAGATTTGGCAGTTTTTCAAATGAGGATTGCAACCATACTATTCGGCCTAGACAATTGATTCTTTTTGGATTTTACTCATAATTACTCGTATTGTATTATACAATATTCGTTTTATCATATAAATCAATTTTTATCGATTTTTAGAAAAAACTTACGTCACTATTCCAACATTTTGTGTAAGATTTCAGTGACATAATGCCGTAAGTCGGAAGTAATAAGCGTGAAACCTTCTATTCACTAATAAAAATTACTTCAATTCCAATTATTTTTACTCGAACATGGATTGGAACTTTTTTTGCTTAAACACGGTGTTGCTTTTCTTTTGAGGATAAAATGAGAGACAAAAACCAGGTTGATAACAGACCTTTTATTTCATTATTTAAACAGTTCAGTCTTTAATTCCAAAGGAATTTTGTGGTAACATGAAAAAAACTAGACAAACATTTCACAAAAAAGAACACCTAGGTGTTGAGACAATGACATCTAGAACCTATGACCAACATTGAAATGAACCACAATAGAGTACATAATGAATTAATAATGAATAGTATAGACTACTCTCTCACCACTAGTATCTTTCAGTACTTTATAATCACAGCTTCATTGAAAAATGGTTTTTTAATCTAAAATTTCAGTCTCTTTTAGTACTACCCAGTTCTCTAGTAGGTCTTACAAATATTTAGGTAATACTGGAGCAGTTAAAAAATCCTCATAATGGTTCCACGAAAATTACAATGAAGTAAATAACGCTGCACGCTTTGAAATGTACAAGAGTATTCAAAATATAAAAAGAGCTCTCTAGCATTAATTGCTGGACTGAAGTTGGAAAATGCAAATGATCAATTATGGATCAAACTATTGAAAAATGGAGCATGAGCCGATAGTATTGATATATTGTTAACCAGGTATTGCAAATCATCGTACTCTCTGGTAGGTATTGGCAGCTGCTGATCGTAAGCGGGTTGAAGTTCGTAGGCTTGGAACATGGGGAATGGTTTTCTATTACTACACGTCGTATTGATTCACCGTACAACGACAAAGTCCTTTTGGGCAAATGATTTTTTGTAGAAAAATCGGTCATCACATTCTTTTTCCACCTTCATGGTAACGATGTCGTTGAAATTGAACTTCTCGCCTTCAGATTTTTCATTGAATGTGTTGTTCGTTAATGAGCTTTGTTGTGACGAGCGGGTTGAATGATTGATAATGCACGCTAATTAATATTACACTCAATGATTTATTTAAACAATGGTAAATTCAACGTTGAACTAATGTGACTAGGGGCCGCGGTTACAACTTGAGATATGAGATAAGACAAAGACAGACGGCCTGTAAAACCAACGGAAGGGGAGGGGAACGGAACTGTTACCCACTAACGGTACATAGGCACATTGTAGCAGTCCATACTATTTGAGAACATGCCACATCTAGTGTATCGGTAAGAGGTATATAGTTTACACTGATTGACACTCACTTCAATAATCGGGTCGCTTTGAAGTAACCGTATGTCTGTGTCGATTGAGGATGTGATGTTTTCGGGAGTTTTACAAGGGAGAACCTCTAAGCCATTGATAGTTCTTGTCTCTACATGTGGGTGTCTGCAGTCAAAAGCTATTAACCCAAATGCAACTTCTATGTGTAGCAAAAGTTCTAGTATGTTACTGTTATGTAGAGACATTTTATGTTCTTATGTGTCCTTTCATTTCCTCACTCACTTTAGTCAAAACACACCGTGACAATGACCTCGCTCGACTGCTCACTTGGTCCAGCGAGCATCTGCTGAGCCAGCGGCCTGCAGTTTCACTTAGTCATTCGTCCGACCCCAAACCAGCCGAGACGGCTGGTATTTGACTCCGGGGAAATGTTATGCTCCAGGAAAATAACTCTCACAGTCGAAGAGGTTTGGTAACCCTGGCCTCTTAGCTCTGGTCGTTAGAGCGTTGCAACTCCAGGAAATTAATAATCATTTCTCGTAGTTGTGACGACGCGAGTTCAAACTCGGTGCAGAGTGGTTCTGAGACCACCGCAGCCCTATTGTCCTTCATCTCTCTGAAGGCCTCGTCTAGCCGCTCCACTGACTCAGAGACATGCTGAACCCCGAGTGAAATTCTCCTGTGGTGAGCTATCTCAAGCTCCAAATCCTTGGTGGCCCTTATCAATGGCTCGACCACCTTTTTAACCATTTCGTCCATATAATTGGTAGCGGCTTTAAATGGCCGCTCACCAATATTGTTGGAGTTTGTGCCCCACTGCTCCCACCTGGCAATAAGGGAGTTCTTCTCCTCCACAATCTTATCCAGGTTAGCCTGGCCAGATGACGTCACGCTAGCTCTCTGCAATTTCTTGCGGATTGTACCCAACAGCCTGGGTGCAGGCATCTTAGGGTTAGAGCCTCCGATGGCTCCCCCAGTTGACTTGGGCCTGCTGCCACTCGGCTCTCCATCTGACTGCACGTCTCTGCCCTCCATCATGAAGACCTTCATAGGTCCCATTGCCTTTGCCCACGCATTTGCCCTTTCTTCACTGCCCAGCCCGATGGCGTACTCAGTAGTGAGTCGCGGCCAGTCGTTCTCAGACAGGGCTGAGGAAGAGGAGGAAGAGATTGGCTTCCAATCAGAAGCCTTACGCTCCCTGGTAACCCTCTTCCTCCTCCTCCTTTTGGCTCCCTCCACAGCCTTGTCCCACTCCAGCTTGGGTGCTGGGGGCTTGCTGTCCTCTGCACTGTCTCTCTCGGCCCAATCTGAAGGGAGAGAGGAGGACTCAGTCTGCTTCCCCCTACCCTTGTATGGAGGAGGAGCCTCTTCTTTTGCTGGTGGAGCAGCCACTTCCTTCGCCTTCTCCAAAGCCTTGGGCTTGGCACAGTGATTTCGTCCGGTAAGTCGGAAACCGGCTTACACTCCTTATTTGGCTTAGTCTCCTTTAGCCAAAAATCCCCCATATTTGTGGTCTTCATAGACCACATGCCCTTCTCCTTATACCCGGGAGGCATATTGTAACCCCTCACACCGGGACAGTACTCTTTTGCTCTCTGGCCAGAGCCACTCACAACCTCAGCAAATTTAACAGCGGCTGCATAGCTGCTGGTCCCGCTCTCGTCCTTCCTCCAACTATCAGACCTAGCCTGCCTAATTTTCTCGTTCTCCTCTCTCAGCCTTCTATCCACATCATATTTGGAGGGTCCAAAGCCCTCCCTGGCGATCCTCCGATCATTCTGCGGATTCTCGCAATTGTCGAGGTAATCGCGCAGGTTGGTCATATCCCCAGAACCCATTTTGTTAGGATATCTAGGGAGTCCTGAAGGGTACTGAACCCCTACAACTCCCTCTGCCAAGTATTTGGCACCGATGCCCAATGCACCCACTAGAGCGTGGTGGCTCCCTTGAAGGGCATGCGCCCCAAACTCCTTAATGGCGACCTTATCGGCACGCCGTATGTCTCCTCTTGTCTCCGCTAGCTCGTAAGCCCAGTCGTGCTTACAGGCTATCGCGTCCGCCTTGTTAACAGGTGGTCCGTTAGGTAACGGATTGCCCGGCCCAAGATAATTAAGGCCTGGCCACGTAGGCATCGGCCAGAGGGGTAACCCCTCACCCTAAAC
Source organism: Adelphocoris suturalis (assembly GCA_030762985.1). Lineage (NCBI taxonomy): Eukaryota > Metazoa > Arthropoda > Insecta > Hemiptera > Miridae > Adelphocoris > Adelphocoris suturalis. The sequence continues at coordinate 15,229,282 of CM061046.1, forward strand.
CTATATCCGCCTTTACAGATGGAAAAGGGTATACCCCTCTTCCTAAAAACGTTTTGATTTCTTATCTTATGCAGATAGAAATTTTTCCCGTCGAAAACGAACCAACGGCAGCGAAGTTGCTGAAAATTGCCAAATTTCCAGAGGGGGGGACCTGCCCCCACTCTCAAAACTTGGGCCCTATTTATGTGTGTCCGTTCCCAAAAGATTTTGGGACAGGACCGGTTCAGAACTGTCTCCCCCAAAGTGTGAAGTGGTCAGACTGGATGCCTCTATATATGAAATAAGAGCGGTAAGAAACGTAGCGGTAGAAACGGCAGTTGATTCATCATCATTTTGCATGGTTTTATGGAAAATAAACGCCACATAATAAAACTTACTGTTTTTGCGAGTGGATGGCTCAACAGTATTAACTAGTGCAGAAACAGTTGGGTTAACGTTTGATGCAATCGTGAGGCGAGAAACTTGATCGAGAATAGGGTGGGGGCTCCTCCGTATAATGTCATCCAAAACACCTGAATATAGAAAGAAAGAACGAGGTATCTATGAGAATACGTATTAAATTATCTTACTCACCATACAAAATCATCACCAAAAGACTGCTTCTACATCAACCGCTTTGTGATCTTTATAGCAACGGCCCCAAAAACTTAATAAATACAATTTTTCAAATTTGCTTCCATGGAAATCTGTTTCGAGGTATCCTAAAACGATCCGTGGATTTTAAAACTTGTCCGAACCATTATGTATGTACCTAAATGTGTTATTCCTGAAAACAAGTTCGTTTCCTCAGAATTAGGATAAAAGAAAAAAAAACCTTGCGCCCAAAAAATTGGGCTTTCTTAAAAAAAGGTTGATCTAGTGTGACATCGCCATTTGAACACAATATAGTGCTTAAATTAAAGCAGAAAGTTGTTTCACATTATAAATTTTACAAAAATTACAAAATCTAAAAAACGTGAGAGCATGTTACATAGTTATTCGCCATATTTTCAACCGTGTGTATAGCCTTTAAAGTCTATTCTTCTTTTTTATAAACCACGTTTGTGCGCCTTCCTTATTATTGTTTCTTTTCTCCACATACCCACATTTTCCATTTGTATGTGAATCCTCTCTAGTCTGCATAAACTCTTATCCTCGCAACTCGTATATCTCGCAACCAGCGTTCTTCTCTCGTGTGTCCCACTGCCCGTTATCTCAAACATTCCGCTTTCCTCACAGTAGGTATTAGTGTTGGCAACACGATTCAGTCGGATCAATTTTATTGGCTATTTTTATAGGAAATTTTGCGTAGGTTCCGAACATACCACATGTTCCTATAGGTACCTAAAACTGCTCCTGTACGTAATTATCTTTTAAAAAAGTCGTTGCTCCTTGCTTCGCCAGGGAGAAAGCCCGTGGACCCTCGGTTACCTCTATTCACATTCTTCGAATGAAATTAATGAATCACAAAACGTGTTTTAGCTCACGCTGTTTGTGTAAATTAATGAGATAAATATAGAAATACCTAAATCAATCATTTTGTTTACGGAATCGTTGAGGTCAGGAACTGGTGAAATGATAAAATAAATAGTACTGGGCGATTTTAAAGTATGTGGGTAAAACTAAGTATATTTTAGAAGAAATGAACAAAATTCAAATGAACCTAGGGAGCTCCGTTATAAAAAAGGGAAAATTAAGAGATTTGCTTATATGAATTAAAGGTCCTTGATTTTCATGAATTTTAGTGAAAGGAAAGATCCGACCTGATAGGGGGAACGCGGCAACGCTGAAACTTCGTAGCGAAGGGGTCCAGGCTGCACCTGTAGTCGTCCGAAAATCCAAGCCTACGGACCGGGAATGCGGCGTAATCTAGGTGAGCCGGAAGATGGAGTACTATGTTCCAGACGTCGACGAACAAGGATTCAGCAATGTTGTATACCGACCGGTTTCCCAAAGCTGTGAAAGAAAACGTGGCATGGTCAGTATCCAAAATTATTCCAAAACCCCTGGGGAATCTGGAGAATCCGCGGAAATATTCGCATACTCACGTCTATTCTTTCGTTGATGTATGATGTTTGGAAAATGAAGATGAAGACTCTCCGTGGTGGCCCTCCAAAACACTTTAAAGAAAGCGCAGGTTGATGTAAGATGGCGAATCGTCTTAAAAAAGTGCGAAAGGCGGCTTACGTGTCGTCCTGAAAAGGGCATCGATGGGAACTGAGGCTCGGATTCCTTGTTGGCCGAATAGTGATGAACGGGGGAAGGGGGTGTGCACTATAATCTCCGACAAGAGTTCACAAGTTCGCGGATCACTGATAAAACTAATCGACAAACTTCCACAATAAAAGGCGTCAACACACGCGTTTCACGTAAACCGTGAAACCCGCATACAAGAATGACTCAGATTTTGCGGTGTATCTTATCACTACTATGTCAAAGTTGTTTTATTTATTTATCACTAGTTCAACGACTCACCACCAGCTCAATGAAATCATCACAAATTAACAACCGGTTGCAATCATGTGCACAATATCTCATATTGAGAATGATCACCTGTGTGTAAACAATTATTCGAATAACCATGCTCATAACTCCGCTTGTTGGCCACGCACTTCTAAGTGGTTAACATAAAGTCGACTGAGAACCATAGTGACGGAAAACGATAACCCAGTGAAATTCATAGTGACGTAACTCCAAAAACCTAGTTTCGAGAAAATGGCCATTAAAGATTTGGCAGTTTTTCAAATGAGGATTGCAACCATACTATTCGGCCTAGACAATTGATTCTTTTTGGATTTTACTCATAATTACTCGTATTGTATTATACAATATTCGTTTTATCATATAAATCAATTTTTATCGATTTTTAGAAAAAACTTACGTCACTATTCCAATATTCTGTGTAAGATTTCAGTGACATAATGCCGTAAGTCGGAAGTAATAAGCGTGAAACCTTCTATTTACTAATAAAAATTACTTCAATTCCAATTATTCTTACTCGAACATGGATTGGAACTTTTGTTGCTTAAACACGGTGTTGCTTTTCTTTTGAGGATAAAATGAGAGAAAAAAACCAGGTTGATAACAGACCTTTTATTTCATTATTTAAACAGTTCAGTCTTTAATTCCAAAGGAATTTTGTGGTAACATGAAAAAAACTAGACAAACATTTCACAAAAAAGAACCCCTAGGTGTTGAGACAATGACATCTAGAACCTATGACCAACATTAAAATGAACCACAATAGAGTACATAATGAATTAATAATGAATAGTATAGACTACTCTCTCACCACTAGTGTCTTTCAGACTACTTTATAATCACAGCTTCATTGAAAAATGGTTTTTTAATCTAAAATTTCAGTCTCTTTTAGTACTACCTAGTTCTCTAGTAGGTCTTACAAATATTTAGGTAATCCTGGAGCAGTTAAAAAATCCTCAGAATGGTTCCACGAAAATTACAATGAAGTAAATAACGCTGCACGCTTTGAAATGTACAAGAGTATTCAAAATATAAAAAGAGCTCTCTAGCATTAATTGCTGGACTGAAGTTGGAAAATGCAAATGATCAATTATGGATCAAACTATTGAAAAATGGAGCATGAGCCGATAGTATTGATATATTGTTTACCAGGTATTGCAAATCATAGTACTCTCTGGTAGGTATTGGCAGCTGCTGATCGTAAGCGGGTTGAAGTTCGTAGGTTTTTTTTTTTTTTTTATACGTACGTAGGCAGGTGAGGAAATCTTTAAGATCCTAAGGTGGTAATCGGATCTCGTAAGATACCCAAGAGGGACCGCACTCCGGGTTATGTATGATTCAAACACACTCAAACCTCACCTTCCTTTTCCCACGTTGGAACTCAGCCTGGAACTGTTTAACACATTACTTCAGGCCGAGTCCTTGAGAAATTTCTTCAGTCCTCTCGGTCCATGTGCTCCCTCCTCCTCTGTCTCTCCCGTTCCAAGATGATCTTTTTCTGGAGGATGTCCTCAACGTAGGCAGCTACAAAATTCCATTTTTGCTCTCGTTCAATCATTTTGGATACTACCACCTCCGGTGTCACGTCTTGAGGTGGTAATTCCAGAGCATCCTGCAGCCTTCTTCTTTCTGTTGCCCATCGCTTGCATACAAAGAAAGTATGGAGCACATCATCGTCCATTTCCTGGCAGTATGGACATATTGGGGAGTCTACTTTTCCCATTTTATAGAGATATGCGTAAAACAGCCCATGACCAGAAAGGAACTGAGTCAGGAAAAAGTTTACTTCTCCATGTTTTCTATCTAGCCATACCTTGATCTGAGGAATCAAGCGTGCTGTCCATCTCCCTCTCTGCTCTACAGTCCACATTTCCTGCCATCTTGCCATTGTATATTCTCTCTCTTCAGCGGCTAAATGAGCTCTTTCTCCTTCCTCTCTTCTATCAAAGATTCGTTTGCGTTCTGCAGCCAATAGATGGATTGGGATGCTGCTTGTAAGTACGAGTATGGCTGGCTCTGACACTGTTCTGTAGGCACATGCAATCCTCAGCGCTCCTCTTCGTTGAACTGCAATAATTCTCTTGCGATAGTAGGCAATGTTTAGAGCATCTGCCCATATCTCCGCACCGTACAAGAGTATTGATTGTACAACGGTCATCATGAGACGACGCTTACATGGCCTTGGCCCGTTGATATTTCTCATGAGATGACTAAGAGCAGTTGTTTTCTTTGACGCCTTGTCTGCTGATTTCTTTATTCGCTCCCAGAATGTAATTTTAGTATCTAATGTGATTCCCAGGTAGTTTACTGTTGGTTTGCTGGTGACTTCTGTACTCCCTATTTGTATTGGGATTATGGTAGGGATCCGTTTTCGAGTGAACACAACTACTTCGGTTTTAGCTGCTGCTAATGTCAACATATGGTCTTCCATCCATCTAGTGATTTTTACCATTACTTGATTCAGTTTATTCTGTGCCAATTCCGTGGTTCTAGCCAGGATAACTGCCACAACATCATCCGCATATCCGACAAGATAGCAGTCTTCTGGCATTTCCAGTCGTAGAACACTATCGTATGATGCGTTCCATAGTTGTGGGCCCAGAACTGAACCCTGGGCTGCTCCTGCGGTGATTTCTTTCTCCCTTTCCCCCTGAGCCGTCTCATGAACCAATTTTCGGTTTTTAAGATAGCTGTCCATAACTGCTAGTAAGTATCTTGGTATTTTAAAGGTGGTATCCAGAGACTCTAATATATCAGTCCATCTTGCAGAATGAAGTTCGTAGGCTTGGAACATGGGGAATGGTTTTCTATTACTATGCGTCGTATTGATTCGCCGTACAAAGACACATTTAAAGTCCTTCTGGGCGAATGATGTTTTGTAGAAAAATCGGTCATCACATTCTTTTTCCACCTTCATGGTAACGATGTCGTTGAAATTGAACTTCTCGCCTTCAAAGTTTTCATTGAATGTGTTGTTCGTTAATGAGCTTTGTTGTGACGAGCGGGTTGAATGATTGATAATGCACACTAATTAATATTACACTCAATGATTTATTTAAACAATGGTAAATTCAACGTTGAACTAATGTGACTAGGGGCCGCGGTTACAACTTGAGATATGAGATAAGACAAAGACAGACGGCCTGTAAAACCAACGGAAGGGGAGGGGGAATGGAACTGTTACCCACTAAAGGTACGTAGGTACATTGTAGCAGTATCTTCACAATATTCTCCCCCACTTGAATAAGAGAACTCAGTCCATTCGGAGATCATAATCTCTGAGGAAGGGCGGCTGTTGACGGCGACGGCACGGCCTGCGAAGATCTGAAGGAGCCAACAGCGGAGACGGCCCATGTGGCTGTGGCCGAGGAGACTGACCATTGGACCCTTCAAATTCCCCTTCAGGGATGCGACAAAATCTGAGATTGACTGTTGAGACTGCTGAGTGACACTGAGGAAGTAGTGTTGCGCGACGACCATGGAGACTGCAGGAGAAAGCATCTTCTCAAAATGTGTGACCAGATCGGAGAATCCAATTTACCAATCAGGCTTGTCGGGACCCAAAAGTGCGGCTAAATTGTTGTAATGGTCTTTCCCAATTGAAGAACACTGTTGTGATTTTTCCCAGAAATTCAAACAATTTCAAAATATGTTCCCCTTTAGACAGTAAGAAAAGCATCATGTTAAAAATATCTTTCAAGGCTGTAAAGTTAAGGTCGTTGGACGTCAGGCCAAGAATAGAAAGTGCCACCAGGTTTGCTAATGAGGGGGAGTTGTGGTCTTGGGCAAGAAGGGGGTGACACCCCCTATATAAGAGCAGCGCCTGGCAGGCACAGTCATCAGTCATTCCTGACCTCCCGTCTCTACCTGACCTCACTACCAAATCCTTGTTTTCTTTCCAACAAACCTAAAAACTTTTATATTGACTAAGCTAGCTGTTTTCCTCTTCAAGGAAGTACTTGCCCCTCAGAAATAGTGAAGCTGTGCTCTCATTTCGAGAGTTACTTGCTCCTATTAAATTCTATGGTGTAGCTGTTTTGCCCTGGAAAGTACTTGCTCCCATATTCATAGACAGTGAACCTGTTCTTATGATAAGGTACTTGCCCCTGTAAAATTTGGTGAAGCTGTTTTCCCCTTCAGGGAAGTACTTGCTCCCAAGTAGTGAAGCTGGGCCCTAGGCTACGAGGGTTCCTTGCTCCTACAATCATTCCCCTTCAGGGATGCCAATTATTACCTCACCAGTCAAATTTCACGCAAAACCATGTAGATTCAATTATAAATTCATTCAATCAAAAAAGTAAATTCATGTAGCATAGTTAATCAAATATACTTTCAAATCTGTAAATTCATAACATCAATATTGTAGTGTGCTATGCTGGATAATCAACAGCATAGACCAAACATAAGAGTTGGGAACAGGGTTCACAAGACACCAACTACAAGTTTGGCTGTTGAAAATATCGGATCTCTATTCACACTTCTTCAACCAGAATAAGAATGCGTACGTTCTTAGGTCTCGCATACCAAAGGTTTCACGCAACATGAAGAAATGTGAGATTGTGTTGCAAAGGAAGATAACAAGTTTCACGATCAACCAAATTCCTAATAACGAAGATGCTATATTACCCACCATGTTAAACCCCCATATCAGTCTTGTCCAGCTTTCACTAATAACCTTGGTGATCGCATTCTCGCTAACCAGATACTCTGTGGATCCTAGTCCCACCTGGATATTCTCTCCATTTATGATATGGGCAACTGAAGCCTGCAGAGCTTTTTGTTCACCCGAGAAGAGTATGTTGTTCCTGGTGTTTTCTAGTTCTTCCAGCGTATATAGGCCTGTTATCGCGAGACTACGTGCCCTCTGTGGTTCCCACGTAATGTTCTTGTTGGGGTCTAGGACAAAAGGAGCCTGAACAGGGTATGCATGAGGATAAACTCCAAACCATTGAGCATCGACCAAGTACATTATTGGACTTAATGGGTCACAGGTTGTTGGTGTTCCTGTACGGTGTAAGATTCGATTCCTGGGAGTCATGAAGTACGAGCTATTCTTATAAAGAACTGGAAGCTCCTTGTAACACCTGTCTGTGACATGTCGTACTTCAACTACCACCTCAACGCAACGAGTTAGGTAGATTACCTCGCCGCGTGTCTCACTCATATATCCTGGACGCTTCATATATGAGTATGCGAATTCATCTTCCGATTGGAATGCTAATGAGACTTGGTTATGTAGTGTTTGTACAGCGTCTTCGCATCTCGCTGCCACAAGCTGTTGATGTAACACAGCTAAGTCAGCATAGATTTGTCTTTCAAGATAAACTATTTTGGAGTTCACATATGTGGCCAGATTAGCAGTCAATGTAGACTTGGTCTTCCTCGGGAATGGGAAAATTTTGTTCTTGGTGATGATAATGGACAAATGAGGGTGTTCAGTACCGGACGTGTGATATCCACACTGTAAACGTGGATCCTTAAGTAGCAGACTGAATAGCTTGTGCTCGGTGTTAACAGTGATGACCCTGTTCATCGATTCATCGGTGGTTTCATTTGCTGGTCCTTCGTACAGCACCTCGTATTTATGCTCGAGGCATGATGATGACTCCAAGATAGTGTCCCACGTCAGAAATCCAGCTGTGTGATGTAAGCAGGAACCTTCTTTGTAATCACAGTAAGCTCCAAGGGATCTGATATGTATAACCTCAGAAGATGTGTCCAAGAATCCAACCGTCTGTTGTCAGCGTTATCATTATCTTGACTCTCTCTATGAGATCGACATACTGATTGTTGTTGATGGTTGCAGTCCCTCCTTTACAAGCTCCATCAGTACCTAGATACCCCGTTGTTGTTACCGTTGTCGTGAAGTAGCTATCGAGTTTGATGTTGTTAATTCTAATCCCTCTGAAAGTTAACGCTCCAGTACGAACCAGGTCCATGCACTCCTGACGAGTAGGTCGGTATTATTCGTCCCTGTCTGCTCCAGCCACTTCCATACTATGTGAGAACATGCCACATCTAGTGTATCGGTAAGAGGTATATACTTTACACTGATTGACACTCACTTCAATAATCGGGTCGCTTTGAAGTAACCGTATGTCTGTGTCGATTGAGGACGTGATGTTTTCGGGAGTTTTACAAGGGAGAACCTCTAAGCCATTGATAGTTCTGGTCTCTACATGTGGGTGTCTGCAGTCAAAAGTTATTAACCCAAATGCAGCTTCTATATGTAGCAAAAGTGCTAGTATGTTACTGTTATGTGGAGACATTTTATGTTCTTATGTGTCCTTTCATTTCCTCACTCACTTGAGTCAAAACACACCGTGACAATGACCTCGCTCGACTGCTGACTTGTTCCAGCGAGCATCTGCTGAGCCAGCGGCCTGCAGTTTCACTTAGTCATTCGTCCGACCCCAAACCAGCCGAGACGGCTGGTATTTGACTCCGGGGAAATGTTACGCTCCAGGAAAATAACGTTTGACTGTTGAAAATATCGGATCTCTATTCACACTTCTTCAACCAGAATAAGAATGCGTACGTTCTTAGGTCTCGCATACCAAAGGTTTCACGCAACATGAAGAAATGTGAGATTGTGTCGCAAAGGAAGATAACAAGTTTCACGATCAACCAAATTCCTAATAACGAAGATGCTATATTACCCACCATGTTAAACCCCCATATCAGTCTTGTCCAGCTTTCACTAATAACCTTGGTGATCGCATTCTCGCTAACCAGATACTCTGTGGATCCTAGTCCCAGCTGGATATTCTCTCCATTTATGATATGGGCAACTGAAGCCTGCAGAGCTTTTTGTTCACCCGAGAAGAGTATGTTGTTCCTGGTGTTTTCTAGTTCTTCCAGCGTATATACGCCTGTTATCGCGAGACTACGTGCCCTCTGTGGTTCCCACGTAATGTTCTTGTTGGGGTCTAGGACAAAAGGAGCCTGAACAGGGTATGCATGAGGATAAACTCCAAACCATTGAGCATCGACCAAGTACATTATTGGACTTAATGGGTCACAGGTTGTTGGTGTTCCTGTACGGTGTAAGATTCGATTCCTGGGAGTCATGAAGTACGAGCTATTCTTATAAAGAACTGGAAGCTCCTTGTAACACCTGTCTGTGACATGTCGTACTTCAACTACCACCTCAACGCAACGAGTTAGGTAGATTACCTCGCCGCGTGTCTCACTCATATATCCCGGACGCTTCATATATGAGTATGCGAATTCATCTTCCGATTGGAAAGCTAATGAGACTTGGTTATCGGAAGGGTATGTAGGTGCATTGTAGCAGTATCTTCACAATAAGCTTGTAGCGCCCTTCAAATCATAAAAATCTACGTGGCCCATTTCATGGACTAAAAAATGACTCTGGGATACTCTTGCAGTTTGGATCAATGCTGCGTATTGAGCAGGCACGTGAATTGGGCCTGATTTCAGTGCTCTTTTGATATTTCTTTCAATTACAGAATGGCTGCTGTCACCTTCGTTTTGGCCGTGTCCTACTATAAAAAACTTGTGCTCAATAATTTTGATTTTATAATTGGCAACACCATATAAATAAGTAGTAATGACGAACTTGTTGTTTCCTTGTCCTCCACAATTAGGGTAAAACCGGGTGATTAGGATCATTTTTCAACTTTGCTGCACGTTTTCTACCCTATACAATTTTTTTTTTTTTTTTAATTTTCTTTTTGGTTGGGTCTTATCTTGACGTGTACGATCGATTTCCATACCCACTTTTAATTTAGCATGCACCAGCCCATGTGCACATGTGGAAAAGTGCTCTGATCCTAATTATCCGCGATCCTGTGTATTTAATGTAAGCTTCCCCTCAATTAAGTGAGGGGGATCGATCGTTGGTAGGGTATTGCTAAGCGGTTGGCCGGATTATTGGAGAAGTGAAGCTTCTCTACGATCGAAAGTACTTACGAATAAACTAAGGAGTTTTTGAATCAACTCCACTTCAAGCAGGTTCCTTTGGTACCTTCTTGAAGTACCGTATCCTAATTTATTAGAAACGGACGATATGACTTGGACTAAAGAAAATGTTTGATTTGATAAATAATGATAAGTATTGATCATGAGAAAACCTTTAATAGCTACGCTCACCTTGATAAATTTTACCAGTGTAGGGAATCACAGGCTATGACTAAAAATACACAGACATAGAACATAAGCTTTATTAAAAGGCTTTAAATCCAATTTCTAGTTCAGGATAATTGGCGTTATTGATGTACTGAAAAAACTTTGGGATAGACTTAGATAAAGAGGGGGACAGACTTAGATCTTGGTCTTGACTTATGGTATTAGGATGAAATTTCGTGACATCTGGGGGGAGTAGGGGACCATGGTTCCTGTTGTAGGTTTGCTGCTTGCAACGTACTTCCTCTTGTGCCTCCCTTCGTGGTGCTTTCTCTGCCCGTAGCTGTTGTCTGAGGGTCAGTGCTTCGAGTTGCCCTTGACGCCAAACTGGCAACATATCTGCCAGTTCTGCCGTGCAACGGACACCATTCGCCACGGCTATAGATTGGACTTTGGGGTTTCGGGTACTACGGATGGTATCCAGGTTAGTAGCAAGGGCCTCCAGCCAGGCCAATGCCTCGCGCTCCCTGTGCCACGCCTCACCCGGCATCTCGTCGGTTGTTCGAGTGGGTTTATTAACGGCTGCTTCATAGGCATTTCGGACCTCTTGTACGGCTGGGAAGACCACAGGAGGATTGGGGTCTGACCATAAATCCCAGGACTCAGTTGAGGCTTGGGTCGCCATTTCCCTGTTACAGGGGGAATGCATCCCATTATTTTCTATTTCACTCTTCTACAAATCACATGCACGGACAGTTTATGGAAGCAACTGGGCTACACATTAACACAGTACACTCACTGTTTTTGCACCACCTACGTCCTTGCTATACACAAAACATAACTAGACCTTACAAACAAAAATTTTACAGATATAAAGTTACATATATGGATATATACCCACGTAGATACATATATTTTTGAAATAAAAACGTCCTTACACCGCTTACGTTCCTTGCTATACACCAACTTATATAAATTTTTTTTCGCAACCCTCTTGCGCTTTTGGCCCAATGTCGGTGCCTGAAGCGGCGTCCTACATTAGGATCACTAACTTCCTTTTCCTTAGTTTTCCTATTTCTGCCCTGCTGGTCATTTGGGATCAATGTTTTTAAGTAAGAAAACGATACAACTCAAATTTTAGATTTTTAAAAAAAAAAAATTATTTTTCAAAAAATATGCTTTTTAATGGACCATATCTGTATTCAGTCTTATTCATTTCGATTTGGAAAATTGCAACGACATCAAAAATTGTTTATAACCCGAATTCACCGAAATATCTTACGAAAGACTAGTCTAAATTGACTAAAATTACTTTACCACTTTTACTCATGGAAACTGCCTTATCTAAATCACAAAGTTCTCCTTTTTTTCCCCTCAACATTTTTCATCTAAAAAAATGCGATAAATCACGAGTTTAAAATTGCAACAATTCTCAGTTAAAGTATCTATTTTGGCCAGTCGTATTTCCCAATTCTGAAAGGTGGAAATTTGCAATTTTTCCCCATGATACTCTTCCAAGACGTTCCCTCAGTGTGCTATACATCGGGAGGCGCTAAATATTGAATATTTAATTACAATATTACATTTCGGTCGGGCAGGGGAGTTACATTGAAACACAGGGAGTTACAAAACTCACTTGAATGTATGAAAACGTCTTAATTGACAAAATAGAACAGGTATAAACTCACAAAAGACTCAAAGTTTTGTGGAACTTAGAAAAATACATAAAAACATAATATCGTTTGCCTAGTTATTTGATTTTGATCTTATCAAGATGAGATCAATCACAGCCATCACTTTAAAAAATCTTTTGACTTTCAAAATGAACTATTGTAACGGAATCCACATTTTTGAAAGTAGGTTCATAACAACTGTATAGGAACCCCCACAACTACATCCCCTAGGGACCCTAGGGAACCCTTTTTGGTGGCAAAATAATAACTATTAAAGGTACAAAAAAAATTATGAAAAACCTTTAATTTTTTAACGAAATAAAATTATTAAGAGAAAAAATGAGCAGAAAAAAATCCTCTAACGACGTCACTTATTTATCTACTTATTTAATAATACCAAAACCTTCAAGCTCACGTTGAAAACGTATCTCTCCCTTCCAATATCGCATGGGGTAGCTTCGCAATTATATCAGCCTGTGTCGCACTGGAAACATCATCGATGTTGGGATAAGTAAAATAATTTCTCCTTTTCCTCATATATTTCACGTCTGTCATTATTCCCGAATTTAGTAATTACTTTGGCAACATATTAAATTGTTTTCTTTTTGGGCGTGAATTTAAGGAGAACGAAGTCACCAACATCAAGGACCGTATTGACGAGACATGGAGACAGATAGTTGTCAATTTCATTTACTCCCAAACGTTCCTTGACGAAATGGTTTGCCTCTCCCAGGAAAGAACGAAAAAGAAAATTGATTGGTACAAGTAATGTTAATTAAAAATAGAACAAGAAATAAAGCTATCAATATTGCAAAAACCAAAAGATCTAAATTGACTTTGTTTGAACGTAAATGGTGGGTAGGTAGGTACTTACTTCATGTTGATCCAGGGTGAAATCTTCAATGCTTAAGAAATGCGTTGGGATATCCTAGTCTTCAATTTGTTCTTCCTCATACCGCATGGATCCCAGCTTAAAATTGTTGCACTCCTAGCATGACACGCAGCTCTGTGATTTCATGGTCAGTTCTTGGGGGTTTTCATATCAAAAAATCGTTTGGTGTACTTTCATTGAACCCTTGAAAGTGGGAAGTGCTTCAGGGATACAAGATTTCATTTGATTGATTTCTTCGGCATCAACCAGCTCTATCTGGACGTTTCTTATATTTTCCTTTAGGACTCCAACCAAATCCTAAAAGTTGCCCACATCTTTCCATGAAGTAACCACCTTGTTTGCCGTACTTTTTAGGCAACCTCCTACACCCTCATCTGACCCCTTTCCATGTCCAGACTCTTGATAGTTCCATGTAGCAATCTTAAGGAATGGAAACTGTTCCTTTAAAGCCTTGGTGATGTGGTAGAAAATGATCATGTTCCTATACTGGCTCGTGGGGCTGTCTGTTAAAAAGTGTATCTTGGTGGCTTTTGGCACCAAGCTCTGAACTGCTTTGAATACAGGCATGAGATGTACCCAAATGGCTGGAGCAGTATGGTCAAGGTTGTCACTCAAGATGCACATGCAATGAGCATTCAGCTTATTGTAGCAGTCCTTGCCTTAGTAAACGATTACAGTGTGCAAAGTGCACTGTGGCCTGCTGCCACCAAAGTGTAAGCATTGAATTTCTTCTGCAAATTTACAAGAGTAATTCTCTCGTTGAAGTCGCAATGGATGATCACTTCATCAGAGAGGAAATTCAGTTTCAATTCCTTCATTGCCAAGTATTGATGTGTTGCAGGAACTCCAGAATGCATTCATCGAACTTTTTCACTGCTCCATAAAGGGTTGATGAATAAGACTTCTTCAAGCAATGTGTCACCATCTTCTTCTTGCCATCTTTGTTGACAATTGACAAACTCCATTTTCTCATTACTCCACTGGAAGTAGTTGATCATGACTGAACCATCTAAAGTTTTGTAAGGGATGACTTGATCTTCACATTTTTCACAATTCCTCAGCAAGCATGACGGTTTGGTGGAATCACAGCATAGATTTTTCATCGTTGAAGTCCGATCTACAGTTGCAATGGCCTTTGCTCGCCACAATGCTTCATTCAAGTAGTGCATGTTTGCATGCTTGGTGCAAGCACGAGTGACTCTCTCGTCTACAGACTGCTGTACAGAGTTGGGCAAAAATTAGTTCTGAAACTAAAACTAAAAACTAAAACCAAATTAGTTCCGAACTGGAACTAAAAACTGAAACTATTAGTTTCGAAGTTGCGAATAAAAACTAAAGTAGTTTCATCTTTCATTCGTAGCTTCGGAACTAAAAATGAAACTAAAGTTGCAAATAAAAACTAAAGTAGTTTCTTATTTGTAGTTTCAGAACTAAAAATGAAACTAAATTTTTTTTCCTCGCGTTTTTTACTGATTTGAAGGGGATGTGTGTTTGTGTGTGTTTCAACAAAATATGGGTGCTGGGTGCGAACAAGTTCTTTTTTCAGGGTCGTAGAACAATAAATTCAAGTTTGCTCCCCTCCACACCATTTTGCGTTGAACATCAAACGTTTTCAGAAACGTATCGAAGAATTGAGGGTGATGAGTCATTCATTACGTCTGGAGGAAAAAAATGAAAATTTTATTGGATTGACAAAACTGTTCGAAAAATGGAATACAGAACAGAAGAGTCCTGAGACAATGGAAAACGACATAATGAAAAGATGTTTTATAAACTCAAAACAGGTCTGCTGTAAAATAATACGTCATTGCCTTACAAATTTCTATTAAAAAAAAATTAAAGTTAGTTGCAAAAAGCAGAAATTTGAAATTGTCGAAAAAAGTTCACAGAATGCAGATTAGAAAGAAAAAAATTAAATAAGAATCTGGAGTTTTGCTGCAAGTGAACTACCTACCTAGTACCTACTTATACTTAGGTAGATTGGCCTTGAGAATAACGCGCATTTCGCAGCTTCTGTCGGAAAGGCGGTTAGCGTTGGCTGAATTTGTTATTGAAGCGAAAGAGAAAAGCCTTTACCGGCGCCGAAGAAAGGTACTGTGTTCGTTCTCAAAAAAATATTCTTGATGGCAGGATAATTCTCCTAACTCTCAGAAAGGCTCAATGGATCGATGGAGTAATTGCTAATCTGGGTATCCGCCAAAGCTTCAGTCGATTCTACTGAAGAGCGAGCGTTGATTGGGTCCTGAAGCTCCAATAAATAAATCCATGTACTTAGGAGGGGCTGAAGTACTGCACTCGAGGAGAAAGTGGATCAGTTTCAGTAGCAACAGGAATTTCGCTGAACCTTGCAAGCACTGTTTCATGGTTCTCAGACACATCTGTTCAAAGCCACCCTTTTTTGAAAAGTGGATTGGTAAGAGCAGCAACAGCGGCTGACCGCGCTTTTGGTAAACGGAAATCGTACAATTCGCCGAATCGCACATCGAGACTTGCGAGGTAAATTTTGACCAAGGGCGTTCAAAATTTCCATTGAGGTTGCTTCGGCGGCTTGCCGTTTTCCATTCATTAAGTTTCAGCCGGAGAGCAAGTAGAAGGGGTAGAAGGGTTCTGTAGAAAACGTTTTCCTCACCTTGAAGAACATCCAACAGGTTGGCCACGAATTCACTGCAGGCTATGTACTCCACAATGTACGTAAAGTCATCCACGTTCAATTTTTGCCTGACTTTTAGCTGTTGATAGAGCTGGGGACATTTATCTTCAATTTTGGAAATCTGCAGCAGCGAGTCGTAAAGCGAGTTCCAACATGTCACTCCCGGCCTCGATAGGGTATGACCGATCACTTCCTGCAAAATTTTGGTTGATTTTGGTCTATTAGCTGAATTCCTCGTGCATTTATCAATGACATTATTGTGCATGTCTAACAAATGCGGATACTTTTTCAACATCGCTCGAAGCACACAAGTGCAGGGGGTGCGAGGAATAGCAGACGTGGTTTGGGAGGTGGGGGTCGACGTCGTCTGAAAAGGATTTTGCTGAAATTCGGGTCTGCTGCGTATTTTCTTCGCTGTCTGAACAGTCGGGGTCTGACCATGGTGGAAGGAAACAAGGGTGTGCCACCGGAGGGTCTCGTTTCAGGTCGTTGTGCGCAATGACGTCATGTGCGAGACTCCATGCTATACTTTCCTCTCTAACATAGGTCTGCATTTCTTGGAAAAATTGAAATCCCGACCTAAGTGATGCATCTGCTGATCATGAATCTTAATTATTGAGAAGTTTGCTTATGTCAAGGCATTGATCAATAGAAAAAGGGCAAGAAATCACAAAAGGTTTATAGGTTTAAAAGTACATTTATTACATTACTTCACTTAGCGGTTGCCGTTGTAGGTACAAAATAAATATTACCAACTAGTAATAATAACTTGATAAGTATAATAACTAATAATAATAATAACATATTAATAGGTAGCATGGAAATTAGGATGTACAAATCACAAAAATACATAGGTAAGAAAATCAAGTTATGGGCAGTACTTACGTACCTAGGTAGAAGGGCACACCACTAAACATACCAATAACTTTACTAAGTTATACGAATCGAATGATAAGTTTGAAATTTATTCAATTTTCTTTCAAGCTTTTTGCGTTTGACCAGCCTTTGTTGGTAACAAATGTCTTTATTCAATTGCCTAACAGACACCAACCTATCAATAGCTTCATCAGGAACATCCAAATTGCCGACCTGCTCCAAAACCAGACTTGCAACTTTTTTCACAATCCATGCGTAATTTATGAGGCCCGCGAAACTCAATAAAACACTTTTCCACGGCTTTGGCGCATTCAAAAATGAGTCACTCGGAGTAGTCAGCCCTGATTTAGACATCATCGCACTCCATGAGTGGTCAACCCCGTTTTCAAAGGAGGCTGGGTTTGACGTTCCGCTAGAGAGTTGTGGGTGTTTTGATTTAAGCTTGAAGGCAACGTATCCAGCAATGTATCTCAATGCTTCACTGCGAGTCTCTTTTTCAGGAAACTGTTGCGTTAAAATATCGCATTCCTCTTCAAAATCGTCCGGAATGTTTAGTTCTTCAACCAGGTTTCGTAGTAAATGTGCTGTAGTGCAAACTTCCGGCTCTTGAATACTTGGTTCTGTCGGTTCGTCAGAGGATATGGTGCCTGTGAGGACTAGTTCAGCATCATCAGTAACATTTCTTTTCACGCTAAAAGCAGTTGAAGAGTGCTTACCCATTACATACCACCGCAATCTGTACTGAAACTGAAGGGCGTAAGGATAGTCATTTGTTCGTCCCATTCCTCAAATGTAGAAAAAAATTTTCAAGAACATCTTGATTTAACTTGGCGGTCAAAATGTACTTCAAAATTGATTGCTATTTATTGATTTAAAATCGGGCGAGCGGTCGGGCAGGCGGGCTTCGCTGTCGCCTCTCGAGATTGCAGTCAGTCTCCTGCACCACTTGGATCACTCGTCCTGGAACTTTGTCCTCATGGAATTCTCCCCGGGTCACGAGAAGATTCAGTTTCCCATCCGTTGATATATAGTTGGGTAAACGTGGCTGGAACGCACGGCTCTGGTTTCTAGAGCACAAAATCTGCCATTGGAACAAATAGTTCTTGTCAATGCCCCACATATTGTGAGGAGCTGGGCGTCCTGCATGTTGCAGGATCTCGAAGGTCGAGCTGAAGTCAAATGTCCTGATCAAATGTACTTCATTTGGTAATTCTCGTTGACGTAGTGTAGCATACTCTTCAAGGAATTGTAGGAAAGTTGAATTCCAACTTGAAGCGGCAGTTTATTTTTGGAACCGCACACTCGTAATTTCTCCATTTGCGTAATCATATCATCTATCAGTTTGTTCTGATCGACTTTATTGAGTCTGTAGGCATTTTTCACTATTTGTGACGTATGCAGTGTGGTAGAATTGAACACGTATAACCAGTTATTGAATGCTAAAATAACTCCTGCAGTTGTCTCCCACGTGTCGAATTTACTGTGATCAACAGGTGCTATCTATAATACAGTAATGCCTGACCGTTCGTAGGAGTGCGAAAAAAGTTGCGCTGCCGTCTTGACCCTTTGTTTATCGCTCACGTAAATTTGCGATTCATTTAGCTCGAATGCCACCTTCAAGACGTGTTTTTTTGCTTGATCTAACATTTCCAATTAACAATCTTTGCTGGCAGTTTTACCGTCGATGACAAAACCCTTCGCCAGAAAATGGTTTCGCGCCAACTTAAGTAAATGGGGTGCTTCGGCGAAGACAAAAATTGGTCGTTTTTCATTGAAGGGATTACGAAAACTTGTGTTTGAGGGTGAAATATTGAGTTCTCGTCGCTAACCCCTGTTTCCAGGTCCCATATCGGATGTAATTGACATAACCAGGAAACCTGCTGTCTCGATTGCGTTTGTGATCTCAAACCTTTCCTTTCACCATGGGTGATCGTCTCCTCCGCCTTGCCTACAGCGTCAAAATAAAGAGACCTATGGGCTATTTCCTTATCAAGGTTGGACTCGTCCTCTAGAAGCAACTCTTCAATTGCCGATTGAATCTCATTAAAATCATCCCAATCGGATTCGAATTTGTTTAGGCGCACATGAATGCCTTTGAGTGTTACATTGTCAGCCGACAAATATGAATTCAAACATTCGAGTCTAGAGATTATGGCTGATCGTTTTGTAACATAGCGTTTCATTTTTCTAGCTTCAACTTCCATGGCTATCAATTATAATAGGTAATGAATTTCGAAACTGAATGGAATACTAACGTAAAAAGAAAATGAATCACAAACTAGGAATACAGATATCCTATTCCAATATAACAACAAATTGATTAATCAAACACAATAATGTTAGTCATAGGTGTCTGCAACTAAATGCTCATAGAATACTGTGTCGAACGCGAATAAACAACCAATACTAGAGTTATAGACTGAACAAGAATTTTTGTAATTATATGCGAGTAGTTTGAGAATGAAAACGAAGAATATGTACAAATTAAACGACGGACATTCCCGTGTTGAATAGAAAGCAAGTCAACTGTGCTAACCCAACTAAGTTGTAATGCAAACGTGTATTTGAAATCAAGTGATAAATGTTTACAACAAGAATTATTGAATGGAATTGCGAATAAGTTAATAATGAAATTGAGTGAATGATGTTAGTACCTGGAATTCGGAAAGGAATACGATGGAGTTACCAGTGCGAAGATGAAGTGTGATGTCGTTAGGTTATCTTCTGCTCGTGAATCCGGTTTGTCAGGACCAAAATGAATGATTTCGATAGTTCAAGCGGACTGTATAATGGTGAATCGGAAGAACTAGTATTAAATTACTGATTTTGAGTTTAATTAATGAATAAAGACAAGAATTTGAATGAATAATCGACAAGAATGTATAGCAGCAAGTACATCAACAATGAATTGACGGCGATCGAATGGCGACTGGTGTCGTCACTACGTTGCAGAGGGGGGAAGCAGCGTCATAAGTATTTCAACCACTAGATGGCTGTTGAGGGTCTTCTCCAATTTTCTTTTATGAAATCCTGGATTTCAACGTGCCAAGAACGAATCCGTTCTTCGGTAATATAGGCCCTTGAAATGGTTAAATTTTCTGAAGTTCTGACAGAAACTTGAGGATTCCTTTTCAGGAAGGCTTTAACCCATTTTCTCCCAGGAAGACCATTTGTGAAAGGGTTTTCCCTCCCTAATCGTCTGACTGCTGAACACTGTTGCACACTTGAGGAATGGAAACAGGAAAACCTGCCTTGGCAGTAGTGAGAATCCAATTCACCAAAATATCTTCTTCATCCTTTGTTAGCACAGATTTACGACCCATTCTTGCCTCCACCGTCGATTTACCATTCAATTTATCAATCAAGGTTCCTCTTGGGATGCCATGAGCTCTTGCTGCAGCTGCAACTGGGGTCCCTTGGCGGACGTCGTCCATTGCTCTTTGAACAACTTCTGGCTCGTACTTGGATGCTCGTTTTTGAGGAGGCATTGTGGAACCTAAAATTATTTTTAAAATCCTTCAATGTCATCATAGGCAAGGAGGATATTCGAAACCCTCTCAACATTATCTAATTATTTGTTATGGCGGATCATTCAAGTATTACTATGCTGATCCTGGGTGGTGCAAGATTAGAAATGACATGTCAGAATTAGGAACAGAACCTATCGGTATTAAGAACACCCTTTTTTCACTTGGAATAAATGATGTTGAAATTAGGTTCCTGTTAGAGGAAATCGATGAATCAACCACAGAACAAAACCTTAAGAAAACCCAAATTCATTCATATGGCTCACGACCTGTTGGGAATTATTACCTGATTTCGACAGGGTGTCGGTATTGGGAACCAACTTGATATCAGTGTCCCTGATGCCGACAGGGGCCTAACCTCCTAATCTTACAATAGAGCAATTTTAATCATGATCAACAACATTCATTTAGTTGGAATAACACAATGGTCCGAGCGATACTGCTAGTTACTAAGTGATAAACCTTAACTAGTCCACTTACTTCCTAGCCAAACTGATAAGCAGAGATGGGAAAAATATGTCTTCTTCTTTTTTTGCCAAATAGATTAAAATTCATTTGTCATTTAGGTCATTGATTTGGCCAAAAGATGTCATGGAATATGTCATTTGAAATCCCAAAATAGATTGTGTAAAAAACGATTTTTTCACAAAAACTACGATTTTTATAGTTTTGTCATCATTTTATAATTAATTTACAATATTTACACAATTATGTACACATCTATTAGGTAATGCATTAATACCGCTGTGACTTCATCTTCTGTTACGTCATCCTCATCATAATTGCGGTTGTAGAACAGCATGAGCTGCTTTCCTATATTTTCCACGGTGAGGCGGGTTCTCTTCTCCGACAGAATATATTTCAGTTTGGAGGATGCTCGTTCGACATTTACTGAAGTGATGGGTGCATATGCCATCAAGAATGCATCAGATGGCTTCCATGATTGATATAGCTCGCCGCTCTCTTTTCCGCGCAGACGTGCTTTGACAGCCTTCAGGTGATCCCAGCCGGGATCGCAGTCCAGAACAGCGTCCAGCTTCGCCTTCACCTTCCGCCCCACCACGCCAATCCACGGCAGTTCAGTGATTTCATGTACAATCTTCATTGAATTGTCTAGAGACGCGCCACACTTTTGTAGGCTGGTGATAGCAGCTGGGATGCCTCCGAAATTGTGCTTGATATATTGTAGGGAAGTCCTCAGGCCTGGGGTTTTTATCACGGTTTTTGCTTTGACAATGGAGACATCTTCTTCCAGAGAATCCAGAACCTGCAACGTGAGGAAACAATAACTGTAGTACCAATCATACATTTCATTAAAATGTAACTGCTTAATAGCCTAAATTCTAGCGTCTATGTTGAAAAAATAAAACATCTAACTTGAAAAAGTGCCATCAGGTGTCTTTGATTCAACATGATTTGTTAGTAGTTAGGTATGCTAAAATGAGTGGGTCCTTACTTTACCAATTCCTTTCTTTACTAAGAAAGTCCTTTTCTTTACTAATTGATGTGGTCAGCATAGTACGACATGGCTTCCAGCCATGTTCCCCATCGTGTCAATACTGGTTCAGGAGGAAGGTGAACTTCCGGTAGTATCTGCTTGAAGATTTCTACCCTCTTCGGGGCCTTCAGGAAGATCTCCCACACTCCTTACTCATAGTTTTGCCTTTGTTAGCAGTTACCCAAGCGTCACTTGTGGTATTAACGTGCTTTTCGAGTGGTCCATAAACTGAGCGATCGAGGAGCTGCAGTTTGTGACTGCATTGGTGGGGAGGGGGGGGGGGGGATAAAACTGTCACTCCATTTGCTTTAAAATAATCTAATGCCTCGACTGACAGGTGCGAGTCGTGATTATCTAATAACGGAAGAATTGGGCTGTTGACTGTGCTCTGGGAGTAGCGAACAAACCAAAGTAGCGGGGGAGGCGAGCAAATTTAATGAAGTTTTTTTCCACCATCCAACCTGATGGGCTGGAGTCTCCATTTGAGTTATCTGGCCCGTTTAGCACAAAATGGTCTTGGTATTCAACCCGTGGAAAAATGGAGAATGGGGGGGGGGGGGGGGGGGTCGAATTCCCTCCTCCTCCTGAAACCGCGAGAGCGAGTGTCAACAAATTCCCCCGTTCGGCTGATGTCATGCGTCCTATCTGCTTCATCCCTCGTCTGGCCACAATGCGGTCTGGTCTCTGTACAGTAGTTATTCCTGTCTCGTCCACGTTCCAAATGTCGTGAGGTCTCAACTCAAACCTTTCCATCACTGTTTTCAGGTTGGCCGAAAAATTGGTGACATTATGTCTATTGAAACTTGTCGCTCTGGCAAGACTGGTGGCCTCAGGTGTGCGAATTGAAATGGAAAAGTGTCTCTTTATAAAATAAGAAAACCAGTCAGGCCCCGTCATTTCATCACGAGTCCAGGAGGATGGCATTTTTAAACCATTTTTGTTAGCGTATTGATATGCAAATTTACGTAGCTCTTTGGGGCTCAAACCATAATAAATCTCTGCCACTTTTTTACGTACTCCACAAGCAAATATTCTTGATCGGCTGTGAACACCTGTGTACAAAAACAAAAGACACTGAACATTCTTGTCACATTCATTACAATTTAGGCACCTAGACTTATTCAAATGAGGGGGACAGAAAAAATTGAAATTTGCTAATTCAGAAGATCGGGAATTGTATTAACTAAATAAGTTACTCGAGTGCTAGAGCTGGACCCGACAGCGTAGGTCGTGTTTGTTTTCTCTCTGTGTTCTTTTCACGAAATAGTGGTGTTTCTCTCAACAATTCTGACTGAAACTGGGCAAGTGGTTTCATCAACCTTCGGTGAGTACAGCCTGCTAATCAAAAACACCAGAACTGGTCGGTTTTCTTTTCGTTTTACGAAATATTATCCGCAAATATTTCCTGTTGAATTAGAGAAAGGCTGGTTGATTGCCGTTCCAGTGACCTTGTAATTCGCGACGGTTGCCGAGTGGCGTCGAAGCTTCCCGACCTACCGTTTATCCGGACCTGTGACCTTGGAATCCACGACTTTCGACGAGTGGCGTCGGAATTTCCCGAACTATCAAATCCAAACCTAATCTATCCCTTCCAGTACTGCTTTCTCGTACTTTCGTATTGCGCCTTCAGGTTGGAGGGTATTCTCTTCTTGCCGTGCTTTCGAGCGTTGCGGGTAGTATAGCCGGCGTCGTGGGCGGAGTATATTTGACTCAGTTACCACTTTCGGCCCGCCGAAATCATGGAAGCAACAAATTCCAGGGAAAACAGTCAACTGAACTCAGCTAAATTGGATCAGATTCTTGCCAAGCTAGAAAAACTGGACACACTCGAACAAAAGATCGACAATGTCTCATCCTCTTTAAGAGACGATTTGAAGAGAGTCGATACGAAATTGGATGCACAGACAGCCCGAATTGCCCAGCTGGAGCGACAGGTGAGGAAGAGGAATCTAATTTTGATGGGGGTGGTGGAGGGGCCTCCGAGGAGCGGGAATGAAATCTCTGACGTGGCTGAGCTTATTAGGAGCAAATTAGGAGTCAACTGTGACCCAGGGGACATAGAAGATCTATACAGACTGGGCAAGCCAACTACTGGGAAGAACAGGCCGATCTGTTTTGAGGTAAAATCTCTCGGTTTAAAAAAGCAAATACTTGCAGCAAAGGGCCTACTCAGTGGCACAAATTTGTCAATCAAGGAAGATCTACCCCCCGAAGAAAGAGAAAGAAGACGGAAGTTTTGGGAATCTAAACGCTCCGACCAACCTTTCTCTTCCCCCCAAGGTCAGAGGAAACGCCCCCCCGCTTCCCCACTCGATAAGCACCCTGGAAAGAAGACCCCTTTGGGCAACACACCACCAAAAAACGGTCGCTGAAGCACCACGAGACACACGCGGTTGCAGACACGGACACGGATACGGATTTGGAACTTGACACTATTGATAAGGTTATTTTTTGGAATGTTAATGGTTCTAGAAGCTTATTTTCTTTTGATCAAAATTATATTTCCTGTAATGATATTTTATGTTTGTCTGAGACCTGGTGGCTCTGCGAGCCAGTTGTTATTCCTAAGTTTCTGAATAATTACATTATGTTGCATTCCTTCGCGAACAGGACTGGGACCAGAGGTAGAGGTAGTGGGGGACTTACGGTATGCATAAACCGTTCAGCCAAACTGCAATATGAATTAATTTCCTGCAACACACGATGGATTATTGTCGCTATAAAAGGTAAAAACGTTAGCCTGCTCATTGGCTCCTTCTACTTGCAGCCTGGATACATAACTCCGGATTCACTTGAGGAATTACATTTTGTCTTTGAGGACGTCCTATCAAGATTCCCCTCTCATACCGCCTTGTTTGGAGGTGATTTCAATATGAGAGTTGGTGAGCTGAATTCTCTTGTGGAGGAAATGCTGTTGTCGCCGCTTGCTCCTGAAAGAAGAGTACTTGACGCTACAATGTCTCCTGGTGCTCGTGACTTTGTTGACCTATTTGAATCTCACTCATTTGTTTTGCTTAATGGTCGCTCTTCTGGTGACATACCGGGTCAGTTTACTTTTTGCTCAGTGCAAGGCCGCAGTACAGTTGATCTGGTTTGGATTGGTATGGGAGGTTGCTCCAGCGTGGTGGGATTCGAGATAGGGAGCTGGTGGTTAACGGACTCAGACCATTTTCCGGCTGTGGTAAGTTTTTCGGCTGATTCTGGCGTTGAACCACAGCTGCCTGTGAGGTCACTCAAATGGGACCCAAGGTTACTCTCTCATTTTAAGGACTTGATGCTGTTCAACCCTGAAGTCTCTCGGATTGCCTTAGCTGGCGAAGATATTGACTCACTATCTGACAACCTTGTTTCTGCACTCTGGAACGCGGCAGAGAAGCTGGGTATGGTTCGGATGTCAACTGGTACAACCAACACCGGCAAAAAATGGCATGATGGTGAGTGCCGCCAAGCCAGAAGAACTCTAAAAATGTTATTGAAAGACAGCCGCCGCACCAACTTTTCAGAACCCATCCTGTCTTCTTACCTGGACTGCAAAAAGACCTACAAGAACTTAGTCAACTATAAGAAGAAAATGTACAAGTTAAATCTGACATCAGCCCTTAGCAGTGTTGGGAACCCCAAAGAGTTCTGGCATGCCATTAATCAATATCGCACTCACGCGTTCAAAACTAACCCAATCCCTCTATCAGACTGGGAAC
Source organism: Adelphocoris suturalis (assembly GCA_030762985.1). Lineage (NCBI taxonomy): Eukaryota > Metazoa > Arthropoda > Insecta > Hemiptera > Miridae > Adelphocoris > Adelphocoris suturalis. Next base: position 15,254,644 of record CM061046.1, read on the forward strand.
AATTTTACCAGGACATTTACCCTCCTCGTGTGACGGACGTAGTCTCATACACAGACGTGGGTGACCCCAACGTTGACAGGGAGATATCACTGGTCGATGTGATGGGTGCGGTCGCCAAGGCTAAATCAGGTAAGGCTGCAGGTATTGATGGAATTAGCGCTGACTTTTTTAAGGCATTACCCCAAAACTGGCTTCTATATCTGACATGCCTTTTTAATCGTATTCTTTCCTCCGAAGTCCTACCTGCATCATGGTCTCAGCTGTTGGTCACGCTTTTACCCAAGAAAGGTAGTTCCAACGATCCTTCTAACTACCGTGGTCTGGCACTCGCCTGCATTTCCCTGAAGCTCTTCACTTCCATAATCAATGAAAGGTTGGTCTGTTGGGCAGAGAGCAGAGGAGTGTTGCCGGAGAATCAGGCTGGTTTCAGGGCCGGAAGGGGATGTATTGACCACGTATTCTCTTTGACCGCAATACTTCAGATTCACCTTCGACTTCCCCGCAGAACAGTGTATGCCGTCTTTGTCGACTTCAAGCGAGCATTTGATTCCGTTCCTCACGGCCTTCTCTGGCAGAAGCTTTTCTCATACGGTATTAGTGGAAAAATAATCCGTATACTTCGATCTCTGTACTCAAAAGCTAGCTGTCAACTAAGAGTAAACGGTAAAATGTCATCCCCAATTGACCTCACGCAGGGGGTTCTACAAGGAGAAATCTGCAGCCCTCTCCTTTTCACACTGTACCTATCGGATATTGAGGACTACTTTCGCTGTAGAGGGTGTGTGGGACTCGATATAAATGGCCATAGAGACATGTTGATGTTGTTATATGCGGATGATATGGTGATCTTGGGCGACTCAGCGATAGATATAAACAAGAAAATGAAGGTGCTGAAGGCATATTGTGAGGAAAATGGTATCACGGTTAACATAAGCAAGACAAAGTTGATGTGCTTTCGGAGGTGTGGCGGAATTAAAAACCTGGCAGTGCCTGTCCGGTTTGGGAATGAGTTGGTGGAGCAGGTTACATCATACATGTATCTAGGAGTGCCCTTCTCCAGCTCTGCTGTGTTCTCTGGTGCATGTAATCATTATATAAGTCGGGCTAACTTGGCTTCAGCAGCTGCAATGAGCATCCTGGTCGGAGCGGGGGTCAATTCCTGGTCAGCACGATCCAGAGTTTTCGACGCAATGGTGAGATCTGTGCTGCTGTATGGTTCTGCTGTATGGGCGCTTCGATGGGGGGATGCTTTGGAGCGGGTTCAGGTTGGCTTCTACAAGCGCATCCTGCTGATCCCACGGAGCACTCCCAACACAGTGGTGCGCGCGGAGACTGGAGTTCAATCAATCAGCACCCTCGTACTAAGGAACGCCTTGAAATGGCTGATAAAGACCTTAAACATGCCACCCGACCGTTTGCCAGCACTATGCATGAGGCGCCTCTTCGATCTCTCCACACTACCAGCTTGTGATCCTAGGTATAACTGGGTCACAGGAGCGCCTTAGAGACTTTCGGTATGGGCCTGTCTAATGACGCTGAGCTAATGCCAGATAACAGTACTTTGAGGAGCCTCCTGACAACTCTGCCTTTTGTTTCTCGAAACATGGACCTGGAGCAGGCAACATCCTCAAGAGCCTGCCCGGACTACGGATCGGTCTTTCAGGAAACATCCCTCCAGCCTCAGAAGTACCTCTCCCAAGATTGGCCGATCTTTATTTTACGCCCTCTGGCCCAGCTGCGAATTTTTGCAAAACACGCTCCTAGGATCCTGGTCGCGGGAGTCAGGATGGACTTCCTCCCGGCACCGTGTCCAATTTGTAACTGGGGTGTCAGCGATTCTGCCTTGCATCTGGTCCTTCAGTGCCCCATGCTAAGTAGCGCCCGCCTGAAGTTCCTTCTGCCTCTGCTCGCTCTGCCTCTTTCATATGAAGAGCAGTACAGACGACTGCTAACATCCAGCGATGAAAAGGTGGCCAATAGGTTATTTTATTTTTTAAGGGAAGCCAGTGAAGTGAGATCACTAATTTTAAGTTCCTAATCAGAAGACTATATTTTATTTATTTATTTATCTGGTCCAGACTCTTCTATCTTGTATATACTGTCAATGAAATTTGCAATGGATGTTATATCTAAAAGGCAATAAAATTATCTATCTATCTATCTATCTATCTAAGTAAGTTACTCACTTTGATGAGGTGAATTGAAAGAAGTTCAACACTAGATTAATCACAAATGAAGTGAATCACTATATTTGATATAGAACTGATACTGAATGTATAAAATGCTTTAGTTTGTATATAATGTGAATATCTTGAGAGCAAGCGAGAACACCGCGCGAAGCAACAGCAAGAAGTGTAGCCGGTCTTGGGCAGCCAACCAGAGTTGAGCGGAGCAGTCCTACCAATACCGGGGAACGTAAGGAGTCAAGAGACGATCTGACAGGCAGCGTAGTTTGAAGTAGATGGCAGTGTCATGGAACGGTTGACGTCACTAGGCTTCATGGAATATGATGAAATACCCCAATATGGATTGAGACCAATCCCTATCCTGTATCTGCCCGACGTGGTGGGAAAGTGAACTAATTTGGAAAACACCTATTTGTTGACAAAATTAATTAAAAAATTAAAAGCTGGCTAGGGGAAAGGGATTCAGGAGAAAAATACAGAAATGAATTAAACGCAATAAGACAATAAGGAATGGTTCTCACTATTGATTGAAAACAATTTAGTAACAATTACACCAGGAACAAATGATTAGGTACACTCAATCAATAATTGAAGGATCAAAAGAAATGAGAGTTATTGTACTTCCCAGAACAATCAGTCAAACAAGATAACAGTACCACCTTGGCTTTCAACTAAACCCTACTTTTAAATCCCACACAATTCTCTCTAATGGTAGCCAATAACGAAATCAGAAAAAACAGAAGAATTTGGGAAATTATACAATTCTAGACACTTCAAAGAAATAAGAAAAAAATAATCCACAATAAAGTAATATAGCTAATAGTTAATGAACAGTTCATTTACCTAATTGGATGAGCTCACCCTATTCGGTAGACCCCAGTTGGGTTAGCACTAGGTAGCAGTCCTCCGATGCAACGAGGCCTGTTCGGGATGATGTAGTATACACACTGAGCACAACAGTGGACCCACCAACCCCTTCTCTGTTCTTATATTGAAGCACTTAAAACGGACAAGACAATGACTCACATAGAACAATAGTACCCTGTTCTGGACAATACTGTTTCAGCACAACTAAACGGCACACCACAACAAAACAACGAACAAAGTCTCTTTTTCCAGCCCACGCTAGGTAAAAATTCGTAAGTGTGTGAGGACACTCCGCAGATGTGACTGACTGGGAATCCTTCTCAAGGAGCAGAGGGCACTGCCGCACCCCCCCCCCCCCTTTGCCTTCTCCTCCTGGGGGAGGGGCTCCCACCCTCTTCCGACCAGGGCTGGCCATTGCCATGGCGACGGTCCTTGATGTTCCCGCTGATGGTGCCCCGTCACACTCCTTCCCCCCTAGGAAGCCGATGTCCTCATCGGCAATCTGCTGTCCTTCCTCTGTCACGGGTGGCAAAGGCATTCGGGTGGGTTGACGGGCACTTATCCAAGCCTTCTCGTATCTCCATCGTCTACATGACTGGCAGTGTGCAGGGCGGGTGTCCAGGTGTTCCATGTCAGAACAGGGACGGGGATACGCTGGGTCGTTCATCGGGGTCCGCTTACATTTCACGATGAGTCGGTTCCAGAACACCCGGCAACTATTGCATCTGAATCGGCATATCTGGCGCTTGTCCCTCAGGCAGAAGGGGCACGTTCCTACCCTAATAATCTCTTGGTCAGGAGCATCAGAGTGTGGGGCAGGCACCAGCCGGTTGGTTGAGTCTCCGGGTGCTTCTATAGCTGGTTCGGTTTGCATCGGGGCTGACAGCAATTTGAGTGGCAGCCTGATAGTCGTCACATTTTGGTCTTTCAGTTCGGTCTGTGGTTTTCGATCCTTGGTCGTTGAGTGCTTCGAAGAACTAATGCGGCTGACTTTAGCTGGGTTTGAACTAGGCTGGGTACTATCTGATTCCGAATCCGAGGAGGAAGTCTCATTGGAATCATCCTTGTTGTGCAGCTGGTCCTGATTAGTAATTTCAAGTGATGGTGCTGGAGTTGAGGTTGGTCTGAAACCATCGGCAATAGGCATGGAGTCATCAAGGGCGCTCGTGCACGGCTTGCATCTGCTGTGTAAGAACCTGCATATGACATCGCAAGTTTTCAATTTCTGAAGACATGCTGGCAACAGAGACGGTGTCGTCCTGCCTAGCAATCTCCAAATTTCTGGCCATCAGCCCCATACAGGCAAATATCACAGCTTGCTGCTCAGGCATCCCTTCGAGGTCTCCAGCCAACCCCTGTAGTGCTGCAATGGTGGAAAGGGTTTTCCGCATCCACTCAAAGCTTCCAGGCTCTAGTCCAACTTAACCTATACGTAGGGGTCTTGGAAATGCCATTGGTTTTATGAATTCTCTCTACCGTGTATTTCCTAAATTTCATAGGGTCATACGCTACCTGAAACAAAAGATATGGCCTGACTTAGTGACTAGTTTGCCTCATTAACATCACATGTGTTCTCGCTACCCTCATGAGCTCACACCCTGCTCAAATCACATATCCACCTCCCCCAAATCAGCTCAACCCATATTCGCCTCATTTTACCCAATATTATTTCCTATTTGTGAACCCTAGACTACTCCAACATGCCGATATTGACTTATTACTTGTAGGGGAGCACAAAACAAATCCAATTTTCAATCCAACAAACACTTTAATTTGATTCCCATTATTTTAGTATTCATTAATTAGTATCACATCGGTGTCGTATATTCACCATCATATCTCAATAATACACACATTTGGTCAAAAAAAAAAAAATTATATATATATATATATATATATATATATATATATATATATATATATATATATATATGTTTTAAATATTAAAAAGAAATCATGACATGGGATGACCCTCTAAAGAGTCGGGGCTCTCCCCTGGTGGATACAGGCATAATCCAGTTTCGGTCTTTGAAGAAGGTGATATCTCTTCACTAGGCTGTCCTCATCAGGGGTTTGGGCAGCATTGATCGGCGCATCCATGGTGGGTGTTCCTGTCTTCCCTGGTGAGGTATTGATATCTTCATCCTTCATGGGTACCGGCTCCTCCTCCTCCTTCTCGTCCTCATGGCTGGACCACAATTCGTCGTCTCTCTCCTCTGGTATAATGGTGGTGGTTGGCAAAACCGAGGGTCCTGGGAAAGGATAGCTAGTGACTGCTTTGTCCGGGACATTGTTCATGAAAGCCGGTTTCAACCGACTCAGATGATGCCTAGTCCTCCGACCCATGGCGTCCTCCACCTCGTAGTTTACATCGGTCGATTTACGTGTCACTGTCAAGGGTCCTACCCATGGACTCCAGAACTTTCTTATTGTTACGGAAGGGGCTGCCTGCTTGCGCACATACACCCGTCTATGGCTTCAATTACATTTGGGAATCCCATTTGGGCGAACCTTGGAGCGATAATTACCTTTTCAGCGTCGGTAAGCCACTTGACCACTGACTACAAAAAACAAGAAAAAAATTGTTAAAGATGAAATAAGAATATAATAAAAATAAATATAGCACAGATAAATGAAAATTGTGAGCAGGATGAAAAAAATAAATGGATGTTTTAAGTACCTACCTGCATCGTCATGGTAACGATCCGCTTCTATATAAACTGCATCACTATCTACAGAATCTTGAATCTCAATATTCAGACCAATACAGTCGAGTTCAGGATCTTCCTTAACTTCTCCAGTGAAGTAACCTCCTCCTGTTTTCATTCTTTCCCGTTTTTCTTTACCCAAAACCAGCTTTCTTCTGAATTTTATATTATCCCATAGTTTCCTCAACTGTGCCGTGGCCCTCTGAAAATGGTTTTAAAAAACGGATTTTCAAAAAAATGGATATAAAAAACATCCTGAATCAGTCCTTCCAGTTTTGTGGCCTGGATGGTCGCATCTCAAAAATAAAAAACAGTTGGACAGATAGGTCAGTTATGTGATTAGAATAGCAGTGTTCGTCTTCGACAGAAAGTTGAAAAATGAGATTTGTAGTTCAACAGGAAAATAACACGAGGGTAATTGTTCACTAGTACTTTGTCACCTCTCTGAAATCGTATCCCCATATTCTTCCTGTAACTTCTTCCAAACGGCATTGGACGTTTCACATCTCTCTTCATCTTTCTTCATTATTTCAATGAATTCGCTCAACATTTCGGTGAAGGCAATAGGGTCAAGCTCCTCCATAAGGGCCCTAATAATTTTTTAAATTAATTAATAAATAAATTAATTAATTTTATAAAATTTGTCGATTCGTTTATCCATGATTCGACACTAGTCACGTCATTCAGGGGCATGTACAGTCCTGAACCGTTCAGAATCGTGTAACGAGGCATACTCTCTTTGCTGTCAGGATCAATATTCTCGTCCGTATTCTCAAATTTAGAATACGCATGGAAACTACGAGGAAATGACAGATTCTTAGATGGATCCAGATTCAAGGCTTACCGTACATTTTCTGATGTTTTCCACTATTGCTTACCATACATTTCGAAGCCCCTTTTTGGGCGCTGGTTATGTGAACACTGAAGTCAACACCGTTAGAAAAAATAAATTTATTCACAATACATAGTACATAGAGGAGGGCTTGTAGAGGACTAACTACTTGTTTACAATCGCTATATATATATATATATATATATATATATATATATATATATATATATGAAGTGTTATTTTTGTCTAGTGAATAATACAGGCGAGGGTTTTTTGGATTGACCAAACTAGACTTGTGGTTTATGTTTTATTTCCCGACGTTTCCACCCAGGGTCTGGGTCCTAGTCATGGGATAATATTTCCAACAGGTGTGGAGATATTTCCAACCTCTGTTTGTTGTCAACCCCCCTAAGTATTATACACGGACTCAATCCCTTCGGCAACTCCACCCTCAGTCCCGCCTCAGCCGCTTTCTTAATAAATTTCTCCGCTTCCTCCTTGTCGTGTGTCTCTATCATCATTCCTGCACCCTCCCTCCATACCCCTCTGACCCTAATATCCGCTTCCTTGTCCCCTAACATTGTCGCTAATTTCTCTCTCACCACACGCCTACCACCCGCATCCCCTTCCCCTGGCTTGACCGCGATCCTGGCCCCCCTACCTCTCCTAACGACCTCTGACCAAGTCCCCCCTGGCGTCCCCTGCTCTCTTGAAGACTCACTCCTCTCCGTTCCGGCCCTACCTATTGCTTTCACCACCACGTCTTCCAATACTTTGGCGTTCATCTCCTCATCTCTCTCCTTTCCTACAGCCTCCCCTACCTTCTCCTCAAGCTTTTTACCCATTCCTTCCACCTGCTTCTGCAACCTCTCCGTCCCCACCCCCACACTCTTTTTCACATTTTCCACTCCTTTCCTTATTTCCTCTACCACCTCCTGCTCGATTCTAGGACCCGTTCTACTCGCCTTATCGCTCATCGCGTCCAACTTGGCTTTCAGTCGTTTTTCAACCTCCTCAACCCCTTTCTTTTGCTCTCCTATCATCCTCATCAACATTTCCACGTCCTCCTTTCTCTTCCTCTCCATCTTCTCCACCATCCTCCCAATTGCCTCCTCTATCCTACTCCCCACATCCAAGCCCAACCTTGCATCTAGTTTGTCTAACAAGGCCGACTCGGTTCCCTCCATCTTCCTCACCGCAATACTTAACCTCTCCTCCAAACTAGCCACTCTCCCCGCAAGTCTTGCTGAACGCTCAAATTCAGCCTTCGCCACCCCCACGCTCTCCTTAATCATCGTTAACCGCTTCTCAAAGTAGCCCCCATGCTTCTCCTTCGAAAAGTTGGTCGTGGCGTAGGTTTCGATTTCTTTCAGCGCCTGTACGATCTTCCCTTCCTCCCTATTCCAAAGCTCAAGGTTGACCACCTTGAGGTCCGGAGACCCCAAGGAGTTCAACCTCCGCCTCCCCTTCCTAGCCGTCCCCCCAACCTCTCCGCTCCCCACGTCCTCCACCACCTTCTCCTCGTTCACACTCCCACTCTCAGCTTTACTTTCTGTTTTTGGGGCGTTGGTCACCCCAGTCGCACCTAACACGTTAGACTTGTTACTTTTGTTTGTGGTGCTCATGTTGAATTTATTTAATTTACCCTCCTACTCACTACTTGTGTATGTTGTTATGTATGTGTGACTACCGGCCCCATACGGAGACCCGTCCCCGACCGAACCGACCCAGAGCCCCCCCTTCCGGATATTGATTATAGCCTCTTCGATGTGACTGCTACCTGCTACCAAACCCCAGAGCCACCCGAAAGAGGCCTGGGTTCGAGTCTGGCAACAGCCACCCGTTGCGGGACAAAGAGGGGCCCCCATCCTACCCAGCAGGGCCACGTCCGGTCGCCAACCGGCACTACTAGATAGGACGAGATTATACATAGGGCAGCTCTCGTTTGCTGGCTAGGCACGACAGGCCCCTGTACTATCTGGCGCCACAGGTGTGTTACCCCTGGTCTCCTCCCTCCGCATTCCGAGGGCCCCGTTCAGGGGAGATGAAGCCAGCCAATCGGAGACGAGAATCCGAAGGCCAGCAGTGCGTGTATATTGTGTGTGTTAGTTGTGTTGTATGTGTTATGTGTGTAAAAGAAAAAACAGGAGAAACAGGAAAAAACATGAAAAATCCAAAAATTTGAAAAAATAAACCCGAAGGCCTCGTCGGTGCGTGTCGGCAAGCGACCGCTTTGACGAGTCCTCCGGGTGATGAGTGTTGGGCGTGGTGTAAGTACTGGACTAGGCAACAGTAGGGACGTCACCCCTAGCACTGCACGCCACAGTGCCGCCTTACTGCCGGGGACCGCACACAACCCCCCAGGAACCGTGCTTCCTGTCACGGGCCCAGAGAGCCATGAACGCCCCCCCTAGTTTTTAGAGACATTTCGGTCTCTAGGCATAGAAGGAGAGCTCACAAAGTTTGTTTGTTTGTTTGACTGTGTTTATTTAATAATGTGATACAATTAGGACCTAGCGGTCCTCTCTTACATTATACCACAAAAAATAATATAGTTATTTCTAGTCATAAAAGTCTGGCTTCAAGCATACTTAAATTTATGTGAGTGTGTTGCAGTGCATCATACTAAATTAAAAAAAAAAACTTAGAATACAAGAGTTGATAAATAATACAAATTATACAACTTGTGACATACTTTAGTAAAAATATACAATATATAAGTGGAAGTGATCTGAATACTCGGCTTTTCATTCTATTGGTTTATACAGTTTCAATAATTTGGTTTAAAATCTTGTTTGAAGGTTGCTACTGAATTCTGTGTCTGGAAGAGTTCGGGATTTTCATTAAAAATTTTTACGGCTTGTACATGAAAAGACTTGGCAAATGCTTCTGTTCTATGTTTAGGAATCTGAAGTAAATGTATACCTCCTCTCGTTGAGAACGAGTGTATGCTCGACATTAGTTCAAATTTACAATTTAAATACGCAGGATTACTGAATTTAAGGATCTTGAACAACATTAAGCCTATTCTAAAAATTCTCCATTCTTTAACTTTCAACCAACCTATTCTTTCGTAATAGGGGGTTACATGATCATAAATGGGGAAATTGAATATGAATCGCATGCAAGCGTTTTGAGCTCGCTGTAGTCTCCGGGTGTTTTCACTAGACAAATCGCAATATGCTATAGCGGCGTAATCTATTATAGGAAATAAAAGAGATTGTACTAATTTAGCTTTAACATCCTGCGGTATATGATATGCTAGTCGTCGAAATTGATACAGTCCTTTGAAAACTTTATTACATACATTTGTAACCTGTTCAGTCCATTTTAAATTGCAGTCAACAATAAGACCTAAATTCCTGACGGAGTTTTCAAAGTTCAGCGGAGTTGAGTCAACCATCACTGAAGGGATCGCGAGAAGGTTTATTTTGTTGATGAGAGAACTATTTCCCACAAGTATGACTTTACATTTATTAGGATTGATTTTTAATCCGTGATTTTTACACCAAGTTACTAATCTTGAAATATCCTCATTCATCCTATTGATTCCGCTTTCGATATCTTTGTATTCAACTTGTAAAAATAACTGTAGATCATCAGCGTAAAGCTGATAATCACATTCTCGAAAATTACTTGAAATACGATTAATATATAAAATGAAAATCAGCGCTGATACAACGGAGCCATGCGGGATCCCGACTTTATTTGGGCACCAATTTGACTCGGAGCCGTCACGGGTTTTTACTTTTTGCAACCTGTTCTCCAGTAACGACTCAAACCATCTTACAAGATTATCAGACAAATTCACTGAACGCAAAATACACACTATTAATTCACGACTTAACGAATCGAAAGCCCGGGCGAAATCTATTAGGCACAATAATTTTTCTGCAATCCATTCCCGACCTTACTTCATCCAAAACTCGTATCAGTGCGGTTTCTGTACTGTTACCAGCTTGGAACCCAGCCTGATATGGATCGATAACATTTTGACCGTTTATGAATTCAGATAATTTATCATAAACACACAGGTCTAAGATTTTGCCAAATACACATAAATTGTTTATGGACCTAAAATCCTTAAGACTTTCCGGGTTCGGGACTTTATTCAAGGGTAGCACAAGGGAGAGTTTCCACATAGTAGGGTACATGGCAGATTTCAATGAAAACGTAAAAATGTGACTTAAAATTGGGGAACAACAATCATCTTCAGGAAATCAACGGGTACCCCGTCATGACCAACAGCCCCAGATTTAATCTTCATAATAGCTCTTTCTACAGATTTCGCATCAATTTCGGTAATAAGTAAGACCGGATTATCCGGGTTAGCTAAATTGTTATAAAATTGTTTAATTTCGTCGCTTACTGATAAATCCGAATCCAAGCAAAAATGCTGGTTCAATAAATTTAAATCGAGCTCCGAAGTGTCAGCCATGACAGACCTCCCGCCTATCCCCTGATTGCGTATTATTTTCCAAAATTCACGAGGCTTTAATTTTAGCGAAAATAAGTTCCTGAAGTGCCTATTTTTTGCATTACGTAACATTTGCTTAGCTTTATTTCTGAATTTACAATATCTAATCTTATTCTCTTCAGAACGATCCTTAAGGAATTTTTTATATGCTACATCTCGTTTTCTAAACAACTCGCGAATCGTATCGTCAATCCACGGTGCAGGAGATCGGCGAACTTTGACCTCAACTAATGGCATATGCTTATCAATTAGTGGTTTTATTATTTCAGTAAATTTCTCAACTTTCAAATCCAAACTATTTTCAGTATGTACAACATCCAAATCAATCGATTCCATGTCTAATTGTAAATTATTTATATCCAGATCCCTTTTATTACGAATGAATATTTTCTTCTTTTTATATCTTTCAAGTTTATTCAAGAAACTCAGACCAATGAGCCATCAATGATTCTATGTTAACATGCGCTAATTTCACGCATTTTAAATTACATTCTAATAAAGATGTTAAGTTTTCAGACATAGTAACAAAATAAAAAAATTAAACTAAATTAAAATATTCCCTTCTAAAATTCAAAGTGATACTAAAATTCATTGATTATTTGTCGTATACATCTTAGCGCTTGCATTGGCCCGAGCATCCAAACCCTTTTCAAATTGTTGCAGGGCTATCAGTGATTTAATCATTTTCGGCTTTGAGTCGGGAGTGTCGTCCTTCCTTATGTAGATATGTCCGTTTTTAACCCAGACGAATTGGAAGTTTTTACGAGTTTTAAAATCCTTGCATGATTTCAGCAGCTTCCTGTTGTAGTAGGTCAGACAGTTGTTTACATAAATCTTGACGACCGAGTTGTAAAATCCTTCATCTTACGAGCTGCACTGTAGAATTGTTGCTTATCTAACTTTCGAACGAAAGTTACTACTAACAGTCCAGAGAAGCCCGAATTGGGTTTGATCTTATACAAGTCATCAATCATAGAATGAGAAACAGGGAAGTTAATTGCATCGCCAATCTTCATAATTATGCCCATTGCGTCCTCCGCCTCGTTGGACGGGTATCCACAAATTTCGACGGTTTTCTCCAGGTTTTTTTGCTCAACATCATTAGCTATCTCACGGTTTTCGCTCATCTCTTTTGTTAAAGAGGAATGATTACCGGCAATCACTTCAATATTTTCCCTGAGTAAACAAACTTCTCCTTCAACCTTAGCTATGTTGTTTCTGTTGACTTCGATATCAGAGTAATAACGTTCCAGCTGTTCTTTGATCTCTTTGATATCGGACGCCTGATCGTCTACTTTTGTCTTCAAAAAGTTATTTGATCCTTGAACTTCATCCTTAATCGCCTCAATCGCTTCGAGCAGGGCCTGATAACGATCAGAATCGGACGTTGCCTCAGATAACCTCGATTTCCTTTTATTTTTTAAGCACTGCGAGCACGTGAAATTTTTATTTTCACTCACCATAAATTTGTAGTCCTCCTTAGCGAGATTAACACAGGCGATATGGAAAACAACGTCACAAGTTGTACATGACACTCTAAACGCATTATGCGAGAATCCATTTGCACAAACACCACACTTTGCCATTGTTTATAAACGAGCACAGATAACACGTCCTCACTCGACGGGAGCTGGAGACTGACTGACAAAGTGAGATCCTCCACAGACCCCTTGGTCACAGATGTGACAGCCAGCGCCGAATCAGCACCCGGCTAAGTCACAAGTGGGCAAGAATCACACATGCGACAGCCAGCGCCGAATCAGCACCCGGCTAGGAGCCTGCCTGTAAGGCATGCCTAAGCCAACAGTCTCCTCCTTCCGCCGATCAACAACTACCCCTAGCCAATGCGGACAGGACATCATTAACCCCACCGGCCAGCCTAGATCAATCTAACCTGATCGTCGGGTGCAGCGTAGTGTGCAGTCTATAAAAGTCTGCTTCTGCAGGAAGAGACCATTTACTCCAGTACCTTTTTGAGCCAGCAAGAAAGCCTCAAGCCACATAGCAGCAGGAGACCTATCTCACCAACCCCCAAGACCTGAAGGTAACAGGCCCCGAATGAGAGACACCTAACGAAGTAGGCATCCTCACTCTACCACTTTACTATGCAGAGGGTTGCCCCAATGCACAGTCGGTTGTGGTCACTCATGGTGGCGTCTCGATACATACAGCGATGCTACATCGATGTGAGATAGCGGTGCCCACCCCTCAATCAATGTGAGATAGCGGTGCTATACGTAAACGAGACTATTCGAGGAGCAGTGTCTTCATTACAGCACTGTAGGGGCCCTTCTACAGTACCGAATGCATACAGACTTTGGAGGCTGCTCGCCCCAGGTTTTTAAGGGTTTCCCTTCCCTGGTTTGGGGTTTTCCTTCCCTTTGAGCGGTGTCTTAAGAGCATTGCAGCAATACAGCATGGCAAGCCACACTGCATGCCGCACATATACAGACTATGCGAGGTCGCTCTCCCCAGGTGTTTGAGGGTTATCCGTCCCTTGCGGATATTTTTTAGAGAGGTCAACGGCATCTTGTGACGTCCTTAGCTGTGTGGCGATAATTTGATAGTGCGGTGAAGTTGAGGTTCCGTTGGCGAAGCTTGTCGAACTTCTTGGGTTTCATTGAATAGACAGTGGCTGGCTGAGTGGCGACGAAATGCCAATGGTCGTGAAGAAGGTGGGTCTCAATGCTTTTGTGGGCTGGGTGAGGATGAGACAAGGTGCCGAAGGTGGTGACGCCGATCCCCTTGCTTTGGAGCAAGGTGTGGAGTGGCGGGGGGAGGCGCCAGGGGAAACGCTGGAGTGCATCGCGGAAAGGCCCGATGGCGTGTTCTATGAGTGGGTTGGTGATGGTGTCGCGGTGGACGGTGGCGGCCAGAGCGTCAACGACCGCTTGGAATGCCATGAATAAGATGGTGGGGTGGCAAGTGACACGTTTTGTCGAAAACATAGACTCGAGTGCCGATCTTGTTAGCGACTGTGAGGGCGAGGTTGCGGTGATTGGTGATTGAAGCCTCGGCGATTTTGATCTTGATTGGGATGAGGTCGTCGCCGGACATGATGCTTGTGACGGTGGGGGTGGGGCGTGGAAGAGGCGGCGATGATGTTCGAGTTGGGAAGTTTGGGAGCAATTTCAAGATACTGGGGGAACAGTCAATAAGGGGCGCAGATTGGATGGGAGACTCGAATGAGACCTCGGATGAAGACGTTTGCCTTGGTTGTGGCCTTGACGCCCTCTTGGACTCCTTCAGGGTTTTGCCAGAAGCTGATGTTGAGCCGTGGATGATTAGTGTAAGGAATTGGGCTCTTGATGATGGGGTTGAGGTAGCCCAGGTCGGCGACGAGTACGTTGGATTGGAGAAGGAAGGGTCCGCCGACCGTGACGCAAGCGTAACCTGGCGTGGAACTGATATTGGCGGCCGTGAGTGTGATATCGGCGGGAGTCCAGGCGAGTTCGCAGGTGATTGGAGCCTTATTTGCGTATGAGGTGGGAAACACGACAGCCTCCAAACTCAGGAGTTCGTCGTCGCGGAAGTGGGAAGTGATGACGCGGACGGGATCGAGGGCGGCGACGGTGGTGGAGGCGATTTTTGTTTCGGTGCCGGTGAGTCCATAATACTTGAAAATGAATGGTTGGGTTACACTAGCAGAGCGGGGTCCCACGCTCGGACTGACGGGGAGCGGAGGAGCCGGGGGAAGCGCCTGAGAGTCGAGAATAACGCGGTCAGTAGAAGGGAGAGGGTTAGGACTAGCGCTGCTAGACGGCAGGAGCGAACTAATCCCATTGATGATTTCTGGAGCTAGGGAGGCGGCGGCTGAAGCTATTGGCAGAATGGACATGGTTGAAAAGGGTAGTTGCAAAACACCCTATATCGGCGCATGGGTCGATGGTGAATCCTTGGTTTATACCCTTGAGGGCAATCCCAGCGCCCAGTACACTCAACCTTTCCGCGCCTTGGACTGGCTCCAGATCCAGCGTATAGTTGGCCCTCGCTTCACTCTCACAGTCACCGTCTTGGAGTCTTGGTGTTCCGTGCATTCACTTATCATCACCCGTGGCACTCTCCCCACCACTTCCACTGTCGAATTCTCCACGCCTGATTCTGTCGCCCTACCCTCACCCCACGATTTGGAAATACCGCTCCGCTCTCGCCTGGTTCCCACCGAGGTCTACAAAGCCATCTTCAATTACGTCCGAGCCGTTCGTACCTTCCGCGTCACTGATCCAGCAGGTTACATTCGAACCCAACGCGGTAAACCGGAATACGACTGGGTCGATTCTTCAGCTTGGGACCAGCTCGCCCACTTCGCTCTCAACACCAGCACTGCCTGCCCTTGGGCTCATTACGGGCTTTTCGCCTCCCTGTTCGACCGCCTTCTCCATTATGCCCACCAACATGCCCTCAGGCTCACATCCATCGCCGGCTTCTTATGGACTCCGGTTCACGCCACCTTAACCACTTTGCGTTTTCGCCTCCCCGTAATCGCTCTGCGATTTTACTCCAGAGAGCTCGGCAATGTCTCCTCATCCCACGCCTTCCCATCACCAAGCATTTGGCTGCCTCCGGTCAAAACCCCAAACCTCCTCTCCCACTTTTTTGGGCGCCTCGGAGCAGTGTCTTCATTACACCGTGTCTTCATTACAGGGGCCCTTCTACAGTACCGAATGCATACAGACTTTGGAGGCTGTTCGCCCCAGGTTTTTAAGGGTTTCCCTTCCCTGGTTTGGGGTTTTCCTTCCCTTTGAGCGGTGTCTTAAGAGCATTGCAGCAATACGCATGGCAAGCCACACTGCATGCCGCACATATACAGACTATGCGAGGCCGCTCGCCCCAGGTGTTTGAGGGTTATCCGTCCCTTGCGGATATTTTTTATACAGGTCACCTTCCTCTTTGAGCAGTGTCTTAAGGACGTTGCAGCGATACAGCAGAGCAAGCCCTACTGACCGCCACACATATCCAGACTATACGAGGCCGCTCGCCCCAGGTGTTTGAGGGTTATCCGTCCCTTGCGGATATTTTTTATACAGGTCACCTTCCTCTTTGAGCAGTGTCTTAAGGACGTTGCAGCGATACAGCAGAGCAAGCCCTACTGACCGCCACACATATCCAGACTATACGAGGCCGCTCGCCCCAGGTGTTTAAGGGTATCCTTCCCTGAGCGGTGTCTTAAGGTCGTTGCAGCAATACAGCAGAGCAAGCCCCACTGCATGCCACACATATACAGACTATACGAGGCCGCTCGCCCCAGGTGTTTGAGGGTTATCCTTCCCTTGAGGATATTTTTTATAGAGGTAACCTTCCTCTGGCTAGGAGTGCTACATTAAACCATCCGCATGTTCGCCAAACATGTCTAAGGGCATGAATCAATTAGCTCCTACAGAAGGTCCCCAGTTCCGGTGGTGCACTTAAGAAAGTCTTGCACTGTGTTTCCCCTGGTGGGGTACACTTTGTTTCCCCCCGGGGATGATGGTTAATATTTGGGTGTTTTCTAACTGTGTTGGTAAGGGTTCCACGTAGTACAAGTCGAAATTTTCCGGATCCACAATGGGTATATCTAAGAAGTAAACGATTTCGCTACTTCCCACAAAACATTGGACTTCAATGTAGGATTGAATTTCAAACAGGGCTTTATTTGTGTAATCTAGGAACGTATTGCCGTAGAATTTTGACAATTTTTGTAATTCGGTGAAGAGTTCCCGAGAGTCAACTATGCTAGGATGTAATTTTCCTAGTTTGCAAAATGTGAGTGAGTTTTCGATGTCTTGCAGAGCACTTAGAAGTAGATTGAGGAGTGTTTGTAGGTGTTCTAACGTAGTGGTAATTGCGTTGACTCGTCTTAACTCCAAGTTTATATGCTTGAGATGTCTCAGTTCTTTGATAATCTCGCGGTTATTATGAACTATGGTATCTATGGTTTTGTTAAAATTCTCAAATATTGCTTGGTTGATAGAATACTGTGAGTTTATTTGCTCCTGAAGGTCTTGCTTGTTCGATAAATGGTTCAGGATTTTATTATTATCGAGTCAAAAAGCCGTCCTAAGCAAATATAAATGAACAAGTCGAGAACCATAATAAGTTTAGAACGCAAGTCTAACGTTAATAAACCAAAGACGAGCACTTACCGCAGTAGTTGGGGCTTGATGGTGAATTATACACAACACACAGTTCGTATAACTTGATTGAACCTATATATTTGATAACACAACAAAATATAGACTCGATTAATCACTTTAAGCGAGGATATACTGAGAAGAATGAATGAATGAATGAATGAAAACATGCTTCATTTATAATCATGACAGTAGTTATACTTAAATCAACAATACATGTAATAATCATGGTTGCAAAGACCGTCTGATGAGTATATACTGAGATGCAATTTTATACAAAGATTGATCAAAAGAGAGCTTTGTCTAACAGGGATAAAACCGAGGCATGGGTGCAATGGCGTCCGAGAGCAGAATGAACGAGGAGGGGAGATTAGTCCAATGGCGAATCTCACTACTGTCCAGTGTAGCCACAAAGATCAAGCATAGAGCATCATAATAATTACACGAACTAGTTAAACATGTAGATATACAGAATAGATCCTTGAAACAATATTAAGATGCTCGTGGCCGACATTAAAGTCCAGGGAGTTTGGGATAGGGCGAGGCCAGCGTTTTTTGACACACGCATTATAAATGCTGACGCTGCCTCGTACCTTTCCCAAACGTGGGACTCAACGGCACAGTCTGCAGCAAGAAAAAAACATGAAAAATATGACAGAGCAGCTGAGCACCTTCGAGGTTCGTTCACGCCACTTATTTGTTCGTGCGACGGAGCAGTCCATCGGGAGTATGCAATATTTCTCAAAAGAATGGCAAGTACGCTAGCTGAGAAGTGGGGCAAGCCGTACACCCAGGTGTTAGGGTGGGTTAAGGTACGAACCCAAGTATCAATAATCAGAGCTGTGTCTCTTCGACTAAGGGGCACAAGGAAGGTTATTAGATCGCTTGGGTTGGAGGACGGAGCAGGAATTCCCTACATGGAAGACTGAAGAGAAGAGGGATTTCGAAACAAAGAAAAAAAATCACGTGAAGAAAACCTCCCTGCCACGATAAACCCAAAACTCAAATAAAATACGTTTTCATATTAAGATCAGATTACACATTTATGTGTATTAATTATGAGCAATACTAAATATCATCCTATTGGATTCATAAACATGGAGTTTACAACAGGACACGTATCATAACTTATTTGTGGTCTAGGTTGCATGGAATGAAGTTCCATGCATCACGAAAGTGTCTCATTTGGAGACTCTACTTTAACAATTATATTTCTCCTCATCACGGGCGTCTAAATTACCAGTGATGAATTTTACTATCGTGCCTAGCCCGTTAATCAGTCCCCGTTTAGATCTAGTTTTGGGTGGAGTTATTACGATATTGTCTAGTTTCTGATCTATAAGTCTGAAGGTATGATTTACGGTGGCTGTGAGCATCATTGTTTTTTGACGGTGTGAGAACTGTTGTGGAATTTTTTGAGGGTTTCGTTGTAATTTATTCTCAGGAGGTTGAGTTGATCCATAATTTGGCTGAGGTCGTAATAGTGTGAAAGGGTGTGGTAGCCTTTGACAATTTTTGCAGGTTTCATGTTCACTGCAATGAGCCCAGGGTTTGATGTTACATCGATAATCTCGATTCCGTACGTCGCCATGAGAAAAAGGGGGAGAACGACCCTGAAACAATGAAAATTGATTAGGCGTTTTTAGGACAGTGAACCTTTTAAAATTTCGGAACACATTTGTTCTCGAAGTTGGGGGATGTCTTTTTGTTCGAAAGACAGGGTTTCTTTATGTGTCAGTTTTTTAGCGAATTGGCACATAAACAGTCATCGGAATTTTCTTGTTGGGGAACAGTCCTTAGAAGGGTAGTTTTCCAGTTTTCTGAATCGAGCATAACACTCTTTTCTCAAGGTATTCGAAAGCCAGGTAAGATTGAATGTTCTCGAGGATTTCGATTGCGATTTTGTTTGCTGTTCCTAGTTTGAGCTTGTTTTCAGAAAGGGAGTCTAGGTACCTGATTTCTTTCTCCTTAACGTCTACCATGACTAAAGACCAATGGTTGTTTTCGTGGATCGGGAAGATAATAAAGTCTTTTCCGAATATGTCGGACCTACTCGTGAATTTTCTTACTCTATCGTATCCTCCAGATTTCAGTTAAGGGTAAAGGAAGGTGTTGAAGCAATGGGTAGAGGGTAGATTTCTGTTATTGCGACTCCTTTCGTCCAAGAGTTCCATATAGAATTTATGATCATATCATCGACCCAGTTTCCTGGTTTCAAGGTAAGAAGATTTTGTCTTGTTATTTTTAAACCGTATTTATGGGCAAGAGTTTCGGATGGTGGTGCTTGATCATCCCAAGCCTGTTGCACGTTAGTTTGATAGAACTTTCGTGGGGGTTTAATGTTTGACAGGTGGATCTTTTCTTTAGTATTGTGGTGCCTAGGGTGGATGAGAGCTGTTTTGAGAATTGGGTCGATTGTTTTTACTTCCTCTTTCTTAAATTTCGTTTCGATTTATTTTGTCTTTTGACGGTTTTCACGAATACTTCGGAAGGTATATCAGGTGGGTCTTGTCTGCCTGCGTTCTTGGCGTTAATGATTTTCTCTTTGTGCTCTTCGAATTTATTTGAAAGGTGGACGTATAAGGTTTTAACTTTTTCTTTGTGTTGATTAAGGTACTCGTTAACTATTACTTTGTCTAGATCGACTTCTAATAGTGGTCGATTGTTCACATGACCGTAGAGGATTTTGAAAGGGGTTAGTTTGGATACGAAGTGAATCGTATTATTGTAAGCAATGATTGCGTAATTCATTTTGGTCCGTGTATTGGAGTTTTTAAACGTTTCTTGGTCGTTGAGCAACCTCATATGTTCTACCAGGGTTGAATGGAACCTTTCTATGAGCCCGTTGGATTCCGGGTGTTGGGACGAGATGAAATGGACATTAATTTTGTGTAAGTTCATTAGTTCTTTGATCAGGTTACTCTGGAATTCAGCTCCATTGTCTGCGACTATGGACTGGGGTAGACCATGATGAGGGAAAAATTTCATGAGGCTGTTGACTATTTCGACGCTTGAAGAGGAATTTCAAGGTGTCGATTACGGTGAGGAATTTTGAGTTCTCTATTGTAAATTTGTCTATGTGTAACGTTTCGAGAGGGCGCGAGGCAGTGGGAGTGATGTTATATTTGACCTTGAGTGGGGATCTTTCGTATTTGCATTTGAGACATGTCTCACAGTTATTTATGATCCTTTGGATGGATGTTTTGAGGTTAGGCCAGTAGAATTCGCGTTTTATCCTCTCATAGGTTTCTTCGATACCTCGATGGTCTGTAATTCCATCGTGGAGTTTTTTGATCAGTTCATTTTGTTCCTTTTCGGTTTGTACGTCTATCAATCTTTTCGTGTATTTGGTTATGTTAATCTCCGAGTGCGCGAATTGAGTTGAAACTATTCTCGTGAATTGTTCATAAGCGTCTGTCTCGAAGTAAATGCCGTACTTTAATTTTGGGTGGATATATTCTTTGATGAAATTAGTTGTTTCTGATTCGAATTTTGTTTCATCAATAAGTACTGTCATTCGAGTCCTATTACCAAAGAGTTTTTCTATGTTCACGGGTTTTTGTACGGGACGTTTTTTTGTTGTATAGATAATTTGGTTTAAGCATACGTTGACAGGTTGATCTCTGATTGGTACAGTCGCAACAGTGTTTCCCATAAAGTTTGAATGCACAGTGTGTTCCGAGAGGTTAGTTTCGTCTGAGTGGATGGATAGTTTGTCTTCAGAGTCGGCGTTCACGATCACTGAGTCAGTTGCGTTATGTTCTATAGTTGTATGTAGGGCGTTCAGAGTAGGGTGCTGGGTATTTAAATCTTGCAATTGGACTCGGGATAATGCATCAGCGTTAGTATTGAACGCTCCCTTTTTATAGATTATTGCAAAATCGTGCGCTTGAAGTTTGGTTTTCCAAGCGAAAAGCCTAGAACTGGGTTCTTTATGTGAAAATAACCACTGCAAGGGGCGGTGCGCGGTGGTCGGTGAAGATCGTGAATCTTCTCCCGAACAAATAGGGTCGGAAGTAGCCTACTGCCCAGACTATTGCTAGTAGTTCTTTTTCTATAGACGAATATTTCTGTTCACTCTGGTTGAGAGTTCGGCTCGCAAAGGCTATCGGTAAAGCTGCGTCGTTTGTTACTTGACTTGGTACTGCTCCTAAGGCTACATTGCTGGCATCTGTTGTAAGCCGAAAAGTTTTGGAAAAATCAGGATATTGGAGTATTGGGTTATTGCATAATAGGGTTTTACACGTTTCGAAACATTGTTGGTATTCGGGATCCGATGTATTGATTTTGACACCTTTTTTCAGGCACTTTGTCATTGGTTTTGTTAGGTGAGCGAAACCTTTGATGAATTTTCTATAGTATCCTAACAAACCAAGAAATCCTTTGAATTCTTTACTAGTTTTGGGAATGGGGTAGTTTTGTATTGCTTTAATTTTGTCCGGATTTGGTTTTACTCCGTCCGGCGTGACAATGTGACCTAGGTAACAAACCTCTCGTCTCAAGAAGTCGTTTTTATCCAACTGTACCTTGAGGTTAGCTGATCGAAGGCGTTTGAAGACTGATTCTAACCGATGTATGTGTTCTTGTAGGCTAGTACTGAATACTATTATGTCATCTAGATATACGCAACAGTATTCATTTGCAATACCACGTAATATATTGTCCATTA
Organism: Adelphocoris suturalis; assembly: GCA_030762985.1. Taxonomy (NCBI): domain Eukaryota; kingdom Metazoa; phylum Arthropoda; class Insecta; order Hemiptera; family Miridae; genus Adelphocoris; species Adelphocoris suturalis. The sequence continues at coordinate 15,276,493 of CM061046.1, forward strand.
CGCGTTGGAATGTGCTGGGTGCATTCATCAATCCAAAGGGGACGCGTGTCCATTCTAAATGACGTGTGGGGGTACTGAAAGCTGTTTGGCTGATGCTACTGGGGTCCATTTCTATTTGGTGAAAGGAGGATTTTAAATCAATTGTACTGAAATATTGGCATCTTCCCAATCATCCAATAGTTCTGCAATTTGAGGAAGGGGGTATTTATCTTCTATTGTTTTTTATTTAACTTGCGATAATCTACAACGATTCGGAATTTTTGTTTTCCACTGTTGTCTTGTTTTTTGGGAACTATCCAGATGGGGGCATTCCAAGGGCTTTGAGAATTTCGAACTATCCCTTGTTGGAGTAATTCTTCCATTTGTTTGTCGAGTTCATTCAAATGTACTTCGGGGAATCTATAATTTTTCGTGTACACTGGTATTTCGTCGGTAGTGCGGATGACGTGTTTAACATTATTGGTGAAACTAAGGGGGGTGCCTTCTTGATGAAAAATGTCTGCGTATTTAGTGACTAATTTAGATATCGCGAGTTTTTCTTCCTCGTTCATGTGGTCGAGGCGAAGTTGGCCTAAATCGAATTTGAATGTTGATCTGTCAAAATGGTTTAGGTTTGGGTTTGAGACGGGTTTTTGGGTTTGGAAGTCAGTATTTTGAAGGTCGACCTCCTCGGCTAATATGGGGGTGGCCTGTGTGAATTGGAAGGGGGTTTCGCCGGAGTTTAATACTTGGGCGTAAGCATCATAATTTTCAACTTTAACTAGGCATTGGGGAATTTCCACGGGTCCTATTTTTTGATAGGGTATGATTGCGTCTCCATTTTCTATGTTATTGATTATCAGTTTCACCTGCTGAACACTTCTGCTATCGATGGTGTATGTTTCGTTGATTTCTAAATTTAGATATCGCAACGGGAGGTTCACGTGAGGGGTTTGAAAAACTTTATTTCTAATGCTTAAGTTATCTAGGTTATCAATACCGATCAGGAGATCGAACCTAGAATGGAATGGGAATAGGTGGAATTTTAAGTTTAAACCCTTTTCACGAAGTAGTTCGTCGCACAGGACCATGGCACTTGAAGTAACCAAGGAGGTTCCGTGGACAGTTGTAACTGAAAAAGGTTCATTGTCTGTTTTGATGGAAAAGTATTTTTTTACTATGAACGGGTTAACAAAGCTGGCCGAGCTCCCTGTGTCTACGAGGATTTTTAGATTTAATTTGGGTAGTATGATATAGGGGAGCTTGTTGATCAGCTTAAAGTTTAAGTTCATGAGGTTGGAGGCGAGGGTCTTCTAAAAAAGGAGTTTCGTCTTTCAGTCATCAAATACAATCATAAAACATACATTTCTTTTAACTTTTTTTTTTTTTTTTTTTTTTTAATACAAATTTACAACAGATAAACGAAGTTTACAGGAGAGGCTCCCTGGAGGTGAGGGTATCTTTTTCCAAGTTTCATTAGAACCTGCCTGCACTTTTGAAGTGCAGGAGGTTTTTTAGAAGAGATTTCCTCGCTGAATGCCTCTTCTATATCTTCCTTGATCGGAGTTAAATTCCATTTGTATCTGGATTTCCCTCCCACGCTTCTTGCGTATTTTCTAATACGAGTTGGGGTATTTCCCCTTATATCGTATTCTAAATCTTCTTCGTCGCTCAACTGTGTTGGTGTCCTTGGCGGTGAACTCTCCGAATCTGTTACTTGGGAGGGTCCAGGTTCCTGGGAAGGCTCAGGTTCATCCGAGGGCCTAGATCCATCTTCTTCGTCAAAACCAATCTCCATTTCGTCGAGGGACATATTTCGGTATTTGTTTATGTCTCCCCTGTCCAACGCCCACATCAGCTTTGAAACCCTTCCCAGGTGTATAGAGGCTGCAGGCTTTCTATATGATTCAAAATGAGTCTGGACGCTGTGTCCCACAACTTCTGACAGCGGTCTTAAATCCTCTTCCTGAAGATTAATGTATTGGGCAGCGACTGTAAATGTCCTTTTAGGAGTCGAGGTGTGGCAGCACCACACTTTCTTGCGAATTCCCTTCAAATTTCAGTTCCTTGTAAAATCCCAATACCTGTGTGAATAGGTATGGGTTTTTGGCTGGTATACCCGCTATTTCTCTCTTAGATGACATAAGTTCAACAACCTGGCAGTCTTGCTTATGCACCAATAGAGAAACCACCTTGCTTCTCTTCCCCCGAAGCGATATTCTTTTGAACGACTCCGACATTGCTTTTTCGCTTTCAGTTAACAGACTATAACCATAATTGTTCTTATCTATTTCTTTTGATGTTTTCCACTGCTCTACTGTTATATATGCGATTTTCGCTACTCGGCGACTATTGAATACCCACCACCTCAAAAATAAAGCTTGGATGAGGGCCACATAGGCTTCGGATGAAAACGATGTGGCCAGGGAGTTGGAGGCTTGTGTGATTGTTTGAAGAATGTACTCATTTAGCTTTACAATATCTCCCATAAGAGGGACTTCTTGTTTGGCTGCATGAGAGGCAATCACATAGTGCTTTCGAGCACAAGTCCCGACCTCCACGCTGAATCTATTCAAGTATAGTGATAGCCAACGACCAATTTCATCGAATTTCTCCACTTGTTGGTCGTAGAGGCATTAAGACTGGGCTGCTTTTGCAAATTTATGAACTGCAGATCCAAAAGCGTCAACCAAAGATGATTTTTTAAAATCATCTTGCCTACAACTTATGGCTTCCACTGCCTCAATGAATACTGGGAAAGCCCGGCAGGTAAGGATAAGCACACTTTAGGGAGTTATCTAGAGATAACATTACCTGAATCACACGTAACACCATTGTCATTGATGCACTGAACGTTACATAGTCCTTTTCATGTATGATATTCTTAAACATGCTGTTAGCATGACGGATTAAAAACCGATCTTTGGCTAATATTTGCCTCCTGCCGCTATCCTTGATCTTTTGCCAATATGATGTGACCTGCTCTGTCATGAGGACTAGTGGTCCTTCGTTTTCGCTTCTCTGTATTTCAGTCGCATCTGGTAAGAGGGATTGTCGAACAATTCTCTTTTGAAGACATTGCTCCCCCGGATGATAATGTTTTACGTGTTCGGAAAAATGTTTGGAACTCACTGACCACTTGCAGTGAGGACATATGACATCCTTGGAATTTCTCTGCTTCCAATAGATGGTTTCCTAACGTGGAATTTTCGGTCTTGACTATTTTCGTTGTACCAAGCATCGCCCTCACGTATTATCCCTTTCATTATTGTCGATTTTGCCTTAACGCTCTCTGCAGCCAAATACTTTTTTACTTCATCCTCGTTGTCATGACGCTTTTTTACATGATCTGCAAAGTGTCGGAAAATATTTTTGCAAAAGATGCAACAATGATAGGGCCGTTGTTTCTTCTTGATCTGTCCTCTTGAAGATGATTCCTCATCTGAAAACAAACAAATGATTCAATACGTACAAAAAATTAACAAATTATTACAAAAAGGTTCATTATTTCTGTATTAGATAGCCGTTCGATGCTAAACACTTGTCTATAATCATTTAACAACTACTATACATTATCTATATATAACTGCATAGGTGTTGATGCCTACTGAAAACTACGTGAAGTTGGCAATACACTGCCAGTGATACATCGAGATGTGCTACAGCTTGACTATCTGATTGATATGAATAATGGTATATCTGTATGTTATAATTCACGGTACATAAGCCTAGGAATAGAAAAAATCAACAGCGGCTTTTTTCAAGTGGGTTCTAAAAGGCATGAGTACTGGAGGATTAAATTGTCTATCCCCAAGGGGAAAAAAGGGGTAATGAGAGGGGGAAGGCATATTTCTCTTCATTAATTCGTTAAATTTTAACCTCATTTATGAAATCAACGAATTTCATAAAACAATAATGACCTTTGATTCGCGAAAAAAATAAAATAAAATAAAAAAACGACAAAATATCAGACGACCATAAGTGGAACTAGGTGCCTTTACTACTCTTTTCAAAAATATCCTGGATGTTGTCAAATCTCACAAAAACTCCCTCCAACCATACGTGATTCTGTTCTGCTTATGGACTTTGTTTCGATTTGGCTGAGAAGAGTAAGGTAGCATTGAAAATTAGCCCTTCTTCCACTACCTTCCCTGAACCGAGAACACATTTTGTCATACTCCTCATTTTTAAGACGTATATAGATTGAGAGCAATAGGGTTTTCCATTAGCAAGATTAGAGTTTAAAACACTATGAGGAGAATGAACGGATTTATTTATTCTTGTTTGCCCTCAATGTTAATATATTCTTAATTGTACGCATCTTGAAACGTAAGCCAACAACAAATTGTGTGGAAGTTAAACATTTTTTGTTTTTCTTGGTCGGTTAAAAGTGTTCACTATTTTAAATGATAATCCATACACTCTCCATGGTACAGTCAGACCCTAGATATAGGTGCAATAAATCTAAGCAAGATGCTTGGCAAAATTAAGACAGCCGCTGCCTACTTACCAAGGCCTTGTTCAGAATCAGTTGGGGCGTCCACATGTGGGGCCACTTGCGGATGTTTTTCTACAAACGAAGCAAGTCCAGAACCTGAAAACAGATGAAAATAGTAATAAAAACGCTCAATTTTCAATTTTTCTAGAGAAATCGAGGCTGAAATGTAAAAAACCGTGGTCTTGGTTGAAGAAAGAAGCGAAAGAAAGTGTATCGTGTACGTAATACTTTCCACGCAAAAATCCGCTATTCAATAATTCATTCAATTTCAACGTTTAAGGCCCTGTTTCACACAGAGGGAGACTTTGATGTCCCCAGTACATAAGGTAGTTAATTTTAATACAAATCTCTTGAAAAAAAAAAAAAAATTATTATTTAGTATTTAACACCTTGCCCATTGCATTTTTGAGAAAACTGTAGTTTTTTTATTACAAGAAATTTGACTTCAAAGTTGAAATTCGTCATTTTGGTCAATTCGACATTCAATTTTGAAAATCAATGCATTGAGAATGACATTGTGGGGTTCGGACACCTATGGTAATGTTAACTGCACATCCAGAATTACACTCTGAATGAGTAGAGTCGCTGAATTTGTTGAAGACAAAGGAGAAATGTGTGTCCCGAATTCCAGCTTCAATTCAAAGACAGTGTCAGTTTGTGTTTGTCAGTTTTCGTTCTAAGAATTCGTGAGTGTCTAGATCCATCATATCACATGGACCATACAACCGGTTGAAACATGAAAACTTCAATAAATAATACTACTCCTTTTAAAAATATCCTGGATGTTGTCAAATCTTACAAAAACTCCCTCCAATCATAAGTTTCAAACGGTTCTGTTCTGTGTATGGTATTGTTTTGATTTGGCTGAGAAGACTAAGGTTGCATTGAAAATTATTCCTTCTTCCACTACCTTCCCTGAACCGAGAACACATTTTGTCACACTCCTCATTTTTAAGACATATATAAACTGAGAGCAATAGGGTTTTCTATCAGCTGGATCAGCGTTTGAAACACTGTGTAGAGTACGGACGGATTTTTTTCCCTTCCATTCTAATTTTTGAATTGTACACATGTTGGAGCGTTAACCAACATATTTTTATTGTGGGCTCCAAGTGGGGTCCAGCTCGATTCATTCTCAATTCAGCGCAATTCATTCAAATCAGCGCGAAATTCAGCGCGATTAATGCTCGATTCTCCACTAATCGACGTAGGAGACTGAAATTTGAAGTTGAGCTTCTACAGACCTGATGTGTACGATTAACTAAGTGAGGACTACACAGATAAGATAAACGAGCTCGGTAGCTCATTTCTATCCTAATAGACGGAGGAAGCTGAAATTTGGTATTTAGCAAAAATAATACTAGAGAAAACGTAATACATGATTTTCATTTATTGGCTGCAACCAAAAATCGACATTTTATATAAATGTATGTAGGTTCCACCTACTATGAAATAGCCACCTACTATTCCTATACTGTTAGACAGGTACATAACTTCTACCTAATGGGTAGTTAGGTACTTTATTGGAATACGTATTTAAGTAAAACCTATAATAAACTTACCACGGATGTTGGAGAAAACCCTGGTTTGTCCTTCCTTTCGTCTAGAATAAGAACGAGACACCTGTTTTGAGACGTGAGGAGATTGTGGGGAAAGAGTAGAAGGTGGAAGACGGGGAGAAGACTGAACGGGGATAGATTGATTTTGATGAGATGAGATATCTCGAAAGGATTGAAAGGAGGATCATTAGAAAATTGTCGAATAGATGGATAGGAAGAAGTGTGTAAAATGTTGATGGGACCAAATGCTTTAGAATCGATAGGTTTGAAATGGATAGAACAGATCCGAACAGTATTGAAAATGGTGTATGGGGTTTTTCCTTGGAGATCGGTTTGGTTGATGGAAGATAGCCAGCTTTTTTGCCTGCAAGGCAAATAGGTATCTACCCAAGAATATTTGCTTATAAGTTAGAAGAGTGAATCCCCTTTTGCAAGTCCAGATAACTACTTTGATATTATGAAGGTATTTAACCTACCAACCAACAAGGGGTTGTTGAATGATTCAGTATGTACATTGTTCGTTCTCCTTTCAATTAGACACCATCAGTACTCATCATTGATTTAAAAGGAAAGCAACTTACCTTTCTTTGTTAGGAGGTGGTCGATGTAAGGAAATCTGGTTAGCTTTGCTAGCAGACCTGCTGCACCAGATTAAACTGCGCATTCGTGGAGGCGTGTTGCTTGCCTCTTGGTAAGCACTTGACGACTACCTACTTATCTAACCGGTTGGAGAACTAATATACTTAATGACTAACGTAATAATAATAACTTATTCAATAAAGACTTATGAAATATAACTAGATAAGTAAAAAAAGCTGTAAAAAGGCAGAATCGCTGGGAAAGAAAAATGACTCGCAAGCAGAACAAACAAAACAAGTAAAGCAAAACGGCGGATAGGGGATGCCAACAGGTAATTAGGAGACACAGAACCACGAACTTTATGGAGAGTTGACAATACTACATCGTGGTTGTTTGAAGTTCAGATAATTCTGTAGAGTAATTATCAGATAGTTCTGGTGGGTGGGAAGCCGGTTGGTAGAAAGACGAACTAGAGGAATTAGGAAGTAATTTACTTCTTTCATATTGTATCCTTTCTCTGGAAACAAGGGTTTGCATTTTCATTTGGAGGTCTAGAGCTCTCCAAGTTTCCATGTTGTTCAGTTGCTTTGCTAAACTTCGACACCATACATCAAACTCTGTCTCCGTTGAAAATTTTGAATGTATGGAGTCCAACTTTTCAATCGTTTGAGTAATTTACGGAGGCACGGTACATTCTTGTAGGCGCCTTTTTTTGGATGAGCTTGAAGAAGGAATTTTAAAAGTTTCACCTTTCTTTGTTTCTTTCGAAGGGCTTTGTGGCGGACGTGCTGGGAGGCCTTCTGTGTCCGTTTCCGTCTCCTGTGGCGTAGTGCCGCTTTGTTCTTGTGAATCAAGATTTGAAACAGTTTCATTCATTTCCGGGTTCTTTCTCAGAAATGAATGCACAACCGGGAACCACGGAACTTTCGGTTTGTAAATATCATCAGCCGAGGCACCGGATTTCTGCGAATTGCTAATTTTTTTAATTTCCTGTTAATAGGAAGACCTAATGTTTTTTATTTTTGCGCGGCTTCGCGAATACCAAAACCGTCAATGTTCATCTCAACACATATTTCTTTTAACGCTTCATCCCTTGCGTCACGAAGCTTGTATGCCAGCGAATTTATTTTCCATAAGCACTCCTTATCTCGATATAAATCAACAAACTTCATAATTTGGGAATTGTTCATTTTGTACACCGACATGATGATGAACAGAATTGTAAAATACGACTGAAGTGGGCGTGCTCACTCCAACAAGATGGAGATGTCACGACCCCCCTTTTCAAAGGCGTGCACTACCATCACCCTCTCTACCGTTAGTTCACACTTGGTAGTGATCTCGACCGACTGACCGGTGGGTCGTACTCTCGCCCTGTTCACTACCCCGTGTGAACCCGCCTTTAGTGTTGTTCGCTTCGAAGGGATAGTGCTCGCGTGAGGGGATTAAAAAGCCTGAACATCATTTCCTATGGAGTGAACAATCCTTCTCTCTTCGTCCATGGGGGTGGTGAGGTGGCTTAAATAAGCTCTCTCCCTGCCTCATTGGAGTGCTCGGCCATCACTGGCTGGTCTCGGGGCAGGGTGGAGCCTCTTCAGGCAGAATCAATCACCCCAGGATGTTTGGCCTCCCTCGCTTGCTACTGGGGGTCTGTCTGCATCAACTTCCCAGCCCTCATGCGTTTTTGGCCTAATTTTGGTGTTAGGGGTGGCGTCCTACACCCTTTACACATAGCGTCGCGCCATTTCCACTCCATAGTGGGGTGGATGAAAATCGGATCCACTGGGGCTGTCTCATCAATGCCCATTACAGCAAGAAGTTGCTGTGGTAGGGCCAGAACTGTAGTAGATTGTCCTTCTGTGGGCAAAGGCGTGGTTGAAAAACTGGCGAAGGCCTCGGAGGAGGCTCCTGATAGGTTCTGGGGTGAGGCTGCTTTCGGCGAATGAGAGGTGGAGGGCAATGGGGAGAAGTTACACACATTCACATATGTATGAATATATATGAAATATATACATAATCTTGAGCTAACCTCTTCACAATACTGTTGTGGTTCCACGAACACAAGCATCGTGGCAGCCTCCTCTCTCACCAGTTTGCCTGCTTCCCCTAACTGGCCTTTTCTAGAGCCAGGGTAGGGTTCGCTTAGATACGGGATCTGTTCTTAGTACGGCAAAATATCGGCATTACTCATGAACGCGAGATTTTTTTAGTTGTCAGTATGATCTGCTTGACATCGATTTTTGACATCTCCCCCGTCCCACTTCCGTCATCTCCTCCTGCACGTCCCATCACTTGGCCGGCCCATCTCTCAGCTCCAAGTATTCGCGCTTATGCGATTGACTCCCTGTCATAGATTCGCGCTTTTGCAACTCTCACTTGAACGTTCCTAAACGAATTAGCGCTTTCATACTCCTCCGAAAGGGAAAGATGAGGAACCCTGTTCGATTCCTCTCGAAAGAATCTAAACCAACCAGAAGATCGGGGTAACTTGAGTGATCCTGGAAAGATTTTGGGAACAAAAAAAGAAACAAATTCTGGGGCCGATTTACTTTCCGAAATTTTAAATAAATGAATACCTCGGGTTCAAGAATGTGAACCAATGTAAAAAAATGAACAAATAAATATTGAAACAAAAATTGAATCTCTTCTCTGTTGGAAATTACAAACGTTGGAAAAGGCTTTCCATTTACATAATTCGAAAAATGAAATAAAATAATATAGGTACCAAATACTTATTAAGTACCAATTACTTGTGGGGCTACTGCCTACCTATTTGGCCTCAGCACTGCTCTGACAAACTGCTAGTCGCTTAACTTAAAGGGGGCTTATTCCTAAGTAATAATATCTATGCTTAAGCCAGAGGGGAACTGTTACACTGAAACTAATATAATTGCGACGTAGCGTTGAAAAAAAGTGCTGGGATTGCATGATAAGGTCTTCGATTGAAATCGTGGGTTGGTAGGTACGCAACAAAATCTTCATTTTTGGACTTGAGTGGTGGATTTACTACCACTCCTTCTTTGACTTCCCTTGGCATGAATTTGCAAAAATTGTTGTTGTTCATACGACGCTTTTACAAAAAGAGTACCAGGTTCACTTTTTTTGGCCATGACAACTTTCAAATCATTAAACTTTATTGTGCCATCATCAGATGTGTTATTGAAATTGGTTCCCAGGCTAGCAGCTAGTTTCTTTAAGTCATAAAAACTGTGATGAGTAAGTTCATGGACTTTGTAAGGATTTCCAGTTTTTTTAGCTGACTTTATTATCCTTATATACTCGAAAGGTGCGTATATAGACCCATTTTTTAACGCTTTCTTCACTTCTTTTTCCATTACTGAGTGGCAGTTGTCGCCCTCATTTTGTGTTTGTCCCCCTTACTAGAAATTTATGAGTAATAGACTTTATCTTTAATGCTCGAACAGCTTGGAGGTACATCGACATCATAAATTTATTTTTTTGCTGCCCACAGCAATTATCAGAAGAAAAAAAAATATAGGTAGGTACTGGGTGTATTTTGTGAACAAAGGTTCGCTCAGAACACAGCTGAGTGGAGGTCTCTTGTGTCGCCACAAACCATTCGCATGACTGAAGACTACTAAAACCAGTAAAAATTGGTGTGCAACATCGTGCTTCACCTGTGAAAAAATTCACAACATTGTGCATCTCCTGAAAAAAAAAAAAAAAGCCCAACATTGTGCGTCTCCTGAAGGAGGTATTCTCAACATTGTTCATCTCAAACACTAAAACACTACCCATTACCTGAGATAATTGAGATCACGATAATTTAATTATTAATAAACTGTAACCCACAAATCAGGTACAATGCAGGTACTTCGTCATATATCACTGAAAGAAGGTACTCAAATTAAAAAATCGCAAGTAACTGTTCGTTGTAATGTGGTCGGTATTTTGCGCTAACACGCTTCACGTACTGGTAGTCTGAAATCTGACCAGACCTTTGCAGAAAAATAAGCTTGTGGACTCATCTTTGTCGCTGAGCTATTGAATTCCTGGGGGTATGCACCTGAAACAAATGAAATGTTATGTGTTAGGTACATTTATTCTAAGTTAATCTGAAACGTAACTTCTCGTACCCCAATTCATTCAAAATAAATTCGTCTCATGCAACTCATTTCCCGTACCTCATCTTTGCAGTTGATCTTTGCATAAATCTCGCTCTGAAGGTCTAGCAATCAAATCAAATTGACATAGGACTGACCCTATACCTATTTTTGATCCATCTGAGTAAAGGATGGTTTGTTGATTATCTTGAAAATGTCCTAGAATTGGTGGTTGAAGTAACCTATTTTTGATATCGTCAAAAGCCTTTTGGACTTCCGTCCACGTTATAGGTTGTTTTGTATTTTGAGTGTTCGTGTTTTTTGTTCAATCTGTAAAGGTCGATGCGATTCTGCTAAAACCTTTTAATTATAAATTTACCTAATCAACTCTAAAAACAATTGCAAGTACTTACAATGTATGTCGTTGGATACCACCAAACGACATCGTCATGGTAACGATCCGCTTCTATATAAACTGCATCACTATCTACAGAATCTTGAATCTCAATATTCAGACCAATACAGTCGAGTTCAGGATCTTCCTTAACTTCTCCAGTGAAGTAACCTCCTCCTGTTTTCATTCTTTCCCGTTTTTCTTTACCCAAAACCAGCTTTCTTCTGAATTTTATATTATCCCATAGTTTCCTCAACTGTGCCGTGGTCCTCTGAAAATGGTTTTAAAAAACGGATTTTCAAAAAAATGGATATAAAAAACATCCTGAATCAGTCCTTCCAGTTTTGTGGCCTGGATGGTCGCATCTCAAAAATAAAAAACAGTTGGACAGATAGGTCAGTTATGTGATTGGAATAGCAGTGTTCGTCTTCGACAGAAAGTTGAAAAATGAGATTTGTAGTTCAACAGGAAAATAACACGAGGGTAATTGTTCACTAGTACTTTGTCACCTCTCTGAAATCGTATCCCCATATTCTTCCTGTAACTTCTTCCAAACGGCATTGGACGTTTCACATCTCTCTTCATCTTTCTTCATTATTTCAATGGATTCGCTCAACATTTCGGTGAAGGCAATAGGGTCAAGCTCCTCCATAAGGGCCCTAATAATTTTTTAAATACTTGCTTGTTTTTCCTTTCCTTTGATTTTATTAAAAAAATTTTCTCCAGGTTCTATCCAAATGCCAGGAGCAGAATAGGTGCAACCGAGGCTCCCCTATATGCTGTATCCATGCATTGTAAAACACATCAGCCATATTGGTCATGAACACGTTAGGCTTTAAACTACGCTTTATGGATACAGCTTACAAATATCTCCATACCTGAAACGTCCCCTCGATTAGAAAACATAAAAGCACAAGGAAATCTTTGGGCAAAATGCATCTAGAACTAGAATTGTTGTTAAAAGGAACTCTTAAGGATTTAGTCCATGAGAATCGTCTATACAGATAACTTTCTAGCCATGTTGACGTAGCATATCTAGTTGTGCATCATTCATAAAGAATAAGATGAAATCATTCTCAAACAGTAGTGGATAATCAGGTAAAAGTAGGCCTTGTGGTTTATAAAAATGGATAGCATTCCTTTTTTGTCGATTCGTTTATCCATGATTCGACACTAGTCAGGTCATTCAGGGGCATGTACAGTCCTGAACCGTTCAGAATCGTGTAACGAGGCATACTCTCTTTGCTGTCAGGATCAATATTCTCGTCCGTATTCTCAAATTTAGAATACGCATGGAAACTACGAGGAAATGACAGATTCTTAGATGGATCCAGATTCAAGGCTTACCGTACATTTTCTGATGTTTTCCACTATTGCTTACCATACATTTCGAAGCCCCTTTTTGGGCGCTGGTTATGTGAACACTGAAGTCAACACCGTTAGAAAAAATAAATTTATTCACAATACATAGTACATAGAGGAGGGCTTGTAGAGGACTAACTACTTGTTTACAATCGCTATATATATATATATATATATATATATATGAAGTGTTATTTTTGTCTAGTGAATAATACAGGCGAGGGTTTTTTGGATTGACCAAACTAGACTTGTGGTTTATGTTTTATTTCCCGACGTTTCCACCCAGGGTCTGGGTCCTAGTCATGGGATAATATTTCCAACAGGTGTGGAGATATTTCCAACCTCTGTTTGTTGTCAACCCCCCTAAGTATTATACACGGACTCAATCCCTTCGGCAACTCCACCCTCAGTCCCGCCTCAGCCGCTTTCTTAATAAATTTCTCCGCTTCCTCCTTGTCGTGTGTCTCTATCATCATTCCTGCACCCTCCCTCCCTAATATCCGCTTCCTTGTCCCCTAACATTGTCGCCAATTTCTCTCTTACCACACGCCTACCTCCCGCATCCCCTTCCCCTGGCTTAACCGAGATTCTGGCCCCCCTACCTCTCCTAACAACCTCTGACCAAGTCCCCCCTGGCGTCCCCTGGTCTCTTGCAGATTCAATCCTCTCCGTGCCGGCCCTACCTATCGCTTTCACCACCACATCTTCCAATACTTTGACGTTCATCTCCTCATCTCTCTCCTTTCCTACAGTCTCCCCTACCTTCTCCTCAAGCTTCATATCCATTCCTTCCACCTGCTTCTGCAACCTATCCGTCCCCGACCCCACGCTCTTCTTCACATTTTCCACTCCTTTCCTGATTTCCTCTACCACCTCCTGCTCTATTCTAGCACCCGTCCTACTCGCCTTATCGCTCATCGCGTCCAATTTGGCTTTCAATCGTTTTTCGACCTCCTCAACCCCTCTCTTTTCTTCTCCTATCATCCTCATCAACATTTCCACGTCCTCCTTTCTCTTCCTCTCCATCTTCTCCACCATCCTCCCAATTGCCTCCTCTATCCTACTCCCCACATCCAAGCCCAACCTTGCATCTAGTTTGTCTAACAAGGCCGACTCGGTTCCCTCCATCTTCCTCACCGCAATACTTAACCTCTCCTCCAAACTAGCCACTCTCCCCGCAAGTCTTGCTGAACGCTCAAATTCAGCCTTCGCCACCCCCACGCTCTCCTTAATCATCGTTAACCGCTTCTCAAAGTAGCCCCCATGCTTCTCCTTCGAAAAGTTGGTCGTGGCGTAGGTTTCGATTTCTTTCAGCGCCTGTACGATCTTCCCTTCCTCCCTATTCCAAAGCTCAAGGTTGACCACCTTGAGGTCCGGAGACCCCAAGGAGTTCAACCTCCGCCTCCCCTTCCTAGCCGTCCCCCCAACCGGCGTAGAGAAATCTCCGCTCCCCACGTCCTCCACCACCTTCTCCTCGTTCACACTCCCACTCTCAGCTTTACTTTCTGTTTTTGGGGCGTTGGTCACCCCAGTCGCACCTAACACGTTAGACTTGTTACTTTTGTTTGTGGTGCTCATGTTGAATTTATTTAATTTACCCTCCTACTCACTACTTGTGTATGTGTGTTGTGTATGTTGTTATGTATGTGTGACTACCGGCCCCATACGGAGACCCGTCCCCGACCGAACCGACCCAGAGCCCCCCCTTCCGGATATTGATTATAGCCACTTCGATGTGACTGCTACCAAACCCCAGAGCCACCCGAAAGAGGCCTGGGTTCGAGTCTGGCAACAGCCACCCGTTGCGGGACAAAGAGGGGCCCCCATCCTACCCAGCAGGGCCACATCCGGTCGCCAACCGGCACTACTAGATAGGACGAGATTATACACCAGCTGATAGGGCAGCTCTCGTTTGCTGGCTAGGCACGACAGGCCCCTGTACTATCTGGCGCCACAGGTGTGTTACCCCTGGTCTCCTCCCTCCGCATTCCGAGGGCCCCGTTCAGGGGAGATGAAGTCAGCCAATCGGAGACGAGAATCCGAAGGCCAGCAGTGCGTGTATATTGTGTGTGTTAGTTGTGTTGTATGTGTAAAAGGAAAAACAGGAGAAACAGGAAAAAACATGAAAAAAACAAAAATTTGAAAAAATAAACCCGAAGGCCTCGTCGGTGCGTGTCGGCAAGCGACCGCTTTGACGAGTCCTCCGAGTGATGAGTGTTGGGCGTGGTGTACTGGACTAGGCAACAGTAGGGACGTCACCCCTAGCACTGCACGCCACAGTGCCGCCTTACTGCCGGGGACCGCACACAACCCCCCAGGAACCGTGCTTCCTGTCACGGGCCCAGAGAGCCATGAACGCCCCCCTAGTTTTTAGAGACATTTCGGTCTCTAGGCATAGAAGGAGAGCTCACAAAGTTTGTTTGTTTGTTTGACTGTGTTTATTTAATAATGTGATACAATTAGGACCTAGCGGTCCTCTCTTACATTATACCACAAAAAATAATATAGTTATTTCTAGTCATAAAAGTCAGGCTTCAAGCATACTTAAATTTATGTGAGTGTGTTGCAGTGCATCATACTAAATTTAAAAAAAAAACTTAGAATACAAGAGTTGATAAATAATACAAATTATACAACTTGTGACATACTTTAGTAAAAATATACAATATATAAGTGGAAGTGATCTGAATACTCGGCTTTTCATTCTATTGGTTTATACAGTTTCAATAATTTGGCTTTAAATTCTTGTTTGAAGGTTGCTACTGAATTCTGTGTCTGGAAGAGTTCGGGATTTTCATTAAAAATTTTTACGGCTTGTACATGAAAAGACTTGGCAAATGCTTCTGTTCTATGTTTAGGAATCTGAAGTAAATGTATACCTCTTCTCGTTGAGAACGAGTGTATGCTCGACATTAGTTCAAATTTACAATTTAAATACGCAGGATTACTGAATTTAAGGATCTTGAACAACATTAAGCCTATTCTAAAAATTCTCCATTCTTTAACTTTCAACCAACCTATTCTTTCGTAATAGGGGGTTACATGATCATAAATGGGGAAATTGAATATGAATCGCATGCAAGCGTTTTGAGCTCGCTGTAGTCTCCGGGTGTTTTCACTAGACAAATCGCAATATGCTATAGCGGCGTAATCTATTATAGGAAATAAAAGAGATTGTACTAATTTAGCTTTAACATCCTGCGGTATATGATATGCTAGTCGTCGAAATTGATACAGTCCTTTGAAAACTTTATTACATACATTTGTAACCTGTTCAGTCCATTTTAAATTGCAGTCAACAATAAGACCTAAATTCCTGACGGAGTTTTCAAAGTTCAGCGGAGTTGAGTCAACCATCACTGAAGGGATCGCGAGAAGGTTTATTTTGTTGATGAGAGAACTATTTCCCACAAGTATGACTTTACATTTATTAGGATTGATTTTTAATCCGTGATTTTTACACCAAGTTACTAATCTTGAAATATCCTCATTCATCCTATTGATTCCGCTTTCGATATCTTTGTATTCAACTTGTAAAAATAACTGTAGATCATCAGCGTAAAGCTGATAATCACATTCTCGAAAATTACTTGAAATACGATTAATATATAAAATGAAAATCAGCGCTGATACAACGGAGCCATGCGGGATCCCGACTTCATTTGGGCACCAATTTGACTCGGAGCCGTCACGGGTTTTTACTTTTTGCAACCTGTTCTCCAGTAACGACTCGAACCGTCTTACAAGATTATCAGACAAATTCACTGAACGCAAAATACACACTATTAATTCACGACTTAACGAATCGAAAGCCCGGGCGAAATCTATTAGGCACAATATAGTAATTTTTCTGCAATCCATTCCCGACCTTACTTCATCCAAAACTCGTATCAGTGCGGTTTCTGTACTGTTACCAGCTTGGAACCCAGCCTGATATGGATCGATAACATTTTGACCGTTTATGAATTCAGATAATTTATCATAAACACACAGGTCTAAGATTTTGCCAAATACACATAAATTGTTTATGGACCTAAAATCCTTAAGACTTTCCGGGTTCGGGACTTTATTCAAGGGTAGCACAAGGGAGAGTTTCCACATAGTAGGGTACATGGCAGATTTCAATGAAAACGTAAAAATGTGACTTAAAATTGGGGAACAACAATCATCTTCAGGAAATCAACGGGTACCCCGTCATGACCAACAGCCCCAGATTTAATCTTCATAATAGCTCTTTCTACAGATTTCGCATCAATTTCGGTAATAAGTAAGACCGGATTATCCGGGTTAGCTAAATTGTTATAAAATTGTTTAATTTCGTCGCTTACTGATAAATCCGAATCCAAGCAAAAATGCTGGTTCAATAAATTTAAATCGAGCTCCGAAGTGTCAGCCATGACAGACCTCCCGCCTATCCCCTGATTGCGTATTATTTTCCAAAATTCACGAGGCTTTAATTTTAGCGAAAATAAGTTCCTGAAGTGCCTATTTTTTGCATTACGTAACATTTGCTTAGCTTTATTTCTGAATTTACAATATCTAATCTTATTCTCTTCAGAACGATCCTTAAGGAATTTTTTATATGCTACATCTCGTTTTCTAAACAACTCGCGAATCGTATCGTCAATCCACGGTGCAGGAGATCGGCGAACTTTGACCTCAACTAATGGCATATGCTTATCAATTAGTGGTTTTATTATTTCAGTAAATTTCTCAACTTTCAAATCCAAACTATTTTCAGTATGTACAACATCCAAATCAATCGATTCCATGTCTAATTGTAAATTATTTATATCCAGATCCCTTTTATTACGAATGAATATTTTCTTCTTTTTATATCTTTCAAGTTTATTACTAATACAACAAAATATCAGTTCATGTTTCGATAGACCTGGGGCGATCATCTGACCAAATTTCACAACTGATTCTAAACTGTTAACCAAAATATGGTCTATTTATCTATAAAGAATACCCGTTCAACACAAACGCATTAGAGCTTAATTCTGGTTTCAAAAATGTTTCTGACAGCGCAATCACGTCTATGTCACTCGATTGAAAAATTTCCAGAAACTCAGACCAATGAGCCATCAATGATTCTATGTTAACATGCGCTAATTTCACGCATTTTAAATTACATTCTAATAAAGATTTTAAGTTTTCAGACATAATAACGACATAAAAGAAATGAAACTAAATTAAAATATTCCCTTCTAAAATTCAAAGTGGTACTAACATTCATTAATTATTTTTCGTAGACATCTTAGCGCTTACATTGGCCCGGGCATCCAAACCCTTTTCAAATTGTTGCAGTGCCATCAGTGATTTAATCATTTTCGGCTTTGAGTCGGGAGTGTCGTCCTTCCTTATGTAGATATGTCCGTTTTTAACCCAGACGAATTGGAAGTTTTTACGAGTTTTAAAATCCTTGCATGATTTCAGCAGCTTCCTGTTGTAGTAGGTCAGACAGTTGTTTACATAAATCTTGACGACCGAGTTGTAAAATCCTTCATCTTACGAGCTGCACTGTAGAATTGTTGCTTGTCTAACTTTCGAACGAAAGTTACTACTAACAGTCCAGAGAAGCCCGAATTGGGTTTGATCTTATACAAGTCATCAATCATAGAATGAGAAACAGGGAAGTTAATTGCATCGCCAATCTTCATAATTATGCCCATTGCGTCCTCCGCCTCGTTGGACGGGTATCCACAAATTTCGACGGTTTTCTCCAGGTTTTTTTGCTCAACATCATTAGCTATCTCACGGTTTTCGCTCATCTCTTTTGTTAAAGAGGAATGATTACCGGCAATCACTTCAATATTTTCCCTGAGTAAACAAACTTCTCCTTCAACCTTAGCTATGTTGTTTCTGTTGACTTCGATATCAGAGTAATAACGTTCCAGCTGTTCTTTGATCTCTTTGATATCGGACGCCTGATCGTCTACTTTTGTCTTCAAAAAGTTATTTGATCCTTGAACTTCATCCTTAATCGCCTCAATCGCTTCGAGCAGGGCCTGATAACGATCAGAATCGGACGTTGCCTCAGATAACCTCGATTTCCTTTTATTTTTTAAGCACTGCGAGCACGTGAAATTTTTATTTTCACTCACCATAAATTTGTAGTCCTCCTTAGCGAGATTAACACAGGCGATATGGAAAACAACGTCACAAGTTGTACATGACACTCTAAACGCATTATGCGAGAATCCATTTGCACAAGCACCACACTTTGCCATTGTTTATAAACGAGCACAGATAACACGTCCTCACTCGACGGGAGCTGGAGACTGACTGACAAAGTGAGATCCTCCACAGACCCCTTGGTCACAGATGTGACAGCCAGCGCCGAATCAGCACCCGGCTAAGTCACAAGTGGGCAAGAATCACACATGCGACAGCCAGCGCCGAATCAGCACCCGGCTAGGAGCCTGCCTGGAAGGCATGCCTAAGCCAACAGTCTCCTCCTTCCGCCGATCAACAACTACCCCTAGCCAATGCGGACAGGACATCATTAACCCCACCGGCCAGCCTAGATCAATCTAACCTGATCGTCGGGTGCAGCGTAGTGTGCAGTCTATAAAAGTCTGCTTCTGCAGGAAGAGACCATTTACTCCAGTACCTTTTTGAGCCAGCAAGAAAGCCTCAAGCCACATAGCAGCAGGAGACCTATCTCACCAACCCCCAAGACCTGAAGGTAACAGGCCCCGAATGAGAGACACCTAACGAAGTAGGCATCCTCACTCTACCACTTTACTATGCAGAGGGTTGCCCCAATGCACAGTCGGTTGTGGTCACTCATGGTGGCGTCTCGATACATACAGCGATGCTACATCGATGTGAGATAGCGGTGCCCACCCCTCAATCAATGTGAGATAGCGGTGCTATACGTAAACGAGACTATTCGAGGAGCAGTGTCTTCATTACAGCACTGTAGGGGCCCTTCTACAGTACCGAATGCATACAGACTTTGGAGGCTGCTCGCCCCAGGTTTTTAAGGGTTTCCCTTCCCTGGTTTGGGGTTTTCCTTCCCTTTGAGCGGTGTCTTAAGAGCATTGCAGCAATACAGCATGGCAAGCCACACTGCATGCCGCACATATACAGACTATGCGAGGCCGCTCTCCCCAGGTGTTTGAGGGTTATCCGTCCCTTGCGGATATTTTTTAGAGAGGTCAACGGCATCTTGTGACGTCCTTAGCTGTGTGGCGATAATTTGATAGTGCGGTGAAGTTGAGGTTCCGTTGGCGAAGCTTGTCGAACTTCTTGGGTTTCATTGAATAGACAGTGGCTGGCTGAGTGGCGACGAAATGCCAATGGTCGTGAAGAAGGTGGGTCTCAATGCTTTTGTGGGCTGGGTGAGGATGAGACAAGGTGCCGAAGGTGGTGACGCCGATCCCCTTGCTTTGGAGCAAGGTGTGGAGTGGCGGGGGGAGGCGCCAGGGGAAACGCTGGAGTGCATCGCGGAAAGGCCCGATGGCGTGTTCTATGAGTGGGTTGGTGATGGTGTCGCGGTGGACGGTGGCGGCCAGAGCGTCAACGACCGCTTGGAATGCCATGAATAAGATGGTGGGGTGGCAAGTGACACGTTTTGTCGAAAACATAGACTCGAGTGCCGATCTTGTTAGCGACTGTGAGGGCGAGGTTGCGGTGATTGGTGATTGAAGCCTCGGCGATTTTGATCTTGATTGGGAAGAGGTCGTCGCCGGACATGATGCTTGTGACGGTGGGGGTGGGGCGTGGAAGAGGCGGCGATGATGTTCGAGTTGGGAAGTTTGGGAGCAATTTCAAGATACTGGGGGAACAGTCAATAAGGGGCGCAGATTGGATGGGAGACTCGAATGAGACCTCGGATGAAGACGTTTGCCTTGGTTGTGGCCTTGACGCCCTCTTGGACTCCTTCAGGGTTTTGCCAGAAGCTGATGTTGAGCCGTGGATGATTAGTGTAAGGAATTGGGCTCTTGATGATGGGGTTGAGGTAGCCCAGGTCGGCGACGAGTACGTTGGATTGGAGAAGGAAGGGTCCGCCAACCGTGACGCAAGCGTAACCTGGCGTGGAACTGATATTGGCGGCCGTGAGTGTGATATCGGCGGGAGTCCAGGCGAGTTCGCAGGTGATTGGAGCCTTATTTGCGTATGAGGTGGGAAACACGACAGCCTCCAAACTCAGGAGTTCGGCGTCGCGGAAGTGGGAAGTGATGACGCGGACGGGATCGAGGGCGGCGACGGTGGTGGAGGCGATTTTTGTTTCGGTGCCGGTGAGTCCATAATACTTGAAAATGAATGGTTGGGTTACACTAGCAGAGCGGGGTCCCACGCTCGGACTGACGGGGAGCGGAGGAGCCGGGGGAAGCGCCTGAGAGTCGAGAATAACGCGGTCAGTAGAAGGGAGAGGGTTAGGACTAGCGCTGCTAGACGGCAGGAGCGAACTAATCCCATTGATGATTTCTGGAGCTAGGGAGGCGACGGCTGAAGCTATTGGCAGAATGGACATGGTTGAAAAGGGTAGTTGCAAAACACCCTATATCGGCGCATGGGTCGATGGTGAATCCTTGGTTTATACCCTTGAGGGCAATCCCAGCGCCCAGTACACTCAACCTTTCCGCGCCTTGGACTGGCTCCAGATCCAGCGTATAGTTGGCCCTCGCTTCACTCTCACAGTCACCGTCTTGGAGTCTTGGTGTTCCGTGCATTCACTTATCATCACCCGTGGCACTCTCCCCACCACTTCCACTGTCGAATTCTCCACGCCTGATTCTGTCGCCCTACCCTCACCCCACGATTTGGAAATACCGCTCCGCTCTCGCCTGGTTCCCACCGAGGTCTACAAAGCCATCTTCAATTACGTCCGAGCCGTTCGTACCTTCCGCGTCACTGATCCAGCAGGTTACATTCGAACCCAACGCGGTAAACCGGAATACGACTGGGTCGATTCTTCAGCTTGGGACCAGCTCGCCCACTTCGCTCTCAACACCAGCACTGCCTGCCCTTGGGCTCATTACGGGCTTTTCGCCTCCCTGTTCGACCGCCTTCTCCATTATGCCCACCAACATGCCCTCAGGCTCACATCCATCGCCGGCTTCTTATGGACTCCGGTTCACGCCACCTTAACCACTTTGCGTTTTCGCCTCCCCGTAATCGCTCTGCGATTTTACTCCAGAGAGCTCGGCAATGTCTCCTCATCCCACGCCTTCCCATCACCAAGCATTTGGCTGCCTCCGGTCAAAACCCCAAACCTCCTCTCCCACTTTTTTGGGCGCCTCGGAGCAGTGTCTTCATTACACCGTGTTTTCATTACAGGGGCCCTTCTACAGTACCGAATGCATACAGACTTTGGAGGCTGTTCGCCCCAGGTTTTTAAGGGTTTCCCTTCCCTGGTTTGGGGTTTTCCTTCCCTTTGAGCGGTGTCTTAAGAGCATTGCAGCAATACAGCATGGCAAGCCACACTGCATGCCGCACATATACAGACTATGCGAGGCCGCTCGCCCCAGGTGTTTGAGGGTTATCCGTCCCTTGCGGATATTTTTTATACAGGTCACCTTCCTCTTTGAGCAGTGTCTTAAGGACGTTGCAGCGATACAGCAGAGCAAGCCCTACTGACCGCCACACATATCCAGACTATACGAGGCCGCTCGCCCCAGGTGTTTGAGGGTTATCCGTCCCTTGCGGATATTTTTTATACAGGTCACCTTCCTCTTTGAGCAGTGTCTTAAGGACGTTGCAGCGATACAGCAGAGCAAGCCCTACTGACCGCCACACATATCCAGACTATACGAGGCCGCTCGCCCCAGGTGTTTAAGGGTATCCTTCCCTGAGCGGTGTCTTAAGGTCGTTGCAGCAATACAGCAGAGCAAGCCCCACTGCATGCCACACATATACAGACTATACGAGGCCGCTCGCCCCAGGTGTTTGAGGGTTATCCTTCCCTTGAGGATATTTTTTATAGAGGTAACCTTCCTCTGGCTAGGAGTGCTACATTAAACCATCCGCATGTTCGCCAAACATGTCTAAGGGCATGAATCAATTAGCTCCTACAGAAGGTCCCCAGTTCCGGTGGTGCACTTAAGAAAGTCTTGCACTGTGTTTCCCCTGGTGGGGTACACTTTGTTTCCCCCCGGGGATGATGGTTAATATTTGGGTGTTTTCTAACTGTGTTGGTAAGGGTTCCACGTAGTACAAGTCGAAATTTTCCGGATCCACAATGGGTATATCCAAGAAGTAAACGATTTCGCTACTTCCCACAAAACATTGGACTTCAATGTAGGATTGAATTTCAAACAGGGCTTTATTTGTGTAATCTAGGAACGTATTGCCGTAGAATTTTGACAATTTTTGTAATTCGGTGAAGAGTTCCCGAGAACTATGCTAGGATGTAATTTTCCTAGTTTGCAAAATGTGAGTGAGTTTTCGATGTCTTGCAGAGCACTTAGAAGTAGATTGAGGAGTGTTTGTAGGTGTTCTAACGTAGTGGTAATTGCGTTGACTCGTCTTAACTCCAAGTTTATATGCTTGAGATGTCTCAGTTCTTTGATAATCTCGCGGTTATTATGAACTATGGTATCTATGGTTTTGTTAAAATTCTCAAATATTGCTTGGTTGATAGAATACTGTGAGTTTATTTGCTCCTGAAGGTCTTGCTTGTTCGATAAATGGTTCAGGATTTTATTATTATCGAGTCAAAAAGCCGTCCTAAGCAAATATAAATGAACAAGTCGAGAACCATAATAAGTTTAGAACGCAAGTCTAACGTTAATAAACCAAAGACGAGCACTTACCGCAGTAGTTGGGGCTTGATGGTGAATTATACACAACACACAGTTCGTATAACTTGATTGAACCTATATATTTGATAACACAACAAAATATAGACTCGATTAATCACTTTAAGCGAATGGGGCTGTACGGCTCAGTCAAATCGAGACATCATCCAAAAATTCCAGAACAATGTGCTAAGAACGGTGGTCAATGCACCATGGTACTTTCGAAACGAACGTCTCCATCATGAGCTTCGGATCGAAACAATAAACGATGCTATAAAGCGACAAGCTGTGAGACACCTACAGCGGTTAAGATGTCACATCAACGAGGAAGCTGTCCAACTCCTTGATACAAGTGATATCATCAGAAGATTGAAGCGTACCAAACCACTCGACCTTGCTTACTTGTGAAGCAGTGAAGTGAAACATCCACCATAATCAACAAAACTCAGTGATGTATCTTAGTTTTGAATTAAAAGTCCATATTTTCAAAATAATATTGTTAATAAGTAATACTTGGTGCAATAAAGAATATTGAAAAAAAAAAAAAAAAAAAAAAAAAAAAAAAAACTTTAAGCGAGGATATACTGAGAAGAATGAATGAATGAATGAATGAAAACATGCTTCATTTATAATCATGACAGTAGTTATACTTAAATCAACAATACATGTAATAATCATGGTTGCAAAGACCGTCTGATGAGTATATACTGAGATGCAATTTTATACAAAGATTGATCAAAAGAGAGCTTTGTCTAACAGGGATAAAACCGAGGCATGGGTGCAATGGCGTCCGAGAGCAGAATGAACGAGGAGGGGAGATTAGTCCAATGGCGAATCTCACTACTGTCCAGTGTAGCCACAAAGATCAAGCATAGAGCATCATAATAATTACACGAACTAGTTAAACATGTAGATATACAGAATAGATCCTTGAAACAATATTAAGATCAGATTACACATTTATGTGTATTAATTATGAGCAATACTAAATATCATCCTATTGGATTCATAAACATGGAGTTTACAACAGGACACGTATCATAACTTATTTGTGGTCTAGGTTGCATGGAATGAAGTTCCATGCATCACGAAAGTGTCTCATTTGGAGACTCTACTTTAACAATTATATTTCTCCTCATCACGGGCGTCTAAATTACCAGTGATGAATTTTACTATCGTGCCTAGCCCGTTAATCAGTCCCCGTTTAGATCTAGTTTTGGGTGGAGTTATTACGATATTGTCTAGTTTCTGATCTATAAGTCTGAAGGTATGATTTACGGTGGCTGTGAGCATCATTGTTTTTTGACGGTGTGAGAACTGTTGTGGAATTTTTTGAGGGTTTCGTTGTAATTTATTCTCAGGAGGTTGAGTTGATCCATAATTTGGCTGAGGTCGTAATAGTGGGAAAGGGTGTGGTAGCCTTTGACAATTTTTGCAGGTTTCATGTTCACTGCAATGAGCCCAGGGTTTGATGTTACATCGATAATCTCGATTCCGTACGTCGCCATGAGAAAAAGGGGGAGAACGACCCTGAAACAATGAAAATTGATTAGGCGTTTTTAGGACAGTGAACCTTTTAAAATTTCGGAACACATTTGTTCTCGAAGTTGGGGGATGTCTTTTTGTTCGAAAGACAGGGTTTCTTTATGTGTCAGTTTTTTAGCGAATTGGCACATAAACAGTCATCGGAATTTTCTTGTTGGGGAACAGTCCTTAGAAGGGTAGTTTTCCAGTTTTCTGAATCGAGCATAACATTCCTTTTCTCAAGGTATTCGAAAGCCAGGTAAGATTGAATGTTCTCGAGGATTTCGATTGCGATTTTGTTTGCTGTTCCTAGTTTGAGCTTGTTTTCAGAAAGGGAGTCTAGGTACCTGATTTCTTTCTCCTTAACGTCTACCATGACTAAAGACCAATGGTTGTTTTCGTGGATCGGGAAGATAATAAAGTCTTTTCCGAATATGTCGGACCTACTCGTGAATTTTCTTACTCTATCGTATCCTCCAGATTTCAGTTAAGGGTAAAGGAAGGTGTTGAAGCAATGGGTAGAGGGTAGATTTCTGTTATTGCGACTCCTTTCGTCCAAGAGTTCCATATAGAATTTATGATCATATCATCGACCCAGTTTCCTGGTTTCAAGGTAAGAAGATTTTGTCTTGTTATTTTTAAACCGTATTTATGGGCAAGAGTTTCGGATGGTGGTGCTTGATCATCCCAAGCCTGTTGCACGTTAGTTTGATAGAACTTTCGTGGGGGTTTAATGTTTGACAGGTGGATCTTTTCTTTAGTATTGTGGTGCCTAGGGTGGATGAGAGCTGTTTTGAGAATTGGGTCGATTGTTTTTACTTCCTCTTTCTTAAATTTCGTTTCGATTTATTTTGTCTTTTGACGGTTTTCACGAATACTTCGGAAGGTATATCAGGTGGGTCTTGTCTGCCTGCGTTCTTGGCGTTAATGACTTTCTCTTTGTGTTCTTCGAATTTATTTGAAAGGTGGGCGTATAAGGTTTTAACTTTTTCTTTGTGTTGATTAAGGTACTCGTTAACTATTACTTTGTCCAGATCAACTTCTAATAGTGGTCGATTGTTCACATGACCATAGAGGATTTCGAAAGGGGTTAGTTTGGATACGGAGTGGATCGTATTATTGTAAGCAATGATTGCGTAATTCATTTTGGTCCGCGCATTGGAGTTTTTAAACGTTTCTTGGTCATTGAGCAACCTCATATGTTCTACCAGGGTTGAATGGAACCTTTCTATGATCCCGTTGGATTCCGGGTGTTGGGACGAGATGAAATGGACATTAATTTTGTGTAAGTTCATGAGTTCTTTGATCAGGTTACTCTGGAATTCAGCTCCATTGTCTGCGACTATGGACTGGGGTAGACCATAATGAGAGAAAAATTTCATGAGGCTGTTGACTATTTCGACGCTTGAAGAGGAATTTCAAGGTGTCGATTACGGTGAGGAATTTTGAGTTCTCTATTGTAAATTTGTCTATGTGTAACGTTTCGAGAGGGCGCGAGGCAGTGGGAATGATGTTATATTTGACCTTGAGTGGGGATCTGTATTTGCATTTGAGACATGTCTCACAGTTATTACGCGAGTAGAATTCGCGTTTTATCCTCTCATAGGTTTCTTCGATACCTCGATGGTTTGTAATTCCATCGTGGAGTTTTTTGATCAGTTCATTTTGTTCCTTTTCGGTTTGTACGTCTATCAATCTTTTTGTGTATTTGGTTATGTTAATCTCCGAGTGCGCGAATTGAGTTGAAACTATTCTCGTGAATTGTTCATAAACGTGTGTCTCGAAGTAAATGCCGTACTTTAATTTTGGGTGGATATATTCTTTGATGAAATTAGTTGTTTCTGATTCGAATTTTGTTTCATCAAAAAGTACTGTCATTCGAGTCCTATTACCAAAGAGTTTTTCTATGTTCACGGGTTTTTGTACGGAACGTTTTTTTGTTGTATAGATAATTTGGTTTAAGCATACGTTGACAGGTTGATCTCCGATTGGTACGGTCGCGACAGTGTTTCCCATAAAGTTTAATTGCACAGTGTTTCCGAGAGGTTAGTTTCGTCTGAGTGGATGGATAGTTTGTCTTCAGAGTCGGCGTTAGCGATCACGGAGTCAGTCGCGATATGTTCTGTAGTTGTATGTAGGGCGTTCAGAGTAGGGTGCTGGGTATTTAAATCTTGCAATTGGACTCGGGATAATGCATCAGCGTTAGTATTCAACGCTTCCTTTTTATAGATTATTTCAAAATCGTACGCTTGGAGTTTGGTTTTCCAAGTGAAAAGCCTAAAACTGGGTTCTTTATGTGAAAATAACCACTGTAAGGGGCGGTGGTCGGTGAAGATTGTGAATCTTCTCCCGAACAAATAGGGTAGGAAGAAGCCTACTGCCCAGACTATTGCAAGTAATTCTTTTTCTATAGACGAATATTTCTGTTCACTCTGGTTGAGAGTTCGGCTCGCAAAGGCTATCGGTAAATCTGCGTCGTTTGTTACTTGACTAAGAACTGCTCCTAGGGCTACATT
Organism: Adelphocoris suturalis; assembly: GCA_030762985.1. Taxonomy (NCBI): domain Eukaryota; kingdom Metazoa; phylum Arthropoda; class Insecta; order Hemiptera; family Miridae; genus Adelphocoris; species Adelphocoris suturalis. The sequence continues at coordinate 15,303,719 of CM061046.1, forward strand.
GCTGGCATCAGTTGTAAGCCGGAAAGTTTTGGAAAAAACAGGATATTGGAGTATTGGGTTATTGCATAATAGGGTTTTACACGTTTCGAAACATTGTTGGTATTCGGGATCCGATGTATTGATTTTGACACCTTTTTTCAGGCACTTTGTCATTGGTTTTGTTAGGTGAGCGAAACCTTTGATGAATTTTCTATAGTATCCTAACAAACCAAGAAATCCTTTGATTGCTTTACTAGTTTTGGGAATGGGGTAGTTTTGTATTGCTTTAATTTTGTCCAGATTTGGTTTTACTCCGTCCGGCGTGACAATGTGACCTAGGTAACAAACCTCTCGTCTCAAGAAGTCGGTTTTATCCAACTGTACCTTGAGGTTAGCTGATCGAAGGCGTTTAAAGACTGATTCTAACCGATGTATGTGTTCTTGTTGGCTAGTACTGAATACTATTATGTCATCTAGATATACGCAACAGTATTCATTTGCAATACCACGTAATGTATTGTCCATTACGCGTTGGAATGTGCTGGATGCATTCTTCAATCCAAAGGGGACACGTGTCCATTCTAAATGACGTGTGGGGGTACTGAAAGCCGTTTTGCTGATGCTACTGGGGTCCATTTCTATTTGGTGAAAGGAGGATTTTAAATCAATTGTACTGAAATATTGGCATCTTCCCAATCATCCAATAGTTCTGCAATTTGAGGAAGGGGGTATTTATCTTCTATTGTTTTTTCATTTAACTTGCGATAATCTACAACGATTCGGAATTTGTGTTTTCCACTGTTGTCTTGTTGAAATGAAATGAATGAAATGAAATGAAATTGTTTATTTGTAAAAGCCTTCCGGCGGTACAAAAGTTTAAACAACACATAGGTAATCAAGGTAGAATATTTAAGCAGAAAGAGAGAAAGAAAAAACAATCTCTACGTTAAATGAAAAGAAATAGTGCAACGAATCATACAAGAATTAGATATAGATATACAGAATAGACATAGTGCATAGTGAGAAGCAGATGAAGAAAGGGTTACACAAAGAACAATACGTTATTCAATGTAGTATAAAGAATACATTATAAAGAAGAAAACAACGCAAGTACATCATTACATCATTATAAAATCCCACGAGGTGAGAGAAGAAATAAAGGCGAAAATATACAGAAGACAGAAAATTAGTACAAAAATCCCTCATTCAAGAAAAAAACCCTAGTCCTTATACAATTTTTAACGAAGAAGAATATTTTTTTGCAATGTAGTATGTCTTCAAGAGAGAGTAATGAAGAAAGCCTATCAAAAGATAATTCATTTTCAAGAAAGAAAGAGTATCTCTCGCCACGAAGGACAGGGCAAACGCAGAGGAAATGGAAGACTGAATCAGGCAAATTATAATTACACAGTGGGCAGTCTACAGTGGGATCAAATTTCACCACAAAGCCTGGTACACTCAGCTTAGCATAGAAATTTCCCGTTAGCCTGACTTGGGCGAGAAGCCTTTTAATATGAATTCCCATATCAAAGTTGAGATAAGACGGCGATTCGTCCCCTCGTGGACAATAAATCTTGTATATAGGGCTGAATGAGGAATCCTGGTTACGCAAACCATCCGACCGTCTCCAAAACAGCGCAATTTTTTCCAATAAACTATCCCGGTTAAAATTATGGTAATCCTGGGACGACCAGATGCGACTCTCATCATGTTTGGAGAACAATGCGCACATTTGGGAGGCCCAGTTGTACTGAGGGTCAGGCTGGGAATCATGTAGAGCAAGGAGGCGGTTAAAGCAGAGCTTAGGGAGCCTAGAATCTTCCATAGTTCTAAGTTTCAGCCACCAGTTTAGGGCCAATTTTACAATTGTAACTTCCAAATGTGGGATTGCTAATTCGATGCGAATGAAATAGTCCGGAGTATTATTTGGAAGGAACAGAATAGTTTTGTAGGCTCTAAGTTGAATTTTTTCAAGAACATCGCAAAGCGAGACACCCCATGATTCTACGGCGTATAGGGAGGATGATAGAACCAAAGAACTCACCACAATTTTCCACGATGAGAATGGGCCCCCACGGACTTTATAAAGCATAGGCAGCAGAGCCCGGGCCGCCGTCTCTCCCCTCCCAACGCAATATTTAGCATGTTGAACAAATAACACTCCTAAATAGGTATAGGAACTGGCAATAGGGACCTCTGAATCTCCGCAAAAAAACTTATAACGAGGTGATATAGTGCCATGCCTTCTGAAAACAACCACATTGGACTTCGAGTGGTTCACCTTTAAGGCATGCTCTTCACAGTAAGAATTAAGGCTCTCGAGAATTTTCCTCATCTCTGCATAGCTATAGGATAGCAAACAGAGATCATCGGCATACAGAATTGAGATAACCTCGTGATTGCCGTCAACATCCAAACCCCTCAGACCCCTTTCCCGCAAATAAATGTCCAAATCTGAAATAAATAGGGAAAAACAGAGCGGAGACAATACATCACCCTGCAAAACACCCTCCAAGACGCGATAAGGTTTACAATCAACGCCGTCCACACGAAGCTTGAAAGACGAGTTGCTGTACAAAGATTTCAGAGTATTTATGAAGTTGGCACTGACATTGAGATTATACAGCTTAGCCCAAAGTTTATCATGAACTAAACTGTCGAAGGCACGGGAAAAATCTATGAAAGCCACAAACACTTTCCTTTTAGGGAGTCTAGTATTTATAGAGATTAAACTTTGTAAGGTAAAAATATTATCGACACACCCACGTCCCTTACGAAAACCGCACTGGTTCTCCGGGAGAAGATGATGTTTTTCCACAAAGGAGAGTAATCTGTTCAACAGAATTGAATTGAAAATCTTAAGAATTGTGTTAATGAGTGATATTCCTCTGTAACTCTGGGGATTTGAAGCGTCTCCTTTTTTGTAAAGCAAAAACGTTCTTATTTGGCCTAGAACGCTAGGTATATACCCTCTACTCAACAGTAAGTTAAAGAGGCCCATAATAAAGACGAGCCAGCACTCCGGGAGATTTTTATAAAATTCATAAATCATGCCATCCGGACCCGCTGCTTTATTACTTTTTAAGGAGTTTAGAACCTCAGTGAGCTCTTCCATCACAATCTCCCCATCCAATGCAGGGTCAAAGGCGCCACAAAATCTCACATCAGCATCATCAACATCAATGGAAGGGATAAGGGAATCATAAAATTCCTCCGCTTCCGAAGCCTACATACCGCCGACCAGAAGTCTCGTGAATTCCGTGAGCTTGCAAATGATTTTTTCAAATTTTCAAAATATTCTTTCTTTTTCACTTTCAATAATAATTTATATTCCTTCTTAAGTTTGAGATATTCATTCAACAAGACGTCGCTGAAACCCCGCCTTTTTGCCTTCCTATAGGCCCTTCTCATAGCATAACGCGAACTCCTACAAGACGAATCGAACCATTGGTTGCGACGCAAGAATAGTTTCCTGGCTTTGGGGCTTTTTATTAACTTTAGGTCGGTACACACTTTACGAAGAGAGCTTACTATAAAAAGGTACATTGCGACAGGGTCCCTCGGGACGTTCTTCAGGTTTGTAGCCGAAGACTGCATCGCATTTACAAAATCTTTCTCCTTATCGGGCGACCAAAAAAGTTTTTCGTCCATAAGTACTTCCTGAGGGGAGTGAGTTCCCGCTGGAGAACTCCCGATGCTTCCCAGGGAGAGCCTACAAACCAAGTGATCGGCACCAGAACCAATGTCTAGAACTTCAAAATCATCTACAATATCAATTAAGTTCACGTCAACCCAAACCAGGTCCACCAGACTCCTCCCGACATGCGATACAAAGGTATAACTACCATCCGGGTCGCTGCGGGACCTCCCATTAGCAACCAACATGCCACATCCCTCCATAAAACCCACAAGCTTCGACCCTGGGCATTAAAGACAGAGTCACAAGAATTCCTCAGGGCCGACAGATTACACTGTCCATTCCAGTTTGTTGTTCCTTTGGCAGACCGATCTCCCCTGACAAGGTCTCCTGAAATGTATTATCCTTGATAACAATAGACAGCATAACACGATGTCTCCTAATGGATAACATCCATGCTTAACATTAAACATTAGCAAAAATGTAACCAAGAGAATATCGAAATTACAGCACTAAAAGCTTGCGGAACCACAACCATCATGAAATTTATCTTATCAGTGTTTTTATAGTACATATAAGTTATTACTCCTAAATGCATCAAACTTAAGCTATTGCAACCCAATGAAGTGAAAGCTCCATAATAGTGACATGATCCTGAATTAGCAGAATTATGTTCTATGTCCCCGATCCCAAACATTTTAGTTAAACCTTTAAATATTAAGCAGTCGCTGCATTCCTTTATTCTCCCGTCAAGATAGCACTTTTCACTCCCGTCTAGCACTTTCTGGATATATGGACAGGCAAACTCCTCGTTATCTTCATTTATCCTGGCAATTGCTGATCCCATTTTCGTCTCTATCTTCAGGTCTGAGTTCATGTTTCCTTTGCATGTGGGGCTGGTCGGGTGAAAACAATTAGTGTTCGTCATAATTCCAGAATATGAAGAGTGCACACAGACTACAAGCAGAATTGTGAAGCGTTTCATCATTAAATGATTTCCGGTTAACCCCCTGAGGATTGAAAACTGAACAACTGTGAAAATTCTAGGGCACGTTCTTACTCCACTGTTGTCTTGTTTTTTGGGAACTATCCAGATGGGGGCATTTTAACGCTTTGAGAATTTCGGACTATCCGTTGTTGGAGTAATTCTTCCATTTGTTTGTCAAGTTTATTCAGGTACTTCGGGGAATCTATAATTTTTTGTGTACACTGGTATTTCATCGGTAGTACGGATGACGTGTTTAACATTATTGGTGAAACTAAGGGGGTTGCCTTCTTGAAGAAAAATGTCTGCGTACTTAGTGACTAATTTAGATATCGCGAGTTTTTCTTCCTCGTTCATGTGGTTGAGGCGAAGTTGGCATAAATCAATTTTGAATGTTGACCTGTCAAAATGGTTTAGGTTTGGGTTTGAGACGGGTTTTTGGGTTTGGAAGTCAGTATTTTGAAGGTCAACCTCCTCGGCTAATATGGGGGTGGCCTGTGTGAATTGAAAGGGGGTTTCGCCGGAGTTTAATACTTGGGCGTAAGCATCATAATTTTCAACTTTAACTAGGCATTGGGGAATTTCCACGGGTCCTATTTTTTGATAGGGTATGATTGCGTCTCCATTTTCTATGTTATTGATTATCAGTTTCACCTGCTGAACACTTCTGCTATCGATGGTGTATGTTTCGTTGATTTCTAAATTTAGATATCGCAACGAGAGGTTCACGTGAGGGGTTTAAAAAACTTTATTTCTAATGCTTACGTCGGCTTTTATGAATTCTAGGTTATCAATACCGATCAGGAGATCGAACCTAGAATGGAATGGGAATAGGTGGAATTTTAAGTTTAAACCCTTTTCACGAAGTTTTAGTATATAGTTTAGTATTTAGTGTATTAGTATAGTTTTACTATTGACGGGTTAACAAAGCTGGCCGAGCTCCCTGTGTCTACGAGGATTTTTAGATTTGATTTGGGTAGTATGATGTAGGGAGCTTGTTGATCGGCTTAAAGTTCAAGTTCATGAGGTTGCATACGGCGGTTGGAGGCGAGAGTCTTCTAAAAAAGGAGTTTCGTCCTTTTGAATTTGGGGATCTTCCGCGGATTGGTCAGGCCACTCGTACGCGTCGTAGTATAGATCACTTTGATAGTTTGAATCGTGATAATCATTGGGCTCGTTATTCGCTTGATCATTTTGATAATTTGAATCATAATAACCATGGGGTTCGTTATTTACTTGGTTCGTCCCCTCTACTTGTAGGTTGTAGAAATTCGGGTTCGTTATTTGCCATGACATGGGCCTCCAACTTCTCTGAGTGATTTGGGAGGATTTATGATGGGGTTCTTTTGTTCGGGGGAGTTCCTTTGATAGGTCGGTTTATTTTGGTAGTTATTTCTTTGTTGGTTCGAAGGGGCAGTTTGTGGAGGATTAGGCTGTCTAGGTGGGCCAGACCATTGAGGTTGAGCCAGACTTTGTAATAATCTATAGGCTCTCGCAAAAGGTGTTTGGTTTTGAGGGTCAAACGGTCTTTGCGAGTTATGGGATCAATATGAAGGATTTTGCCTAGGGGGCCCATAAAGACGGTGTGGAGGCGGAACTCTATATTGAGTCTGGGGGGGAGTATTTTGTTTTGAGCGGGAGTTCGATGGTAACAATTGATAGTCGTTTGTCATCCATCCGAGTGCCTCATTCAGGTCCTTCGGTTGTCGGGTCCTCAATAGGCTTCCTAATGGCTCTCTAATATGTAATAGGAAATACCTTAATGCAAGTTGCGCATGATGCTCAATTATATTGTCGGCCTCATCGGGTTCGTGAATATTAGCATATGCGATTATTTTATTTAGTGCTTCCGTTATTCTGTGGTGGAATTTGAACGGGTCTTCGTGTTCTCCCTGTCTCATGTTAGAGAGATCTAGGTTCATAGAGAATACGTCGGAGTAGGCATTGATTAACGCGTCCTTAATTTGTTTATATGTCGTGACGTTACTCGAATTTATAGCGCTCGAGGCAGGAGGTTGAATTTTTGCTTTAATAGCATGTAGGATCATTCTATTTTGGAAGTCTCCCAAGTCAGTATAGTTAAAGAATCGGTCATTTAGTTCCTGTTTTACAAGTAAGAAATCGTTTAGTATTGAAGAGTGTAAAGATACGCAGTGGTTGAACACAAGAAAATATAATTAATATTTTTCAATATGACTAATTTGACAAAGTTTTAACGCGACCTGGCAATTCTTCGTAGTAACCAAAACATTACTACAATATGACAACTTGTTGTCAACAACTTAATTAGTGGAGGCGAGTGTTCAATTCCAATACTCCCCCTCACGAGCGGTTGCATCCAGCCCTAGTCTCCTCCTGAATACGAAGAATTTCGGGCCTGCAAGTGCCTTTGTAAATATGTCCGCAGTCATTTCGTCCGTTGGACAGTCCTCCAGTTTGACGTCCTTTCGTTCGATAGCCTCTCGTATGAAGTGCTCCTTGAGGGCAATGTGTTTGGACTTTGAGTTTACAATAGGATCTGTTGCCCAACTTATGGCAGCTTGATTGTCAGTTTTAATCTTGATCGTTTTCTGTTTGACGTTGACATGATTCTCAATATGTTTCAAGTGGATTGCTTCCTTGGCGGTAGCTGAAAGAGCCATATATTCGCTCTCAGCAGTTGATTGAATGAATGAATGAAAACATGCTTTATTTATAATCATGACAGTAGTTACACTTAAATCAACAATACATGTAATAATCATGGTCGCAAAGACCGTCTGATGAGTTCACATCCGTAACTTTTCGAAGAAAAAGAAAAACACATAATAAACAGAACAAATCAGTGGCAAATATGATATTAAATATAACAATCGCAAACCTTGATGTAATATATATATATTATGTAACGATAACAATGATAAATTACTCTACATCTTATATAACATTTTTAACAGATTTAATAATATTAAATACTTATATATATATATATATATGTATATATAATATATATATATATATATATATATATATATATATATATATATATATATATATTTCTATCCTGCAACTCCAAGCCATGGCGCAGGTGTACCTAAAGAACTTGTAGTCACGCTCAGGCAATCCTTCGGCCTTCTTAGAGAGCAGCCTATCTCTGCTCGATGACACACAACGGTCTGCTAATGAGCCATAACAGACGCTTGGTTCACAGAACTCACCTACCCTGCACATGCCCATTTTTAATGTCTCCTCTAACTCTGAACCCTGTATTTGGATCCCAACTCCGTGTTCTCGCTTGCAATCTCTGGGAGGGTTGTACAGAATAAGATCAGGGCAGTATACGGCATGTTTTCTAATTTCCACTGCCTCTACAATGATCTGCTTTGGCGCCATTAAGTATTCATGGGTGGATGAGTTAAATTGGATCGGGCTCTGGAGATAACTCTTACTTATGAGCTGAACTCCCTTGGTGCATGATTGAGATATGTCTGTTACGCTCAGCATTTTCCCTGGTTCTATGGAGTGCATCAGCATTATTATCAATGTAACGATTCCGATTCTTTCCATAATTTCAAGTTTGTATAACTATCGCTTTGTTACTACAAACAGATAGTTTGTTATCTACAGAGTAGTAACAAAGCGATAGTTATACAAACTTGAAATTATATATATATATATATATATATATATATATATATATATATATATATATATATATATATACCTAACTTAATAATCTCATGCATCCCATGCAATCTCAAATCCCATGCAACTGTACAATACTTTACCAGACCGATACTCACACCCCTAATCAACTCCAGATAATCCTCCCAACCAAACTCGGACCTGCCCAAATACCTTCTTCTTACTTCACGTAAAGCCCTACACTTTCCTACAAAATGAAACGCATTTTCTAGTTCCCCACTACTACATAAATCACACTTTTGGTTTCCAGCGTCGTAAGGTCGAAATTTTAATGCCAAAAGGTCACATCTCACCTTAAACAACCATCTACGAGATCGGAAATTATCCACCTGATCCAAGGGTGTCACACCACCTTCCGATCTCAGGGCCACATATTGAGGGTAGTTCTGGGAACCAAGGGCTTTTTGTATGAACTCAGCATACACAGCTGCAGAAATGTTTTCAATACTAGCATCAATCAACGGCTTCCACTCCTTCAAATCCTCGTTCTTTCCTAAAATGATTGAATACTTTGCTCCCATGATTGATACGTTGATTGATTACGTTGTCCCATTCTTTGGCCCAATATACATTATTTAATTCAATAGGTACATTTTTTTGGCTAGATAATTAGGCAAGCGATCGGACGGTAGCTTCAATACTTTATGAATGTAATTAAAATGCACACGCAAAAGTGTGCAAAAATAGCGGCTTCATATTTGTTTCCAAAAACAACATGTAGTTGGGAGTACATATCGGGAAAGAGAAAACCATCTTAATAAAAATAAATATGTCCGCAGTCATTTCGTCCGTTGGGCAGTACTCCAGTACTCCGGTACTCCTCCATCACCCCCGCCCACGACCAGGGCGAGCCAGCACCAGCACCTTTTCCCTGGGGAAGAGTGGAAGGCTCAATGTCCTTCCCCTCCTTGACCCTCCTACTCATAACATCAACCTTCCTTCCGAGGCTGACGAGGTCCACGCTCTTGAGGGTTTCCATCTTCCCCGCAACTAGGTCAGTTGCCCTCTCGACTGCCCCAACCCTCTTTGTAATTTTATCCATCTGCTGAGTTATGGACTTCTCTAAGAGTCGCATACCCTCACAGATCTCCTTTGTACCAACTTGCGGCACTACTGACTCATGAGTGATTTCACCCCTTCGATCACTCATCTCACGCAGTCTTTCATCTAACTTTTCCATGGCCTCACTCAATAGGTCTACTCCTAAGGCAACACGTTTATGATGCCTGAGTTCCTCAAACATATCCTTGTTTGCCTTGATCAGTGGGTTAACCACTGTCTCGACCATGGCTTCCATTTGGGAACTCGCCTCTTTGAAGGGCCTTTTACCAATATTGATCTCGTTACGAGCTGGTCCCTACGTGCGATAATAGCCTCCAGCTCATTGTTAATCGTGGTCCTAACTTTCTTAGGTGGTTTGCTCTTCACACCACCTGAGCTGGGAGTCCCGCCATCAGTGTTGGCCATAGCGACCATTCGGACCTGGTGCTGCCTAGCCCACTGCAGTTCCCTATCTCCGTCACCCAAGGAAATAGCTTCTCTCATCATGGCAACATCTACAGGATTGAGCTCTTTCTTGACGAACTCAACAGGCTTGTAGAGCTCATCCTCCCCCCTTAGGTCTTTGACCGACTCTACGAGCTCGTCGAATCTCCCCAACTCCACCAGCCCAAATGCATGTTTTACCCACTCCTTGGCGTAGTTATTATTGACATCAAAGCCTCTACCACGTAGGTAGTGCTTAACAATGTCTTCCAATCTCTTCGAGTCCCTTCGGACCATTACTACAATCATGAGTCCCGCCAACTCCTCCGCGTTCGTGGGTTTCCACTGGACCGTCTCCTCTGGAGGAGGAGCAGATGGTTTACCACCAGCCTTGTCAATTGCTTTGTCAATACAACTCTCAGGGACCTCAAATTCAGTGCACCAAGGATGCACCTCAGCCACGGCGTCACAGCTTTGCTGCTTACGACTGCCACTTTCATCCCCTCTTTGTGTATTCATACCGGGCAAGGCACCACAACAGGAACAAGAGTCCCCACCACCACGCCTTGCCGCCTCAACTCTCTTACCTCCCTCATCCCCATCAAACCAGGACCCCATAAATTCAGGTCCATTTCCCCAGACACCTTTCTCCTTGTACCCTACAGGTGCATTATAAGACCTGTAGGTTTGGTCTCTCTCCTGCCTTCTCATACCAGAGCCAAGCACACTAGCTAGACATGACTTAAAGGGAGCAGTGTCCCTCTTGTCATCGCCATCTACATGCACAGTAGATGCTGCTAAATTTCTTCTAGTACTTGCTCTCGCGGCCTTACCCCTGTAATACTCCTCATTGTGGACCGGGCGGTCCAAGTCCACAACAAGTTTCCCGCAATCCTTATTCTGGCCACCCAAAGCCAATGGTCCAAGTCTCCTGGGATAGAGACATGTCCCAATGGCTTTTTCCACCAAATATTTCCCCCCTACACCGATCGCCCCAATAACCCCCCTTACGCTGCCATTAGCAATAGCATCTGCAGCAAAGCCAGCAATTGCCTTCTCATCCTGTAAGCATAGTCGTGCTCCTCACCAATTTTGTCAGCATGGCACGAAGGTACCCCATTAGGAAGCGGATTGTTTAACCCAGCGTAGTTACACCCCGGCACCATCAAGGTAGTCCGCTGTGCCATGTCGGCACCTGTAGTGGTAAAACCACTTACCCCCCGCCCTAAAAAAGAAAGATATTGATTTCCTGAATCCAATGCAATTTGCCCCGTTGAAATCGGTCCACCCGTTCCAGAGATACGGCGTATCTCGAAATCCACAGGAGAGGGGGTACCCCCCCCCCAACTAAATACTTCGCCCACAGGTCTTTAGAGACCCAATGGACAAAAGTCCTAAAAGTCCCCTATATTAGTATACCTACTCTGGACTTAGAAAAATTTCAGCATCAAGGAAAATTTTTTCTAAGTCCAGACCTATCACTTAACACTAACCTACAGAAATTATTCAAAGGTTGGCACCACTGCAGATAGCCAATCAGTCTTATCACCATGTGGCTCCCATGAGGTGATTAGGGTTCAGCCACCTGCCCCAAATGCCCCCTCTACCAAACTTAAAACCTTAATTGTAGGAAAACTGCTCCATGAATTTCAACCAAATTTTGATAGATTGTCCTCAGAGGGAGGAAGAACCCAAAACCCTATGCAGGTACTGAGAGTACCCTCAGAAAGTACCTCTAAAGGGCATAAGCCCTATACTTAGGGCCCTTAATGAAAACTTGACAAAAAACCACATAAATGAGAAAAACTCACCAAAATGAAGTCCTCTGCCAAATCTCAATCTCCAACTCCTTCAACAACCCACTCAAAAAAGCACTCAAACACAGAGCTACACAGATTTGATGTTCACTCTTCAACAGCCAGAGCCCAACCGAAAGAATCACAGAGGTCCTGCACCACTCGGCTGTTTTGGCTGGCCAGAAACAAAATGCAAGTTGAAGGTACACTCCGTTAAAAAAAGCGAGCAGTGTGTACAACTGGGCAAAATTTTTCTGGCGAAACGTAAAATTAGCCATCGTCAACTAGTACAATACTGCTGTACAAGGATAGATCCCGTATCTGCATTTTTGGACATATTGAGTTAATGACACGCCCCTCCCCCGTTTGGGGGGTAGTTTCTTTCAATTTTGCTAGTCTCGATGTTGGATCGCAACGGGAAATTCCTCAAAAACGGCTTACAATTATCACAGTACCTACGTTTCGGTTTGATTTACTAATGAAAATCATCTAACTGGCCTTTTCTAGAGCCAGGGTAGAGTTCGATTAGATTCGGGATCTGTTCTTAGTACGGCAAAATATCGGCATTACTCATGAACGCGCGATTTTTTCAGTTGTCAGTATGATATGCTTGACATCGATTCTTGACATCTCCCCCGTCCCACTTCCGTCATCTCCTCCCGCACGTCCCATCACTTGGCCGGCCCATCTCTCAGCTCCAAGTATTCGCGCGTATGCAATTGACTCCCGCCATAAATTCACGCTTTTGCAACTCTCACTTGAACGTTCCCAAATGGATTAGCGCTTGCATACTCCTCCGAAAGGGAAAGATGAGGAACCCTATTCGATTCCTCTCAAAAGAATCTAAACCAACCAGAAGATCGGGGTAACTCGAGTGATCCTGGAAAGATTTTGGGAACAAAAAAAGAAACAAATTCTCGGGGCCGATTTACTTTCCGACATTTTTAATAAATGAATACCTGGGGTTCAAGAATGTGAACCAATGTAAAAAGAAATGAACAAATAAATATTGAAACGAAAATTGAATCTCTTCTCTGTTGGAAATTACAAACTTTGGAAAAGGCTTTCCATTTACATAATTCGAAAAATGAAATAAAATAATATAGGTACCAAATACTTATTAAGTACCAATTACTTGTGGGGCTACTGCCTACCTATTTGGCCTCAGCACTGCTCTGACAAACTGCTAGTCGCTTAACTTAAAGGGGGCTTATTCCTAAGTAATAATATCTATGCTTAAGCCAGAGGGGAACCGTTACATTGAAACAAATATAATTGCGACGAAGCGTTGAAAAAAAGTGCTGGGATTGCATGAGAAGGTCTTCTATTGAAATCGTGGGTTGGTAGGTACGCGACAGAATCTTCATTTTTGGACTTGAGTGGTGGATTTCTTTCTCCTTCTTTGACTTCCCTTGACATGAATTTGCAAAAATTGTTGTTGTTCATACGTTTTTACAAAAAGAGTACCAGGTTCACTTTTTTTGGCCATGACAACTTTCAAATCATTAAACTTTATTGTGCCACCATCAGATGTGTTATTGAAATTGGTTCCCAGGCTAGCAGCTAGTTTCTTCAAGTCATAAAAACTGTGTTCATGGATTTTGTAAGGATTTCCAGTTTTTTTAGCTGACTTGGTTATTCTTATGTACTCGAAATGTGCGTATATAGACCCATTTTTTAACGCTTTCTTCACTTCTTTTTCTATTACTGAGTGGCAGTTGTCGCCTTCACTCTGTGTATGTCCCCCTTACTAGAAATTTATGAGTAATAGACTTTATCTTTAATGCTCGAACAGCTTGGAGGTACATCGACATCATAAATTTATTTTTTTGCTGCCCACAGCAATTATCAGAAGAAAAAAAAATATAGGTAGGTACTGGGTGTATTTTGTGAACAAAGGTTCTCTCAGAACACAGCTGAGTGGAGGTCTCTTGTGTCGCCACAAACCATTCGCATGACTGAAGACTACTAAAACCAGTAAAAATTGGTGTGCAACATCGTGCTTCACCTGTGAAAAAATTCACAACATTGTGCATCTCCTGAAAAAAAAAAAAAAAAAGCCCAACATTGTGCGTCTCCTCAAGGAGGTATTCTCAACATTGTTCATCTCAAACACTACTGAAAGAACACAATAATTTTAAATACAGAAGTTAAAAACTCTTGGTTTAGCTATTATTTGATGCGTTTTATAATATACTAGGGTTGTCAACAAAAAAAATAACGAGAAATGACCTCAGAATTTGTTGGTGGTGGAGACTCCATGTTGCTTATGGAAACAGCTGAGAAGAGCAATGTTGCCCTGACGTTTAGAGGAGCCCAATGTTGCCAAAATAATTTTTTGCCGTGATCCTATTGGTCGAACCCTGAAACTAATGGTTCCGTCGTATCGGGCGCGAAAATTTGAATCTGGTTACATACCTAACTCATTTTCGATAAAAATTGAGATGCACAATGTTGCTTCTTAGACGATATGGTTTCAAACATCATCTTTAACGCTGTCTGGGAGTTTGCGATGTTTTCCATGCGTACCACGTTTATCCTGCTCAAGTGCTCCATTAGTTAGCTTCTTTCTAACAGTAGTAATCGTCGTTGAAGAAATATCGAGAGTCGAAATGAAGAGTTGTCTGCAAACACGCAGTTTTTTGTCATTAACCGTGAAGTAGTATGCAACATTTCCACGTCGGCTACTGCCTCCTTCAGGTTGTTGTTGAGATGGCTTAATTTCTGTGAGACACCGGCTTATGAAGTCTCGCTGTTTATTGACATCTCCTTAACCCCTATATTTCCGGAATATATAGAAACGCTGATCTTCAGTGATTTTACAGGAGCATTTTAAGGAACATGATGAACCACAGCCAGGCCTCATTTTCCTTCGAGTCATATTCGTTTTTGTACACTTTGAGCAGTAACATTTCCCAGATTTTGGCGTTTCTTGGCGACGTTTGTCTTCCACTCACTCTTATTTGCATGTCTTTTACGAGTTTTTTTCTTTCCAAGGGGTTCATCGCATTCGCTCATTCATTATCGCCATTGACTGAAAAGTTTGGGTCGGAATCGGAGTCATCAAATTATAAGGAATTTAGGTCCCCCCCCCCCCCCCCCAGAGGTGCAATGGGGGCCTAAATCCTAACAAGGTAGAGGAGGTAAAGAGCATCCCGTCAGAGAGATACCACCCCTACTAATAGCTTTTAATGAGCCAACTCTTTACCTCCTCTACCTTGTTATGAGGATACATACATTGAAGAGGTCAGGGCTAAAGCAAATCTCTTATCAAAAGATTCTACTGTCAAAATCTTCATACCTGTGTGAGCTTGTGTGATGTTACTTGGTCCGTTATATACTAAGGAATAAAAAGATGATGAATCACATGTAGGTTTCAAGTCTGACGTATCCCATATTATGATTTTCCCATGGTCTGCTGCGATATAACCTAGTCGGAATCCAGACGTGTACCCTTCTTCTGATATGACATTCATGGTTTGTAAGTTGACTCTAAGCCTTTCTTGTTTGAGTGTAATTCTAATTGTCACTTGCCTGACAGCATCTGTGTATGTTTCTCCATCATGGGTGAAGGATGCCCCTGTGCATTCTCCTTTCGGAGATATAAATCCTCTATCAGTTGACTCGAATATAGTTGTGACATTAGGTTTTGTCTCAATTTGAGCACCATTATATACGAAATACTGATTAGTCCAAATCTCACTACAGCTTCGTGAGTCTAAGTTATATGCTATTTGAGTTCTCAATGATTTCGGAACAAGAGATATGTGTGAAAACATTCCGCATCTAAGTGTCAAGTAGTCAACAACAATATGACAGGATTTTGATTGTATTTCTTTGATAGTTTGTTTAGATAATACCACTACATGTGAGAGTATTGCTTTGGTGTTTTCATCACTACTGGGACAGTTAATGATTGATCTGGTACCGATAGATAATATAGATGACTTCGGATGACACTTCTCCTCCTTTGATCAGCCCACATATTATACATAGAAGAAGGAGCATATTCATTGCAAGGAAACAAGATAGGCCAGGAAAATTGGACACTCAGTGTGAATTAAATCGCGGTAAGCAGGAAATAGTTTTAATATCTTATTTTGGTCCTAAATACATGTAATCTGAGTTTGCACCATCCCAGGAGGTGAGCTTAACTTTTGAGAGCCCGAAAACCTCGAAATTTTCGGACTTTTTTCAGTTTTCCACAAATAACTCGAAAACCATCTGTTGTACAGAAAATTTTATGCTATTCAAAATTGAAAAGCATTGAATTCTTCGTCGAAGAGTACCACAATCATTAAAATCGATTCAGCGGTTTGGCCGCAATCGATTGTTCAAAATTGGCGATTTTCCCCATTTTAGTGTAAGCTGCCATTTCTTGGCGGTTCAGCATCAACTATCTTCTAATCTGCTTCCCTAATCAATAATACTCATGGAATAAAAGTTGTAGAAAATCCAATTTCCATTTAAATAGACCCATCAAATTTTGAAAATGGTCAATTTCAAGTACTGAAATAAACGACAATGAAAAATATGTCACATCTGGAAGAGCAACTAAATTGGACATCCCTCACATTCAACATTCCTGATTCCTTCAGTTCAACATATTGTTGGTATCGAAGAGGTTGAAAATAAGTTTGTATTTATTTTAAAATTTTTTTTCAAATAATTACTTATTTCTTCGAAAATGAATGAAGGGAGAAGGAGATGGAAGAAATAAATACATCAAAATTATTATAATACTATATTTCAATATTACCAATAATTATATTACACTATTACCATCACTATACTTATATTACTATAATGCAATATCATCAATAATTATTACACCAGATTCACGAGGAGTTGCTGGGTCCCTCCTCAGGCATGGCTGGAGATAAACGGGGTTGTTTTGCTCTTGGTGGACCCTCTTCCAGGAAATCTTCTGGCCGATGTATGATCTCCATTTCGGTGTCATCAAACTCTTCAGTGGGTGGTGTATCGTCATCATCATTTGTAAAAGTATTGGTGGACACGCCTTCATCGTCAGCCAATGGAGAATTAGTACAAGAATTTCCCTGGCAGTTGATGCAGATGGTCGAACATTTAATACCGACTTTTCTGCAGGTGCATTTGCCGGCACATCCCTTAGTGCACTTACACGAAACGGCGTTCAGCACATCATGTGGAGCTGGATCCTTAGTGGTCGGTATTGGGAGCAGACCGAAGCATGAGCTTTTCCAGCCCCATCTGAGAGCATCTAATGATGTTCCGTTCCATGTCTGTAGTTGGTGGTACACACGGAGTAGGTGTTGGTCTGCTGCTGCATTTGTCGGTGGCAAGGAGGCTAGGTTGAATCCTGGATTGGCAAGGGACCTAGCATATTGGGAATACCTTATTTCATCCAATGAGGTTTGACCGACTTTGGTAGTGTATAATGCTACCAGGAGTAATCTGCCTGCAACAAAGAGTTCCTTGGGATCAGCATCAGGTTGGTTAAATACTTGTACAGCCTCCTGTATCTCCTTGCTGTTGTCGAGAAGTTTTACAAACTTAATTTTTCCCTGGCGGTAGAAAGCCGACGTGGTGTCACAGCCGCTAATAGCATGTAAGAACAACAAGTTATTTTTCACTGTTGGTGAAAACTTAAAGTTGTCGGGTGAGTAGAACGTGTTTGGGGAGGTCCCCTTGCCAGGTTTCATGAGGTAGATTTTTGAACCAGAAGGAGCCTTGGCAGTCAACAACACTAACAAGTCGGTGTCCTCACCTATTATTACCACTGTAGAGAACATCTCGGTCATTTGAATGGCTGTGTTGACAATGAGGGTGTCAGCATCCTCAGTAGCTTGCATAACTCGATACCCAACTTGTTCCAGTTTGTCGACCAGAATGGAGATTAGCCGTTTCTTGTTGCTATCATTTGAGAGGAACTGTTCTTTCGGCATGGTAGCGGTCATGGTTTCAGAGAACAGAACCGTTGCTGAAGAGTGTTTCCCTGAACGGCGGAAACGCTCAGCTGACTTTGTATTTCTCATTGCAGCCTCTTCAGGGTACCCATCAAAAACAATGGTTGCTTTCTCGCAGCTATAATACTTCGTCACGTAGTCAATGTACTTGGAGAGAATTGTCGAAAAAATTTCTTTCGACTGCCAAACAACTCTATGAAGAAGCCACCCACCATCAATCACAATAGCACTCTCTGTCAAGTTGGGTTCTGGAATCACTGGTTCAAACAAATCGTACAAAACCGATTTCCTTGTTTTTCTCATCCCTGTTTCATCGAATAGAGAGAGTGGGTATGGGGCCAGCTCGTATTGGAAGTAGCTTTCAATTTCTTTGTCACTTTTCTTCAGGAAATGTATTCGTCTGAATATGGTGTCAGGAGATACCGGTACCACTTTGTCGTGAACAGTTATTTTGGAATTGACGACTTTGAGCGGAATAACTCTATTTTTCCTCTGGAACTTTACATTCTTGAAATTGATGCCTGGTCTATTAGTTATTGTAGTGAGACTCGCAGTTCCTTTCTCGAATGCGTCATGACAGTTAATAGTTTTGTCCCCAATTACGCCAGTGCTTATTGACATAATGAACTGCCCGTTAGGGAAGGGATCGTGGGCCAAGAACCACTGAAGTAGGAGAGCAACGTCTGCCTCGTCCCTCCTCACCCTTGTCATTCGGGCATCAACATGCTGTTCTGTTGTGTTATATTCCACACCACAAAATTCTTCCAACTGTAGTGTAAGCTCCATGACCGTAGGTATTGTGGCCACCCATGTGACCAGATTACTGTCCGTTATGCCACGTCCATGTGAGAGAC
Source organism: Adelphocoris suturalis (assembly GCA_030762985.1). Classification (NCBI taxonomy): domain Eukaryota; kingdom Metazoa; phylum Arthropoda; class Insecta; order Hemiptera; family Miridae; genus Adelphocoris; species Adelphocoris suturalis. The sequence continues at coordinate 15,322,087 of CM061046.1, forward strand.
CGCCTTGAGATTTCATGGACCTCATTACGACCTGCTCTATCGTTTGATCTGTCCAAACGCCAGACCAAAATTTGTCAGACCTCCTGATGGTGAAGAAACTTTGGTTGACAAAACTATCATATTCATCTGGTGGGAGAACTTTGTTCAAATTAAGCATGTCCTGAAGGTATAGTTGACAGGATTTCGCATACAAAAAATGACCGCTAGCATGTAAGTAAGGCAACATTTGCTGCACAGTATGTAGATGTAGGAACCAGTCGCCGCTCCTCTCAGCTTCAATGAACCGTTTGACAATGGTCACCAAATGGAAATACTGAACCCACAGTTTTGCAGTGGGTCCCCTGAGTTCGAGTTCACACAGTTTCTCATAAAAACTATCCATCACGTCATTTAATAATGATTTATCAAGTTGTTCAGGAAAAAGTGGACTTCCCACCCCATTCAAAACATTTAGTACTGATTGCTTCTGATCATCACTTACGTGTAGCATGTTGAGTACCAATTTCGCTAGTGTCAGGTGAAGTAATATATGCCCCCTCACTGCTCTCGAATAGGCATGCCCTGTCAAAATCTTTTCTGTTGATGCTCTAGCATATATGGTGCTAAGGACATCCTGCAGCCCACTACCGTCCATTATGTATCCAATTGCCCCCAGAAATGACATCAACAGATGGAAGCCACCTAGGCGCACGATCACTGATGATAGGGGAGAGTCACGACCGCTGGAAGCTACGATTTCTCTTGCTTTGTAATACAACGGCTGGTCAAACGTCACGAAACAGCCTTTCTGATTATTCCCTAACCGTTCAACTGCATTCAGGAGAACAGAATATAATGTGTCCATGTTTGCTGGAGGAGCATTGAGGAATGGAAGAATCAGCGTACGAGATCTTTGATATGAGCGATGTGATGTTACTGTCTCCATAAAACCATTCCATCCCAGAATGTTTAAGTGCTCTTTCCATTTTCCAAAAATCCACAAGAAGTCAGTAGGCGAGATTCTCACAGCTCTCACTGGACTTTTCTCGTTGATGTCAATCAAAGCAATGGATTCCAAACCATCACTGGTTTTTTGAAAGGTGGTTAAGGGAATGGTACCACTTGCTGCAATATCCTTGGCTGTAGGAACGTTTTGCAACCTCGCAATTCTTGCCTCTGAACGGGCAGAAGTTACTGGCGTTATGCACTGCAGCCCGCCAACAGCGTGAAATGTGTTGGCTCCATCAAGCGTATCAACGTTAACATCAGCATTATCAAATACGAATTGGCTGAACGAATCTTGAAGCACAACTTTGGGAGCTTCTTGTATGCTGGATGACTGAAACAGCCTTACTTCTTTATAAGAACAAGAAAAACCAAGGCTCGATAGCATTTCCACCAGATCTTTGGACCCATACTTCTTATGAAATGTCATGCCAACAGTAAGAAGAAGAGGAGAAATGAAGGACCTTGGTCTAGTGGCATGAATTATTGAGTGAGCGATAGCAATTACTTTTTTTGTACCCTTAACATGCAATTTGGGTTCTGGATTCTTTGGCTTTGGATTAATAATTCCATTCAGAAGGACCCCGAGTGTTTCTGGAATGTCTTTCTCAATGTCTTTCAGAAATTCATCCACTTTTGGGTATGTATCTGTGGTATAAATCACTGACCTGATATCTTCTCGGATGATGGCAGCAGCAGCTTGCACAATACGCCTACGCTCTTTTTTCTCGTTAGACTCCTTGGCCTGGTACCAACTATCAGTAATTATTTTGTACCCAGTGTTACGAAAACATATAACACCTTGCTTAGTTCCTCCTCCACTCGTGAGTATGATATCCTCTCCGTACTTTCTTATCAGCCTGGTTTTTAACGCTGCGTAAGTTGGGATGTAGCCTTGGAAATTTTTAAAAATTTCTGTTAATGTGAATTGGCATTGATCTTCATTGTCTTCAATATATTTGCAAACATAATCAAATGCCTGGGATACATCGTCATCTTCAGGTCGGCCTCGTGGATAATCGGTTGTAGTCGACCTTTTTTTCAAAAACGTTTTACCACAGGAGGCGTGGTACCTTGCCTCTGCTGCAACAAGATCATGTTCTAGACTAATCCTCCGTAGCACCTGTTCATCCTGTCTCACCTCAGCTGCACGTACGAGGGAATCTTTGAACTGGATGGTTGTCACGCAACTGACTTCTTCGCGTCTATTTTTAGGCTTCTTGCATTCTCTGTCTATGAATTCCTGTGACGCATCACCTCCACAAATAACACATTTATTCTTAAAATCGAACTCTGAGACCCGTTGTGCGCGGCTGGATGTTGATTGCCCTTGAGTTTTTTTCTGTTTTGAATATACTTTCCTGCACCTTTCATGAACTGTGACTTGTTTTAGGTGTTGAAATAGAAGGTGCTTGTCATCCTTATTTAATTTGCTTAATTTGATAAATGTTTCTATTCCACGCTCACGCACTGTGGTACAAGCCTCCAAAGATAGAGCTCTGTCACAAATGAAACAATTTTCACTCATTTTGAATAGTTTTTGTAAAAGTACAATAACTACAAACACTGCTCCGTTATAATTATAACGATAAAAAAAACTGTATTTAACGCGCAAGGAATCACCGAACTGTGTACACTTTGGAAGTTAAAATACTACTGAGAATTAACCCTAGAATGGCACAGTGTTTTTTGCTAACGTAAATGACACTGAGGGGTCCCCAGGACCCCAGATTTTTATTCTCAGATTTTTTTATAATTTTTTGGTCATAAAAATTGTATTCATGTTCTTTTTACTTCTAAAGAGACTAAGGAAAAAGAATAAACTAAAGAAATGAACATAAAAAATTAGAATTTCACTTTATTAACCAAATCACATTATTTTTGGTAACGTCGATTAATTAACAAAAAGGCCCATTTCTGTGACGAATAAAACAAAATCAGAGTAAATGACTACGTTCTGTGACTATTACCGTAAACTAGAACATGTAAGCTTCATTATAAAAAAATTAGTTTGTAGAAACATCAAAAGTTGTCCATATGCCAGTCTCTAACACTCGAAGCACTTGTAAGACCTGTGCTCGTTGCACATCGCTTTGCGGCAGGTAACACAGATGAGTTTTGTCTTCCTATCCGTTGATCTAACACAAAAAGAGCATCTGACTTTTTTGTCAAGAGTATTGGGAGCTCCAGGATCTTCAGTAGACTGGGTTTCGGATGTATCCTTCCCCAAAACATTCTGAATAAGAGCCTTGATAGGTCTTTGTACTACAGCTTTCGTTAGTCTAATTTCCAAAAGAGGCTTGGCTAAAGCAAACCCCAAATCATATAAAAAATCTTTACGATTTGTCTTCTGTGACCATAGTACCATGCCATGAAGTATAGCAGCATTAACCCCGGCTTGATCAAGCATCCCGAAGAAAAAACGCTGGGGCCACCTCCGAGTCTTCCTTGCTGTTGTATAGGTGTGACAAAGCTGATCGAAGGAATCGGTTCCTCCTTTCGTTTCATTATAAGTCATTATGACTTCAGGCTTTCCTGTGTCTTGATTGATAGCATTGTCGTGGTGTAAAGTTGAAAGCAGCAAGACTACTTTATTCTTCTTTGGGGTGTACGATACCAAAGTCTTTGTTTTGTCAAATCCAAATCTTGAAGAACCTTCTTCGTTCTGTTTAGCTATGAATGAGGGCGGAACTTCAGCTTTATTTTTACGCAACGTTCCTACCATTGTCAATCCCAGTGTCCACATTTTATCAAATAAGGGCACTGAGGAAAACCAATTATCAACAGTAACATTGCGATTGGTACCGTGGATGGATTCTGTGAGTTGTATAACGTAATGTGATGGCACAGATTCACCAGGAGGCACTGTAACTTTTCCAATGTATGGATTGGCATTGAGCATGTAGTATGTGCGAGCATCATTCAACATGACTATTTTCATGCCATATTTGTCCGGTTTCGATGCTAGGTAAATTCTAAAAGGACATTTGCCACGAAACCCAAGCAGCTGTTCATCAACAGTAACATATTCAAATGGCGTGTAGTAACGTTGACAGTTTTTAATCAAACGGTCCCATATCTCTCTGCATGGGGCTAGTTTGTCATCTACCATACGAGCAGCCCTTGTTTTTTTATCGTCAAAACGAATTGTATAAGATAGAAATTGAAAACGCTGTAGGGAGAAAGTGGCTCTGAATATAGCCAAGCCCTTTACAGGAGACCACAAATCTTCAAGATTCAAATGAGCTGATTTCCCAACCCCTGCGATGTATAAGAGACCAATGAAAGCCCTTATTTCAATAGAATCGGTGACAGTATGGTATGACTGAAGAACTTTGCAAGCCAATCGCCTAAGTTCAATTTCTTCGTTGGTGTGTTTTACGATTGTGTCTATGAGATCTGCATCAAACAACAAATTCCACGAATCAACAGGTGTTTTTATATGTTTAGCTTCACCTTGTGGACCTGGTCGTCCTGAAACAATGTTTCGTCTCGATAGTCTACCTTTAGAAGAAGGAACTTGTTTTTGCCAGAAGTAACCATTTTTTCCAATGAAACCTTGCACTTTTCTTACCTTATGAGGTGGCTCACTGTTGTCAACGTCCTCTTCTCGGTCTGATTCAATAACTGGATCCACAAAAGGTTCATGAAGATCCAGAGTATTCACATCTTCAGCTTCTTCTTCTGAATCAGTTGGATCCTGCTCTTCCACTTCGTCTTCTGATGAACTTTCATCTCCACCAAAATCATCCATTTCTAGTTGTTCTAAAACAACACGTATTTCTTCTGGGTCCGAATACTTTTTGGCTGAAGCCATATTTCTTCAGAAATTTCACAAAACACGAGTTCAAACAAATCAAAAAAGTGGAAGGAAAAAAAATAAGTTGAGCGTTAACTGCACTGTGGGGTCTGTGGGACCCCAGTCACACTTCTTGACTGCACTATACGACTGCTCGATCATAACTGAGCTTTCTAAGGGCATGAATTGAGAGAGAAGGGGTGTGCAAGTATTTACATGGTAGGTAAACCATTCTGTGATTGGCAGACAAAACGCGCCGGGATGAAACAAGTAGCTTGGGGTCCCATGGACCCCACAGTGCCATTCTAGGGCAATTGCAATTCCTGTGACGCATCACCTCCACAAATAACACATTTATTCTTAAAATCGAACTCTGAGACCCGTTGTGCGCGGCTGGATGTTGATTGCCCTTGAGTTTTTTTCTGTTTTGAATATACTTTCCTGCACCTTTCATGAACTGTGACTTGTTTTAGGTGTTGAAATAGAAGGTGCTTGTCATCCTTATTTAATTTGCTTAATTTGATAAATGTTTCTATTCCACGCTCACGCACTGTGGTACAAGCCTCCAAAGATAGAGCTCTGTCACAAATGAAACAATTTTCACTCATTTTGAATAGTTTTTGTAAAAGTACAATAACTACAAACACTGCTCCGTTATAATTATAACGATAAAAAAAACTGTATTTAACGCGCAAGGAATCACCGAACTGTGTACACTTTGGAAGTTAAAATACTACTGAGAATTAAGAACCTAGGACAACAACCCCTCCACACTTTAAACACAATAGGCAGGCCGAAAGGGTAGGTCCCTCAGGTAGAAGAATCACCCCAGCCCGACGTAATGCTACGTCCCTTCTCAACTCACAAAAATTTCCATTACATTTTTTTTCTCCTATAAAACTATAACTCGTATTTACCCTCACGTCAAGTTGTCTATTCATTAATTAGGTGCGGTTCTGAATGTAAATAAATATAAATAGCGTTGACATATAACTTATATATAAATTTTGTTACTCTTCCAGATGTGACATATTTTTCATTGTCGTTTATTTCAGTGTTTAAAATTGACCATTTTCAAAATTTGAGGGGTCTATTTAAATGGAAATTAGATTTTCTACAACTTTTATTCCATGAGTATTATTAATTAGGGAAGCAGATTAGAAGATAGTTGATGCTGAACCGCCAAGAAATGGCAGCTTACACTAAAATGGGGAAAATCGCCAATATTGAACAATCGATTGCGGCCAAACCGCTGAACCGATTTTAATGTTTGTGGTACTCTTCGACGAAGAATTCAATGCTTTTCAATTTTGAATAGCATAAAATTTTCTGTACAACAGATGGTTTTCGAGTTATTTGTGGAAAACTGAAAAAAGTCCGAAAATTTCGAGGTTTTTTGGCTCTCAAAAGTTAAGCTCACCTCCTGGGATGGTGCAAACTCAGATTACATGTATTTAGGACCAAAATAAGATATTAAAACGATTTCCGACTTACCGCGATTTAATTAACACAAACCCCCCATTTTGAGCTAATTTTCCAGGGATAAATAACGATATGATGAGAGCATGTTTGGCAGTAGTAGACCATAGCGAGAAGAATAACATTGAGGAAAAGCCAAATTTTCGGTACAATAGGAAGAAATTTAGTATAAAGGCAAGTAGTACACATATGAAATCCCACAATAATGTAAATCCTAGTATTGCTCCTAAATACTTTACGACCCAATCCCATATGCCATAAATTTTAGTCAATATTTTTGATGTCAGGTCATCTGCGAATTTGTCTGTAGTTACCGCCTGTCCGAATGGAAGCCCCTGGTCGCTGGAAAACCCTCCTGTTTCAACACGACGAACAAAAGTTTCGGAGGTGGCTTGCCGCTCCATAGGACCCAGAATGGATTGTCGGTATTCTTTTATTTGACTTTCGGTTAAGTATCCAATATTCCGAATGCTAGAGATTTCTTCATACTCCCATTTCTCATCAAACGTGGCATTGAGAATGACTGGGGGCTTGGGAAAATATATCTCTCCTCCAATTTTCACCCACAGTCCATTGATTTCATACATTGTGGGTGTTGTAGCTGTGCAAGCCACTGGGGTTCCAATACGGACTAAAAGGCGAGATATTGGTTTAACGAACCACAACTCGTTCTGATAGATTACTGGCAGCTCCATGTAGCAATCGGGTATTGTCCTCAGTGTTACGGTTACATTATGACATTTTATAAGGTGGATTACTTCCCCCCTAGAGATAGCCGTAAATCCAGGCTTCTTTGTATAGGCCCATGCGAATTCCTCAGGGTTTAAATGAGCTAGACGAGAGATGTGTAATTTGATTTTCATTCATGATACAATACCTTTTCAAAAAGTAGGCATATAAATTCATATGTTGTGTCCGCGAATGTCTCTCCATATATACAAATTTCAAGTTCATATTCAAATACATATCAATATCAGATATTGTCAACTCTGTTAGTTTCGGTAATAGAGACATATTAGGGTTTAAAATGACAATTAGTTCCTTCTGTTCAGTGGCATAACCTTGTTATAAGGAATTTAGGTGCCCCCCCCCCCCCTACACGCAGTTTTTTGTCATTAACCGTGAAGTAGTATGCAACATTTCCACGTCGGCACCTGCCTCCTTCAGGTTGTTGTTGAGATGGCTTAATTTCTGTGGGACACCGGCTTATGAAGTCTCGCTGTTTATTGACATCTCCTTAACCCTTATATTTCCGGAATATATAGAAACGCTGATCTTCAGTGATTTTACAGGAGCATTTTAAGGAACATGATGAACCACAGCCAGGCCTCATTTTCCTTCGAGTCATATTCGTTTTCGTACACTTTGAGCAGTAACATTTCCCAGATTTTGGCGTTTCTTGGCGACGTTTGTCTTCCACTCACTCTTATTTGCATGTCTTTTACGAGTTTTTTTCTTTCCAAGGGGTTCATCGCATTCGCTCATTCATTATCGCCATTGACTGAAAAGTTTGGGTCGGAATCGGAGTCATCAAATTATAAGGAATTTAGGTCCCCCCCCCCCACCCCCGAGGTGCAATGGGGGCCTAAATCCTCATAACAAGGTAGAGGAGGTAAAGAGCATCCCGTCAGAGAGATACCACCCCTACTAATAGCTTTTAATGAGCCAACTCTTTACCTCCTCTACCTTGTTATGAGGATACATAGATTGAAGAGGTCAGGGCTAAAGCAAATCTCTTATCAAAAGATTCTACTGTCAAAATCTTCATACCTGTGTGAGCTTGTGTGATGTTACTTGGTCCGTTATATACTAAGGAATAAAAAGATGATGAATCACATGTAGGTTTCAAGTCTGACGTATCCCATATTATGATTTTCCCATGGTCTGCTGCGATATAACCTAGTCGGAATCCAGACGTGTACCCTTCTTCTGATATGACATTCATGGTTTGTAAGTTGACTCTAAGCCTTTCTTGTTTGAGTGTAATTCTAATTGTCACTTGCCTGACAGCATCTGTGTATGTTTCTCCATCATGGGTGAAGGATGCCCCTGTGCATTCTCCTTTCGGAGATATAAATCCTCTATCAGTTGACTCGAATATAGTTGTGACATTAGGTTTTGTCTCAATTTGAGCACCATTATATACGAAATACTGATTAGTCCAAATCTCACTATAGCTTCGTGAGTCTAAGTTATATGCTATTTGAGTTCTCAATGATTTCGGAACAAGAGATATGTGTGAAAACATTCCGCATCTAAGTGTCAAGTAGTCAACAACAATATGACAGGATTTTGATTGTATTTCTTTGATAGTTTGTTTAGATAATACCACTACATGCGAGAGTATTGCTTTGGTGTTTTCATCACTACTGGGACAGTTAATGATTGATCTGGTACCGATAGATAATATAGATGACTCCGGATGACACTTCTCCTCCTTTGATCAGCCCACATATTATACATAGAAGAAGGAGCATAGTCATTGCAAGGAAACAAGAGGGATAAATAACGATATGATGAACTAAATTAGAAACTGTATCATTTCACACACTTCACCCTCATCTTGATGTTGATTATTATCACATTTGTGTCTAAATCGCTTGAATGTCATATTTCCATACAGAGCATGTTTGGCAGTAGTAGACCATAGCGAGAAGAATAAAATTGAGGAAAAGCCAAATTTTCGGTACAATAGGAAGAAATTTAGTATAAAGGCAAGTAGTACACATATGAAATCCCACAATAATGTAAATCCCAGTATTGCTCCTAAATACTTTACGACCCAATCCCATATGCCATAAATTTTAGTCAATATTTTTGATGTCAGGTCATCTGCGAATTTGTCTGTAGTTACGGCCTGTCCGAATGGAAGCCCCTGGTCGCTGGAAAACCCTCCTGTTTCAACACGACGAACAAAAGTTTCGGAGATGGCTTGCCGCTCCATAGGACCCCGAATGGATTCTTATGGTATTCTATGGTATTCTATGGTATTCTTATGGTATATGGTATTCTTTTATTTGACTTTCGGTTAAGTATCCAATATTCCGAATGCTAGAGATTTCTTCATACTCCCATTTCTCATCAAACGTGGCATTGAGAATGACTGGGGGCTTGGGAAAATATATCTCTCCTCCAATTTTCACCCACAGTCCATTGATTTCATACATTGTGGGTGTTGTAGCTGTGCAAGCCACTGGGGTTCCAATACGGACTAAAAGGCGAGATATTGGTTTAACGAACCACAACTCGTTCTGATAGGTTACTGGCAGCTCCATGTAGCAATCGGGTATTGTCCTCAGTGTTACGGTTACATTATGACATTTTATAAGGTGGATTACTTCCCCCCTAGAGATAGCCGTAAATCCAGGCTTCTTTGTATAGGCCCATGCGAATTCCTCAGGGTTTAAATGAGCTAGACTTAAGAGATGTGTAATTTGATTTTCATTCATGATACAATACCTTTTCAAAAAGTAGGCATATAAATTCATATGTTGTGTCCGCGAATGTCTCTCCATATATACAAAGTTCAATTTCATATTCAAATACATATCAATATCAGATATTGTCAACTCTGTTAGTTTCGGTAAGAGAGACATATTAGGGTTTAAAATGACAATTAGCTCCTTCTGTTCAGTGGCATAACCTGCCAAAATGATCTAGAACAGCGCGTGGTTCCCGTTGAGGAATCAACGGGACACTGACAGCGCTATCTCTGGTGCTCTGACGGGAGCTTGATGGGCCTCTCAGGAGGTAACTCTGTTACAAAATATACTGAGACATGAGATGTGCTGGAACTGGAGAAGAGTTTGAACTGGAGCTTGAGGAACTTGAGGACTGGTTACAGTTATTGTTGTTGAAATCATCGTCCGCTCTTGATGTCTCAATGGTGGGTAGATCTGCAGCTGGTACCGGTAGGTTTTCATGCAACACAGTAACTTCAGGCAACATAGAAACTTCATGCAAGATAGTAACCATGTCCTGTCCAACAATATTGAAAAAAGTGTCATGCTCGTATGATGCACGAAACCAAACTTCACCATTATTTTCGATGTTACTTACATTCTGTTGGTTGGGTGTAGCTGGGAGATTTGGGGAATTCGCCACCTCTAACGCCTTCATTATTCGCGCACTTCTTGAATTCATAGGTAATTGTTTTGTTTTTTAAATTTCAAAACATTTCACTCGAGTGTTTGTGAAAAAGTATAGCAAGTCAGTTGGCGCGCCAAAGTGTCCGCAGAAAACTGTAACAAACAAGCACAGAGGCCCCAGGGGTCCGGAGGATGGAAGGAGAATGACTTGCTACAGTCTTCGACGGACGCAACTGGCGCATCCCCTCTACTGTAGTACTGCAACATCTGCCATCTCGCGGTTATCTAATGAACGATAATTGTCGTCGTCTTCACAGGACAAACTAACCACTTTTACGAGTTTAATGCCACAACAAACTCAAAATCGGCAATTTGTGAGATGTTAAAATATTCTACGACGGGTGCGATATGTATGAATATATATGAAATATATACATAATCTTGAGCTAACCTCTTCACAATACTGTTGTGGTTCCACGAACACAAGCATCGTGGCAGCCTCCTCTCTCACCAGTTTGCCTGCTTCCAGCTGCTTTTTCTTTGAAAGCCTCTTCAACATCGGATTCTCCTGTACCTCCCGCTTCAAATCTGAGACTTCTTGGAGAAGTTGGGTTAGCTCACCATACCCCTCTTCCCTCCCAGATGAGAATAGCAACTTGGTGTCATTGGTCCAGAAAAAAGTTAAGTGCAAATTAGTTCTTTCTCGGACATTTTTGGAAGTAAAATTCTTTAAAAGACGCGCTTTCCAAATTTCGGCAATAGTCTTCCACTTGTCTCTGTGAATGAAAGGGTTTTCATTGACAACCAATGTTGGCAACTCTTCGTCGTCCACTTGAGAAAAGAATATCCGACGAGATTGATTTTCGTTAGAATCAGCCATGTTCACCTGTGAAAATAAAGGATAGCACAGTTATTGACAACTCCAAAAAATTGGAAAGGCTGTTAGAAGGGTTTTACTTTCACATTGCAGACCTACCTACTAGAGTGCTTTCCGAAAAGGTTCAACATTTATTATCGGGATTGAGCGAAGTTTAAAACTCCCATTCGTCAGAATGAAGTTGTAATGAACCCCAAGCTTTCTGATAGTACTAGTAACAATGCTCTTATTTGGACTTCAGAGCCAATAAAAAGGTGAAGAGTCGAATCTGATCGTCTAATAAGAATATGTCACCATTGTGCGGGACATATCAGACGGTTCTGTCCACATTTCTCTAAAACCAGTAGGTACCACCCCTGAGACAATTCATCAATGGGCTTTCCTCTCTACTTCCAGTTCGGGAAATAGTAGTTTTCACCGTACCTTTTCAAGTCAGCTTTTTGCGCAGAACCCTCAGCAGTTAGGTGTTCCAGTCCTCACTACATCTGATAACGAGGCGATTTATGGAGTTAGTTTCAAACACGAACACATAGTGAAAGCGTGCTTCCTCAAAGCTTGTATAGATAAGAGGAAGCTGGACTGGGAAGAAAAGGGAAAGATGAGGAACCCTTCTCGATTCCTCTCAAAAGAAAGTTATTCTTTCAGGATAACTTCGATTTTTCCTCTGAAGACTAGATATTCGATTTTCCTTCGGAAACAAAATATAAATAAGGTGCCCACCCAATTTCAAATTACCCATCTAAACTAACCAGAAGCTCTGAGTAACTTGAGTGATCCTGGAAAGATTTTAGGAAAATTCAGCCCCTCTATTTCTCCTGTTCCTGCGCAGCCTTGAAAGGAGGAAGACAAAGGTGATAAAACGGTTATTAGAGCATGTGGCAATTTTGGGAAAGGTCAATCAATATTTAACATTATAAACACAAATCTTTTATGGCAGGGAACGTAAAGTTAGTACCAGTTTTTCTCATGAAAGACACGTCATAATCATTATTGGAAAATTTTTCGATAACCTGGCCCACATAGAAAATAAACTTTTTCTTGGCTAAAAATCTAACCACAACGAAATCGCCTTTATTAATCTCTGCAGATCCACAGAACGGTGATGGAGGCTGGAGAGTATCGTGCTCATCAACTTGCGTGAAGATCAAGGGGCTGCAGTTGATCGGCTGTCCAGACTGCTCTTCATTTAGGCCTTGTGTACAGGACAACAGCTATTAAGGCACGACCCCGAGCTCTGGTTGTCAAAATGGTTTTGTATTCTCCTTGTGGGCGTGCACGAAACCCCTAAATTCCTCCATTTTTCGTAAATCCAATCGTTGTACGTGAACCTCCCTCCAGTTCGTCCTTTGTGAATAGCTTCAATTGTTCATTGGCTACGAGTTGTGACGTGTGCATCAGGGGCCCAACTTTTCTCCTTCACTCCTCACTGGTTGCGAAAAATAGTGGGGAAATTTAACCTTGTTTTGACATCACGCCATTTCTTGTAATCTGCTGACAGCGCTTTTGCACGTGTCTGCATTCCATCTGGGAACGGGGTCACAACTGCAAGCTGAAACCTCGGCTAATTCCTTTTTTTGGCTGTTCTCTATTGTCAATCGTAAACACATCATTAACATTTACATAATTCGAAAAATGAAATAAAATAATATAGGTACCAAATACTTATTAAGTACCAATTACTTGTGGGGCCTACCTATTTAGCCTCAGCACTGCTCTTACAAACTGCTAGTCGCTTAACCTAAAGGGGGCTTATTCCTAAGTAATGATAACTATGCTTAAGCCAGAGGGCAACCGTTACACTGAAACTAATATAATTGCGACGTAGCGTTGAAAAAAAGTGCTGGGATTGCATGAGAAAGGCCTTCGATTGAAATCGTGGGTTGGTAGGTACGCGACAAAATCTTCTGAGGCGGTTACAAAAACCCCTGAACAGAAAAATAAATACTTTCTATCAGTGACTTGGATTGCCGCATTGTCAAAAAAAAAAAAAGTACCTACTGATGAGATATATCTAATTTACCACAACTTGGGGTTTACTACTTCACAAATGCACCAAAAACCCTCAGGATCGTAACAGAAAATCAGTAGAAGAAAGTCTCTCTTCGTAATATGGCTGAAGGTGCCTGATAAAATACCCAAAATATGGTAAAACCATGAAGGCATAAATCCAAGGCATCTTCCGTCCGTCGAGGAATATTCAATGTCAATCCACACGAATTCCTGGAACGAACTTTCCGGCTCCGAAATTTCCGCACAATTTTTCACAATCCCTTCTCAACCTTCTCTGGGCCCATAACCTCGTAAAACTGGGCAGAAAAAGAACAAAATAGTAAGAAAGTTATAAAACGTTTTACTGGAAACACGTTGGCATTAACAACGAAAAACTAACTAACAATGTCAAATATAAATCATACGATAATAAATGGGGACTGTCTCAATTCGCCTAGGTACTGATCATGAAGCTAATTTTTGGATTACTTCTGTGTGGGGTCCAATAGGTACCAGGGTACGTCCAAAACATTCCCCAAACTAAAATTAGGTTTTCATTGGCCAAGGAGTGAACAGCCAAATTTTCACCTTCTGTTCAACTTCAACTCACAACATAGCTCTATGATGTAACTTAATAAATATATAAATACCCTAACTGTAAACTGGCCCAGTTGCATATTTTTTTAATTAGTTTTTCGGATAGAATTTTCTGAAGGAATGATGAATATTCATTCCTTCAGAATATTTTATATTCAGTTTATTTCATGTCCACGCCTCACACTTATTACTTCATGTTGTTATTGAAATGTTAAATAATTATTTAATAAAGTTTCTATATATTTACATTCAGTTTCACTTTGAGGGTGTAAAGAATTTTCTTCTTCATCGTGGTTTAAATGTACAACTTATGCATTGTACAGGTGGACTAAGTCAAACCACAAACTAGAGCTACGAATACCTTCTTAATTGAGGATGGAATTTAGATTTCTGACTAATGATATCGACTCTCGGTTCATCGCATGCACATTTTTCAGGAATCACATTACTGTTTTCAAGGAATAATATGTCACCTACTCATTGAAAATGCATGGTGGTGGTTTCCAAATTACCTACATTCAGGTATGTTGTTCGCATTACAGAAAACTGTTTGTGTTAAAATAATTGTTTAGTTTTATTATTTATTACTTTCTACCAATGTACATTGTACCATGGTCATAAAGACGTACAAGTCACAAAATCATCATTAATCCTAAATAAATGGATGGTCTTGCAATAAGAAGACCTTGTATTCATTGATTTACACAAAACCTACCTGTGTAATTGACAAAGGTGCAGTGAATAAGATGAATTTAGAAACGTACTTGATAGTTTATGAAAGCTATCCCTTTATTATGAGTTTTACATGCTATTTAAGTAAATAAGGAAAATGTATTTTCGTCAAATGCGTATTGTGAAAGTGTTTTGAAATGCCTTGTCCAATTTCCCATACCTTCATTTTGGTTCAACCTAAATGCTGGGACATATTTCTTATGGTGTGTAATGAAAAATATATAGTTGGGTATCAGTGTATAATTGTGCAAGATATCACTATCATGGTCATTGCTACTTTGACTTTGACAAAGCCCAAAGTTGTTTTTCCCCCCCAAAATCTTATTTGTTATAAGATTGGTAGTCCTGAAAATATTTAAATATAGTTCATTTAAATAACAAACAAAAATGGATTGTGGTGAATATATTGTTAACGCTGCATTGTCTGTTGAACAAATATAAGGACAAATTGTGTGTAATTATAGAAAAGCTGGAGAATATCGGTGGCAGAAGATAACTGCGATCTGACCTTACCGACCTCCGATCTATTTCAATAAGTGAACAAAAGTTATCAATAGAAAAATCAATTATTAAAAGCATAGTGGCAAGTAATGGATATGAAGGAGATTTTGTTGACACCATATGGATTAAGGTTCTTAGGAAAATGAGTGTGGATAAAGTCTCAATCAAATTTAATTAGGGAAGATGTAGCTTTGAAAGAAAAGCAATGGATAACTATACTCGTACCTACCTAATTATGGGAACATTGCTGATAAAATTCTATCATCTAGGGGCTACAATGTGGGTTTCAGAAATAAAAATAGTCTTAAAGCTTTACTTAGGGTCCGTTAAAGATGAAATCAATGTTCTGAATAAATGGGATTTATAAACTTAATGTTTCTGTGGCCATGGTTATTGTGGTTAAACAGTCAAACCGCTAAAAAAAGTTGGGAAAGAATGAACGAGCATGAAGAGGATTTAAGGGACAATGAAATTTAATCTCCAATCCAATCTGAGTTACGATTTGGATTTGTCAGATCGACAGTTTGTAGAAATTCTTCGTTTTTGTCCAAAAGAGATAAATATATTGAATGTACTTGTAAAATTCGAAATTATCAAAAGTTATAGGTTCCGTAAATGATGCTTGGATATCCCTCATCAATATATTTCAACATTTATAGGTCCATTTCTATAACGCTTGGAATTACCCCCTTCACAATGTTGAAACCAGTTTGATTACTCCCGCCTCATGTAACCCCTACCTTTCACATCAACTAACTAGCTATAATTCACTTTGTTTGCCCTTGATTGGTTGTATCTCTAGCCCTTTCCTTTCTCTTGACGAATGGGATTCAAGCTCTCTTTTACCTGTGGCTGTATAAGCTATGCCCTTTCCTTTGTATCTTCGGTTAACATTCGTAATTGATGATGACCTCTCAGTCAAAATCAATCCAACGTTATATTTAAGGTTTTGCTTTCTTCATTGAAATGGGTTTCCACGAGTTTGTGGTGAGTGATTTAGTTGATACCTGCTGACCCACCCTTCTGTCGCCAAAGCGGTAAGGTTTTAGGTACCTAGCTTTAAACAAAATGGCGGCATGAATGGAGAGTAGGGATTCGGGGTTTCACATTTATCCCCCAGCTTGGCGCAAAACCTAGTCCTTTCACGTTAAGGGTGCGCACCTCCAGACTAAAGGGTGGGTCGTATTCATACCGACATACTTACACATTATTCTGCATGTTCAAACTATTTATCAATATGTTTCAATCTCAGTCCTCCATAGGAATATTCATTCAAATTTCAGTATGCAAAGTTATATCCACAAAAATAGAGACCATCTCCACACCAGGAATACTTTCAGTAAATTCAGTAGTCAAATCGATCTCCATTCGATTCAGTAGAGTTCAAATCGATTCAGTAGAGCAAATCGATCTCACATAGATCGGAGCTCGAGGCTCAATCCATGGTCTCACATAGTTCAGAGCCTAAAACCTTCCACCACACAGGGTGACATGCACAGAACAGTCCCATCTCCGTACAATCAAGTTTCAAACAGACACATGAGCTCAGCAGTACGATCTCGTACAGATCGCAGCTCAGGGCTCAGTCCATGATCCCACATAGATACGGTGACCATACGTCCCGATTTTATCGGGGCAGTCCCGATTTTAAAGCCTGTGTCCCGGGGTCCCGAATTGTGAAAGAAATGTCCCGATTTTCACCAATAAAGATTTTTTCAAACCAAATCATCATGAAAAGTTATTAGCTTTATTTTAAAATGAATGATTAGTACCGTGGAATTTCTTTACACCGCACACAACATAACTATTATCATAGTCACAGGAGCAGTCTGGAGACCCAAAATAAGAAAAGACGACTCCTTGCTGAGAGCACTTTCCTCAACGCAGAAGTACGACTGGAGTAAAAAGAGTACCCCTGGCCCTAGGGAAAAAATATAACAAGAACAATGATGTAAACAGACTGCTCTGTTAACTTTTATTTTTTCATTTTTTGGAAAATTAATGTTTGTTTATTTGACTATAAAAACTTACCTGTTGTTCGTGAAGTTCAGTTTGTTCGTGCAAAAGGTACATATTCTTTCTGTGTATGTAATAAACTTCTTGAAATTATTTTGTCATGTAATTCTTAGTGCCACATTCTTTAATGAATATTACATATTTTTAGTTTGATACGAAGCTCTTAATAAACCAATGTTTGAATGGATGAAATAGGCTTAAAAACAAACTTTTAAAGGGTGAACAATTCAAACTTTTACGGGGGTGGCCTGGGGGTGGTCCGGGGGACCCTCCTCCCCATGGAGGGTATGCTATACCCCTCAGACCCCCTTGATAGTTCTATCCGTCCCGATTTGGCTTAAGATAAATATGGTCACCGTACACATAGATCAGAGCCCAAGGTCCTCATCATCATAAAGGACCTCCTCATGAAGGAAATGGGACAGTTCATATAAACTCAGGGCGAAACAGCCTGCAACATTTTCAGGACAACCAGTTCAAAGCATTCATAGTCTGTATATTCCGGGTGTGAGATGGCTTTCAAACACCATCATTATTTTCATTAAGAGAGGAAAGGGACGGTTATGAGGGGTGGTTGGAGACCGTCAGGGGAAATTCCCCTATATTAAGGAGGACTGAAGTTCATTCAGACAATCATTATTCCAGCACTCTTGACGTAAATATGTGTCACGAGAGTAGACCTATTCATATTATACATTAATTCATTTGATTCGTGTGTCAATCATGATTCACGACACCTTCCTCTCAACTGTATGATTGCGTACTAATCATAATAGGTGACTTGCCTTTCCACGTTCACCTGCAGAAATTGTCCAGCCCTACTATAATTACTTACGGTCGTCATAGTGCCTTGTCGAAGGTAACTGATTAGTTAATAATACCTACCGATTTTTCTTTTTTGCATCCTATAAGTTTTTTTTCTGTCAAGCATTAGATAGGTGCCCCACGGGTTGACAGAAGGTGCGGAAAGTCGCCATGGGTTAGCTGCAAGGATTACCCCCTCTATTGTTGGTGAAACATGTCAGGGATTATTGGTTCCAGCTATAACATTCTCGACCTAACCCACCACTTTATCAAACTTATATCATCTCTGATTAATAATTACATATTACAAGAATAATTGCCTTCTTCATTAAGCGTGAAAGAATCAATCATTAAAAACAGAATGACTAGTGGAGGTAGGTACCTACTCGTAATATGGGTAGCAATTGATCTTAAGGTTCACCTGTTTATCGAATTTTAATTAAGATTGCCAGTATCAAAATAAGAAGATGGCAACTACAAAAAATTACGATAGATCAAATAGTTACCATTCTACTGTGCATTACAAGAATGAGATTATATTCTTTCTTCCTCACTGCTGAAGATAGGAAAGGTACATATTCATGCAAAGGGTTGAAAAAATAGTTTTTTCACCAAATCTGTGTAAATGTCAAATTGATTTTTGCGTTTCAAAGCTTTCACAGCAGTTTTTATTCAGTGTCTGCATGTAGTCAATCTATCAGTTAGAATCTGCTGTGGATGCACAGTATTCGAATTGGTTGCCTGAGGAATTCTTCCATTTTTTATAAGTAAAATCTTTAGGGATTTATATTTTGTATTTCGTATAAAATTATTTTGAATTAAAAAAATGCGAAATTAATGGTCAAAAATATAGTCGATGTATTATTATCCGCTCTAATATTGGAAATTTGTAGATAGTATTTGTTTATTGTTCACTCCATGATGGGGCCCAGTCCTCTGCGAAGAAACGTAGAGCAATAAAGAGGAAAATATGTTTTGATTATTTGAGAGCCGTTATTTCTGCAGATTATTCTGGTTTTGTACAGTAATTTAAGGACAATTTCCTATAATTTAATGCACATATACTGTCATCCTGCCTACTGATATGTCGAAGACGTAGGATGTAACGCTACCCTCAATCAATGCTTTTATTTCATTGATGATGATGTATCTAAGTTGATTTTATCGTTGACATGTTTTCATGTTTACCTTGTTCAAAAATAATTTATTCTTGCATGATTGATGTTTTCCAAAGGAAACTCACTAGATTTTATGCAACTTGTGAAAGTACTCTAAAAATATGTTCTGGTTGTTCACCTCAAGTTATCATTCAAATTTGCAAGTCACATCGTATTACATTTTCAGCGGTGTGTTGGCTCTGGTTTTATAAAAAAACAGGAGTTGGATAGATAGCTTTATTTAGGTACAACCTGTTTAACTACAGAATTATTTATTGGTGTCTTCTATTTTCATGAACCCTACCATGTAGGAGGTTTTCCTAAAAATAAGAAAACCAGTCGCGGTGATGTTTTAGCATGTTCCTTTCATCGTCTAATCTGTGTTATACTGTTGAGGTAAGGTTAGTTAACAATGTGTTCCTGTGAAACTTGTTTATTCAGTATTACTCCCTAATTTATAAGCTGGTGATAAACCAAACATTGTCAATTGTTGATATGCAGAGCTTTTAGGGTAGATACCTTCTTAATGGTCCTAAAAGTTGGACGTTTATCATTGAGCTTTTTCCTATATTTTTAGTCATTGTAGCAAATGATTTAATTCGAAGTTATTAATTTATTTTGCACAACTTGTCTCATGAAGAAACAAATTTTACTATAAATAAAATGTTTTTCAAAAGAACCTGACTGAAGTAGTTTCATTACATCACCTTTCCAGACTGCAATATATTGCAGCACCTACTACGTGAATAGGCGCATAAACTAAGTACCTACCGAGTGGCCATAAACTTGAATGCTAGTGGTAGAATGGATGCAAGAATCTTAAACATCTACTTGAAAAATGAGTACCCCACACATTTTGATTTTATACAATAAACATGGCTTTAGGTTCTAAAACCAAATGAAAATAAATGAGATATGTTTTAGTGACGCCTCATTTTGATTGCAAAATCGTTATGGTTGCTTGAGATTATGAACATTTTAGTTTTTCATAATTTCATTTTCGATATTTTTCACACCTGTAATGAACCCCTGGTTATTCGTTTATATATTTGTTTTTCAAACTGCAAGAGCAAGTCAAGCATTAGGTAGGTAGGTACATGAGGAGAAATATATCATCAATTGTTACACAATGGTCTCCTTCAGTATTAGAAACTTCTTTTGTGTTAATCACCAGTCTGTGTTTCAAAGTCCTCTATCCTTAAGGAAGTTCCGTGATGATGTTTTGGTGTAAAAACTCTCAGCTCAGCATGTAGAATATAAATCCGCTGATACTGTCATCATTTATGGCTTATTTTAACAAGACTGGCGAAATCCGAAATGTTCCATAGCGATTTTCCCTGGGGTTTCCCAAAATTTTCCGGGATGTTTTTTGTATCAAAATTCACAGCTCAACGTGTAGAATGTAAATCTGCTGAGACTGTCATCGATTTCGCCTTATTTTAATGAGCCTGGTAAAATCCGCTTGGGGCTGGAAAATTAGGTTTCCCCTTAAATGATCAAGACGAGGCTAACAGATGAAGCGTGTATGTTTGGGAACTTTTCCCTGCTTCTTTAACACTAAAGGCTAGAGGGGAGGGAGGATGTTGACATGAAGGCAGGAAAAGGTTTATAGGTGATATTCTCGAGAATTCGATACTAAAGCATCCTTACATCGAGGCAAGGCATAGTCGAAGTTAAGCCGATTTCACATGGAGCGGTATGTCCGGAGACGGAAAGACGGAACGCAATGTGATTGGCTGTTTGGGGACAACAGTTGAGGATGGTGGGTGCCATGTTGCCGGAATGGGCGGTCGGCGGTAGAAATTTGTATACCGTTGCCGCGTTCCGTCGAGCGTTGGGCTAGCTCATTGGACAGGAATGTTAATAACTGCAAGTAGAGGTTTCAGATCAGAGAGGGTTTCAGTAGGAAGGATATGATTCCGTTTAGCGAGATGCCGCTTCATGTGAACACCCTTCCGCATTCCGCCGCCCCCTCCACTGGGTTTTCCGGCCTTCCGTCTTTCCGGTTGCTACGCTCGTACCGCTCCATGTGAAACCGGCTTTATTTCACCTTGTTGTCATGGTGACAAGTAAACAATGCGAAAATGCGCCATTTGTAGACACAGCTAGACATACTGCATAACATAGTCTTACCTAGTTCCTAGTCAATATTTCCATTATTTGTAACACGCAAGGTAATAAATTGTATGCAAATTACATCAAGTTATTATCGGGTGATGGCATCAAACGCTATGAACGCAAGATTAATATGTGCGGTTGAGATCCATATGAAATGTGTGTTGGGGAGTTGACATACAAGTGTTAGATGTTCCATACATCAGCTGCGAAGATGTTGAGTGGATTACCAATCTAATTATTCTAGTATTTAGAATCAATTAAGAAACAGGACGTGCCATGAGAGCTCTGCTAGACAGGAATAGGTAGGTATTAGGTAAGTACCGCATGTAGAAAGGTAAGTCCTACCTAGTGGGAAGCTATGCCTATGTACTTTCCGTATATTATTACTTGTTCATGTACTTCATAGACAAATATTTGTGTAACTGCCAATGCCGTCTTTATGAAATCTTACCTTCAGAAGAATGCATTTCAAGGTTTTTCCCTTAAAGCTGGTTTTTAATTCATGTTGCATATTTCCTAATTCGATATTTGACAAACTTGCTAATCAGCAGTTGTATTTGTTGGCACAGCAACAACCTACCTACTTTTTTTAGGCACATTTAACCAACAGCGAATCTGGTAGGATGTATGTACCTACCTTCCTACATAAGTAGTTTCGTTTCTTGATGTAGCAACTACCTGCCTTGATAACTTTGACTAGCTATCAAAACTATCCTTTTATTCATTCAATATAACAAGTAAAGCTTCCTCAGTTAAGGATAGTTCTACGAACTTATAATAAAACGCTAATGAAGCTACCTGCACAATGGCCATGTACCTACCTACACTGCAGTACAGACACCTGAGGGATTTTCATTAATTTTTTCCTCATTATTTTTCAGGTTAATTATTCTCAAAACCTAAACGAATGAAGTGCTTTAGTTTTCGAACACTGATTAACTACAATAGTTAGTACCTAGTCCAAATAAAAAACTCGTTCTCAGTTAAATCAGAATCATTAGCTACGACCACTGTTACTGTACTACCAATTATTGTAACTATTTAGTTGAATTGAAACTTCGTATTGCTACAATATTACGGTTGAAAATGGCTTTAAAACCACAAATTAGGTTGATGTGAGAAGGCAAACTTCTT
The DNA here is from genome assembly GCA_030762985.1 of Adelphocoris suturalis. Classification (NCBI taxonomy): domain Eukaryota; kingdom Metazoa; phylum Arthropoda; class Insecta; order Hemiptera; family Miridae; genus Adelphocoris; species Adelphocoris suturalis. The sequence goes on from CM061046.1 coordinate 15,344,362, forward strand.
GTGAATAATAAATTGGTTGACTTGAGATTTACTGACGTAGTGCAGTCATGGCCGACTTTGGCTGAAACCTACTCTAGGCGTGATGTCTTGAGAATATGGGCTATACTTCAATATGATACCATGGGAGATTTTAAAGTCTTGTATTTTCGAATATGAGAGAGAAACTGAAAAATACTACGCTCTTAACCACTTTGCTAATAATGAACGTTATGAAAACTATTGTGGGAGTTATCTCTGAGAATTACATTGGTACAGTGGAAATCACATTAGGTAGTCCCCTCTTGCCTAAGATAGATAGATAGATAGAACGTATATTTGCATGGAGGCCACTGGGACCCTTGTATATACAATCATTTACAAGAGTGGTGGGCAGGAAAATTAAAACTAACAAGTTAAAGTAATACAAAATGTTTTAACAGAAACAAAAGTAAGTGAAAAATATATATATTCAAAAATAATAAAATTCAAAGAAAATAATCCTTTTTAAAATAAAATATTTAAAATAACAAGAGGAAAGAAGAAGAAGAGAAGAAAAGAAAGAGAGAGAGAAAAGAAGAAGACAAATGAAACAGAATCTAGTGAGTGCTGTGAAGAAGAATTGAAGAAAGATACAGAGAGGTAAAAGAAGAGAAACAGAAAAATTAAGGGGAGGAGGAAATGAAAAGAGATGAGAGAGAGAAGAAAAGGGGGAGGGGGCAAGCTAGTTGTCGCGCGCAAGAAACGATCCTACAGCACGCCTGAATCGAGCAATGGAAGTCAGGCTACGGACCCCAAGGGGCAATGAATTCCACAGCTTCGCTCCTGCAACACCAAATGAGTAAGCCAGTGCTCGAGATTGATGCTGGATAATTCTCAATGCGTTGGATCTAGCAGATAGCACGAGAGATGAGGCAATTCAAATATTCTGGTGCTAGTCCATTGCATATCTTGAATATGGCGACAAGGTGGCGTAATTTATAATAGCTGGTGAGGTCGAGGCCTACCAAAGAGGCTTTGAATGGAGAAATATGTGCTCGAGGTTTCAAGTTGTGGATATATCGGATGCAACTATTGAAAGCAACCTCTAGGTGTTGCTTGCATTTATAATCCAATGAACAACTGAATATTGTATCGCAGTAAAGGAAGTAAGGGAGAATTAAAGAAACAACAAGTGGCTTCCTTAGTGCATGAGGTGTGAAAAATTTTAAGCGCCTAAGTGAATGAAGTGCTCCATACACTCGGCGGCAAACGTGTTTTACGTGTACATCCCACGTAAGGTTGGAGTTGAAGCGAACGCCGAGATTCACAATATCAGTGGAATATGGGATAGGAACACCATTTACTAGTATAGGAGGAATGGGGTCAGTGGGAACAACATATTTTTATATTATAATGCACTGAGTCTTCTTGGGATTAAGAAAAATACCATTCTCTGAACCCCATCTGGAAATTCTGGTTAGTTCAGTATTTATATTAGAAACTGTACAAACTAAATCATTCAATTTGCAGTTTGCGTATATCTGGAAGTCGTCAGCAAATAACATGAACGCACAAGTCTGGAGAACAGAAGGGAGGTCATTGATGAATGTAGAAAACAACAATGGACCCAGAACAGTACCCTGGGGGATTCCACAATTCAGACGAAACAATGATGATGAAACATCAGCTAATTTAATATATTGGTATCGATCACTTAAGTATGAAAAAATCAATTTACAAGCAGAACTAGAAAATTTAAAGTAATGAAATAATTTATGGATCAGAAGGTTATGGTTAACAGAACCAAATGCATTTTTAAAATCCAGTAAAACAAGAATGGAACACTGCTCACGTTCAATTCCCTGTCTAATGCCATCGGTGATTTTTAATAAGGCAGTCTCACAGCTGTGATTTGAGCGAAAGCCAGATTGGAGTTTGTTCAGCAAATTTTGGGAGGAGATGTGTAAGAGCATTTGTTTATGGACTATAAATTCAAAAGCTTTACTGAGAAGGGGCAAGATGCTTATTGGGCGATAGTCCTCGAAAGAAGTAGGATTTACAACCTTTGAAAGGGGAATGACGTGTGCAGTCTTCCATGACTGTGGGAATGATGATGAAGTGAGAATGTAGTTGAATAGATGAGTGAGATGAGTCAAAATGTAGGGTAAAATAAGAAGCAAAAAAGTACGTGGAATCCCATCAGAGCCCAGTGCATTGGATTTGACGGATAGAACAGCCTCATGAACATTCCTGGGTAACATTTGAGAACGAGAAAGAGTCAGGGCGGTTTATCCGTGCACGGTATTTCTTCAATTCCTTTACAATAGAAAGAGAGGGTTGAAGTAAAGTGTTTGTGGTGAAAACCACCCCCTCTTTTCAACAGCCCTTTTCAGGGCTACCAAAAAGAGGTAGACATGGCACACAAATGCTTATAAGACGTCGAGTTATAACTCCGTCAAACAAAATATTTCACCAGAGAGAAAATACGAAATTCTCTCTCAAAAGTGAAATATTATCAAATAACATACAAGGCGACCTCCCTAAACACTTACTGGGCGAGAGAGACGCGACAAGTATCTCGAAACAAGTCGCCTTGAATGAGAAAACTCAAACAGACAATCAAATGTCCTCTAAAACTAACAAGGACAGTTCTAGCAAGCCTACTCGCCAATCAGAAACAATGATTGCACGAGAGACAATAGGCGAACCAACCAGGAGGCGGCAAGCAACCACCTCTGGTCCAGCAGCCACCCCGGGGACCCCGTCTCAGCAACGGACGCAGGGAAGACACCCCCGGGGATCCCGTCTAAACAACGGACGCAGGGAAGCCACCCGAGGACCCCGTCTGAACAACGGACGCAGGGAAGACACCTCAAGGTCCCTGTCCCCGCAACGGACGCACGGAAGCCACCTCCGGGGACCCCGTCGCAGCGACGGATGCGGGGAAGCCACCCCCGAAGGACCAACTCAGCTATCATACTCGCAGATTCTGAGAAAACAATGTGCGAGCCAATAAGAAAACACAGGTGAACTAATGAAATTAAGCGGACCAATCAGGGGGCGGCAGGAGGCGGCCACCTACCTATAATTACCCCGCTCGGAGCCCTCCGAAATTCATTCCACTCACCGCTCTCGACGACTACACTCTACAGTACGAAGATTCTACACGCTCTACGCTGACGACCCTTCTGCTCACGAGTTCCTCTCAGAACGGCTTTCTACTGCTTTCTACAAGGCATATCTTCTCTCCTCACAGATCTCGCATTGGCATCTACGAGTCCAGTGATTATTTATCCTGCTCATTGCCCAACGTAGTTCTTCTGTCAGGACGCCACCCGGTACATCTATTGATATTCTCATTAGATCGTACGCCCGCTGGGACGTTCCGAGACGTGTCGCCCGGGTTTCGTAGCACTAAGCTCGTCACCGACCGCTGGGGCACGCCGATAAATTACTCAGCTCATCCGCTCTAATTTATCGTCCAAGGAAGCCTTTTTCAAGGCTACAAGGTAGGACCCTGACATCCGAGCAAAGGAAAGAAGCTCTGTCAAGCGAGTCCACCTTCCAAATCCTGCATCCTATACGGAGAGGTATTGAAAACGAGTTAACCAGCTCGGGTACATCGATGGAGCGCCGCCCGTCCTACTTCCTCATGCAAGAGGAAGCAGAACACGGCGCGGCCGGGAGCCCTAGCCCACGCAGCGCTCCCTACCCGTTACTCGACTCGTCCGCTGTACCTAGCGACGGACAAGGGCTCGAATCTCGCGAAGAGATCGCCTTACTACCTAACGTATTCATGAAGGAAACGTTAGGTCAAGCCTCACACACACAAAAGTTCGAGGATACCTTTCAGACCCGCTCTGAAGTCAATCATCATGATTCGACAAAGATATCTGAATATCCACGATATTCTACGCAAGGCTACCCGGCCGATCCGAGTGTCAAACACACTCCCAACGTGCTTAAAACAAAGGATACTTTTCAGTACCTCAACCAAGCCCAGTATATTCCCCCTACAGATATAAATCTTAGGCCGGAATATTACACAACGGCTCAGCACCAAACAGATCGAACCCAGCACCCACTAAGCGAGCCCAGTGCTCCACGCGGCTGCTACACGAACTATCCTCAAGTTCCTCCCGCCAAGCAAGCTGACCTTGGCGATTTCGCTCACATTCCTTACAGAAATACCACAGGGACTAACCCGCATAACCAGAATATAAATGTCCCACTTGGTCTACCTACACCAAGTCAAACATATATAAATCCACTACAAATGGTGACCCCGCCTTTGAACAGGCTTAACACGGAGCATTTCGTTCCCTCTTATGAAGCTAGTGGATTTCAGGGAACCACTGCGGGCGTGCGACCCCCGCCAGGCTTATACGCCCCACATCTCACACAACAACCCTCTACACAAAGTGGCTTTCGAGCACTTTTAGAGGAAATGGGAGATTACCAAAAACCTATCTTCCAAAAGAAGAATATCGATCGTGCACTCGCCGAGTTCGATCAATACTGCGTGCGAAAAAACCTGAGAACGCAGAACGAATGCTTCTCAGCTATCTACAAGTGGGTACCTGAAGAAATGCGGGAAGCTATTGACTCAGCTTACCTCACGGCACCCCACGCACCTTACGAAGAGGCTAAACAGCGCCTACAACGAGAATACGGGCTGTCCTTGCAGGACAGGCTCCTCGCGCTCGAGGACCCCGCATCTCTCGCCAAAAAACCCAGCACCAAGTACCATGAAATGTACTCTAAGGCTGTGTGGTACTTCTCAGAGGCTCTGATCCCTCAAAAGTGGATCGAAACTCTGCCCATCGAAGCCCGGGGCATGGTCGCAGCACAGCTTACCACGAATGCCCGGCTCGACTTAGCTGATACGCTACACGCGTACAAAACAGAAAATCCTCCTCTCAACATAAGAGGAGTAGAATCTACTTCGAAACCTACGAAGACTGGTTTCAAAAAGGCCCTCTCACAAAAAGCTGAGTTCAAACCTCAGCAAGTAGAGAGTAAGCCTCACAAACCAACGGCCTACGTCTGCCGGAACCACGCCCGTTTCGGTAGCGAAACTCGCAAGTGTGCAGACCCAGAATACTGCACTTGGAAGGCAAATACCGCCTCCAAACCTATCAAAAAGGCAGCGCCTATCAGCCAGCCTAAAACCTTGGTTTCAAGCGAGAATACTCATAGATCGATACAAGAAAGTACCGTTCCAACCTCAGACGCAGAGAGTTCGGAAAACGAATAACTGCCAGTGTATCTGAGCCTATACACCGGCAGACTAAAGAATATAAAAGGCTTTTTTTCAAGTGCAAACTAAATGGCACTGAATTTCTCATTGACACGGGAGCAGAAGTGAACATTCTGCCCCACAATGTCACCAAAAAATTGGGCTTAAAAATTCGTAAGTCCAACGTCAAGCTCACAGCAGCTAACGGCGCCCCTATAGACACACTAGGGCGTGCTGACACGACAATTAACATCGGCCTCGGAGACATGACCACCGATTTCATGATCACTAAAGTTGATCTAGCGATCCTCGGTATACCATTCCTCGAGTCTTGGGATATTGGAATACGGGTCAAGCACAAATATATCTACAAAGATAAAGTAAAGAGCTATGCCGATCAAAAAATCGCTGCAGTCATGAACAAAAAATTTACTGACGAACAAATAGCAGCTGCTATTCCTCATCGTGACAACAGCCCTCAACCAGAGGACACACAGCTCACAGAGGACGAAAACATACGCTCTATCATTGAAAAATACAATGATAAAATGAACAAACTTCAAGGAAAGTGGAAAAACAACGGGGTTTACCACCGTATAACCACGGAAGGAACACCAGTACACTTCCGTGCAAGACCCATGGCAGGCGAAAAACGGGCTCAGGTTAAAAGTACTTTCGACAAAATGCTCACAGAGGGGATCATCGCTCCCTCCGACTCCGAATGGGCTTCTCCGCTACATTGCGTGCCCAAAAAGGATGGAACATGGAGAATCACAGGCGATTACCGATTCCTCAATGCAAAAACTAAGAAAGACGCCTACCCGCCGCCTCACATTCGCTCTTTCCAAGCGAATTTACATAATACACAAATCTATTCAACAATAGATTTAAAATCGGCATATTACCATATCCCGATGCACCCAGATGACGCTCATAAAACAGCAATTATTACCCCTTTCGGTCTCTATGAATTTAAAAAAATGAGCATGGGTTTGGCCGGAGCGGCTCAAACATGGCAAAGGTACATGGACAGCATCATGCGAAAATTCGATTTCGCATTTGTCTACCTAGACGACATATTGGTGGCTTCTAAAAATTACAAAGAACACATGAACCACCTCAAACAAATTTTCGACAAACTAGGAGAACACGGACTTCGAGTAGGTTTTGATAAATGCATTTTTTCGAAACCTACCGTCGATTTCCTAGGTTTCACTATCTCAAAAGAAGGAATAATTCCTAAACGAGATAAAATTGAAGCCATAGAGCAATTCCCTCGGCCAATAGACGTACGAAGCCTACGCAGATTCCTAGGTATGTGTGGTTTCTACCGAGCTTGCTCAAGTAAATTCGCTCACACAGCGCAACCTCTGTATGACTCCATTCAGTCAAACAAAAAAAATGACAAAACCCCTATCGAATGGACATCAGAGAGAGATAAAGCTTTCAACAGTTTAAAACACGCAATGATAAAAGCTACATTGCACAATATTGCTCATCCCCACCCTACAGCAGAGTGGAGAATAGTTTGCGATGCATCCGATACACACATCGGAGCGGCACTGGAGCAGGAAATTACAGACAAACACGGCTCGAAATCTTACCAACCATTGGGATTTTTCAGTAAAGAAATCCCAGAACAATGGAAGAATAAAGCCTCGTTCGACAAAGAGATGTTCGCCGCTTACCAAGCTTGCATTCATTGGCACAATGACTTGGACGGCCGCTCTTTTCATATTTGCTCAGATCACAAGCCTCTGCTAGGCACAATGCTAAAGAAAAACGCACATTTTTCTAAAATGCGATTGAGATGGCTAACATACATCTCCCAAATGACAAGTGACATACGACACATACCCGGAGAAGACAACGTCGTAGCCGACGCACTCTCCAGACCTTTCGATCCAGTTGAAATTCAAACAAAGTCAATTTCAACCCAAACTGACGAGGGTCCGTCCATAGCCGAAATTTCACAAATTACGGCCGCAATAGAGTGCAATCTTCTACTGCACATCTCAAATGCGCAGATTCATTCTCCTCCTAACGCAGAGGACAAACTAAAACTCACTCGAGTTGAATTCCCTCAAGGAGAGATTTGGTGTAACCTAGACTTAGGACACCCAAGACCTTATATTCCAAACGAAATAAGGCACGAAATAATCAGCCAAATTCACCATTTGGGACACCCAGGCATACACTCTACAGTGTATAAAGTAAAACAGAGATATTTTTGGCACGGCCTTCGTGCAGATGTCTCCAACTGGGTCCGAGCATGCGAGACTTGCCAACGAGCAAAAATCACTCGCTCCGTGAAGCTCCCTTACTCCGAATTTGAAACGGCTAACAAATTCTCCCATGTACACGTTGACATTACCGGACCCTTACCTTTAGCTAAAGGAGGAAAACGTTACATCCTAATGATGGTCGATAGAGCAACGGGTTGGCTAGAGGCAGTCCCTCTTAACAACATCGAAACGTCCACGATCACAAACGCCTTTATCAATATTTGGGTAGCCTCAAAAGGCGTACCTAAATACATCACAAGTGACCAGGGCACACAATTCGAATCAGACCTATTTCATTCCATTATGGAACGTCTCGGAGTAAAACATACTCACACGTTACCATACAAACCGTCAACAAACGGAATGGTGGAACGCAGAAATAGATCCTTGAAAGAGGCTCTCAAAGCACAGGACGAAAATTGGCTCGACGCCCTTCCAAAAGTACTACTCGCCATGCGTACGGCAGTAGACCCAGCAACGGAAACTACACCCTTCCAAAAAGTTTACGGAATTGACGTGCCGCTCCCAGGCGACATATTCGTAACTTCTACAAACCTTTCTGAGCCTCTCTTTTTCCGACCTACGCATATCAGACATAATAATACGAAATATGCCGTCAACATGCCCAAAAATTTAGATACATGTACACATGTTTATATCAGAGTGCCCACACAGCTCTCCTCTTTGCAATGTCCTTACACGGGACCATCCAAAGTTGTTAAAAAAGATAAGTTTTCGGTTACAGTACAAATTGGCGAACACACAAAAAAAGTTCCCAAACAGCAAATCAAACCAGCTTACACTCTAAACACAGACGAAGCTGTGTCACTAAGCAAAAATCAGGCAGAAAATAAGGAGGAGACTCCCCGAAAATCCGCCAGAGGGCGCGTCCCCTCTACCAAATTCGACGAGAAGTGGGTGACTGCACTCGAAGCAAACCACGCCCACTTTTCTCGGATAGGAACAGTGGGAGATATAAATAAGCAGCACCCCGGGCCCGGAGCTCATACCAACCTTGACCATGGCAGCTTCAACTCAAGAAGACATGCTCACCGAGGAAGTGGAGAATTTCCTCCTGGCAGAGGAAATTCCGACACCCATCGGCCCGCTACCGCCTTCGCCGGAGAACAAGGGACCGGCGGACGCCAGCGCTCCAAGGGAGGTGGTGTGGAGGACACCGGCCGCGTTCACAACGCCGGCTACACCCGCTCCGCAGCTGCCCAGGGCTCCACCCGCTCACCAGCTTCCCACGGTTCCACGCAAGTGGATCAGCTCGGGCGACGTGCCCGTGCCTCGTTGGGACGAGATGAGCGCAGCGGGGTGGACGTCACCGGAACGAGCACCTCCGCAACAGCCCAGCCGCGGCCGCGGGCCAAACCCTCGCGGGTTTGGTACCCGTCGGCAAAGCTCGGGCCGGCCACGGACGCCCCGCGGCGCTCGCCGAAACCGGCGAGGCCGGGGCGCACTCCAGGCGCGGGACGCGAGGCCTGCACCTCCGCCTCCGCCCCAACTGGTGAGGGTTTCATACGGAGAATTCCGTATGGACCTCCCAGTTCTCCCCAACCGGCGTCGTCGTTGATAACACGACGTCTTGGGGGGGCGCCTGTGGTGAAAACCACCCCCTCTTTTCAACAGCCCTTTTCAGGGCTACCAAAAAGAGGTAGACATGGCACACAAATGCTTATAAGACGTCGAGTTATAACTCCGTCAAACAAAATATTTCACCAGAGAGAAAATACGAAATTCTCTCTCAAAAGTGAAATATTATCAAATAACATACAAGGCGACCTCCCTAAACACTTACTGGGCGAGAGAGACGCGACAAGTATCTTGAAACAAGTCGCCTTGAATGAGAAAACTCAAACAGACAATCAAATGTCCTCTAAAACTAACAAGGACAGTTCTAGCAAGCCTACTCGCCAATCAGAAACAATGATTGCACGAGAGACAATAGGCGAACCAACCAGGAGGCGGCAAGCAACCACCTCTGGTCCAGCAGCCACCCCGGGGACCCCGTCTCAGCAACGGACGCAGGGAAGACACCCCCGGGGATCCCGTCTAAACAACGGACGCAGGGAAGCCACCCGAGGACCCCGTCTGAACAACGGACGCAGGGAAGACACCTCAAGGTCCCTGTCCCGCAACGGACGCACGGAAGCCACCTCCGGGGACCCCGTCGCAGCGACGGACGCGGGGAAGCCACCCCCGAAGGACCAACTCAGCTATCATACTCGCAGATTCTGAGAAAACAATGTGCGAGCCAATAAGAAAACACAGGTGAACTAATGAAATTAAGCGGACCAATCAGGGGGCGGCAGGAGGCGGCCACCTCCCTATAATTACCCCGCTCGGAGCCCTCCGAAATTCATTCCACTCACCGCTCTCGACGACTACACTCTACAGTACGAAGATTCTACACGCTCTACGCTGACGACCCTTCTGCTCACGAGTTCCTCTCAGAACGGCTTTCTACTGCTTTCTACAAGGCATATCTTCTCTCCTCACAGATCTCGCATTGGCATCTACGAGTCCAGTGATTATTTATCCTGCTCATTGCCCAACGTAGTTCTTCTGTCAGGACGCCACCCGGTACATCTATTGATATTCTCATTAGATCGTACGCCCGCTGGGACGTTCCGAGACGTGTCGCCCGGGTTTCGTAGCACTAAGCTCGTCACCGACTGCTGGGGCACGCCGATAAATTACTCAGCTCATCCGCTCTAATTTATCGTCCAAGGAAGCCTTTTTCAAGGCTACAAGGTAGGACCCTGACATCCGAGCAAAGGAAAGAAGCTCTGTCAAGCGAGTCCACCTTCCAAATCCTGCATCCTATACGGAGAGGTATTAAAAACGAGTTAACCAGCTCGGGTACATCGATGGAGCGCCGCCCGTCCTACTTCCTCATGCAAGAGGAAGCAGAACACGGCGCGGCCGGGAGCCCTAGCCCACGCAGCGCTCCCTACCCGTTACTCGACTCGTCCGCTGTTCCTAGCGACGGACAAGGGCTCGAATCTCGCGAAGAGATCGCCTTACTACCTAACGTATTCATGAAGGAAACGTTAGGTCAAGCCTCACACACACAAAAGTTCGAGGATACCTTTCAGACCCGCTCTGAAGTCAATCATCATGATTCGACAAAGATATCTGAATATCCACGATATTCTACGCAAGGCTACCCGGCCGGTCCGAGTGTCAAACACACTCCCAACGTGCTTAAAACAAAGGATACTTTTCAGTACCTCAACCAAGCCCAGTATATTCCACCTACAGATATAAATCTTAGGCCGGAATATTACACAATGGCTCAGCACCAAACAGATCGAACCCAGCACCCACTAAGCGAGCCCAGTGCTCCACGCGGCTGCTACACGAACTATCCTCAAGTTCCTCCCGCCAAGCAAGCTGACCTTGGCGATTTTGCTCACATTCCTTACAGAAATACCACAGGGACTAACCCGCATAACCAGAATATAAATGTCCCACTTGGTCTACCTACACCAAGACAAACATATATAAATCCACTACAGTGTTCGTTTAGGTCGTTTACGTTAACTGTAGGTACCTCGACCTCTTTTTCTTTAGTCAATCCAATTCTTTTAATATTTTTCCAGAGTACTTTAGGAGGATTTGCTGGATCCAGTTTTTTCATGTAAAGGTCGCGTTTTGCTTCACGAACAGATTTTTTACAATAAGCATACAAGCGCCTGTACCTCTCCTCATCCCTAAGGTCGCCTGAATTTTTCCAAGCGTTATACGCCTGGTCACGGGCCCTCATCGCCATCCCGATTTTGTTAGAAAACCAAGGGTTGTAATGGTGTTTGAATTTGTGGGACTTCAGAGGAGCATGCTTGTCAAGTAATGAAACAATCATATAGTTGAAATAATCAGTTTTAGAGTCTGAGTCAGTCAAGTCATATAAGGGACCCCAATTAATATCTTCAGCATCATGGACTAGCATTTCTTTGTTTATTTTAGCTGAGTTTCGAAATGGTTTTTCAATAACTGGCTGTTTTAGGATGGGCAGTTTAATGACAGCCATAATCATCTGGTGCCGGCTCACGGCAGGGACATCCAACTGTTTAAAATCCATAACTGTGGTTTCATCATTGACAATAATGAGATCAATTAAGGAGCTTGACTGGCCCTGTGAATGAGTAGGGCCAGAAGGAATAACACGAAGGTTGATAGAGCAAACACGTTGGTTGACATATCGATGAAATTTCTGGATCTATAATCCACCTTCAGCAGATCTATATTGAAGTCGCCAGCTATATAAACATGATCATACTCCACAAGCAGTGACGATAATACTGAATATAAATCGTTGAAATTAGAAGGGCGTGTTGGAGGTTTGTACACCACACCCAATAAGATCCTACTTCCATGATAGTTCGCCTCAACAAACAAATACTCAACAATAGCCCCCTCACTACTCAACACTACTTTGGCATGTATCTCTTTTCGAAGGTATAAGATTGACACAGTTTATTGTTTATAAGATTGATTTATAAGATTATTTATTTATAAGATTGACACAGTTGTTTGGTACCAGTGTATTGCCACTGCGAGCGCTGCGATCGGTTTGCACAAGGCCTATCAGATAAATTAATAACTACTCTAATGGAAGCGTCCTCCATGAGACGATGACATGGACCTCCTTGAAGGTTCATGGACTCTTTGAGTATTAATAAGATGGAGGGCCATTGCTCTGAATTCAACGCTGTTTCCGCGTCAAGGCATACGTGCCACTACAGTCGCGTTGGCTTTGCAATTGACTGACCCGCGCTCGCCACGCTTTTTTCAAATTCAAATGACAATGCAGTTTATTGTAATTTGTTTTGTTTGATATTACTTATTATTGTTACATTTTAGTATTAATTATGTATGTAGACATAACTGTCTAGATATTAGTATGTACATACTTTGGTTCCCATGCCCAAATCTTGGTGCCTACCAAACGATAGTAGTGGCAGGTATGGTTTGACTGCCTGAAACATCACTAATAGCCCTCCATCTTATTAATACTCAAAGCATGGACTATGGCATTCACCACCACACTGCTATCAGTTGAAGTAAGTTCACGTTAGCGTGACGCCAAGTTATCAAAATGGTGATGAACTTGTGTAGTTTGAATGAATGAAAGATTTTTTTTTTAGAAAATTGTGATCTTACGTCATTTATTGAGTTTTAGGCTTGACATGATCTCTTGAAAATTATTGGCTTCCCCTCGATAGGAAAGAAGTTTTGGGACTCGCTTAGGAAAACTCATTATCCGCTTGTGGACGAAGACTTTTTTTCAAGTTGACACCCTCCGGAATTTGACTGATAAATTTCTTAGCTGTTGTAGTGATGAAAAGGTATTTGATATATTTTTCGTATTTGGGGACAAGATTCCGCGGTTCCCAGAAACAATTCAACAAGGGCCTCCCCGTTTGCCCTACAGAAACAGTACAGGGCCTCCTGGAATTCGGTTTGAGTCAACTGAAACCGATAAATCAGGTAGGTACTCAGGTATTACACAAACTCTAATTATTATTATCAAGGGGCAGTTTATCAATCGCAGATAAAGCCTAGGCAAACCCTAGGTAACTAGCGGCCTCGGACAACTTCTCGTTGGCTGTTTATCAACTCACATTTACCTGCAAGATACCGCTATCTGCTTGGTATCTTTACCTGGGACTCATCTCCCTCAGTTAGCGATTTATCCTGGAGGTAAGTTGTGTGTAACGTGTAGAAATGCACCAGGTACTTACGAAGTTGAAGTTTCATGAAGAAAATATTTATTTTAAAAATTTTGGATCCATTCCTATAGCTTTCTTTTCTACAAAAATGCAATAATATATAGCACACTATCATACCTACCAACGACATTTCAAATAAGTATCATAAGCAATAATAGCAAACAAACAAATTCATCTGAGCTTCAGAGGGAGCTATAATATAATTTTCCATGTTTTTGTTATACAACAAAGAATTCTTCAGCCTTTCGTTTTTTGGTCGTTCACTCAGTCATAAATTCTTTTCAGTCTGTATGGTAGCCTAGAAACTGAACAAAAAAGATCAAGGAAAAAGATATCGTTGGCAAGATTAGCTCAATTTTTAAATCTTCGTAAAACTGCCGTAGTTTGGAAGATAATCTATAGTTGTAGGGGACTTTTATGCTCTACAACTTCCGTACGCGGGCGAATTCCGTAGAGCGCTTGTACTACGGGTGCATTTCTATAATTACTCATACCATCGACCAACTGGCTGACTGACTGCATAGGGCTTCCGTAGAAAGAAATCTCAGGCCTAATGGCTTATATTTCCCCAAAAGGGCCCCTTAAGAAATTGGGGATTCTACGGCTACGCTATGTCCCTAAACTTGTTGCTCAATTCAACAAACTTCTTGATCTGTTTCCAATCGAGGTCTCTAAGTGAGGCCCTTTCGATTGTATTGTGTCCTAGGGCTTCTTGCCTAGATCTCCAGAATCTGTCACAGTCGCAGAGAAAGTGTTCAGATGTGTCCTCTCCTCTTCCACACTCGCAGAGTGGTGACAAAAAGACCTTGGACATGATGAAAAGGGTCCTCTTAAAGCTGAAATGCCCTGTGAGGACCCCTATTAGTTTCCTCATTTGCTTTCTAGGCAGTGTTATAATCCAGTCTGAACTACTCTTTTCGTAGCCAGATATACACAACCTAGATTGTCTATATCTATTGTTCTCTTTTCTCCATAGCTCATTTAGATCTTTGTTGGCAAAGGTATTTGCCTTGGCTTTACACGCGTTGCGCGTTATGCCTAAGGCTGGGGTCGGTCCATAATAGTTTCTAGCCAACCCCTGCCAAGTGATCCGCCTCTTCATTTTCTGTATGACCTTCGTGTCCTGGCACCCAATTTACATACACTTTGTTATCCAACTGGGTGCCTAGCTTGGTCAGTTTATCTTTAGCCTCTTTGATCATTGTTGAGGTGGTGACCGGGCTCATCAGCGCTTTGATGCAAGCCTGGCTATCTGTATGTATGACTATTTGTCTACTTCTCGTATTGTTTCCTATTAAGCTGTCAGCACACCTAATAATGGCATATAGCTCACTCTGGAACACAGTGATGTGTGCATCCAGAGTGAAGCACTCAGCTATATCCAGATCAGGTATGTATACACCAGCACCTGTTCTAGTCATGTTTTCAGATACGACTCTGGAGCCGTCCGTGAAGCATGACAGGCGAGTTCTTTGAGTTCTAGGGACTATCCTGTCCCAGTTTTCTCTGTCACCTATGACGTACGTGGTGGGATCCTTCCATAGGTAGGTTTTCCCCAGTTTGTCAAGTGGCATTTTCATTTCTGGAATATACCCTAGTGTAGCTGGTGCTATAACGGTATGGCTTGATTGTCTATTGTGAGTTAGTGTGTGGTAATTATGTTTCCACTCACCCGTTCTCATAAGCCTAATGGTAGTATGCATTGACTGTACCATTGCTAGTGTACTTATGGGTGTAAGACCAAAATTATCTGTAGACTCCTAGTAGGAGTAGTCCGGGTACTTGAGTATTAAACGGAGGCCACCTAACCTATAGAAATATTTCGTACCGGACACCAAAAATAACTACATAATTGGAAAGAACACACTTTAATAGATTTACAGGTGAAGTTTAGAATTAATTCGACGCCTGGTTCTGACGTTGTGCAACCCAGAACGCAGCAATGTCGGTCAGGATGGAGTTGAAAGCGTCGCCGCCGCTAGCAGTCACATATACACATCATTCTGATCTACATGCCCAACTAATCTGCATTTTTACTAAGGGATTGACTACTTGATGTTATGTCTTTTTAAGATGCGAGCTTGCGAGCATCCAGACCACAAAACTATACACATCATTCTGATCTACCTGCCCAACTAATCTGCATTTTTACTAAGGGATTGACTACTTGATGTTATGTCTTCTTGAGATGCGAGCTTGCGAGCATCCAGACCACCAAACTATACACATCATTCTGATCTACATCATTCTGATCTACAAGTGTGTTCTTTCCAATTATGAAGTTATTTTTGGTATCCGGTACGAAATATTTCTATAGGTTAGGTGGCCTCCGTTTAATACTCAAGTACCGTAGTCCGGAAAGCACCCGTCACTAGCATACAGATGACTCTGTCTAGCTTATTCAGGATGCTTCCCCCCTTAATTCCGGGCCACTACACTAGTACTCCGAATAATAATCTCGGCAGTATGATAGCCCTGTTCATCCATAACATCACTTTTGGAGTGAATCCCAAGTCTTGCCCACAGCCCTACGTACATAGAAGAAGCTGTTGAGGGCTTTCCTGTATTTCCACTCAATGTGTAGTTTCCAGGTTAGTTTCCTGTCTAGAATGACTCCTAGGTACTTAGTTTGTTCTTTTATTGTAAGATTCTGACCCATGTAGACTAATTGTCCAATTGTGGGTTTCTTCTTTTCTTAGTGAACATGACAAGGTCTATTTTATTTGGATTAATAAAAAGTCCTTTGTCCGTACAAGCATCGACCAACTCACTTCGTTCTCCGTGTGTTGTGTTAAAGTATCTAATTTTTGCCCATAGACATACGAAGAAGAATGAAAAACACCATTGTTAAGGCTGTTTTGTGGGAAAATCATGTTGTGGTATCCCTATTTCCCACAGACAATGATATCTGAGCAGTTAGCTACCTGTAGAGGTAGCTACCCAAGGGGACAAAGTTGATTGATAAACGCCCTATTAAATTTGTTCGACAGGTTGAGGTAAACTCGAGTTATCTACCTAAGGTTTGACTGGAAGTTATCCCTGTAATTGATGAACCAGCCAAGTAGGTATCTTTTTGGTTGCTGCACAGTGGGGCGGATACTGAAAAACTATATGCAAATATTTTCAACTTTAATGTGTCGGTAGGGCTATTTAAATATGAGTGCTATAGATATAATAGTAGTGTCAGGGCCGCCTCATCTCCAAATCGGGCCCGGGACCAGATTCTAGCCACGCCCCTGCCCCCCCCCCTCCCCCCCTTTATTTATTTATTTATTTTTTTTCGCCACTTTTACAAGAGATGGCTATGATAATTGTCTCTAACCAAACGAAAAATCATTTTAAAAAACTATTAAACCTTCTCTAACCAAACGAAAAATCATTTATACTTCCTACCAAGGTTCAGTGTTCGAATAAGAACACTCTTGAGGGGCTGAACTCTTACTACTTCACTACGTTTTATTCAACATTTAATCAAAAGTAAAGTGTAACTTGAGAATTGAAAATTCAAGTAGGTATTCATACTCTAGTAATTACCAACCAATTACAAAACCATAAAAATTCCATAAATTAACTTGAAACAAAAATTCTATATCCAATCAGTCATAGGATTTTTATTTTAATTACTTTAAATACAATTGTTTGTGAATAAAGAGCGTATTCAGAGAAGTTCCAATTTACTCATTCCTCAATTGGACGATTGTAGCAGAAATTATGATTGACTAAATTTCATATAATCATTAATCAACACATACAATTAACTTTATTTTAATGTTATGGACGGATTAAAAAGGAAAAAAGAATTATTTGAAACAATGATTATGTTTGAAAGAATACATTTATTAATTTTGGAAAAAAAAATCTACAAGAATATAATTGTTTTATTACAGTTTATCTACTTGTAATGAAGCTATGCAGTAAAGAATTATTTATAACAACAAAAGATACAAGAATTATTTAGTGAAAAACTGTCAAAAATATGAATTAGTAAAATGAGAAATTTGTTTTGTTGAGTTACAATAGCATTCTGTAATTGTAATTATAATTATGGAAAACTTTTTAAATATAGAAAACTGTAATAGGCTATAATTTCATGTTTTATAAAATGAAACATTTTAAAACTAATAAAGTGAAGTGAAGAAAAGTGTATTTGCATTTGAAAAATACAAGACAAAACACTTGAAACTTTTGTGCCTTTTTAAGTGAAAATTCTTTAATAACCTTAGAAAAGTCAAGTTTGGATGCTAACTTGTGCTCAATGCTGAGAATGGCAAGGGAATTCAACCTTTCTTGGCCCATGGATGCTCTCTCCCAAGTCTCTCCCAAGTACTGGTAAAGACGGTAAATGGTAAAGAGTGATATTTTGGGCCATCGCAATCATCGCAACTGTTTAAGGGAAACAGTCTGGTGTAGTAAATCAAATATAATCTGACCGTCAAGTGTAATACACTCAGTTTTATGTAGGCCTAAAAATTCTAAAATACTTTATTTACTAAATACAGGACCGGACCGGGCCCCCCCTGGGCCCGGGCCCGGGGCAACAGTACCCACTCCCCCCCCCCCCCCATGTGGCGGCCCTGAGTAGTGTTTACCAGTGGTAGGATCTAATAAACTCAATTAACACTAGAGTTCGAAGTTATTAACATTATACCTATTACGTTAAAAAAAAACTGTTTTAGTAGTTAAACGATTGAAATAAAACATTTGATATAAAACGGCGATATATTTAATATCGCCGACCCGGGCAGGGGTGTGAGGTTGAACGACTAAAGGGATGCTCCCAATCCTTTACTTTTTGGCCGCCCAAACACTTTCCGGGCTCCTCTGAATTAGCAGAGCATGGTGATGTGGAATCCGTTTCACAATAGATTGAGGGGCCAGATGAGATGCTAAATAGTGTCATTAATGAGGAAAAGAGAGATGGGAGGTTCACCTCGCGAAGCCACCCAGTGTGGTACTATTGTACTGACAGCTTACAAAAATTTTCTCAGAACTAAAAAAACAAAACATCCCCTAAAACGTTTGTTTAGGGTTGTATTTCGATGGAACATAATTCTTGGGACTCCCTGTGAGAATTTGAAGGGAATTTGAGCATTATAATATGTGCCCTAACCAAGTAGAATGGATTACCAGACCACCGGAGGGAAGTTAGCAACGGTCCTTAAAAAAGTCCAAAACCATTTATAAAGATATTTTAACTCTCTTTTGACATTCCAACGGTTCTCAGAGATTTGCCCGTCGGTGGGGGGGGGGGGGGGTTATATCTCAAAAACGTCATTTTTCACTACTTTTTCTCATTCAACCATCAACTGCGCCATCCCCAGAATTTGTGCGTCTTGCACGGTGGTAGAAGACAGAAGAGTAAACATCCCTAAATACCATATGATATGGTATATCATATGATTTTCAGAATTTTGCCCCCGTCGGGAGGTAGTGCAGGTGGGGTGGGGGATTTATTTCAAAAACATATTTATTATTATTATTTGTTTTTACTAATTTTTCTAGCCGAATACCTGTTCCTGCTCCGGATACCAGTTGTTCATTCTCCTGCTCTCGCTCAATGTAACAGCTCATGAGCTGTTGTCATCCGCTAGATCTCATTAGATCCCAGAAGTTATACATTTTGTTTATTATCGCCTCGCAACCTGAAAAACCCTTCACGATTGCAATAGTATGTCGCCGAACTGTAAGTTATATCGATTAGCACAGGCAAAACTCCGAATCTAATGGAACGATTTTGATGAAATTTTCAGGGATTGTGCGGGTTAGCCTCTAGACGGTCCCCTATAACTTTCATTACCGTCGAATAAATGGTAGTTTGTGCTCATCATGTTAATTTATTATATCGTCGACTTGTACTTTGTTCTTCAACTAATTCTATAAATCCATGTTAAAATATATGTGAGGAAGCTACACTGCCCACAACTTGGCAGACGTTTTTCTTATTCAATCATCAACTGCGCCGCTCACAAAATTTGTGCATCTTGCATGGTGGTTGAAGACTTAGAGTAAACTTACCTGAATACGATCATAGGATTTTCAGAGTTTTTCCCCTGTCGGGAGAGGGTGGGGGAAGGGAGGGGGGTATAAAGCTCAAAAAAGGGAGCGCACAGCCACGTCGAATGAGTAACCGCGTATAAAAAGGAGGTTTGTCAAATAATATCTCAATGTAGTGTACAACTGCATCGAAGAATAACCGTGTATAAAATAGGAAATACTGGCGCCGAAGAACAGCGGCGTATAAACTTTCAGAAGTACTATCTGAAACACGACGAAGAATTACCGCAAAACAAAACGGGTGTTAGCGGCATCGAAGAACAACCGCGTCGAAAAGGTGAAGAAGGATGAAAGATGGATACTAAACTGAGCTATACAGAGGCCTGCTTTGGGGAAGTATCCATTTCGATGCGGCTGTTTTTTGACGCCGTTAAGCCGGTTTCATATGGAGCGGTATGTCCGGAAGACGGAAAGACGGAACGCTTTCTGATTGGCTGTTGGGACAACAATTGAGTATGGTGGCTGCCATGTTGCCGGAATGGGCGTTCTGCAGACGGCGGTAGAAATTTCTATACTGTTGCCGCGATCCGTCGAGCGAAGCAAGCTCATTGGACAGGAATGTTGATAACCGAAAGTAGAGGTTTCAGTAGGAAGGTTATGATTCCGTTCACCAAGGTGACCGCTTTCCGCCACCCCCTCCACTGGGTTTTCCGGCCTTCCGTCTTTCCGGTTGTTACACTCGTACCGCTCCATGTGAAACCGGCTTTACACACGTAGAGTTTTCATGCCTAAAACTTTCGACACGGTTAAGCCGGTTTCACATGGAGCGGTATGTCCGGAAGACGGAAAGATGGAACGCAACCTGATTGGCTGTTGGGACAACAGTTGAGGATGGTGGCTGCCATGTTGCCGGAATGGCCAGTCTGCGGACGGCGGTAGAAATTGTTATACCGTTGGCGCGTTCCGTCGAGCGGAGCAGGAATTGCACATTGGACAGGAATGTTGATAACCGCAAGTAGAGGTTTCAGATCAGAGAGGGTTTCAGTAGGAAGGTTATGATTCCGTTCACCAAGGTGCCGCTTCATGTGAACACCCTGCCGCATTCCGCCGCCCCCTCCACTGGGTTTTCCGGCCTTCCGTCTTTCTGGTTGTTACACTCGTACCGCTCCATGTGAAACCGGCTTTATGCGACATAGAACGGCGTCGAAAACAGGGGCACATTATCTACTTGGTTGAGCGTTCTTGTTTTTCGGCACGGATGAGCATTGCCGTATATAATTCCGTACTTTATACGCCACTATCTTTCGACGCCATTGTTCATCATCATAAATGTTTGTAGTTCACCTGTTTTTGACGCCGTTACTCTTCGATGCCGTTCTACACAACCTCAAAAAATACATTTTTACCAATTTTTGTAATTCAATCATCCGTTGCGCTCCCTGAAATCCCACTGACTGATAACGCGATGTTCGTGACCAATCAGTTGAGTCCCCGACCTGGCCGCAAGTTGAAACCGTTCCAACAATGACTTCATATATTATTCAACTACCTAGTCAAGTCCCACCTTTTTCTCTTTTCTTGTCTCCAAGCCTACACAATAACACATTCATACCATATAATTTATGAATAAACTGTCAATAGAGCAATTATTCTGAAAATCAAAAGATTTCTCTCTTGTCTAATAGACCTCAAAGAGAGGAGCAACCACCACTTCTTTAAAATCCCGTTTGTAATAAATCATGTTAACTTTTTTTTTCTTCGTATGTAGCCAGTTGTCTACCCCGCTTCTCGCACAGATCAGGGTGTTCACGCTCTTTGCACCGCAGCTCACGTCGATTTGGTGTTTTTCCACGACTTAAACATCTACAGCATCACAAAACTTCTCAATACCTTTTTCACCAAAAACGATTTCGACATCAGAGTCTTGAGCGTACGAGAAGTGCCTGCATCCTTCAGTGCCCGGTATTCTGTACTCCGAAAGAAATATCTCTACAGGTATTTTAAACTTGAAATTCATTGTTTTTCAATTTACTTACTAGGATTCAATTAATTTATTGTTGGGCTTGATATTATATCATTATATTGATATAACTGGCACTCCTACTTTGTCCTAATCTCTAAGGGAGTGTTGCCAGACATCCCTTTTTCAATCACTGATCTCACTGATACCCCAAGGCCGGGGTGGGGGGGCACTGAAAATACCCCTTTTTGGTTTGAAGTCCCTTTTTGTCCCTTTGTTGATTTTAAAATTTGTGGAGCCACAAACTATTTTCTACAAAAATTCGCCAAAGGTGAACTGTGTGGTAATACAGAAAACTCTGTACATTATATTGGGCAACCTAGAAGAAAATAATGTAGTTTTGTGTAGTAATGTGTTCTTATTAGGGTCAGGCATTTTTATCATGCATTTTTATATCATGTTTTTATTTTATTTTATCATATTTATCACATATTTATCAGGCATTCTTATCAGGCACGTGCGTTTTCGGGGCAAGTGTGTCTCTTTTTATTTTGCTTATGCTCTCTTATTTTGCTATGAGGCCACTCTATTTTATTAAGTTTCTTAGCAAATGCTAGAACAGGTGTTTATGGTCACTTGATAAAAATTTTAACCTCCTTGAGGCCGTATCACACTTGCAATTTTTCCGCATTTTAAACGCTGAAATGTGAAGAAGGCTAAGTGCTTTTTTTTTAACTCTTTCTTTTAACTTCGATTCTCTTCTTGAGATCTTGAAGCAAAATTTCGGATCGATTTTTAACCCACTTCCCGATATCCAATCGATCTGAAATTTTGCACACGAGTTCATGCTGGCGTACATTTTAATCTATCAAATTTTCGCGAAGAAAAAGTTAGTTATACTATAAATTTTCGAAAATTTGAAATTTAATATGGGACACCTTACAAGTGTTGTGTATTGTAGGGAGGAGGAGAAGGAGGAGGAGGAGGAGTGAGGGAGGAGGAGGATACTATTGAACGGCTGCATAAAATGACAACGAATCCAGGGTCAATAAAATATTAAATGATTTTCCTTGTCAATTTAATTTAAGTTATTATCAATGTGATTTTGTTTCAATTTACTGTTGCCAAGAAACTATCAATTATAGAAACAACAATAAAATTAACCGAGAACATGAGAAAAAGAAAGAGTTACATTAAAAACTTGTTTTTATGGGTTCTTTTTAGCGAATTTTTGAAGAAAATTAAGCTATGCTCTCGCCTCAAAATTTGTAGAATGTGAATTTTTGAAAAAAAATTATGCAGAAATCCGTTTCAGGCTATTCTGAATCATATTCTGAAGTTTAACGCATTTTTTTATGTATGTATGTATGTATATATGTATGTATGTATGTATGTATGTATATATGTAAGTAGTATAGGAATGTACGTTCTGGACCACCGACTTCAATCTCTGTTAAAAATGATTCCGACTTCAATCTCTGTTAAAACTACTTTTGTGCTAAACCCTGTTGAAAATGCTTTTCTGTTAAACCCCTGATAAAATTTTTTACCACAAAACATCAAAGCACCTTTTTTAACACAAAACATCAGAACCAGTGACTTTTTTCGGTTTAGCGACTTGAATCTCTGTTAAAACTTTTTTATCATAAAACATCAGAGGCATTGACTTTTTTTTTAAATATTTTTTATCAGAAACTCTAGTGAACTCTAAAAATTTTTAACAATTTAGGGGTCGATATTTTCAAAATTTATCTCCCTCTGATGTTTTCACTAGAAAAATTAAAATGGCGTCACGCTAAAAATATTTTTTGAATCTAGTCCAAGCCATTAAAGGCGATACGGGACCCGTCGATTCGACGGGTCCTATTAAAGGCGGTACATCTTTAAGAACAACTAGATTAATAGGAGAAATGTGTGAATGCACGGTAAACGAGACAGCCCATGCTATCTAGCGGACGCAGTAAACGAGATAGCTCATGCTGCCTAGCGGACGCGGGATGCGAAAAAGGCGTTCCACCTAAAAGCGGAACGATAAAATAAAAGGGAACGATGAAAAAAAATATTTTTTCGTGAAATATTTCTCAGCTCGTTGAAAAAATCGTTCCCCTTTTGCGAGACAGAGAGGGAATGATATTGTCGTATCTTGTCGGAGGTCTTGTTATCTTTTGAGATAAGATTGGTTTCCAGCTCGCCCGTCCTTCAGTCAGTCTGTGGAATTCAATTGAGGCAGTGAGTTAAAAGGATCTCTCCAATAAATAAAATGGAATACTTTAAATCGTTAAGAGAACTCGAAGATGGAAATTGTCTTTCCAAGAGCGAGTGGCAGGAAGTATCTAAATCTGGAGAACTGACTGATTATTTCGTTAGGAAGTATCATAAGTTTTTAGATTTACCAACTGTGAAACGTAACTTTCTCAATGGAAAAAATAAACTAACTGAAAACATTCTAAATTTTACTCCTTTCAAAAATATTAACGTTTGCAAAAATTGTGGGGTTAGAGTACAAAATGGTAATATTTGTTTTGAATGCATCGAAGAGGATAATCAAATTATGCTAAACTGTGTGCACAGTATATTTGCATTTGTAAGAGGAGAGATGCAAGAGGAGATGTAACAATATTAGGTTTTTATAGGGGATGCCTTATAAAAATTATAATTCCATTTCTTTTTTATTATTTTCTTTTATTATTTCTTCAAGGTGAGTTTTAAAATTGTCTCTACTTATGTTTATTTTATAGTGACCCCAAGCCAAAGTATCTATGCCATTTTTCATTATAAATCTTTTATCATCATGAGCGGAAAGAGCTTTCTTATTCTGTTGTACTGTGGACACATCGTGTTTTTTCGATTTGAATAATATCTGTTTCTGATAGTTTGGTTCTTTAAAGAATAAGCATCTTTTATAATCCTCTATACTTAAACCTTTATTAACGGCATTTTTCTTTACTCCTTTAGATTTTTTCTTCACATCATTAGTTTCGAATATTTTAAAAGCGTAGCACTTTGGGCGAAGTCCAATAAACTCATTCATAATCTTACCTTCTAACTCATCTTTAAATTTCCCCAACACTTTTTTATTAATTTGTGGAATATTGTAAGCATTATTTTTTGGATAGTCGGAAGTATCAAAATGATCCAACATATTTTTCATATCATTATAAAAATCATCCGTTTTTATTTCCATTATTAAACTATCTGTATCTCCGTATAATAAATTTACATCACTTTTATATTGTTTTTTAACCGTGTTGTAATAAAAATCATACATACAAGTTTTGGAAATGTCTAGTATACTCATACCAATGAAAATTGGCTGTTTAAGTGTGATATTTACTTTTTTCATGTGTACAGCCGCCAAGTTTTCGGAAAAAATAGTTCTACCTTTAAAGTGTGGTTTTGAAATTAGTTTTTCCAATTTATAACCATCAGAACAAAGCCTAATATCCACATGTTTACGCACATTCATCATTGTCCTCCCAAATACACTATTATTCATAAGTTTAAAAAAGTCTTTTTCGAATTGTGTTTCGGCTTTTGCTCTAAGATTTGTATTGTAATCGATATAGCTTTTTAACCAAGCACTTTGGTCAAATTCTAAAACCTTATGAATTTTTTCTAATTTCATTCCTAGTTGTAAATACTGTTTTAACGTAATGTAATGGATAACGTATTTTTTCTTGTCATACAACGTGGTTAAAAGTTTTGGTAGTTTTTCATCTTCATAGCTATTTTCAGGGGCTAAAGGAAAATCAGAGTGTAAATCGTGGAGTTCTTGAGGATATTTTAAATCAACTTCTAAAATATAACCCCTGGGTGAATCATCAGGAATGGATTGTATATCGAAATTATCTAGATCCATTTTCCATTCAAAATTTCCATAAGGTAAAAATTTACTCATCGCCCAACCGTAAAGATTATTTGCATCCAAGTATTCAATGAAAACAGTTTCTTTTTCTTTGATGAATTGGTCTCCCATATATTTATTATTAGCTTTCGCGTATCGTTTTGAGCATTGAGAAATGCCACCTCTTATTCCTTTTTCTACGAGTAAAATCTTATCATAATCTGTTAACAATTCTATCTTTTGTTTGGTCATTCTCAACATACAGTCCCAAGCGAAACCTGGTGTTGTATAGTACCAAGCGGGGTCTAATTTATATTTTTCTAAAGATATATTTCTAAAGTTTTCCATGATATCCGCCAACAAAAGAACATCAATTTTATTGTAAAGTTCTGTAAATTCTCCCAAATTTTTAATGTTGAATGTAGACCAAATTTCTAGAGCATTTTTATAATCATTTTCTTTAACATTTTCTCCAGTGAGTTCACTGTAGAATTTCTCTATAGGTGGAAGGGTAGTTTCTTGATATTTTTCAACAGAGTCCATATACTCATATGGATAAGCTAATTTTCTAGTAATTAGTTCGAGATTTTCTTTTGGGAAATACTTTTTTATTTCCTTAAATTGATTTTTAGTTAAACTTTTAGCTAAAGAATATAAAGAAGCAGAAAGAAATTTTAAAGAATCTATGAATCTCAATTCTATAGTCTTTTTCTTTTTGTGACCATTTTTATCGAGTTCATCACTTACATAAGTTACCATTTTAGAAAAGGAAATGTACTTCTCTTCACTTTGTGGTAAAAGTTTAATATCGTAATTGTCTTTTTCAAATTCTTTAATAAATAGATGCGCATCGTAGCCAGAAAGATTGTGGAAAAATACTGGAATAAACTTTGGATTTTTATATTCTAAATTACAAATCGAATGAGCCGCTCCTCTGTACATTCCAGTCAAATGTGAGTGATCCCGTACTTTTTGCGAATTCAATTCAGAAAGTAATTGTTTTAATTCTTTCTCATATTCATCTACTTTTTTCATATTGTTTAATCCTTTAAAGTATTCTATCGCTTTAACTAGAACTTCTTTCCTTGCTTCCACGCGAGGTGGAAACTCCTTGTTTGTATCGAAAGATCTTTCACACAACTCTCAGCACTATCGTATTCTCTCTGTTGTTCTTCGGTTAAATTTTTCATAGGAATATTAATGTCATAGTATTTTCTCGCCACCATTATGGCATCTTGTTTTATTTTTTCGTAAAATACTTTTACCACATCCTGTCCAGAATATTGTACAAGTTTATAATCACCTACATAGTTTTCCCTACTTTCGTCTTCGGCATTTTTCATGAAGTAAACAAAACTGTACGGTTCATGTTTTTGAATGTCATTTATATAACATTTATCGGGATTTGGTTTGCAGGTATCAATCTTTTGTAACATACATTCAAAATCTGCATAAATTGTAAAAGGTACTTTTAGAGAGTGTCTATAATTTTCAAATTGTAAAATATTATCATAAGGTTCTGGTAATTCCACCTTAACAGCTTTATGAACTCCACAATATTTTTTATGCTCGTTTAGTTTATCCTGAGTTCCAAAGCTATTCAAGCACATTTTACACAAGTGCCTTCGTTTGTGGTTTTTTGTTAGTTGACTAGGGCCTACCAGTTTCCATAGATCTTTGATCCAGCAATAATGTTCAGTTTCCTTGTTTTTCAAGTACAACAAGTCAATGTGTTTTTCCTTTTCCTCTTTCGTTATTTCCAAGGGAACTATAGTATTATTTTCATCCAGACAGTAAACATTAATGGAAATCCCAGTTCTTTTCTCAAACAATTTTATACTCGTAAGCTTCATAGGAAAACTGATATCTTTCAACGCTTCATCAAACTCATGTTCCCATGTTATGTACTTTCCTATTCTATCAGAATGGTTGTCAGCTGGATGAAGTGCAGACAGAACAGACCAAAGGAAACATTTATTATCGTCATTTTTCACATTTATGATCGCTTTCCTATTTTGTAGAAAATCAGGGAGTTGGATGTAAGACGATCCTCTCAAAGGAGTGTACTTGTTAACGTTCAGTTCCAAATGCTTGATTTTGTGAAGTTGCCATTGAGATCCTTTTATTTCGAACGTTTCCATTTCATTTAGAATTTTCTGTTTCATTTCCTCGTAACAATTTGGTACTTCTGCTGACAGCAATATTATTATGTTTTTAGTTTTGAAATTGAGTTCCTGATACTCCATGTTATTTTCGTTAGTTCCTTTTTTAAATTCTGCGATTAAAACTACATTAACTTTTATTTCCATTTTTCTAAGTGCCCTGTTGAGTAAACCTGTTACGATTTTTTTAATACTGTCAAGAAATTTGGAAGCATCTTTAAATCCTTTCATATTTTTAATATCGTAAGTCACTAATCTAGATTTAAATGCAGTTTCCTTTTCACCAACTTCAGTTCTCGGTTCTTTGCTTTTTTCAAATATTTTTTCACTAAAATTAAATACTTTGTGCAATTTCCTCGGATTTACAAATACAGGTTTAGCTTTCCTAGATTCTTTCCTAGATTCTTTGCTTTTTTCAAATATTTTTTCACTAAAATTAAATACTTTGTGCAATTTCCTCGGATTTACAAATACAGGTTTCGCTTTCCTAGGTTTTCTGATAGTCATTGTCCGGCCCGGGTCGTTTTTTCCATGACGCTTAGACTTTAAATGTCTAGCCCAGTTTTTATAAGTAGTGCTAACATCGCACTTTTCACAATGCCTTCTCGCATCATACATTTTGTTATAGGGTTTCATTTTATTATAGGATAT
The DNA here is from genome assembly GCA_030762985.1 of Adelphocoris suturalis. Lineage (NCBI taxonomy): Eukaryota > Metazoa > Arthropoda > Insecta > Hemiptera > Miridae > Adelphocoris > Adelphocoris suturalis. Next base: position 15,372,196 of record CM061046.1, read on the forward strand.
ATAATTTTTATTAGAAGAGAGATTCTTTTAACTAACCCCCTCATTTTTTTGAATTCTTAAAGGTGGCGTTGAATCGACGCCACCTTTTTCTTTTGTCTATTATAGTAGAGATCCTTTTAACTAGCACGGTGGTTGTTTAGTTTACTATGGAATCACCAAATCAAAAAATGAAAAAAATACATGCATAACATCAAGTTTGTGGTAGTTTCGTTATTGTTAACCGAGATCAAATTTTATAGCTCACATGTGAGCTATAAAATTTCGTATGAAATGAAAAAGCCGCGGCTCACATGTGAGCGTCGGCTTTTTTAGTCAATTGACTTGTATTCGACTTTAACGTTAAAGGTGGCGGCGATTCGCCGCCACCTTTAAGAGTTTTGAAAGCTCTTGTTTAAATGTTCTCGACTTGTATTCGACTTTATCGTTAAAGGTGGGGCCGATTCGTCCCCCACCTTTAAGGAATTGTGTTTTAAAAGAATATATTCTATAATAAATAGAAATGAATAGGGAGCAACTATTGAAAAAAATTAATTTTGAAAACAACACGAACAAACTTTCCGAACTAGAAATCGGAAAACCTTACAAAATTATAAACTTTGAATTCGTGCCAACAAAATACTCGTGGGAGGCTGTTATAGCCAATCTAGGAGAATTTAGAGTGTTCATACCAGAAAGATGTATTCAAAAATTTGAAAAAAATGAACTCCAAGCTCTAGTTGAGTACGGTGTTTGCTTAGTGTACCATGGAATCACCAAATCAATAAATGGGAGAGACATGTATAACATCAAGTTTGTTTAATAAAAAACGTTTTAATGGAAATTTTCCATTAAAACAACAATATTATACTAAGATTTTTTCAGAATTCAATTTCCCTCTGCATGTTTTTAAAACAGTTTCATAATCTTTTCCGTTTGAAAGTTCTTTTAACACTATCAAAGACAGATGTCCACATATTGGAGGATCATTATACTTTTGAATTTGTTCGGAATTGTAAAAAATATGTTTATTTTCCAAGTATTTTACCAACTCTTTAGGAGGTGGTGCGTTTCCATAGGAATCGAAATAATATTTTTCTTTTTCGGATTTTTTAAAATAACAAGTCCAGTGACTACCATTTTGATAAGAATTTTCCAAATTAATAATTCCACATTCAACGGGTTTAGATCGATCAGGAAGTTCATCTTTCATGAAAATACCTCGGAAATGTTTTATTTTAAAATTTTTCGCGAAACGATTTAAATCTAAATTACTCAAAGGTTGGTAGTTTTCCGTTTTTTTCGTTTTTTTAAACCGGACCCAATACTTAAACTTTTTGCTTTTTGAGCTAGTTTTTCCATCTCGAGATTATGACGTTTTATTTCCGCTTCTTCAGCAGCTTTATGTTTCGAATCTATTACTGAAGATGCTACTGCAGCACCTCCACCTAATAACGCTCCAAGTGCTCCCATTCCTGCAAACACCAATGGTAAGAATCCACCCGTGTGATTCAATTGTAGTTGTTCATAATTCAAAGTTAACGTAATTCCTTTCTTTTCTCCTCTTGCTTTTTCAAATGCTTTTGATTGAGTTTCCCACAGACTGATTTTATGTTTTCCATTTCCTGAAATTTGTTTCGCTGCCAAACGAACTGTAACACTTCTGCGCTTCTTGTAAGCGGCTCGCATTTTGGTTAGTTGATTTTCGGTTAAATCTATTTTTTTCGTAATCATAGTTATTTATTATAGTAAATTTTTTTAATAACGAACTCTCATACCAAAGGACCGTTTACTCATTTCAACTCCCATACCTTCAACTCCCATACCTTCAACTCCCATACCTTCAACTCCCATACCTAAAACCTGTTTACCTTTCATTCCACCCATCACTACAGCTGCAGCAGCTTTTTCTTTCCAACTTGAATCACTCGCGAACATTCTTTCTTTTGCTACTTCCTCCAGTGCTTTATCCGCTATGTGTCTTTCTTTCACGTCTGTGTGATCTCTGTAAAATATATCATGTAGCTTACAGCCTTCGTCCAATTTATTAATTCCAGGATCTCCTCTTTTCAATCGTTCATCTAGTTTTGTAAATGGGCCACAATAGTTGTATCCGGGTAAATGCATTTCAGGTACGAAACCATCTAGTTTATTCAGCAAAGTATTTAAAACTCCGGATCCACTTTTAATAATTCCTTTCGGTAAACTGTTAACAACTTTCATCAGATATTCTATTCCTTTGGGATTATCTATGTTTTTTTCCAACTGATCGCTTATAAACTTTACAATTCCTAATTTTTCATTGTGAAAATTGTTATTACCAGCTCGTTCTTGTGCGTGCAAATAGAACAAACGCTGTAGCAGCTGTTGGAGGTTGTCGATGTATTTAAATTCCACTGGATTTTCGGAATATTCTATCAAACCCGAACCAACTTTACTTGCTTTGATTTCTTTCCAAATAGGTGCGATCAACTCTTTCCATTTTTTCCCCGTACTAGACTTTACTTTATTGGTAGTTGGATCGTTTTTTTGGTATAGAGAGTTCGTTTGAATGAGAATTTTCTTGTAAACTTTTAAATCCTCTTGAGTGTATTTATCAGGATCAGGTCCTAGAGGATCAGTTAACAAACGCCATAATCCGTGAGTTCCTTTGTAAGTTTCATTTTGAATGATGATTGTATCTCCATTTACTTGAATTTGTTTGTCTCCTATATAAATTTTGTCCTCATTTCCCCATATACCAAATTGTTTATCATCCTGTCTGATGTAAAGTCTCGCAATAGGACCAATTCCTTTCGGACCAACGCTATTCGATGGGGTTTCATTTCGATCAACCATATCCATGATGCTTGATAAGCTACTTCTCGTGTTTACTACGGTATCATCTGACACAGTATCAACTAGTGCAGAAGCTCCCTCGTTTGGATTAATGTCAAAAGTAGTAGTTGGTCCAAAAGTTACAACTTTCTTTCTAGGAGAACTAGTTTGCTTGTAGGGAACAATTTCTAGTTTCTTTATGATGTCTTCATCAGCTTGTTTCACGGCATTTTTTACTTCAACTAATTCTTCAATGATGGGAGCATACATCTTTTCTTGAGTTTCTCTTTCGTTCAACTCATCTACTCTAGCTTTTCGGAAAGCACGTCTCAACTCTTGTTTTTTTTCTCGAATTTTGTTCGCTTCCTTTACAGTCATTTCTTTTTTGGGTTTTCTCAGGAAAATTCGATTTACTGGATCTGAATCATCAGGTTGATTACTAGTTTCTGAATCATCACGAGTTTCAATCTTTTTTTTATTTTCTTTACATTTTTTCAACAAAAGTTTTTCTAAATGTTTTTCAGTAGACATTTATTATAGTAAAACAAAAAAAATTTTTTTTTTTTGTCGAATATTTAAAAAAACGTTTCAACGGTGATTTAACGGTGACTTAACGGTTATTTTAACGGTGATTTAACGGTTATTTTAACGGTGATTTAACGGTTATTTAACGATGAATTAACGGTTATTTTGATCGTCTAACGGTTATTTTGATCGTCTAACGGTTATTTTGATCGTTTATTCAAGAAACGTTTTATCAAAATTTTTCATGTATCGACCATCTTTTAATTGTTTCTCGAGGTTTATCGCCAGAAATCCATACTTATCTTTCCAACATTCGTTGCATATTTCTTTGAATCGTTTGAAAGTAAAATCCGTTCCGGTAAACTCATCGTAAATCGCTTTCATGTAAACTAGAGCTTGCTTGAAAACACACAGAAAATTCAGATTGTTTCTAATCAACTGTATATCAACTTTAGTGTATGATTGAGTTAGATAAATGCAAGAAATATTCTTATGACGTCCTCTCATGTAATAATCTTTTATAACTCCTTGCTGTTGAACATTAACGCAATCATCGAAAACTATCAAACTGTCCGACTGACAATCATCTACTACAATTAGTTCGTCACAACTATTGTAAAACTGTGCTATTTCCATTCCAACTTTATCCTCTATTTTTTCGTAAGCTTTTCTCAAGACTTTATAAACTCCTTGATCTAAAGATTTGGAAAATATGTAAAGATTTCCAAACGGAATTCCCCAAGGTTCAGTAATCAAGTTGTACAATAAAGTTGTTTTTCCACATCCGGATGGTCCTACCACCAAACAACGTAAAGGCAGAGGTAGTAAATCGTGAGAAGCTTTCTTTTCTTCAAATGGAAGGGGCTTGATCTTATATTTTTGACTCATTTTATTTATTATATATTATATAATAAATAAATAATGTTTATAAAAATTTCAGGAGATACAATAAGGTTTGAGAGTCCGATTCCACTCGATCCGAATAAAGAGTATCAATTGGGCATGTCAGCATTGATGTTTACAACTAGGAAAACGTTTGAGATAAAAAACTTCAAGTTTTCATTCTCATTTCCTTTCCCCGATGGAAATTATGATAGGATGTTTGAAATGAGTGGTGAATACACAATGAGTTCTTTCAAAACCGCTTTAATGAATAACATTACCACTATGCAAAACCAATTATTAGAGAAAAAAGACACTTTGAAAAAGTACCCTGAAAACCAGGCGAATGAAATACAAAAAGATATACAGAAAGTTAATCCGAATAATTTGAAATTCAATCTCGAACACCTAACTGACGATACTTACAGAATTGCTGCTTACTTTCCCATGGATATGAGGATTATAAATGAAGGTAACTTTTGTGACATATTCCAATTGAGAACTTGTTCCGATAATTCATTCAAAAAGAACACCAACTACGTGTCAAATGCCAATCCTATTCGACTCGTATTTTTGAATGAAATAATCGAATGGCATTGCAACATTACGGAATACAGCTTTACTAATCATGAGGAACACCCACATTTGCACGTTGAACATGAGTTATTACACGTTTCTTTCATAGAGAAACTACTGCCACCTAATACTATTTACACGGAAAAACCAAAGAAAGTAGTTTTCATTCCACTAAGAAAAGGACTGAAAGAAATAAAAATGATAAAATTGTCAACAACCACGGGAAATAATGAACCGATTCGATTCAACGATATTAAAGCTTACTTGTTGCTGAAAAGTAATTAATTTTAGTAAATAAAAAAATAAAAATAAAAATAAAAATAAAAATAAAAAAAATTATATTTACTATAATAAAGTATGCATCAAACTAAAAAGGTATTTGATAAATATCAAGACGAAATTGTGCGAAAGCAATTTCGTACCATTAATCCAACTTCAACTTTGAATTTAAATGCAGAGAATAAAAGAACTACTTTCAAAATTGATCTAGATGACGAATTTCTGTCTAAAGATATAGAATATTACGTGACAGGAGTTCTAAAGTCAAAAGATTCAACCAAGGCGTATTCAGGATCAGATACTGTTATGTTGGTAGATAATTTCATGGGTCATATGTTTTCGAGTATAGAAGTGAAAAAACACAATGTGGTAGTAGATGAAATTGAAAATGCGGGCATTTCTGGCTTGGTGGAGGGTTTTGTCACTCATGCAGGTCCACAAAATTATAACGGAAATGTAATCAATTCAGGGTTCAACTCAAAAGCTATCGGAGGAGGGAATTTCAGTGCTGTTGGTTACCTTGGTGACTTAGGTTTGGGATTTTTCAAAGATTTAACAGTTCCAATTTTCAAGGGAGGTTTTGAAATAACTGTTGTGAGAAACAGCGATAATAATATTATTTTTAGATGGAAAAAAGATAGAGAATCTACTATTCCTAATGAAGGTGTTGTAGAAATTAAGTCTTTCGTTTTGAGAGTTCCGGTGATTGAATACGAGAATGAAGAAAAAGTTAATTTGATCGCAGATTTGAAAAGCACTCCGTATCAACTCCAATTTAAAAGTTGGCAATGCATAGAGCATAAGAACGTTACTGGAAAAACGTTAATGTTCGATGTAACTAACATTTACAGAAACGTTCATAACCCATTATGGTGCTTCGTGGTATTTCAAACTGATGTTTCGAACGATCAGACAAAAAACAATTCTAAATTTCACCATAAAGATGTGAGAAATTATTGGGTTGAATTAGGAGGTAGAAGGTATCCTGAGGAAAATATGGATTTAGATTTCAATGAAAATAATTATTGTTTGGCTTACAACGCATTTTTAGATTTTAAAAAGACTATAAGTTCTGAACAATCCATTCCGTACATCGAGCCCCAGTTTTTCAAAACAGAACATCCAATTTTTAGCATCGATTTGTCTGATCAGCCTCAGAGTATATCTAGAGGTAAAAGCAATTTGATTCTCCATGTTGAATTCAATACATCTGTATCAGCAGCAACAGCTAGCACAGAAGGTACTACATGTTACGTTATTATTGTAAGTGGATCGAATTTCGTGTACGACCCGACTAAAAATATGATTAAACATGAAATTTTATAATTATTTTATAAGGTATATATTTTTAATGGAGTGATCTCCATTAAAAAAAATCGTATTAGACTTAAATAAAACATGGAGGATGAAATTTATTGCCATAAGTGTAAGAAAAGAACAAAAAATATAAACGCGGAAATTGTACAAACTGCAAACGGAAGGTGGAGAATTTCAGCTAAATGTGTTAAATGTGAGACTAACAAAAGTAAATTTATAAAAAATCCGAATGAGGAAACTAACGTAATTCCTGAAACTGAAGTTATAAATTTACCTGAAAACGAAAAGTTAGAATTTGCGAAAGAGTTACATAAACCCGTTAGAAAAAGATTTCAGAAAAGAAAAATTGTTACTCATGGAAAAGATGATCTTTGGGCTGCGGACTTGATTATAATGAAACAATACGAGAATGAAAACAAGGGGTTCGGTTACATGTTGAATATCATTGATACGTTTTCAAAGTACGTTTGGTCAATTCCATTGAAAAAGAAAAACGGAATAGCAGTTTCAAAAGCTTTCAAAGACGTTTTGGAAAATGTGAAATTCTATGGTCATTCCACCCCTAAACTACTTCACACGGACAAAGGTTTAGAATTTGAAAATAGAGTTTTCAAAGAACTTTTAGACGAGTATAAAATTAAAATGTATCACACAGAAAGTTTAGAAAAATCCGCAATTATAGAAAGATTTAACAGAACTTTAAATCAGAAAATGAAAATTCGTTTCGAGGTGAATGGAAATAAAAATTGGATCGATATTCTACAGGAATTAGTTAATGAGTACAACAAACAAGACGTTCATCGTTCTATTGGGATGACACCTGCTCAAGTTGATGCGAAAAATGAAAGTGAAATCCTAAGAAATTTATTTAAAAAGAGTGGAAAAAATGGAAAAAAGAAATTTAAAATTGGAAATCGTGTAAGAATTACGAAATCAAAGAAAACTTTTGCAAACAAATACGAAGCAAATTGGACGAAAGAAATTTTTGAAATAACTGAGATTTTAAACACGACTCCAGTTACTTACAGAATAAGAGATTTAAGTGGAGAGGAAATCCAAGGAAGTTTTTACCTCGAGGAATTACAACTCACGAAATTTTAAAAACACTTTATTAGAAGCTCACTTCGTTGTTTCTCAATTGAGTTCCACAGACTTTACACCTTGTTCAATATGTTTTAATGAAGAACCTTCATTAAAACTATTATTTTTTTACCAAAACTCTTGGATGAGTTCTTCAATTAAATTTATCTTGGAACTCACGAATGAATTCTTCACTTAAATTTTGACTCTCAGATATTATTCTCCAATTAACTTTGTTCTGGAATTCCCTGATGAAATTTTCAGAGAGTTTTCGACGTGAAATCCAATACCATTTAACTTTGTTCTGGAACTCCCTGATGAATTCTTCACTTAAATTTTGCTTATATGAAATCCAATACCAACGAACTTTGTTCTGGAACTCCCTGATGAATTCTTCACTTAAATTTTGACTCCGTGAAATATCAACCCAATTAACTTTGTTCTGGAACTCCCTGATGAAATCTTCACTTAAATTTTGCTTAGATGAAATACATCCCCAATCTACTTTGTTCTGGAATTCCCTGATAAAATCTTCACTTAAATTTTGACTCTCAGATATTATTCTCCAATCTACTTTGTTCTGGAATTCCCTGATGAAGTCTTCAATTAAATTTTGCTTAGATGAAATACATCTCCAATCTACTTCATTCTGGAATTCCCTGATGAAATCTTCACTTAAATTTTGACTCTCAGATATTATTCTCCAATCAACTTTATCTTGGAACTCTCTAATGAAGTCTTCACTTAAATTTTGCTTAGATGAAATCCAATACCAATTAACTTCATTCTGGAACTCCCTGATGAAATCTTCACTTAAATTTTGCTTAGATGAAATTTCGCTCCAATCTACTTTGTTCTGAAATTCCCTGATAAAATCTTCACTTAAATTTTGCTTATATGAAATCCAATTCCAATTAACTTTGTTCTGGAAATCCCTGATTAAATCTTCACTTAAATTTTGACTCTTTGAAATATTGTTACGCTCCAGGAAAATAATTCTCACAGTCGAAAAGGTTTGGTCACCCTGGCCTCTTAGCTCTGGTGGTTAGAGCGTTGCAACTCCGGGAAATTAATAATAATTTCTCGTAGTTGTCACGACGCGAGTTCGAACTCCTGTCGAGGTACGAAATATTTTTAGCCCGTTATAGTGGCGCAGCCGAAATAGGACCCGAAATCATACGAAACAATAATTAATTAAATCCCTCTCGAGCCAAAAGACTGTAAACATCACATTTCCTGTTGTTATGCCTTTCATTTCCTCACTCACTTGAGTCAAAACACACCGTGACAATGACCTCGCTCGACTGCTGACTTGTTCCAGCGAGCATCTGCTGAGCCAGCGGCCTGCAGTTACACTTCGTCATTCGTCCGACCCCAAACCAGCCGAGACGGCTGGTATTTGACTCCGGGGAAATGTTACGCTCCAGGAAAATAACTCTCACAGTCGAAAAGGTTTGATAACCCTGGCCTCTTAGCTCTGGTTGTTAGAGCGTTGCAACTCCGGGAAATTAATAATAATTTCTCGTAGTTGTGACGACACGAGTTTGAACTCTTGTCGAGGTATCAAATATTTTTAGCCCGTTACAATATCAAACCAATCTAATTCATTCTGGAAATCCCTGATTAAATCTTCACTTAAATTTTGGCTCCATGAAATATCTAACCAATTAACTTTGTTCTGGAACTCCCTGATGAAATCTTCACTTAAATTTTGCTTCCGTGAAATATCAAACCAATATACTTCATTCTGGAACTCCCTGATGAAATCTTCACTTAAATTTTGCTTCCGTGAAATATTAAACCAATCTACTTTGTTCTGGAATTCCCTGATGAAATTTTCACTTAAATTTGGCTTAGATGAAATACATCCCCAATCTACTTTGTTCTGGAATTCCCTGATGAAATTTTCACTTAAATTTGGCTTAGATGAAATTTCGTACCAATTAACTTTGTTCTGGAATTCCCTGATGAAATTTTCACTTAAATTTTGACTCCATGAAATATCAAACCAATCTAATTCATTCTGGAACTCTCTAATGAAGTCTTCAGATAGTGTTTGGTAAGATGAAATATAATACCAGTCTACCTTATCTTTGAACTCTTCAACAAAATCTCTAATAAACTGTTTATGTTTGATCGAATCAAAATTTAATATGAGGGTTTTTGGATTTACATTTAAGGATATACACCTCTTTTTATCTGCTGGAATATTCATAGCTTTGCAAAAAATGAAATAGTCATAAGCATCTGTGATCTTGTCTCGAATCTCCATGTAAATTTCAGTTGGCAATACAATTTCGTTATCCATCTTTTATTTTTATTATAGAATATATTCTTTTAACTATCCCCTCATTTTTTTTATCCACCCACTTTTTCTTTTGCCTATTCTTGTATGGATACTATTTATCCTTTTAACTTACCCAACATCTGAATTGGATACTTAAAGTTGGGTCTCTAGATTCACAAAATATTTTTAGCGTGACGTCATTTTAATTTATTTAGTGAAAACATCAGAGGGAGATAAATTTTGAAAATATCGACCCCTAAATTGTTAAAAATTTTTAGAGTTCAGTAGAGTTTCTGATAAAAAATATTTAAAAAAAAAGTCAATGGCTCTGATGTTTTATGATAAAAAAGTTTTAACAGAGATTCAAGTCGCTAAACCGAAAAAAGTCACTGGTTCTGATGTTTTGTGTTAAAAAAGGTGCTTTGATGTTTTGTGGTAAAAAATTTTATCAGGGGTTTAACAGAAAAGCATTTTCAACAGGGTTTAGCACAAAAGTAGTTTTAACAGAGATTGAAGTCGGAATCATTTTTAACAGAGATTGAAGTCGGTGGTCCAGAACGTACATTCCTATACTACTTATGTATGTATGTGTCATTCCAGACGATAACTGTCCGTAGAATTGTGCTAAAAATTTCAAAGAAATTTTAAAATGTTAAGGACACAAAACGAAAGTTCAAGTTCGTTGGCCAGCATGATCGGATTACATCTTCGGGTTGAAATTTTCAAAAATGTAGTCAAAAATTTCAAAATAGCCTGTTTTTTGCGATTTGTTGTGCGAAATAATTTTTTCAGCATACTAACATGTGGTATATTCGGAATCAGCGTGAAATTTCCTATAAGAATATGTATCAAGTTTTCAAAAATTTCAAAGTTGAAAAATCAGTCAAAAATCGAAATAATGCCGTTCGCTAGTTTTAAAAATCGGTAATATTTGCATGAAACATTGTCCAAATTCAGATTGAACTACTCTTATGGAAGTATCCCTGTATAACCAATTTTATACCAATTTTAACCAACTTTATGTCAAAATTTGATGATGTTATGATAGGATACTGTTAAGATTTCAACTGCCTTCAATACTGACCACATTGGACATCGAAATATATGAATATTTACCTACATTTGTCTTTAAATCTACAAGATTAGTTTAATAATAATAAAGTATGAGTACCTCCTAATTATTTTTAATAATTTGGTTCCATGTTTGTCTATCAAAATCATAAACTAAAATTTCTCTACACGATCAATAGCGACTGAAATGTCGAAGATTCCTCCAAAAATTCGCTCATGGGGTCATGCTGCATGACTGGACTTTTTTTATTTCAAGGTCAGCTGTGGATGTTGAGGAGGAATAAGTGCACAAACAGCGCATTCTGGCGGAATGCATTTTTATTATCTCTCAAGTTAGGGCTCCTAGGGGTTTTTCATTGAATTGTAACCTCCCCAAGGGTTATGTTTAGCATTTTTCTTGCGTCAAGGTAAAAATTAGAACGTGTTCTAATTTTCCCAAGTGAGTTTAAAAACGCTCTGCCAGGATGCGCAATGGTCGAAAAAGCTGACCTTGGAAAAAAACTCTTCTTCTTCTTCTTCACGTTTAGGCACTAAAAACGCAGAAAAAATGCTAGTGTGATACGGCCTTTAGTGAACAAATGAGCATAATTGTAACCATTTTCCACAAAGCCTTCCTCCGATATCAGAGTGGAAATCTGAGGGAGGCACAGTTTTCAATGGTTTTCTTGTCTAAAACCCTTCCTTTCCTGTTTATTCCACTGTTTATCTTTCAACCTTTTGTCTCTGTATGAACTGCGCTCTTGATAACTTGAAGGCTACAAAAATTGCTGCAGTAAATCAATAAAACGTTCTTGCCCCTCTTTTTTTTGACGGTGGGGCAAGTGCGTTTCATTAAAAACCTCATGAAATTACCAGGAAAAATAAGAAAATCAAGGTCTTGAAGCCTAGTTTCCATCCAGAACCTCTTCCTCAACCCCCACGCACAACCGCACGCTTCTCCCAAACCTCAGTCCTATCTTATTCTGCAAAACTCTGGAGTCTTCAAATTCTCTCTCACGCAAACCTCATTCCCCAACCGACAGCGAATCAGACCGTTATTTGAATGCTTCTAGGTTTTTCCCAATTCTTAATGAATTACTAACTTTAATTCATTATATCCACACGTTTTTCGACGTAGAAATGTCTGGGGAATGTAATAAAACTGTAGTCATTATTTAACTTGTAGTTTGAGGGAAATGGTAGCATTACAAATTCAGATTTATGAAAAGCGGGTACGCTCCCCCCCCTGTTGGAACTGCAAGCCTCTTCTTGCACTTGTTCAAAGTCGGAATTGAATGAATTCTCTAATGAAAATTCAACTTGACCAAGTGGCAATTTAGCAATTGACCTGTCTCTCAAATAATCCGCATAAGTTCTACTTTCTACAAAATCTACATGTTTCAATCTCACTACCGTTTTATTTTGGAAATGTAGTAAATTGTAACCTGTTTCACCGCATTCTAATAGGAAATCCAAATTAGCTCTAGGAGCAATTTTTAACGTGCTTTGGATGTCCAAAATATAACATTTGCAGCCAAACCGTTTTATGTATCTTAGTGACGGAAGCCGTTTCAGTGCCACTTCAAACAGGGTCTTGAATTCCAACGATTTGTTGGGCGTCCTACTGTGTATATGCACCCCCCCCTCCCCGACCCTACTCACAAATTCTGCAGATTGAAATCTTTGGTGTTTCGTCCGTTTCAGGTTTGCGGTGGTCAACTCGCAAGCTCTCCCCGAACTCCCAATCAAAAAGAGCGTTCTTCCGATTCCCATAATAGAAAAAGACCGGTGCTACTTCGTTCCACGTTCTGAATTCGATGCGGACACAGCTGCCGAAGCCGCTTCTCTTTTCGTAGGTTCAAAGGACTTTCGGGCCTTCATGGGCCGACCGTCACATCAACCGACGGATATCCGAACAGAAAGGTAGCCAACATAATCATTTCTCATGGCCCTGCATTCACCACTTTACAATTCAGATTAAGTACCTACAAGTGTCTTAATTTCTCTCGAATGTGCAGGAGTATTGAAAGCTGTGAGCTACGAAAAGCTATTCCCTTGTTATCCACTCCAGAGAGTTCGTGCTTCGATTTTTATGAGGTAGGTGTAGACTTGAGCAGCCGTTGTCGCTAAACACATTCTAAACTCTTTCTGTGTTGAGTTTTTATTTTAAATTTAATTAAATGTTTACTCTTATTCTTATCCCTGTATTCTCAATTGTATTCTCAGATATCATGCCTGAAGAGGTTCTTGTTTGGTTTTGCCAGGTGTCATGCTCGGGGAAGTCCTTTCTGTATAGACAAGTTCGGAGGACGGTCGGCGTTCTCATTGCCGTAGGACTCGGTCGCCTGACCCTGGATGACGTCCGGGGAATGTTTGACAGCCCTTCCCGGGACTCGTGGAATACCAAAGCAGTACGTTTTCCAATGAGGGTATCATCCGTGTAATTTATTGGTTGAACTAAACTAGTTCAAAATGTTGGGTCTTAAAGTTTGAAAATCCATCAGAAGAATATCAAGTACTCTTGATTCTTCAACGAATTTACAATATTAGGTCAATCTGAAGTTAATTTTTAGAGTGCTGTGCGAGTTTAGGCTCCCGATGTTAAATACCCCCAAAATCTGACAAATTAACCTTGCCAGAATTACCTCCATTAGTTCTGATATCAACATGGGTGCATAGCTCTCATGTGTGGTTGTAATTTCTACTTACAAAAATGAATTCACTCGTGTTAGCATTAGTTAAATAGTATTTGACTTGTCCTACTAGAGCATTATACCAAGAAAGAGATGGCGATGTTGGAAATGACATTTGGAATGTCATACCAGGAGCAAACCTCGTTCTAATGGAACAAGACACCGAGCTCTAGGTTGATGTTGAAATAGCATCATCGCATACACACCCTGAGACCGTTAACCCTTTCACTACACTACCAATGGGACTCATATGTCCCGGTGATTTTTCAATACATCCCAATGCGACTTGAGGTATTGAAAAAATCCCTAAATACATTGGGTCGCTGTCCCACTGGTATTTTAGCCTTTCTAGTTCTCAACGTTGTCACTAGATCGCAACTATAGACAAACTGTTGAGTTTTTCGATTTGCAGGTTTCCGTTGCGTGATTTTCAGTTGGTTTATATTAACCTTGCAACGCGTCTGTTTGTGTTTCGTATTGTTTCTGAAGTGTATTACATCAAATAACTGCCACCGGTAAGTAAATGATACCTTATTGATCACTATTGTCATGTAACGGGACAAATATATCCCATTGGAACTTGCCACTGTGACAAATATATCCCAATGGTATTGGAAAAGATGACTTTTGTAGTTGCGCCTGGTACCACTGGGACATATACGTCCCATCTCGAAATACCAGTGGGACGAATTTGACCCACCCTCTTAATTTCCCCCTCCCCTGTTTGATGTCTTGGGCCACCTCTACAAGTATTCCTTAGGACCTATTAGAGAGTAACATATATTAAAAAAACTTCAAATTTTTAAATTAAAAAAATGATGGTGAAAGGGTTAAGGTGTGTCTACATGGAGACAGTTCTCTCCATCTATGAGCTCTAGCTCATGAGAGAAGTGGGGACGCCTCCTTGAGTAGTTACGAGAGCACTCTAGCGTTCCCCTTCCGCTCTCTATGTCTGGACATGTGGTTAAGCGAGCTCCGAGAGCACTCTAGCTTAGTTTCACATGAGTGAAACAAGTTGCTAGAGCACTATGGTGATTTCAGGTCGATGGTGAACGAAAGAGGTAACGGACTGCTTCATCAGCCGGATGGAAGCTTTTTCTGAATTCCGGGTTTTTTTAATCAGATATGCACAAAATTATGCTGAACGTACAAATATACACCATGCTATTCATATTTGAATTTCAATAAACTTTAATGAAAAATCAATAAAAACTGCAAAATGCTCAAAATCCCAAATCACATTTTTAATAGCATTTTATTATTTAGAATAAGTTTTTGTTTTCCTCCATAAAATTTATAGTTAACAATTTCTTCGCACTCAAAAAGCTCAAATTCCAAAACAATTAAACATAAATATTATACCATCATTTGCCTAAATTTTACGATCGCGCTGCATGACTGGAACTTTTTTTTTCGTAACTGATATATGTAATTTCAATTAATAGGAGATCCGTACGTTCATCCGTTCGCTCTCCTCAAACACTAGTAGACGACTGGCAGGAAAATAAAGTTCCAGTCATGCAGCATGATCGTATGAGCGAATTTTCCTAGACTATCTATCGTATTATAATATGTTAAATTGTATTGAAATTTGAGCAATTTCAGTAGAAAGAAATTGTTAAAAACCAATTTTATGGCAAAAACCTCATTATAAATACAATTCGGCGATTCAAAAGAAATTTTTGATTTTTTGTTTTATAGATTTTTTAGCTACTAGTAATATTAATGAAATTTAAGTACCTACGTTTTTTAGCATAATTTTGAGCACAACTTTTTAAATGTCCTAGTTAATCGTTAACAATTTTGTTATGACTAAAATTCTACTGAAAATGATGAATTCAACGATTTTTGGCAGTTTTTTTTAGCCATTTTTAGTGATTGTTTCAAGCAATTTACTCTTTCCCTCTGAGGGCTCATCCTGTAGATACAACTGAGACTTTCGAAAGAGGCTCTATCGTACATAAAGGCTCTGTGTCATATGACACAGCTCGTGTGAGAGAAGAGGCGACCTGTGTCATATGACACATTCCGTGTTGAGTAAACTCTATTATTACAAACTGGGTTTCATCGAGTTTTGGGTTAGTGAACAACACCAAATTTTGAACCTTGAGATTAATTTTAACAGAATTTGGTTTAACGCCTACGATAAATAATTTTCTTTCTCTGATTTTTAAAGGTTTAGTTCGGTGGTGACGTCACACTGGGCAAGGTGGTCCCAGCCAGGCTTTAGGGGTGTGTTACGTTGCTGCTGGACAATCAAGCGTAGACGAATTTCGATCACAATTCAATATACTGCTCTAATAATCATTTGCTTTCCTTTATATGTCTGTACACATGATTCTGACGCCTAGTGGCACCACCCTGCTACACCTGGATGCCATTTATATTGATTTTTCATGAGAATTTTCTATTGTTGAAAAAATAATAGTTTCTTAATTTTACTTCTGAGGTTTCGCATTTCAGGTGGTGGTCCCTGGGCATGGCCTCTACCTCACATCCGTCGAATACAAAGAAGAGGACCTCTTTGTTGAGATGAACTCCTACACTGAAGATAGCATATCCGTCTCCTGAATTCTCACGTTGGTGTAGCTAATATCGATTATGGAGATTGAATCAACTAGAACACTCTAGTCCAAAGTGTTTGGGGTCGACCATTCAACTGTTTTTTACTTGGCTCTCTGAACTTAGTGTTTCCTGCATCAGGTCCTGTTTTTTCTATTGTGTCATCTTCTCAATTTGAGGATTGTTTAGTTGACTCCAGCTACCTTACTAGATTTTCGTTACTAGGTATACGGCTATCCTTTGTAGCCATAATGTTATGGAATGAGACATTCTTACTCTGGCTTTATTTCCCATAGAATTGTACCATTGTACATTGTACTGGCTCCGCCTCATGGATCTTATTCATGGGATTCTTGGGCACAAAGACAGTGTCAGATTTTGACGTGGCGATTCTTTGTGAATCTGCAAACTCACTACTCCCGATCTCTCTAGGTTGGTTGGAATGTTGGCTGGGCGTAAGTGCTTTTAACAAACAATATCTTGTACAAACGAACCATTGTACATTCTAGCTATCACTAGTGTGAGAGCCTACCATTAGAGTGTCTGAAAGATCACTCCTTAGAATTGCCTTTCCAGTTCCCCTACTACACCCGTCTTGGAATAGCGTGAACTATTCATCACAAGCTTTCAATTTGCATGTTCTATTGGTAAAACATAAATTCCTGGAAACTATTTCTTCAAGACGAACTCAATCATAGTTTCTGATTGACAATCAATTGCCTGAATAGACAAACTGTTGAAACAGATTGCTTCAACACTACCTCAATCATAGTTTCTGATTTTTCTCCAAAGGGCCATGTTGCACGGATGTTGAAGGTCTATAACACTTGAAGTAAGACTAAGCAGAATCTTTAAACCGACCCTTTAGAAATTGCGTGGTGCCAGGTCCAAAAACCTGTCCAACAGGACAGTGTGGTGCATAATCGGCAGATGACATTTGATGTCAAACAAATAGGTGACTCATAGAGTCAAATTGGAAAATACCTGCGGGGAAAGCGAGTTTATACCTATTCAAACACTTCACCAACTTCACACTTTACCATTTCAACGCAGTGAGCAGGTCAAGAATGATTTAGTACACCATCATTGTATCGTTAAACGTTGGCAACTTTTGAACTCATACCGTTCCCCATAAAATGTCCTTTAGGAAACACCTTCTGTATCACACAATCTTCAAACAGTAGGAGGTTCAGGGAAGTTTATCCAAGATATCTCTGCGGGGCTGAATTTGCACATACCACTGAGATCAATTTCAGATTAAATCCCTGTCTGTTCACAATATTTAAACAAGACCTGACCTCATAACGATTTCTTGGAGTTTCACTCTAGTTTTTCAAACTTTTTAGCCAAGATCTGATGTAGATTGTTGAGTTCAGAGAGCATCGTAAAATGAGTTTTCTCGCCATCTATTACATTATTATTTTGTTTTCTACAGAAACATTTCATTCGACGGCAAGAGATATCGACGGTTTTTCTCCTGTTAACATTATGGTAGGCTCGTTTCTTTTCTAGACCTTAATAGAGAATGTTGTGATAAATAAATGACATTGTAAATGTTGTTAGACTACGTGGAAATGATTTTGTTCGTTTTATAATTTCGGACTCCTTTGCTTTCCTGTACAATTTTAAGCTATTGCAATAAATCCAAATTTTGACGAATTTTCATAAAAAGTAAAGCCATTGAAATGGCTCAACAAAATTTTCGAAAATTTTCTTTATTGAAATCCGTTTTGAGGTATTCTGAAATTAATCCTAGAGTTTAACGATTTTTCGGTATATATGTATATATATATATATATATATATATATATATATATATATATATATATATATATATATATATATATATATATATGGACCAGCGACATGAGAACCAAGCGCAATCAACGAATTTCGTCATTAGTTTAATTGATTTCATCCTAACCCATAACTATTTCAAATATGAAGGTGACTTCTGTTTGCAAAAACAAGGAACAGCAATGGGAACAAAATTCGCGCCTTCTTATGCAAATTTGTATATGGCATACATTGAGCAAGGGCCTTGCATCCCACCGATTGACCCCTGTGATCTGGCGTCGTTTCTTGGACGACATTTTCATTATATGGGAGCAATAGACTGACAACGAAAAAAACGAAAGTTCGAATTTTTGAGGGACTCAAAGCTCAGATGATTGCATCAGATGCTAGGAACAACTCCTGAAAATTTCAGTCCGAACCGATAACCCCTTGAGGTCTTCTAAATCCGTTTTTCGGTAATTGAATTATCGATTTTAGAACACTAGACGCTTAGGACAAAAAGACGGTTAGGACATCAAAGATCCATGCGTCTGGACACTTTTTATACTCTATTCCTATGTTTTCGGTGTCGCGGAACACGATGCCGCCATTATTGCAAGCGCAGAAGCTGTATTTCTTTTGATATTCAAGAAATCAGTCCAAATAAGTGATGGAAAAAAGGAATTTTTTGCCGTTTTTATCTAGTTTTGACTGAGAAAAAAATTGTTTGCGGGTCTTTTCTGCTTCGGACCTTGTTTCCTGGCTTATTCCGAATGTAACAAGACCAATTTCGTCCTATAATATATTGTCCTTTTGGAAATATCTGCTCAAGAGCCGAGTTAGCTTTTTTAATGGTAACTTTTTATCACATTATTTTATGTTTTTGGGCTCGTTGAACATTACGTGCTAGTAGTGGAGGCGTAGGACTCGTATTTCGGTTAATAATCAAGAGCTAGGTGTCAAAAATCGGTGAATAGAGTGGATTTTTCTTAATGTTCAAAAAATCAGTGGACAAAATTAATAGAAATAAGGGATTTTTCGCCGGTTACACCTAGTTTTGATTGGGAAAAACTATTATGAGTGTCTCATCTGACTTAGACTTTGTTCTGTGACTTATTCTGAATATGACAAGACTAAGTTTGTCCCATAATACATTTTTCTTCTCGAAATATCAGCTCAAGAGCCAAGTCGACTTATTTAATGGTAACCGTTCTATATTCAATAGTGGCACTACTACTTGCACGTAATGTTAGCGAGCCCAAAAACATGAAATAATGGGATAAAAAGGGCTTCTGGGTGTTAAATTTTGATTTCGCAGCTACTGGTAAGTATAGAGCGGTTACCATTAAAAAAGCTAACTCGGCTCTTGAGCAGATATTTCCAAAAGGACAATATATTATAGGACGAAATTGGTCTTGTTACATTCGGAACAAGCCAGGAAACAAGGTCCGAAGCAGAAAAGACCCACAAACAATTTTTTTCCCAGTCTTTTGACTAGGTAAAAACGGCAAAAAATGCCTTTTTTCCATCACTTATTTGGACTGATTTCTTGAATATCAAAAGAAATACAGCTTCTGCGCTTGCAATAATGGCGGCATCGTGTTCCGCGACACCGAAAACATAGGAATAGAGTATAAAAAGTGTCCAGACGCATGGATCTTTCATGTCCTAACCGTCTTTTTGTCCTAAGCGTCTACTGTTCTAAAATCAAAAAAACGGGTTTAGGAGACCTCAAGGGGTTATCGGTTCGGACTGAAAATTTCAGGAGTTGTTCTTAGCATCTGATGCAATCATCTGAGCTTTGAGCCCCTCAAAAATTCGAACTTTCGTTTTTTTCGTTGTCAGTCTAGGGAGCATGGCAGGACTGAACTGGATGATTTCCTTGATGCGCTCAACAATTGTTCCCCGCCAAGTTTCACCCACACAGTTTCGGATAGAGTGATGACGTTTCTCGATGTAGATGTGAATCTAGAGGTTTCAGGCTTCATAACTAAGGTACATATTAAAGACACTAATGCTTAGATTTACCTGCAATACAACAGCTGCCACCCTCCACACGTCAAAAGTTCCATTCCTCGATCATTTCAATCGGAGAGCACAAAATATGTAATAGACGAGATGATCTGCAGTCATATCTGAACTCATTAACAGCCAGGCTGAGAGAACGTGGATATCCTTCTGCACTACTTCGCCGCAGAATAGTTCCATCACACGTAACTTACAAAGAGCCAAATTAATGCAGACGTCGAGATGGACCAGTTTTCGTCACTACATATTTCCCAGGCATTCGGAAGCTAAATTCTATCCTCAGAGAACTTTTTCCGATTTTGGCGCAAAACCCGATTACGTGAGACATTCTCACTCCTGGCATATCGCAGACCTAAGAACTTAGGGAATATGATAAAGCGGAACGAGGATCCTGCCCCTAGGGACCCTGCCCGAGGACTGGAACCATGTGGTAGACCCAGATGCAAATTATATGAGATTGCCACCCCCTGTACCACTTTCACGAGCCCAAATAATTTTCCAGAATATCCGGTCAGGTGGTCTGCACACTGTCAATCCCTTAATTGCATATACATGCTGGAATGTAAACGTTGTCCTGCGTTTTATGTTGGTAAAGCGTCTTAGGTAAACTTAAGAATGAACAATCACCGCAGCCCAAAACTCCATGGCAATCAGTGGCCCAACTTGCAACATCCCACGAATCAGGATTCAATCTGTGCTATCGGCTTAAAGTGATAAATAAGTTACCAGATAAAGTGTCACCCTTCATGCTTCAGATCACTGAGCAGGCATAAATGTATGGGTCTTGGGGGCACTATATCCACCTGGCCTCAACCGGTACAACACCTGACCATCGCTACATCCATTTTTAAATTTTTTTTATTTTTTAATTTTTTTTTTTTTTCATTTTCAATCGTTCTAAGATTTTTTTTATCAATTTATTTATTTTGTTTCCTTACTTATATTATTTTTTACCTTTACTCATTTTCTATTTTTATTTTTTTATTTCTTTAATTTAATCCAGTGAGACTCCAACTCCCTCCTAGTCACCAGTAGTACTGGTACCGTGTTGCTTAGGAGCTAATTTCAATGAAGCAATACTGCAAGACTAGGAGAATTAGATTGACAACGATAAACGAAACTTATAGAAATAGTGAGTCTCACTTTTGTGAATTTATTATATGCAAAAATCTAAGATATATACACACGCACACACATACACGCATATATATATATATATATATATATATATATATATATATATATATATATATATATATATATATAAAGTGTGAAGTTATTGACTGGTATATATGTAGTAGAGGTGGTTTTCTTGAGGCTCAATCATAAGTCATTAACTGGCCATCAATTTCAATTAGAAAAAACAGAAATCCTAGCCTTTGAAAAAAACTACTACAAACTAGAACTCAAAGAAACGATACATATAGAAAGAAATAAAGACCGAGCCGTCAACAAGAAAACCGACGTTGACAACTTAAATAAAACCTACTCAAACCTTATACATAAAATACCGCCAAAACTTTCCATTACAACCGACCCTTCACGAAAATAATCTTATAATCCTTCCATTGTACACAACTCCTACCACGCCACAGCAAACCTACCTACGCTGTCATAACCAGGTACCTATATCGCCAACCCGAAGAAATTCTAGAGCCAATAGCCAGTATGTAGAAAGCTCTCGAGCTAACAGTACAGCATTTACTATATACAAATCTGTCCAAATTTCCTATAAGTTTGTGCTACTTGTGAAAAAACTGAACTGTATACTACTCTATGTAAGTAACTCAAATAATATTTCTAATTTAAGAACCATTCAATATGATGTACATAACCATAGATAAAATCCTAATCTAATGATGTATTCTCCCTAGGCCTTGAGAATGGTAATAAACTTTACCGAAAATTTGGCAAATCAAATGACTTATGACTGATCCTCAAGAAAACCACCTCTACTATATATATATATATATATATATATATATATATATATATATATATATATATATATATATATATATATATATATGTGATGTCCCCCTCATCCTCACACAACTGTCCTTCTTCAATGTCCGATGCCATAGGGTAAATCAATCACAATACCGAATGTAATACGTTAATAATAACACAGTTTATTATAGAAACTTGTACAAACACTCGAAATTAGCGTACTCCCCCTCGACGGATCACATCATAGTAAGTTAAACAGAATCAGATTCACAAATAGGTAACGTAAAATGAAACATAAATTGGAAGACGATCCTTCCTGTAACAACAACGATAACGAACTGACTGACAAAGGTAGGTAGCAGGTATATTATATCCATCTAAGTTCGCATTTGTGCCGCGAGGGGAGTTATGAGCAGCTAGTGACGACACATTGTGTTATTCGAGTGACAAATCGATTATATGATCGAAAGTGAATAAATCGATGGATAATAATTGATGGTAAAGAATACATTGATTGGCGTTCGTCCTAATTTGGTAGGTGGATAGTTCAGGGTTCCTCACTCCATCACACGGCGATCCTGACATTGCTGCCGTCCTCGGGAGCGCTGATCACCTGGAAGGACCAAATTCAGCCCATTAGATCGAACCAAATGGGCCTAATCTCTGCCCTAACAAGGCAAGGGAGAGCAGTGAAAGCAAAAATAGAAACTATTTCAGAGGATACCCTGATGAGCAAAGCACAGCAGAGGAGGGAGAGAACAAATACAGTGTCAGTACAATATCAAGTAGTGTCGTCCAACCAACAAACGAAGTGCGCATGCAAGGGTTACAGCAGGCAGAGGAGAGTCCAGTGCCTCAAATGAATCCAATGGCAGAGGTGAATCCAGTGCCATAAAATAAAATAAAAATCAGCCAGAGGAGCTACCAGTGGCTGAGAGAAAAATCAAGAATGCGAGAGACCGGGCTCGAACTCACTTGGGCTTGACAATCACCCTATCAGAAAAGAAGTGACTGTGAGGACGGAAGGCATCGTAAAGGGAGGGACAAAGGAAGAGGGTCCGACCATGACGAGCCGCCGTGGGTGCCAAGCAAGGTAGAGAACCGAAAACCGCAAACAACTATAATTAACACAGGCGTGACATGACTTAAATAAAACTCAGACGATCTACCAACCAGCCTCACAGGCTGAAGTCGTAGATTGACTGGGAGGATCCACAGTCACATGTGGGATAGTCCACACAAAACAATAAAGCATCGTGTCAGCCAAATTTCATTGAGAAAGCTCTCCACTATCAGGGAGAGGATTCAATTCATCAAGGGTAGGTGCCTTGCGCAAACGTTCGTGGGGATATTTCAAAAACTTCTTAGTTCCGCCAGAGACGGACTGCAACAAGTAGCGATCATCAGGCATAACTTTTACAATTTTATAGGGGCCTCTATAGGCATCATCCAACTTGACTCTATTTCTCACCTCCGTTTGTGCAAAAACCAAATCATTCACTTGAAAACGCTTTACTGGCAGTTTGCCTCTATCAAATCGAGTTTTACTAGTTTCAGCTTGTTTTTCCATCAATTGTGCGGCTGAGTCACGCAACGTTTGTAGGCTAGTGGATGGTTGATCAGTGAGGTGGTCAGTGATAGAAATTAGATGCAAAGGCCTGGAAACTCGTCCAAACATCAGCTGCATGGGGGATACCTTAGTAACACTATGAGGTGTGTTATTTAAAGCTAATTGAATTTCTCCAACACAAGATTGCCATGTTTTATGCTGATCTGATTCAGCAGCAGTGAGCATATTACGTAAGGTACTCATAAGGCGCTCGACCTGACCGTTTGCTCGTGATGCTCCTGTGGCTATAAAATGGAGGTCAATTTGATGTGATACACAAAAATCTTGAAAATCTTTAGCAGTGAAATTTGTACCTTGGTCACAGATTATACGCTGAGGAGGACCAAAGAAATTTATGAGAGATGTTAACGCTTTGATAGCACTTGCAGCACCTAAGGAACGTGTGTGCTGCAATACACAGTACTTAGTGAATGCATCTATGAAAACGTAAAGATATTCTTGAGAGTCTTTTTTTCCGCTTAGTTTACCAGAAGCATCTAAATGAATAGTGTGCCATGGTTCAGCAACTTTGGGTATAGGGTGGAGTTGAATTTGGCGAGGTCCTGAATCTGTTTTTGATGTTTTGCACACAAGGCAGTTCTCAACAAATTGTCGAACGTATTTCGCCATATGTTCGAACCAATAATGTTGGTACAACGCCTCTAAGGTTTTTTCATTACCCAAGTGGAATAGAGATTCATGGACATTAGAAAAAACAGCGTACCGAAGAGAATGGGGAACAATTGGGAGGTACCTAGTGCGAGTGTGTCGCTGTACTTTCCGACACAGTACACCAGAGTGCATCTCGTAAGTGTTTTGAATATCTGAATCTATTTCGTTAGCATTCAATTTCGAAATTATTTCAGTAACAAACGGGTCATTTTGCTGAGCTGTTAGAAGCCAATCAGTTGAAATAGATGTTAATTGCACGAGTTTTTCGGAAGAAGTTTTATATTGAGGTTTAAAATTTCGATGTTTTCCATGTGGTCGCATTTTTGGGGTTGATAAACCTAATGTTGAGGTATTCACAGACAATGCCTGATTAATTTTGGGTTTGGCAATAGGTTGTTCAGGTATTGGAAAGTTGTTGACTTCATCAGCTTCTTCAATAGGGTTCCTACTAAAAAAATCAACATGTTGCATACGCGAGGATTGACGATATTGCATTTTAAAATCAAAACTTTGCAAGAAAGACCACCACCGTTGAACACGAGGTATCAAGTCTTGCTTATTTTGAGTTGCGCGCAATGATGCACAATCTGTCACAACGGTAAACAAGTGACATTGTAAATAATTGTGAAAATGCTTTATGGCATAAACCACTGCCAAAGTCTCTAGCTCATATGAATGAAAGTTAGATTCTGCAGTCGTGGTTCTCTTACTGTAATAGGCTACTGGTCTCGGCTTTTTGTCAACTATATTAATCAAAATTGCGCCAAAACCTAAAGAGCTTGCATCACAGTGCAACTCAATGGGGTAGGATGGGTTGAAAATGGTTAAAATGGGTTCTGAGGTAAGCATGCCAATAAGTTGTTGGCGAACCTTTTCATGACTGTCATTCCAAGGAATTGGTCGATTCTTACTGTCATTAGCTGAATCATCAGTTTTACGGGTTAATTTAAACAAGGGAGCAGCTATTTGAGCGAAATTTTGGATAAAATGCCGAAAATAAGAAGCTAAACCTAAAAATTGGCGTAGAGTACGAAGAGTAGAGGGAGGTTTCAATTTTGTCAGAGCTTCAACTTTGGATTTGTTCGGTTTTATTTCTCCATTTTCTATCTCGTAGCCTAAGTATTTAATTTTCGAGACAATGAACAAACACTTCGAAAGGTTTAGAGAAAATCCAGCAGAAGTAAGAACTCCTAGAACATGATTTAATCGGATAAGTGCCTCAGCTTGAGTGCTTGCTGATATAAGCAGATCATCCATATAGCACGTGACGTAATCAAATGCTAAGTCTCCTAAGGCTTTCATGATTGCTCGTTGGTAAACACTTGGTCCATTGCGCACCCCAAAGGGCAAGGCCAAATATTCCCATTGACCGTCTGGTGTGACAAAAGCTAACTTTTCTATGGACTCTTCTTCAACTGGGATTTGATGAAATCCACTAGCAGCATCAAGAATAGAAAACCATCGGGCACCGTGTAAACGCGCTATTTGATCAGTTATCAATGGCAAAGGGTATCTATCTGGGACTGTATTTGCATTGAGAGCCCTAAAATCAACGGCCATTCGATAACCACCTGTCTTTTTAGGAACAAGAAGTATTGGGCTTGCATATGGAGAAGAACTGGGGCGAATTACTTTGGCATCTTCAAGTTCTTTGATGCGCTCTCGCACCAGTTCACGATGTACTGGACTAAGTTTGTATGGTCGACGGTGGACAATTTTGGA
Source organism: Adelphocoris suturalis (assembly GCA_030762985.1). NCBI lineage: Eukaryota > Metazoa > Arthropoda > Insecta > Hemiptera > Miridae > Adelphocoris > Adelphocoris suturalis. The sequence goes on from CM061046.1 coordinate 15,397,997, forward strand.
AGGGTCAAGAAGGCGAATTTTGAATGTTCCTGTCGTCACACGAGTGGTAGGTATTCCATCAATAAAATATTGGGAATAATTAGTCAAAATTTTGATGAGATCCCCCCTTTGACTAACAGGAAGGTCAGTGTGAACTGATTCGAAATGTTGAGTGCTAACTGGCAAGACTTGGCAAGATCCTAAAGCTGGGACAACACAAGATGGGTGAAAATCAAGTGAAGGGATGTTGTCACTATGACCACCTAGCACCTCACTGAACAACACGACTTCATCCTCAGTGCACTGCTCCAAAGAGCAGAGATCACCCAAGGATACAGAAAATATTTCATTTTTTGTGGTGCTTATGGTATCAGAATGCCCACGCCCCTTTGTAGAAGTGTCCCATTTTTCAATGCCAGAAGAACCCACAGGTTCAGCGTCTTTCTCATGAGTGCTGGATGTATCCAGAAAATTACGGTTTAGCATGAATGGAGGATGGTCCTTCCAAAGCGTGCAAGAAGATATAGTTATTACCATACAAAAATCTGGAGCCAGAATTTCACGTCCCAAAATGATGGGTTTAGGCAAAGCACCATCAGCTACAATATGGAACAGTACCTGAATGACGTGTCCATTAATCTTTACTCTGGCTTGTCTTTGGCAATGAGAAATGGTAATTGATGACCCTAAACCATGCAAGTGAACTACATTATTGAACAAAGGCCCATCAAAGCGGGTACTAAAGGACAAACAAAGGAGTGAGCACTCTGATCCAGAATCAAAACAATACTTGAATACATCACCTTGGTGGGTTAATGTGCCTTCTGGGTTAGCAATGCATAGGCCAACCTGCTTCTCGACTGGCTGAGACCTCTGGCTGCTGGTGTCTCCTGGTCCACGCTTGTCTGACATCTTCTTCTTTGGGCAGTTTGGAGCAATATGCCCCTTTTGGTTGCAGGAAAAGCACGTTGTATTGCTGAAGTTGGATGGCTTCCTTGGCTGATTTGATGAGGTCAAGGACGATGATGATCGGCACTCTGAGGTTTTGTGTCCAGATCTTCGACATTTCCCACAGCGGGAAGTATAATCCTGAGAGGATGAATGCTGAGGGCTTTCATAGTTTGGTCGACTCTTCTTGGCATTTCCAGGACCGCTGTCATAACCTCCTGGTCTCTTAAATGACAGAGCCCGTAATTCCTGAAGCAACTTTTCACGGCTATTTATCTTTTCTGTGTAGCAAAGATGACGTGCTCTTGTGTCTGCTTGAGCTATCTGAGAGAGAGCCACTGATACAGCAATTTCTTCCACTGATGACTGGCGGTAGTGAGCAACAAATTGATTGATAGTTCGTGAGGCGAATGTGGCATAATTTTCGAAATCTCGTGGTCTAGCTTGGAAACATTGAAGCATGAATCCGGCTGGTGTGAGTGCTGTGTCATATTGGTGAAGAAAGAGCGATCTGAATTCGTCCCATGTGAGTTGAGGGTGGACAATAGTAGTAAACCAATCAGCAGCCTCTCCTTTTAAGGCTCTACTCAAGGCAACAATTAAACGTCTTCCTTGTTGATCCTGTGAAGTCAAACAACACTCAACTGTATTGCACCATGATTTGGGCTGAACTTGTTTATTTTTGGGGTCATACTCAGGAAGCGAGAGTTTCAAATGCTCTGAGGGGGTTTGACCTGGATTTTGTGTAAAACACTCTGCCAAAGTTTTCATTGCAAGGGTTTGTTGTGTCAACAAATCCCGTAGGGAGTCGCCACTGTGCACTAAAGAATCGTGGTGGAAGAGGGGTGCGGAGGGAGATGGTGAGCGTCCAGAGGCCCCCCTCCTGCTCCTATGCGCCCGGGAAAAATCGGGAGGGCGATCGGGTGATGACCCTTGTTCCGAGTAAGGTAAGGCGTCACCCGAACTGCGTTGCGAAATTGGCCGACCCCTTTCTTTTCTAGAATCCGAAAAATCTTGATAAAACTCACCTCGACTATTTCCATAGTGATTCTCAGGAAATCCTGCTCGTAGATTACGATATCCCACTTCTGATGTGATGTCCCCCTCATCCTCACACAACTGTCCTTCTTCAATGTCCGATGCCATAGGGTAAATCAATCACAATACCGAATGTAATACGTTAATAATAACACAGTTTATTATAGAAACTTGTACAAACACTCGAAATTAGCGTACTCCCCCTCGACGGATCACATCATAGTAAGTTAAACAGAATCAGATTCACAAATAGGTAACGTAAAATGAAACATAAATTGGAAGACGATCCTTCCTGTAACAACAACGATAACGAACTGACTGACAAAGGTAGGTAGCAGGTATATTATATCCATCTAAGTTCGCATTTGTGCCGCGAGGGGAGTTATGAGCAGCTAGTGACGACACATTGTGTTATTCGAGTGACAAATCGATTATATGATCGAAAGTGAATAAATCGATGGATAATAATTGATGGTAAAGAATACATTGATTGGCGTTCGTCCTAATTTGGTAGGTGGATAGTTCAGGGTTCCTCACTCCATCACATATATATATATATATATATAATATATATTAATTGCTATGCAATTCTTAGGCCGACCCCCAATAATTTTTTATGTAACGTCCGTGACGAAATTAACGATGATTTTCACGTACAACCGAGTAGTTGCTATAGATTGTGTCACAATTTCAGTGTTTTTCACGTACAACCCAGCCGTTGTTGGGGGAATGAAACTTCCGCAGTTTTCATCGCACAAAAATCGTTCGCCACTCGTTGAAAAGCGCTTGATTTATGTGATAAATGTTCACATTTCAAGCTACCAATTTCCCTCTCCTTACGTACCTGGCTACATTCCAAAACTAAGTTGATTCAGGCTAAGAATTGCATAGCAAATTATCCTCATTTTCTACGCAGTAGAAAAGAGAAAAGATCCGGCCATCCAGGCGCCGAGTGTAGATTAGGGGGGTCCAGGGGGGCGAAGCCCCCCGGCGAGGCGCCGAGTATATATATATATATATATATATATATATATATATATATATATATATATATATATACATATATATAAGTATCCGCTAATCTGCTGAGTGCCAAGAGGTTATCACTCTACTCTCCAATTTGACAAAGGCAAAATAAATTGCGTGTTTTCTCCCACCTTTGACAAAAAAAAAAAAAATATATATATATATATATATATACCTATGTATGTATATAAATAGCAGTTACGTTGTCGACTTTGTCATTACAGTCAGGTAATCCAGGTCGTTCAGTGTACTAGACATATAGCCACATTACTACCATTTGCACAGACCATTTATCAATTTATTTATTTTAAGTTTTCTTATTTATATTATTTTTTACCTTTACTCATTTTCTATTTTTATTTTTAAATTTCGTTTCCAGTCACCTGGAAAGCCCATCCAACGCCAAACCCAGCTGCTAAAACATTCGAGGACAGGCCGTGACGCCCGTTGTTTCATCAACGGGACGCCGACAGCGCTATCTCTGAAGCCCTGACGGGGCCTCGATGGAGGTAACTCTGTTACACTCATCCCCTTAAAGACATACTTGATTGAAGATCAAGCATCATCATCAGGGTTTGGATTTCCGATGAAATTATTTATATACCAAAGGGTGATAATGGGAATTCCTTCAGGAACCCCGGGCCATGTTTCTTCTGAAACATTAGCGCACCAAAAAATAGTGGATTGGACTACTAGGCATTAGCCGTGCATAATCCAAACCAAGCTCTGCTACCATATAAGGAATCTAGGTACCCCCCCAGAGGTGCAATGGGGGCCTAAATCCTCATAAAAAGGTAGAGGAGGTACAGATCGGCCAACATTTCTGTGCGCGCGACCAATCACTTTAAATAAAATTTCAGTAGATTTAAAAAACACACATCTTAAAACGGTAGTTTTCATTCTGTTAAGAAAGTAAATAAATATAGAATATAGGCTTTGTACAATGCGGAGAACAACAGGCTATGTTTTTAGTGCGGGTAATAGCGAAACGTCCGCGCGCACAGAAATATTGGCTCCGCTGTAAAGAGCATCCCGTCAGAGAGATACCACTCCTACTAATAGCTTTTAATGAGCCATGTTCGGAGTAGATTGGTTTCCAGTCACCTGGAAAGCCCATCCAACGCCAAACCCAGCTGCTAAAACATTCGAGAACAGGCCGTGACGCCCATTGTATCATCAATGGGACGCCGACAGCGCTATCTCTGAAGCCCTGACGGGACCTCGATGGAGGTAACTCTGTTACAATATAGAGGCCATGAACTGTGAGGATGCCAAGTTCTCTAAACAAAGGTCTCACTTTAGGTTCTCTAAACTCGACTGCACTTGCCCAGAACCGTTCCGAACTCGCAGAACGCACACTGAGAACGAAGCTCAAGTGAGTACTAGAACTATAAAATAAAATCGTTGACCTTACATTAGAAATCACTAAGCTATGCCATCGGCTGCTATTCAATCACCAGGAGGAAGAACCGAAGGGTAATGACAACACCCTAAAACTTCACATCAATTATTATTTCTTTATTCTAATGCAATGCACATCAATTCAAAGAGCTAAAATTAAAGAGATTTGCACAATTGGACCGCTTCATTTTTCAGCGACCTTAAAAACAATCAGAGCTGTCACAATATTTATTATGAACGCCTCGAAAACAATAAGATTGATAACCGTCATCACACAAAGGCACGAAGACAACAGAGAAATACAAAATTACATTTTTGACTCGCATTTTTACAACGCCCTTAAATTCTAGTACATAGTGGGTTCGCTTCTCTTCGTCAAGTTCTGTGCTTCGGTTGGGTTTTTATTCTATCTTTAAAAAAGTACATAAATGATCGGATAATTCCATAAAAATACTTGAAAATTATGATAGAATACTAAAAAAAAAAAAAAACTAAAAGGTACAATTTCTCCCCTAAAGAGTAGTACAATAACATTGAAATCGTTAGGTGGTGGTATAATATACCTGCGTATACAGGTAGTTTATTATTGTGGATTATGCGCAATTAATAAGTTAAGAGAGAAAACAAAGTCATCATCGATGGAGCGAATACCTAACCAAAAGTTAACATACCGGTTTGGAAGTGATGGGGCTCCGATATCAATATTAAAATTAATTAAAATATTACAAGCTATAGAGCTCACTACATAAAGCGGGTACGAGCAAGATTAGAAAAAATAAAATGAATTAATTAATTTAAAAAAAAATTCAAACCCTAATATTTATTAGATACCAACGAGACTTTGGATAACATTGTAATTTTCTCATCTAAATTTTAAATGTAAGAAAATGTTTAGAATACAAGGCAAGAAGCCACTTGAGATGACAAAAAAGTTAAATATTTTACACCTACATAATCATTTCGTTATTATAAAGCAACAATTTTTTTTTCGTTTGGGATTTAAAATCAATAAATATAAAAGATTTAGTACCTAAATCTTTTGAAGGATTCCATTTTCTCTTCGCCACTTAAACATAGAAAATAAATACCTACTTGCTAAACCAAGGTTTTAAACACCAACTAAACCAGATTAGATGCAAAATTACAGAAAATTAGGGGGAGCAGGTGATGATTTTGTGTGAATAGTTCAAATCGAAAATACAGCAAGAATCGATACGGGCGGATTCGATTTTTTACAAATATCTTCCGATTATTAGATTTTCACCCGGTCTTGGTTAATTTTGACCACACTGACTCTCAAATCAGGTCGTTTCAACAGTGGACAAGACTTTGAATGAAACAATTGTTGTTGACGATATATTGAAAAACTCAACATTCTGGAAAGCACCTATGCGTATTTAATAGAGCTGTTTATTGAAAAACAAAAAACAAGTTGAAAATTTATTGCATAGGTACCTAAAGACATGTTTCGTTCGCTATAGTCTTCTTTCCCATCCAAAATTAACGGAAGGTTACAGAGAGAGATTTCTGGAAATTATCAGTTGTTTTCAATGAACATTCAAAAATTAAGTTCATTGACATTATTATAGGGTGTGATTACAAGAGAATAAGTTGTTTTCAAAAATTTGTATTTTCAGTTACAAGTTACAGATCGACACGACCTCTTGAAATGAACGGTATATCTTTACAAGACAATGGAGGCAGGCCAGATCCGAATAGCGATTGCAGCGAACCTGGCGGTATGTCCAACTAATCTGAATGTTTACTACGGGATTGACTACTTGATGTTATGTAATTTTGAGATGCGAGCTTGCGAATCTTGAAAAAGTCACAAAACTCGAATTCTGCATTTAAAGCAATATAAATCACCAGACACTCGACTCAACATTTTTATAAAATATCAACAAAACTTGCTCTTCAGACCCAATAAAACAAAGTGATAGGTATTCTTGGTTAAACACCATCGATGCGTAAAGCAAAACTAGTTTTCTCTTTTTCTCTTGCGATACTTTTTTCAATAAAATCCACTCTTAACAACAAATTAAGAATTATTTACAATATTTCACCAAATAATTTCCTTACAAACTACACGCACTCATTTCACACTCAACCATCGACAGAACAACATGGGGCATTGTATCTTATATTAATATTGGAAACATTATACGTAAACTAATAGCTGTAACCCCTTTTATATAATGGAGGGACAAGTTAGCTAACATCATTTCAAAATAACGACAAACTTCCCGGCTTAGTCTCGTTTTTGTCTAAACACTATCCTATCTATAACTGAATCCTTAGAAATACTTATATGTCCAGAAAATTATGATGAATTACACATTTGAACTTTAACTTTTTATGATTAATAAAAAGACTCAGATTAATTGGATTTGTTTTTCTAGTGATTGTAACACTCAAGTAATTTCTATTTACAAAGATTCATAACAAATAATTATGAAATTAATAAGTAAAAAAGAAGAGAGAGGGAGTCAGTAAAATGTTCATCTATTTCTACTTAAGCAAGAACTGAGGTACAACGAGGAGAGTACGGGTAATGCTGGGAGTGAAGGGTGGATGAAGTGGGGAGCAGTGTATATCCAATGATATGATAAGGGAAAGTAAACTATGCTAAGTAAAATCTTCTGGTGGGTTTCCTTTGCCAAGGGCCAACTAGCGTTTCAGTTGAAAGCAGCTTCCAACCAAGTTTAAGCAAACCACATATCCAGGGAGGTTCAAGCGTGGAGTTGTGTTGCTTTTTTACTATTATGCAACAATCATCATGAGAGACTCTGATTCTCTCAACAATTTGGTAAATTGATGCTGAAGAGGATTTCTAGTCACCACTGTTAGCTTAGGATGAAACATATTGTTCTGAGTAACAGTGACATTAACTAGACAAGACACATTAGCAACAGACATGGATACATTATTTATGAAGTACCACAACAACCCATACTGTAGCATGTGTTACCTCCATGCAGGCCACTAGGCATGGAGGAATGAAGGAGGTAGAACAAGAAGACAAATACAAGAAAAGGTATCACTCCTTGGTGGGTGACGCACATTATTAGAGGCAAGCAGGCAAAAGTGAAGATATGGATTAATTCGGTAAAGTAAAGTAAAATTAATCAATTCATTCATTCCTTGAGCCCCCGAATTTCAGACTCTTAACTACAACCAATGCCAGAAAAAAGGTGGACATTTTCTCAACCTGAATGGAAAACCACAATAACCCAAAAATCAAAGGCAGAAAAGTAGTTTATTCAGTATTATGAATTAAAGTAGGTCAATGTTGGCTAGAAAACACTAGCTAAAAACAAGTTTGAAGAAGCTAGCCTGACCCGTACTTTCGAGGGGATCAAGCTGGATGAGAGGCTTCCGTAGATGGGATCCGCCGAAATAAGAATGAGACATTTATCATCATTACAGCGAAGAGTGCACAACAAATCGGAAACGCAAACTGGACCAAAAATGTGCTGCACGTTATAGCTAGCAAGATCTAGTTTGACCCAACACCAATGTAGCAACAACGCAGAATCATACAGGAGGGTCAATGGGGGATTTTGCACGGTTATTTTCATTTGCTCAATAGAAAGATCTGAGCGAGAGCTTCCCAAAAAGGTGCTACTACATGATGGAAAGCTCACCAGATGAGCTTGCTGAGCATGCATGTATGCTTGCTTGCTAAGCATGCATGTATGCTTGCTTGCTGAGCATGCATGTATGCTTGCTTGCTGAGCATGCATGCATGCTTGCTTGCTTGCATGATGGGTATCTGACCAGTAATGTATATGGATCTCGAAATTCATTAGCAAGATGACGTCACAGCCCCCACTCACCTGGGGGGAACCCGAAGCTCCCTTGCGCTACTATGTCACCCGTGATCTTCCCACCGGTTTAATGGCCAAACCAAAGGGTATTTTGAGCTGAAAATAGTTATTAAGAGGTTTTCAAGTCCGCTGAATCCGAATATGAAGTCAAAAGCGTGAAATTCCAACACATGAATGTTCCCCATTCACAAGGTGAATAACAGGACAATTTAACTAGAGACTGAAACAACGATCTGGTCGCCAAGAAGCCAAGCTTTACGACCATTTTCAAAGAAGATGAAGAAACAGGCAGTTGTTACCAATTTTTTCATTCGCTATTATTTTCAGCCTTTCCTGGACCAAGCCATCTCTTCCTACTGCTTACCTCAATATTTAGTTGTCTATGGAAAAAGACGAGTTGGTTACCGGACTTTACACTAAGTAGTAGTAGTGAACTGTAGTAGAACTACACACAAATTGGTCAGCACAAGGAGAAAGCGCTGATTCTGTTAGCTCTGCAGAATTTGAAAGCTGAGGCGGGAATGCCACAAGCTTTTGTGGAGAGATTGGGGGGCATCTTGGTGGTGCTAAGAGAGAAGGGATCAGAGGAATATAGTTTCTATAGCTATTTAGAGTGTAGTGCCGATTGCTGGATGCCATTTACCTTTCAATTGGTTTACTGCTAGGCAGGTAGCCAAAATTTTCCAATCGCATGTGCCTTAACTCTAGTTAAACTACACAGATGGGTCAGCACAAGGGTAAGCACTAATTCTGGTTATTGTACAAAATTTAAAAGCTGAGGCAGAATACCACAAGCTTTTGCAGAGAGATTGGGAGCATCATGTTGGCGCTAAGAGAAAGGGGATCCAGGGAATGCAGTTTCGTTGATGCCTTGGTGAACTGCTGGGCAGCAACCATAACATCTAATAGCTGTACAGTCTAGTGCCGTTTGCTAGAAGCCTATCAATTTTTCAATTGCACATGCAATGGAAAATGGAGGATTCAACTGTGCCAATGGACTGAGAGGCGATAAATAAAATTCTTCCATATCTAGATAAAAATTTCTCCGTGATCAGCATTTGATTTTCAACAGACCATGATAATTAATGAAAGTATTTACACTGTAAAGTGTTTGCTGCGAATCCAAGAAGCTCCGTTACCAATTAAAAAAGAAATTGAGCGGCATATTTGAACGTGCATCATAGAGGAAGTATCCAAGGAGTGCGATCCATGAGAGAATTGGGGGAAGTCCCATACTGATTTGTATTGCTCTGTCCGCAAATGCATGGTGGATCCACTAAAAAGTGTAGTAAATAGAAAAAAGGGGTTCATTATTGAAAATAATAAAACAAAATATATTAAAAAGCTAACACTGGCAATGAACGAATGCACTGTTTGCGAAATAACCAATAAATTTGGGTTGAACTGTGAAACAATTTATGGTGATAAAACAGGAGTGAACGAAGTAAACTTCTAATAAACTTATGACTAGCTAACTTGAATATTTACCCCAATTTCTTGCACACCCAAATTAAGTTTAAGGAATTAAGTTTTGACATTTCCTAGAAGACACTTAATGGAACAGAACACCCGACAAACCCATTCGTACACCATATAAATACGAGACGTTGGCGAACAATCAAGTTGAGCCACGAGACTGTAGACTCTGACCAACTAATCAAAATTTTTACTAAGAGATTGACTACTTGATGTTATGTATGTTTGAGATGCGAGCGTAGCGAGCATCCAGAACACTAATCTAAGCAGAAAACTGATCTCATGGCGACTCTAGCGCTGGGAATGCCACGCAGTGGGTAGTCGAACTAAAGAGCAAGTCAGTGTCTAGTCTCGTAACTCGACTTGATTGTTCGAGAACGTCACGTCCATATAAATACATTAAAACACCAAACTACAATACCAAATACACAGACAACATTAAGTACATTATTGTTTCGAAATTGATGATGTTACTAAATGATAAGTTCAAACTCTTTCTTTTGGAAACAATATATCTTGAATAGAATAAATAACCTAGGATCCGTTTTTGAACATGGGTCAGGCTCGTGTTCATTGCCTTGTGTTTCTAGGGCCATAATACTATGTTATAACATTTGAGATACGTTATAACTTCTTTCCAATCGAATACCTAATAAATAATCCGTTATTTCTTCACAACCGGTCGTCTGGCTGAAGCCTTGTGGTTTTTTTTTTTTTTAAATAATAACATTAGGTCATTGTTAATAGTAAAATTAGGTCCATTGATTTTACGAGCAATCATAATAATCGAAAAAATGTCTTCAAATTAACAGGGAAGATTTTTATTTTATTTTTTACATTATGTATGGATTGTCTCGTACACAGCTGGATAGAGATGTTAACGACAATTTACTTACAATGATGTAAAATTAACAAATGGTCATCTTAATTTAATTAATTAACACCTAAACACTTGAAAATACAATTATATGGTACAATTATTTATATCTTTTTATAGCATATAGCTGATAACGTGTTGGTTGAAAAACATTGAACGGGAAGTAGGGAACGAGCCAAAACTAAGTAACTTTGAAAATACTTAGGGAATGTAGTGAAAAGCACATTCTGATGCACCCCGGGTTTACTACACATAAAGACAAATATTTTGAGGCGTCTCAACACTTTGTTTGCACCTTGATAAAAGCGAGGAGACAATTAGAAAATAAAAATATGTCTAGGCAAACGTTTTAAATATATAATTCGTAATGTCGCACAACCAAACGAAGTGGGGTACAATGAATTGGAATAAAAGAATAGAATAAATTTGCTGGGTGGTAATGACGGAAGGCGGGAATGAGGTGGCTAATCACAGTTTGGATTTGGTAAGGCTCTGACAAGCAGAAGGCTGACTGTGCATGCGGACTGGGCCATCTGACTCCTGCAAACTTTGTACAGGGATGTTGCATTACCCAAATCTAACAGAAGGAGGCCTGGTGGACCTGTTAAGTTTGCAGCGGGCGTGAGCAAGTAGTGAATTTTTATAGAGATTGCACACGGATAGAAGCAAAAACGGTTAAATTCCGCGTTAGAATTTGAATCACATAATGTAGAGTTTGCAGCGGGCAAGTTGTGAATTTTTACAGAGATTGCACACGGATAGAAGCAAAAACCGGTTAAATTCGCCGTTTCAGTTGTAATCACATAAGGTTGAATTTGCAAATCTAACCAAATTTTAACTTAATTTTAAATTTGCAAATTTAACCGGAAAAACGGTTAAATTCCCCGTTAGAATTTGAATCACATAATGTAGAGTTTGCAGCGGGCAAGTTGTGAATTTTTACAGAGATTGCACACGGATAGAAGCAAAAACCGGTTAAATTCGCCGTTTCAGTTGTAATCACATAATGTTGAATTTGCAGCGGGTGTGAGCAAGTAGTGAATTTTTACAGAGATTGCACACGGATAGAAGCAAAAACGGTTAAATTCCGCGTTAGAATTTGAATCACATAATGTTGAGTTTGCAGCGGGCAAGTTGTGAATTTTTACAGAGATTGCACACGGATAGAAGCAAAAACGGTTAAATTCCCCGTTAGAATTTGAATCACATAATGTTGAGTTTGCAGCGGGCAAGTTGTGAATTTTTACAGAGATTGCACACGGATAGAAGCCAAAACCGGTTAAATTCGCCGTTTCAGTTGTAATCACATAATGTTGAATTGGCAGCGGGTGTGAGCAAGTAGTGAATTTTTACAGAGATTGCACACGGACAGATGCTAAAAGGTTAAATGCCCCGTTACAATTGTAGTAATCACATAATGTTGAGTTTGCAGCGGGCAAGTTGCGATTTTAACAGAGATTGCACTCGGATAAAAGCAAAAACCGGTTAAATTCGCCGTTTCAATTGTAATCACATAATGTTGAGTTTGCAGCGGGCCGTGAGCAAGTAGTGAATTTTTACAGAGATTGCACACGGACAGAAGCCAAAACCGGTTAAATTCGCCGTTTCAGTTGTAATCACATAATGTTGAATTGGCAGCGGGTGTGAGCAAGTAGTGAATTTTTACAGAGATTGCACACGGACAGATGCTAAAAGGTTAAATGCCCCGTTACAATTGTAGTAATCACATAATGTTGAGTTTGCAGCAGGCAAGTTGTGATTTTTACAGAGATTGCACTCGGATAAAAGCAAAAACCGGTTAAATCTACCGTTACAATTGTAATCGCATAATGTTCGAGTTTGCAGCGGGCCGTGAGCAAGTAGTGAATTTTTACAGAGATTGCACACGGACAGAAGCGAAAACTGGTTAAATTCGACGTAACAATATTGTAGTCACATAATGTTGAGTTTGCAGCGGGCGTGAGCAAGTTGTGAATTTTTACAGAGATTGCACACAGACAGAAGCTAAAAGGTTAAATTCCCCTTTACAATTGTAGTAATCACATATTGTTGAGTTTGCAATGGGCAAGTTGTGATTTTTACAGAGATTGCACACGGATACAAGTGAAAACTGTTAAATCTGCCGTTAGAATTGGAATCACATAACGCTCGCGTTCTATTCAGCCATTCTAGTCTACAGTGCACTGCATGTCTGCGCTCTGTATGTCACAGCCTTTTAACTCGAAACACACAATAAACCTATAATTTGTAATGGATACTTGAATTCGATATCAATATAAAATATTGTGCAATGATAAAACTAATCATAAGTAGGCACGATAAAATCTATAAGGAAAAAAATAATAAATTTTCTATAATTAAAACACGAAAGCAATAATTCTCACTGCTGTCGATAAATAAATCGATACAATCCTCGTATCAGACAAATGAACATGTAATTGACGATATCCCAACTTTGATTTCATATCAAAATCAAATCACACAATAATTTGGTTATTTATATAATCGTAATCTTAAGTATTAATCCCATGTAATTGTGACTTGAAAATTTTTTTTTTTCTTTCTGGCATGTTGATTTTTAAATTTCTACAATTTATTGACACAAAACAATGAACTAGTGTCTAGTACGCTAAAAAAATTCAAACAGTTCAATAATAAAACTACATCTTCTTTAAGTCAGGCACTACATTTAAAGATTCGACTTCGATATTTATTAATACTCCGTTAAAAATTATAGTAATATTCAACGTGACTTAGAAACGAGAGAAAATGTTGAGAGGCCTTTTTCTGTTTTGGTTTGGAACGTGCCGGATTCCACAAATACTGAGTAAAACGAGGATAAAAAATGTTCATTTCACAGATAAATATTTTTCAATTGGTCGCTTTTGATCACAGACTAGGAAATGTAGGTCTCATACCGCCGTTGGGAGATGCTGATAAGTGTCAATATTAAATAATAATAGCGTGAGAATAAAATTTATAAACGATGATGAGTAAAAAATTCATAGGACTATAATAAGTTGAATAGAGACGCTTGGATGGAGCAGCGAAAGATACCTAGCAATGAGTTAAGGTAGAAAATGATCATACTACCTAAGATTTATAGGAGGTAACTGTCATTTCGCAGCATGCTCAATGCGTAAAGGTGAACGGGGGCGACGTCCGAGACAAACACGAAAAGGGCCCCTCGTCAAAATGAAAAATTAAGGTTAAGGAAAACCTCAAAGTCTTCAGGGCAAGTGGTGGAGGTCTTTACGCGAAGTACATGACTTTTTTGGTGTCGGCGTGAACGGTGATTGCTCTGGCCATGGCGCCCGGCGTGCGATCTTCGCTGCAGCCTGACTGATGAGAACCTTCTCCGCTGTAATCACACATATAAAATCAGTTATTCGAAAATATATGATAGTGGTAAGAGTGCATCTTTACTATATAGGGTGAACTGGGGTAAGTGCGTACAGAAAAAAAGCATAGTTACACTTTGCCAGAGCATCAATTCCAAACCATTTGATTTATTCCACTCCAACAAAAACCATTCGAATCAGCTGCTCATGCTGAATCATTCATTTTAAATGAAAGTGTGTAGGGTGAAAAGCAACTTTTCATAGAAGCATTTCGAAAACGCACTTACCCAGGAATTTGGGGTAAGTGCGTATTCTCCCCGGGGTTAGTGCGTTCACTAAATTTCAAAGATTTAATAATGCTAATTAACATTAAAATAAAATTAACCATTAGTTTTCAAAGGAATGGGAACATACTTAAATTTAAAACGAAAATTAAAAGGGAAAGTAGAGACAAAAATCAATTGGATGGAATGGAAATTACGAGGAAATGGAAACTGGAGAAAACAAATCAATTTTGGTTTATTATTTCCAATAATAAGCCTATGTGATCGAGTAGCAAACAATTTTTATAACCCCCCTCAAACTTTGTCACTTCACGTTACGTTTCAAGGTGCGTAGAATCCAAATTTGAAATGTCCGTCCGCCGTCCGGGCCATAAAAGGCCTAAGAATTTACTTTAAAAACCCGTTCTTTCGCAGATAGACTCCATTTGGCCAAAAACGGGCGAACAAGTATCTTTTTCGAGACTTTGAGTATTATAAGCACGCCTGGCACGCTTGCAGGGGGCCACGGTGCGTGGTGAGGGGGGTGAGCGGGGGGTGGAGTGAGAGGAGGCGCCGTGGCACCTTGTGGTGGCTGGAGTGATCAGGGGCGTAGCAGAGGGGTGTAGGAGAATGGATATTTATTACTTTTACGTGTTATACCCATATAATACACCGCGGCACCATTAGGTGGGTACAGCGTTCCTTTGAGGCATGAATATATGTTTTTTTCCAAGTCATATTTGTGTGTTAATACCAATGCTTTTCCTACGCATATTTAATAACATATTCTCTCGACATTTTGTACGTACTTAGATAATGATATTATAAAGGCAATAACTATTTGAATAGATAGGAGCTCAAATCGAGAAATATAAACATGCGTATATAATTATAGAAGTATAGGTTGTGGCAACTCGAAATAGGACACGCCGAGGAGTCTGGACGGGCCTTATGACGTACGCAAGCCAACTAAAACTACGATCAAACTCAATTGAAAAAATAATAAACCTTTGTGAAATAATTTGCAGCGTTTTTCACTTTCACTCCTGCTTTGTTTAAAATGTTTATGAAATTGTCCAACGAATCTGTTGCTCTCTTCCCGATTGTCTTAAAAAAAGTCTGTCAGCTGGCAGGGGATAAACGACAAGGACGATGAGGCAATTTTTGGAATCAATATTTTAATCTTCTTTCGGCTTGGAAGCCTCTACTAGGAGGATTTTAGCGGCTTTTGGGGGGAGCCTTGGGTGCCAATGGTTTCTTTCTCGAGTTCTCCTGTAGCTGGAGTCATGTTAACAAAGCTGCTGGGTCATGGGCTGACTCGTTGATCATATTGCAATTGAAAGGATGGTTTACCATCCCTTGCGGAAGCCTGATTTAATCAGAGCAGGATTCAAGTCTTACCAAACAACCAACCAACCATGTTGGCAAAGATTGTTTTGGGAAGGTTGCGGTCAGTATTTTGTCTCTGCCACGAAAGAGATCAGTATCCTATTTAGATTTCAGTGGTTTAAAAACCGACAGATCCAGAAGTTGGTGAATGTGGCTGGATGTGGTAGCAAGGACAAGGCGGAGAATGCCACTCGCACTTACCCCATGTGAGTAAACGCACTTCCCCCGACTCCTCTAAACCGGACAGGGAAGTGCGTTTTGTTAATTGCACGAGTAAATTGGAACTTGGCGCCGAAATAAGTACAGAATTTTAAGCTAGATAGTTTATTGAGAAAGAAGAAGAAATTTGTCGAATTTACCGTTCACATTTCACTTGGAAGTGCTTACCTGTCAACTCGACTTTCACAAGAAACGAATAAGGCAAAAATGATTGCGTCTGGTGGATTTCCAAAAGATGTTATCAATCAGATGTTTTTTGTAGCTGATTGAAGACATCTGTACAATTAACATATGGTCAATAATACTGTTGTAGAGGGATCCAAACGGACGTTATTCAAGGAAAACGCACTTACCCCACTTCACCCTATTGAAAATGTCTATCTAGGCTGAAAAATCTCGGAGAATTATTGAATGAAAAACTAATTATTTCGCTTTAGTTTGGGTCCTAATGAGCCAATCGTTACGACCCAAAAATATAATAATATCTCGCTAGAATTCGAAGTTTGGAAAAATACAACGCTCTCACTGTGCTACTGAAGCTAATTGTAATGAAACTTCTTTGACTGCGGAAGTTTTTCCTTGACACACCAATAAACCCGCAAAGCGTCTCGGGAGTGCCGCGATAGTATTTTTGGGTTTTCCCAAATTACGTACCTGATCTGACTATATTATAATATTACTTTTTACCAATAAACAAAGGCAGTCGGAGTAAACTTCTAAGAACAGAGAGAAAAATACGTTAGAAACCAACATCAGGCCATACGGATGAGGGTCTTTCTAGGTCAAAGAACCATATAGAAACTGCTCAAGCACGCCCCTCCTGACCACTATAGATCCAAACTTCTGTTTGTTATAATTTCAACTCACACTTTACCTTTCCCTTCTGCCTTCAAGGGTAGCTTTTGGAATCAGAATCTTTCCAAATTTGCTCTACGGGGTTTTCCAGAACAAATTTTATCCTCTTTTGTGAGCCACAGGTTGTTTCCGGCCTCACTCTCCTCTCAGCATCCTAAGGATTTTTTCTGGAATGTTATCCTTTCCTTTGTAAGGCACTATTTTTCCGGACTCACTCCCATGGGATTTTCCGAGATGAAATCATCTAACCCATAAGCCACATGTTTTTTCTGGTCTGACACTCTTCATTCATATTACGGGTTTATTTCGGTTCAATTTTATCCTCCTTTGTGAGCCACAGGTTGTTTCCAGCCTCACTCTCCTCTCACCATCCTTTAAATTCTTTCGGGATGCTCTCCTCTCATTTGTAGGTCACAGTTCAAGTGATCTAATGACATACTGTTGCAATTTAAAATTCGTCTGCTAGCCTCACAGACGAATCACAACATCATAGGTAAGTCATGTTGGTCACTCTAAAGGCTGTGCTGAATGGGTTGAAATGCAGACATTTTCATCTCCGGGATGCATACGTGTGTAAATAGTAAAATAAAAACGTTTGCTTCATTATAAACTTGCAAAATTAATTTGACAAGGTAGAGGGTGGTACATGATTGACCACAAAGTTTCAATAAATCCAAATTTTTGTAACATTACGTTTTTATCTGGATGTACGCTTTTTGACTGTGTGGAACAAAACAGATTGAAATATAAAACCCCCAAGGTGACTTTACTTTCTCATGCTGACTCTAGTTTCTTCCTAACCTGTCATTAACGGATGTCATTCAAGTAAACTTTTTGCATTTTAATTTAGAGTTGTAATTATGAAAACTCCCTGATGATCATATTCCAACTTACTGATAATCTTAACCAGACTTTTAAATTGAGAAAAGAAATTCCAGAGTAAATTACAGGTCCCATGCTGCAACTTAGCTGATTTCTCTAAGAAGGGCACAGCAGAGTAGGGCTGCATGGGGGACTCCCTCTCACACCCTTCCTGCCCTCTAAGAGCCCTCCCCACACACCGTATCATCCTATATATCCGGAAAGAGGTAGAAGAGGAGATTTGAAAATCTTGGTAGACCTGCACGATTATTAGCAGGATCTGGAGAAATCAGTGATGGATGAAAATTACAAGAGTACTAAAAGTAACCTGGCCGACCAACTGAGTGGGTTATGGGGCTAAAACATGGAACATGTTTCATAATTTTATCTGTAAGGCCACAAGTATCACATTCGGAGGGGTGAGGGCTCCAGGGAGGTCGAGTAAATGCTGATTTTTAATTTGTAATCCGAAACAAGTAAAATATTTAAATCGATCAAAGATGAACTGAGAGAAAAACGCACCTGTCATGTTCCTTCTCTACGAGGTGATAGCGGGCACGGAAAGCTACCAGGTGAGCGTAGTAGGCAGGTGCCGGGATGGACACCGAACGTGTGCATCGGACGTAGGTGTGACAAAGCTGGTACGTTAGGCACTGGAGTTCATCCGAGTCAAAGTGGTTGTCGTCCCAGAGGACGTGGTAATGGGAAGGCCTGCTTGTTCCCTGCAAACATCAGAAAAAAAAGTTGAGTTATAAGCAACACTATTTTTCCTCCCCATACTGCATTGATCAGCGTGTGATCCTTAACATACTAATATGGATACGAGGAAAATATAAGCCACACCAAATGGCACAGATTTTTTTTCCAAGGCATTTTCAAAAAAAGACAACCAAAACAAGACTTTTTAGGTATAGCAAGTACCGTAGGATGGGGTTACTTCAGACCACATTTTCAGGTTTTTTGAGATTTCTCTGTCTGTATCTCTTCAATCGAGTTGGCCCTTCAATATGTCACACCTGATCTATTCACCGTCATATCCCCATTTCAAAATTTAACTTTCGAGCATTAGGAACCCATGAAAAACAAAGGTAAAAGTGGTATAGTCATTGCCCCGCATGGGGACTTCGGACCACTCACGTTTTTTCACTCAAATAATCAAGAAATGAAGACCTGGCTCGATATTACCCCCGTATTTTGCTACCAGATGGGTTCTCTCACCTATTACGACAAACATATTTCATTTTTAAACATTTTTCCCGTACAAAACAAAACCAGAAATGAGCTGCCTCCAAAGTTTCTTGGGTATAATGTCTATAGGGACGGCCCCCCGACTTTCTTTCGGTACTTTCGTGGCATGCCTGTCACACATGGAAAACATTTAAACATGTGTAAGCTCAATCAAAATGAGAAAAACACGTAAAAATGCGCTACAACACAAAAAATCGGGTTTTCGGAAGTTGCACCCCAAAGTGGCGACTTTTAGTTTATCGTTGCTGGAAAATTAACTAACAACTAAATAAAACATCTTATTTCATAGTTAAATTCCTCATATAATTTTGGAGAAGTATGTGAACTTAGCTTTTCGGAAAATCTACCGGAAATATGTAGCTGCAGGCACACTATAAACACAACAGGAAAATGTGTCGAAATAGCTGATAACAAAAACGTGAAGAAAACGATTGATAAGCGACGTCAAGAAACTATCTTCAGGTTTCATGTAGGTTTGAGTAACGCGCTACCTATTGGGACCTTAATGAACTTCCTAACTTCATTTCTATGGCCGGTAGAGGGCTTTGCGCCTGCATTCCTATGCTGGTCAGAAGTTGTACCACCTGGTAGGAAGTAACCCCATTTTACGGTACCCTGTTCAACTTGATTACTAGGAATACAACCTAAGCACGAACCTGGATTCCCTGGTGACTGCAGAGGTAGAAGTCGAACTCCGTGGGATGAGTTATCCCAACGTCAACAGTTGTGCCTGCTGGAATGTTCCCACTCTTCCCGCTCTGTTCCTTCTTATCTGAACAGAAGAGTCGGGTGTGGTGCCGCTTCTGGACGACGATGAACGTAATACCGGGCTTGTAGTCACCTTCTAACTTGATGCAGGCTTCGCGAATAGCCGTCAGCTCATGCTGAAGAACCTACAAAAGGAATGACGAATGAAGAACCTTAAAAACCGGATTGCGAAATGGTAACAAATGTAAAGTAAGTAAAGTCCATCAGCAAATAACCAGTTACCATTTCAGGTTGACCACAACTTCAAATCCGTATGAAGGATCGGAATTCGTTCAGATGATTTCACTTAGAGCTACTCACTGCCTTGCTCCCTTGGGTAGCTAATATAGTTAATGGAGGAATGTAGATGTATACGAAAACATGAAGAGTTATACGGGAACAAAACAAACGAAACCATTAAAATGTGAATTAGCTGCACTGTTTACGGGTAAGGACAAGGAATGTTGGTATACATGTAGGATCCGATACACATGTGTTCGTGAGCTATGGTGGTAATGGCGGAAACGATATTCATTCCGATGAAGGGGTTCATGTCTTTTATTTTTATGAAATTCCGCAAGGTTTTATAAACGATTTAGCATATAACATTATTGAATGTAAGCAATGGAAAGCAGAAAAATGATTTTTCAGTGATTCAAGGGCAGAACATTGTTTCTTGACTTAATAAATTGAGTAAAAGTAAATTTTTGAGTGATTTTGCTTCCGAGTCTGCAGCAGAAGCTGTTTTCAATTTCGAAATGATAAAATTTTTGTGCTCCAGAATCGAAATTTCCACTCACATTTTGCATTTCATGGCCTCCTGAACAAAGGTTTCGTGTCTGTTTGTCCATCCGTCCACATTTCCTTGCTACAGTCACAACTTCCACAATTTCTATTGGATTTTAATGACATTTTTGGGAATAGTGTGGGTTTAGCCCCAGAATGTCCCCTATGAGTTTCATCATGATTGAATCAGCGGTACGCTCTGGGCATGCGCAAACGTGATTTTTTGTTACACTCATAAGTCCGTCAATGATGAAAGAGATTCTGGTCAGATTTTCAGGGATGATGCGGGAAAGGTCCCTTACGATATTTATCATGATTTAATCAGCTCTGTGCACATGAGCGAGCGTTTGTCTTTCTATATTTCCGTGCCACAGCCATAACTTCCACAATTTCGATCGGATTTCAATCAAATTTTCAGGAATAGAGTGGGCTTAGCCATAGATGGTCCCCTATGAGTTTCATTATGATTGAATCAGCGGTACGCTCTGCGCATGCGTGAACGTAATTTTCTTGTGGTAGTCATACGTCCATCAATGTTGAACAGATTTTAGTCAGGTCTTCAGGGATAATACGGGAAGGTCCCTCGAGGTCCCTCACGATATTTATCATGATTTAATCAGCTCTGTGCACATGAGCGAGCGTTTGTCTTTCTATATTTTCTTGCCACAGCCATCACTTCCAAAATTTTGATCGGATTTCAATCAAATTTTCAGGAATAGTGTGGTTTAGCCGTAGATGGTCCCCTATCAGTTTCACCATGATTGAATCAGCCGTACGTTCAGAGCATGTGTGAACAAAATTTTCTTGTGATTATGTCCATCAATGTTGAACAGATTTTAGTCAGGTCTTCAGGGATAATACGGGAAGGTCCCTCGAGGTCCCTCACGATATTTATCATGATTGAATCAGCTCTGTGCACATGAGCGAGCGTTTGTCTTTCTATATTTCCTTTCCACAGCCATAACTTCCACAATTTCGATCGGATTTCAATCAAATTTTCAGGAATAGAGTGGGCTTAGCCATAGATGGTCCCCTATGAGTTTCATTATGATTGAATCAGCGGTACGCTCTGCGCATGCGTGAACGTAATTTTCTTGTGATAGTCATATCTCCGTCAATGTTGAACAGATTTTAGTCAGGTCTTCAGGGATGATGCAGGGAAGGTCCCTTGAGGTCCTTTACGACATTCATCATGATTGAATCAGCAGTACACTGTGTGCATGCGCGAGCGTTTGTCTTTCTATATTTCGTTGCCACAGCCATAACTTCCACAGTTTTGACCGTATCTTAATGAAACCTACAGGAATTGTGTGGATTTTAGCCCTAAATGGTCCCCTATCAGTTTCATCATGATTGAATCAGCGGTACGCTCACCGCATGCATGAACGTAATTTTTTTCTGACAGTTATAAGTCCGTCAATGGGTAGATAAATGGCGGGTTTCAATCATTTTTGCCCCCGTGCTTTTTATTTCCCAAAACTAAAAAGGTTTTAATTTTTGGTTGCCCAGCAGTCTATCGTTATGATCATGGTGAACCGGTAATTTCTGAAAATTTAATGGTGACGACATACTGTGAAGGCCGCGAGGAAAGCTTCTGCGCCATATCCTTGGCAGTGTATTTTTCCCCCCTTCTTTTAAATGCGTCGTGTGGAAGGATTTTTTCGTCAACAAAACCAAACAAGTCTAAATTCATCTTGGTTTCATTCTGGTACAACAAGAACTCTTCTTTTTAAATAATAGAGGGATATTGGATACTGTTCTTGCAGCCCTCCAATGCCACGGATCTATTGTAGATTGCCTCCAGGGGTTGCCTCCAGGGGTCCGCCAAGGGTTTGTCAGCCCCCCACCCCCTCCCTTTTTTTGTTGAAAACCGGAGAAAATATGCATATTATGTCCTCTTGGGAGTGTAAACAAGAGATAATACATAGTTTCGTAGGATATTACATCTGATTGAACCAAGTACATCAAAATAGCGCATGATGTGTTTTGCATCCTCTGTTTCCATTTCACTAAAGCAGCAGCTCTGTTGTGCGTTTCCCAATTTTCTCCAGATGACATCGAAGCTGACTATAGTCAGTTAATAGCCTACAAGTCTCTCAATTGTTAATCTCATTCTGTAAACGGCTTTTTGTGATTCCAAAGGATGATTCTGGTCCTCTTTTAGCAAGAAGATCAGCAGCTTCATTACCCTCAACTTGTATTGATCAGTTGGAAATAAATTCTTTGCACCCTTTCTCTTGACCAATGGGATTCAATCTCCCTTCACCTGTGACTATAAAAGCTGTGTCCTTTCTAATGTGTGTTCAGTTATTGTTTGTTACTGATGATGGCCTAACCGTCGAAATCTATTTAACATTGTACCTTTTTATTTTTCGTGGAAATAGACAACGTTTTTTCACACACTTCCATTTTGAAATGGGTTTCCACAACGTTTTCGTTTGGTTTTAGTTCTTAGCAGCTTCATTACCCTTATGGCCAGGAACAGGAACCAAGAGAAATGTGATCTGATTGTTCTGGGCCACTCTTTACAGGATAATCAAACAGCCCCAGATCAGCTTCAAACTTATAGTGAAGGAAGTAATGGCCTTTTAGGGCAGGCCTTATGTCGGATTTGAATACTTTAGCACCATTGAGATGCTTGTCCAGCATCCCTTCTGCATACAGTTGTATGCACAGTTCTCTGCCTGGACGACGATGATGTTTGTACAAGGGATGACCAATGATGATGTTGGGCTCACAATGCCCACACTTGACCCTCTCTGCATAACTGATCCAACCGTGTACAACACTAGGGAACCTGAAGGAGATCTCTACACCCCCTTCTCCAAGTAGATCATTACTTAAGACTTACAACAATATCCCGAGATCATTCTCATTAGAATAATCCTTCAAGCTGTTATTCCACGTTCTTCAATATTTAGCTGAAGGCTCTAGAAGGAAACAAAAGGGATCGGGGTGGCATGAAGCACTGAGTTTATTTAACACTTACTTTGTTAATGTTATGGGAGTAAAGGATATACACTAATATTATTAAATCTCGTGCAGGTACTTACATGAAGGAACTGTCCTTCAGAAACGCCGTCTCGATATAGGATGATGCGGTGTGGTTTATATCCACCAGTACTTTTGTAAAACATGATGAGTAATTCCCTGAAATTACATATTGATTGAATCAAACTAAGCATAACAATACATTCAAGTTCAGACATTTCATAAATTCATTGTGCACTTTTTTAGGGCTGACTCAATTTTCAAAACCAACAAGCTGCGACGTGGTCCTCCTAGCACCTTTTCAAAGATTCTTAGCTATAACACTTATGAATATTATTCATTCTGCACACTACACTTGTTTAAATAACTTGTTAATAAATCATTGGTACTGTACAGGGAAATTGAACTATACGAACTATCTTGCTAGGAATTGGAAGCAATTTGGCTATGATAGATCTCTTAGAGGGTCTCTACCAACTCCACTTCCGTGTTAAACTGTTAGCATTTTGTTTCTAACGCTAGCGTTCTTCTGGATTGGTTCCGGACTTGATAATTGTTCCTTTTAATACTGTAGTTTTATCAATTTGGAATAAAACTACTATTATTTAGTGATAAGGAAAATCAAAGTGGCAGCAACAATAGAAAGTTCGAAAAGAAGTACCGAGGTGCTGATGATGTGTATAGTCCGTGAAAAATGAAGTGAATAGGTTTCTCTCAGGCTTTGCAGGAGTCCATCCCAGTTCTAACTTGAGGGTGAGTTTTTACTTTACACAAAGTATGCTCGGCTTTGAATTTTATCTTTTGTTGAATGCAAGTCGAAAGACTAAATTGAACTTAGTTAAAGGTGTAAGCAACTATGGCTTCCCGGAGCCCGCCTTTACACTCCTGGGTAGCTGTGTGCATCAGACTTACCTCTCAAAACGTATAATTCGTTAGCTTCAAATTCACACACGTAATATACATAAATTTTCAAATACAAAGAGCCAAGTTCGTTCTATCTCCGATAGGAGTACTGGTTCCACTCAGTTAAAATCGTAGATATCTGTGGCCGTTGTTGTTTTATTAAGGCTGTCCGTCCAGTGGACACAATTTCGCGCGAAGAGGCGAAATCGCCTAGTTCGCTCCCTTCGCGCAAACTGACCCCCTCCATTGGAGGCGAATCAACAGCGCGAATCCAATCCACTTCGACCGTTTTCCACTAATTTTCTTTCTACCGTAGGTAATTAGTAGTTCGAAATGTTATCAAGAATGTGGCCGTCATGTACATCGTAATTTTACCATTCGAGGTGATCCATGTGATCCACTATGGACAAAATTTATGTCTTTGGGCCAATAAATGTTTTATTATTATTATTACTATCGGACTCCCCAGTTCTAAGCAGAAGACGTGCGGCTCGACGGGATATTATCAGGGAAGAGTGGGTGAGCAATGTTTTCCTACATTTGCCACAGCTTGGAGAGTGGCGTCACCTGATGGAGGACTTATCTTCAGAGTCATTTTTCAACTATTTCTGGATGAAAAATAGCATCTTTGAATAAATTCATTCAAAGGTAGAGGGCCGGATATCTCAGACCTCCAATTGCAGGGAAACCATTTACCTGGCGTCTTCATTTCCGCTCCAATTTCATCCCACAATTTAACTTGAACGTTTCTCAAGTAGTACTGCGGTTACTTTTGATTCCACAGGGGTGGTCACTCCTGCACTAAAACAATCAATTCGTCATCGTGACACTAAAACGGTCATAACTCCCTCAATTTATTTGCAAATTCAAATCTGATTACACTGTTAGAAAAAGCGTAAAATTTCCTACCCCTCCGAAGAAAACCACATTTTTTTAAATCGGCAAAACGGGTAAAAAATGAACTTGAAAAGGAAAATTGGTCAAATCTTATCTCCACTTTTTTCGAACGCTCATTCATATGTTCCTATAATATGTTCTGTGAATTTTTGCCCGTGTGCGCCAAAACCTCAGCTTTTCAACGGTATTGTTAATTTTACTTTTACTTTGGTAATTAAGGAAGACAACTATGTTTTAATGTTGACAAACTTTTTTTCCAATAAACCCCCCCCCCCCAACACATGATCTTTTACGAAAATACGAGTTAGGGGTCGGTTTCTACGTATTTTTCTTAGGCTGAATCGAATAATAACACTTGAAGATCTCTCCAGCCCCGTTCTAATCGAGTTTTATACTTTAGATGAACAGTTTCACCCCTAACTAAAAACACATAAATTGTATAGTATCAAATGAACTCAAATTTGTGTGTTAAAATTTAAATCTTGGTTATGAGGGGTTCGGGAGATCTGCGAGTGTTACCATTCGATTCAGAGTTAAAAAAATACGTAGAAATCCGCCCTAAACTTGTATTTCCGTAGAAGGTAAATTTTTAAGAGAATTAATTTTTTTTTATTCATTGAGAAAACAATTTTTTTCGACATAAAAAGTAAGGGTTTTCCCTGATTAGCAAAATATTGGTAAAATTTCACTTGTCGGATTTTAAGCTTTGAGCGCTTGAAAAAAGTGGAGATCTCCAAGATTCGACAAATTTTCCTTTTCAAGTTCCTTTCTCACCCATTTCGCCCATTGGACGATGCCCATTTTCTCCCATCAGGGAGGTAGAAAATTTCACACTCTTTCCAATAGTGTAATCAGATTTGAATTCCCACGTAAATTGAGGAAGTTATGGTCGTTTTAATGTTGGTCGTCGGCATCCATTTCGCTTGTTCGCGCGTTGAAAAACAAACTGGTTTGATTCTCTTCGCGTTCGCCCCTTTTCGCCCCACTTTGCTCAACCGCAGCGCTTGCAGTAGACGGGCTCTCACTTAAAATAGTGTGTTTGAAAGGAGGCGAACCGTTCGCGCGATTCCGCCTTTTTTCGCCTGTTCGCGCGAAATCGCGTCCACTGGACGGACAGCCTAAGAGGGGGGCTTTAGATGCACATTTATACACTTACACCTGTTTTGGTGTACATTATGCTCGCAGTTTCTAGGGCACTCAATGTCAATCATCCCTAACCATCTCTCGATCTCCCTAATCATATTTATCCAACGGCTGAACAAATCCAAAAAGACTCGAGAATAAGATGGTGATAAGAATTACCAGCATACCCATCGGAGATTGAAAGAGATTGGCTATTTCAGTTTGGTATTTGAACATCTAGTGTAGTATACTGTTCTGAGTGTTAGCTTTGGCTATAACGGTTAATTGTCGTGGAAAATGTTACAGTAACAAATAGAGTATAAATACAAATAATCACATGAACTGGCACAATGGAGTCCCGAACATGAAAAACTCGAGGCAGGCTGCAGTCACGACGGGCACGCTGAATGTTTGGTATCAAGTCAGCTGCTCCATCCTAGACTAATTGATAACTACGAGCTTCAAACTTTCAATAGATCTGGTCTCTAATTTTGTTGTTGAGGATGACGGACAGATTGTATACCTACATGCATTAAATACCTACTTTTTTATAATTGAGGAGCTGACAGGGAAAAGCAGTTAAGTCCAAAAATCCAATTTCAAAGGAACTCCCTCTGAACTCTTATCAGATTTTTTTGGACATAATCTCTTCTCCATGCAAAGGTCACACATTTATTCAGGGTGCGATCTAGCAAGGACGGGAGGACCTAAGGCCGTTGGCGTGATTGTTTACTTGCACTTCGACGGAAAAAAATGTTGTTTAGATTTTTGGACTTAACTGCTTTTCCATGTCAGCTCCTCAATTGATTTATTATTACCAATCATAATTCTCATTGTTGACCAGTATTAGTGAAAGACATGTGAACAATCATGTTTCTAAGGAACATAATTCCTTTGCCGAGCAGTGGACCAATTTAGTTTGGAGCCCTATCGTTACTGCTTCAGTCTCAACATTTGTATTAACCTTTAGACAACGTTATTGTTTGTCACAGATGATAAACCTAACCGTAGAAATCGATTTAACGATGTAACTCTTTATTTTTCGTGGAAATGAGACAATGTTTCTTCAACAAATTCCGCTTTAGACAAGATGTGTCAACTCACCTGACCATGGATGAAAGCTCCTGAATGATTTCCTGGCGGTGCTGCTGAACCCGCACAGTCGCCGCATACCGACTTGGGTGAGCGTCCATTGAGCCTACGACTGCTGCAATGGACGGCTTCTTGTTGTCTCCGGCTGGTGGGTGGGTGACATCAGCCCCCAGGAAGATCACCGGTTCGTTGAACACCTTCGGCCTGATGGATGGGACAAGGATACTGTTAATGCCCCCTAATTTGACGTTGATTTTGAGGCAGAGGTTGGACAGAGTTTGAGGCGAGGTTTTGTTAACGTTTTTCGCCTGGACGCACTGAGTTGCCATTCCAAGGACGGTGTCACCGACCCTCTTGACTTCAGCTAAAAAATAAATTAAGTTCCAAGTGTAAGAACAAGTTATTTTACATACTGCAACAATTTATACGATGGCTACAATCACCATCACACATTCCTAATATGTAACAAACAAGCCATCTCTTTCAGGGCGGTTCATATTTCATTTAGTATATTTCACTCTACAGAATGAATCTAGAAATACCTACTTTCACTCAACAATACCACACAATTCCCTAACGATACGATACGAGTAGCCTGTTTTTACTTGACCAAATTTGCACTAACTTCGTTATTTCAAATTATAACCTCCATTTCGAACTGCAAATTCAGATTCAACCCAAAATTCCACCTGTTGTTTTATGGTAGGTACAGCCAAAATTGGTCAAAAAATGAAAAAGTTAATCAAAAGCAACTTTAAACTGTTTTTAATCAAGCCAAATTCAATGGTGAAGACTGTTTTTAGACTAGAGACATTGGAATATCTCCCTGGAATAGCTCATTTTACGATCCGGTTAATTTTTCTAATGTTGATGTGGAATTTGAGATATGTCGTCATCAACTACTAAATATATAAATTTAAATTAAATCGTCCAATCAATCCAACTAATTGTTCTTCCATCAAGAGTAGAACAACACAATGATAACAATAACATAATAATTGAGACTGATAAATGTCTATTTTCTTCGTAGATTTTAAAACAAGCACACCAGTGATGAACTCGTAGGAGCTCCGAGTTTCCATTCTGCCTTCACGAAGTTTACAGAATGGGAGCCGCATCGTATTAGTTCGTAAGTTTTTGGTCAAAATGAGATCACGTAACAACAGAGTAAGGCTTCTGAAGAAAGCGAAAAACTCTCTCATATGAAATGCGAAATTCCAAGTAGTTCAGCCCCTGACAACCTTAAAGACTAGAACATCTGAAGTCGAAAGTTGGAAACTCATCTAGTATTTTTTCAACGAAACTCACCATACACAGGCGTTTTGCCAGGGAGAACTACTACAACTAGTTGGAGAGCTTGAAAAGTTGATTTGAGGTATCGAAACATGGGTTCCACTTGATCGGGACCAGTTGCGTACTTGCCTGCAAACGAACGAAAAATGTAAAGTAGGTATTTGTATGGTAGGAAATAATGTTGAAATAGATGAATTGAAAATATGCAAGAATAAGATCATACTTACAGAAACAAGGCTGGCCAATAATAGGCATGCCAGCGTCGTTACTGATTTTCTGCAACTGCTGGGTGAAGTTCCTGAAATGAAATCCAAATACGTGCGTTATTAGTAATAAGAGTACGTGAGTGCACAAATGAAATGAAACTAATTTGGAGGGTGCAGAAACCAGTATGGATCCAATATGGATAAATGTTCCATGAAGGAGGGACAAAATGAACCGTTTCATCGTTAACTTAACCAAACCATAACCAGCCAAGGGGGAGATTACTTTGACGTCTGAATTTACGTG
This sequence comes from Adelphocoris suturalis, assembly GCA_030762985.1. Taxonomy (NCBI): domain Eukaryota; kingdom Metazoa; phylum Arthropoda; class Insecta; order Hemiptera; family Miridae; genus Adelphocoris; species Adelphocoris suturalis. Next base: position 15,427,089 of record CM061046.1, read on the forward strand.
GTGAAAGATAATTCCTTAACGCCGCTCTTAATCGCGAGTCTCCCGCTATCGTTTGGTTAAGTTGACGGGACGTTAGCTGAGATTGGTGAAACTGGCCCTTATTCTTGATCTCTCCCACTAACCAATCCTAGGAAAAAATCCCAGACACAAATACAGGTTTGGATAAAGCATGGAGTGTCTGGAGACGGACTGCCAGTGGCGCCGCCAGCGCATTCTGCCGAGAGTTTTTGCAACTACCTCTTACAGCGTTCCTTCCTACCTACCTACCTACTATCCCTGTCCGGCCGAACTACCCTCGATTCTAACCACAGGTTTGGTTCTATTTGTCCAACTAATTGCTTTTTACTATAAGGATAGATTTAGGGTATTTTTCGTTATTGAGTTGCGAGTTTTTGAGGATCCAAAACCTCCTATACACATGATTCAGATCAATTTTCCAAATAATCCATATTCTACTAAAAGCTCTGATTTAGGATATATTTTAAGATATATATTGTGGTACTAAAACTGCGAAGTTCGAACTGAAAGTGCGACAATTGTGAAATAATGAATTTTTGAAGATAGGTATTAAACATGAACCTAGGAGGGAAATGGACTGGGTATTGAAGAGTTGACACATCCCAAGTATGATTAACACTAATTAATTGTGGTTCTATAAAATTGGGGGCAGTAGTGAAGTTTTGCCTAGTGAAAAACCTTACTACCGCCCCCTCTTTCAAAACAGCAGGATAATACAATAAAGATCTGTCTGATGAAGCAGATATTCGCTATCGAAAGTTAAGGGGTTGAGAATCAGAAACTTGATTAGGTACCTATGGCTGGACTCCTTCCCGTCCGATTTCAAGCGATTCTGGGAACCCCCCCCCCCCCCCCCTACCCATGATCTATTTATGCAACTAACCTATATTTTACCAAAACGATTGATTTAGGATATTAGTCTATTTTTGAGATCTAGACCACCAAAGAATACACATCATTTAGATCAATTTTTCCTAAAATATATCCTGAATCAGTCCTGATCCAAAATCTTCTTTTAATGAGCACATTATTATTTAAAATAAGTTTTTTTTGACAATGAATTGGTAGTTTGCAATTTGATCACAATCACAGTGCTAAAAATGTCTAAACAATTCAACGTAATTAAACGAAAATTCGATCATACGATCATGACAGGAATTTTTTGTTATAAAATTTGTCTTATTCATTGCATTTTTAAAGGATATCAGTGATTCAGTATGGGTACTGATATGACAGAAAAAAAAAGTAAATTACAAACAGTGGGTGTTCGAAATCAATCCTTCCATTAAAATATAGATTAGTTGGATATAGAGATCGGAGTTAAGTTTAAAAGTATATTTCACAGGTTGAAATTAATAAAATGTTTTTTGGTTCTGGTTTGGAATCGAACCCGACACCTTCTAAACTACAGTCGGAAGCATTAGCTACTCGGCTACGGAGAACCTTCGCCAATGCTCCTAACTAAAGTACTGTCATGGCAGGCGTTAATTGGGGGGCGTTCGGCCGGACAGGACAGAGATAGTAGGTAGGTAGGAAGGAACGCTGTAAGAGGTAGTTGCAAAAACTCTCGGCAGAACGCGCTGGCGGCGCCACTGGCAGTCCGTCTCCAGACACTCCTGATAAAGCATGGAACCCTCGCCCATGTTTGTTTTTCCGTTTTCTCAAGTCTCAACTCTACATCTATGTCTACAAGGGACATACAAGCCCGCAGACAGAAAAATATATCCAACCAACCAAGTCTCAATTCCAGATGTTCCAACAACCAACCTAAATTTATCAAAGCATGTAGTTAAACGAGTGATAATGACGGAAATGTGTGTGAGGTCATGGATAGGGAAACAAAAGGGACTTCAAACCAAATAAGGGTAAATTTCAGAGCCCCCCCCTCCCAGGTCTTGGTGGATGGGGGTATGAGTGAGTGAAAAGGGGGACATGTACCCCTAAAAAGAGACGTCTGGCAACACTATGAGGGGCAGTATGGACTCAACCACTTAAAGTACCTGTTATTTGGTCATATACTGAATAGCAAACAATATTATGTATGTTATGATACTGATTGGACAACAAAAGAGAGAATTTAATTCCTTCTCGAATTTAAATCTCCAAGTCGCTTTAAACGAACTCTGTCGGGGTATTTCTGGAATACTACATGTGAAACGTCCTCAAGTGCCCCAAGCGATATAATTGTTTTGAAATTTGAGCACTTTGTGTGCACATAAATTGTTGACTACTTATTTTACAGCAAATAACTTTTTCTATATAATATTCTACTATTCAATTATATATAGGTATATGGGATTTATAATTTTTTAGCAATTTTTATCAACTTTCAAGCACGAAATAATGGAATTTAAGTAGGTTTTTCAGAATAATGACACAGTGAAGATGCCAGGTAAAACCAATCAAGACATACCTATGCAATTTACCAGGCTAGCTGTTGAATAGGTACAAACTGACCTGAGCGCATCTTCACGGACAGTCCGCTGGGGTGCGAAACAGGCTATCGCCCAGACTCTTATTTCGACACCAGTAAAGAATTGTTTCCCTCTCATGTCCCAGACCCCCTGGTTGGGCAGTGCCTGTTGCTTGGCTGAGAGCATTCCTTGGTATTCCTGTAAAACATTAACGGCACATAAGAAAGTATTAAACTTGAGAGAAATCATATAAATGAGTAAATGAGGGGGGGGGGGGGGGGGGGGGGGGGGGGGGGGGCTGGTTCTTGGGAAAAGAGGGACAATGTGTGGGAAAACAATGATCGCATTTCAAGGGCCACACGAGCAACAAAAATTGCGCAACTCCAACAAAATTGCACTAGAAAAGTTGTACGCAACACAAAGCAATAAAATTGCCTCGTGTTGCGTCAAGATGTTGCAAGGAATCAATTGCACTGTGTTGCACCAATAAAGTTGAGCAATAGAAATTGCTCAATTGTTTCGTTTACACGGGCGACTACAGTTTGCGCCATGGACGCTGAAGGGGTGGTCGACGCTGCTGCTGTGGTCGTCATCGCTGCTGCTGCCAACCAAAGGAAAAAGAGGGGAATTTGGCAGCTCCAGTTTCTGAGCCAGAGAGAATGTGGGTTGGCTCTCACCTCTGAAATTCTTTCACGTCAATATTTGCTCATAAGGCCATGCTGCACAAATAAACTCCTATCTTTGCTACGTTAAAATTCTCTCATGGGGCAATGCTGCACCCCACCAGTGCAGTTTCACGTCAATATTTTCTCGTAAGGCCATGCTGCACATATAAACTCCTATCTTTCCTACGATAAACTTCTCTCATGAGGCAATGCTGCACCCCACCAGTGCAGTTTCACGTCAATACTTGCTCATAAGGCCATGCTGCACACAAACTCCTATCTTTCCTATGTTAAAATTCTCTCATGAGGCACTGCTGCACCCCATCAGTGCAGTTTCACGTCAGTATTCGCTCATAAGGCCATGCTGCACCCCATCAGTGCAGTTTCACGTCAATATTTGCTCATAAGGCCATGCTGCACAAATAAACTCCTATCTTTCCTACGTTAAAATTCTCTCATGAGGCAATGCTGCACCCCATCAGTGCAGTTTCACGTCAGTATTCGCTCATAAGGCCATGCTGCACCCCATCAGTGCAGTTTCACGTCAATATTTGCTCATAAGGCCATGCTGCACAAATAAACTCCTATCTTTCCTTCGTTAAAATTCTCTCATGAGGCAATGCTGCACCCCATCAGTGCAGTTTCACGTCAGTATTCGCTCATAAGGCCATGCTGCACCCCATCAGTGCAGTTTCACGTCAATATTTGCTCATAAGGCCATGCTGCACAAATAAACTCCTATCTTTCCTTCGTTGAAATTCTCTCATGAGGCAATGCTGCACCCCATCAATGCAGTTTCACGTCAATATTTGCTCATAAGGCCATGCTGCACAAATAAACTCTCAATGTGATTGGCTGTTTCGTTCCCTCTCCCGACCCAAGGCCGAAAAATTGCCGCAATAGTGCAATAATTTTCCAAACCCCTTGGACTTCATTTCAACACGATGCAACAGTTGCCGAGAGGGCTCGTGGGCCTAAAATGTTGTACAACTCCCGTCAATTAATTGCCTGCAATCTTCGGCAACTTTTTCGAGGAGAGAATAGTTGTCCAACTTTTTTGAAATAGTTGTGCAATACTTTTTTCTGCAATTATTGCCGGAAAAAATCGCTCGTGTAAAAGGGCCTTTAGAGGTAAATTAATCAGTACCTGTGTTACCCCAAGATGCGTGCATCCTTAGCGCAGCAGTATATCTTGATTCACAGACTCTTGAGCGGGTTTTGCGGGATAGATAGGAAGAAAAAAGGAGTACGGGACTTCTAATCGAACTGTCAAGAATATTTTGATGGAAGGTATGTGGGTTTACGATTACGAAAGGGTCGATTTTGCGGTTATACAGGGTGATTCCCTCGCAGATGCAAAAAAAAATTTGGGTGAAACTACATAAAAAATGGAGTAAAATGCCGCCAACCGCATATTTTTATCTCAATCCGTACTCGAGATATGATTTTTTAAAGGTTTTTTCAGGAATACAGTGTTTTTTCATTTTAAACTCGAATATCTCCACTTTGCCTCATTTACTTTTAACTTTCAACCTCATTTTCGGTATCAGCATTAAATTTTCTATAAGAATAGTGTACTTGGGTTCTTAAAAAGTACGATCCGAAGACCCTCACATCAGTTCAAACATTGACGATTTTGAAAAAATAATATTTATGAAAATCTTTAAAACTTTACTACTCTTTTAAAAAGAATCCTGGAAACTGGCAAATCTCATGAAAACTGCTTCATCTAATATGCTTTCCAACGGTATTATCAATTTTACTTTTATTTTGTTATTTAGTGGAGAAAATTATGTTTTAATGTTAAAAAATGTGGGTTTTTCAATGAAATAGTTGGTTTTCTCGAAAGATGACCCTCCATGAACCAACGAGTATGGGGTCGGTTTCTATGTATTTTTTCTCGCTGGATCAAATGGAAACTCTTGCAGATCTCTCAACTACGTTATAATCGAGTTTTACACTTTAATTAACTACTTTTACCCCATAACACACATACATTTAATCGTAACAAACAAACTAAACATTTGCGATTTCAAGTGTAAAACTCGGTTATAACGGAGTTGGAGAGATCCACAAATGTTACCATTCGATACAGCGTGAAAAAATACATAGAAACCGACCCCATACTCGTAGGTTCATGGAGGGTCATCTTTCGAGAAAACCAACAATTTCATTGAAAAACCCACATTTTTTAACATTAAAACATAATTTTCTCCACTAAATAACAAAATAAAAGTAAACTTGATTATACCGTTGGAAAGAGTATTAGCCGAAGCAGTTTTCATGAGATTTGCCAGTTTCCAGGATTCGTTTTGGAAGAGTAGTAAAGTTTTAAAGATTTTCAGAAATATTCTTTTTTCAAAATCGTCAATGTTTGAGCTGATGTGAGGGCCTTTGGATGGTACTTTTTAAGAACCCAAGTACACTATTCTTATAGTAAATTTAATGCTGATTCCGAAAATGTGGTCAAAAGTTGTGAAATTGAATGAAGTAAAGTGGAGAAATTTGAGTTTAAAAGAAAAAAACACGGTTTTCCTGAAAAAACCTTTAAAAAATCATACCTCGAGAACGGATTGAGATAAAAATATGCAGTTGGCGGCATTTTACTCCATTTTTGATGTAGTTTCACCCAATTTTTTTTTGCATCTGCGAGGGAATCACCCTATATAAGTTTTTTCGATCAAAAGGATCAGACAGGTTGGTTCAAGAGAATCCGAGACCAGACAGTGGAAAAGTATGGCGGACTTGAAAACAAGAGAGAAAATGGAAGGGAACAGTGTTGCCCCAACAGCATATTTATTCCTTCGTTATATAAGACGAAAAAATATGTTGGGAATAAAACCTAGGATGAGAAGCATGGAAACAGTGATTGGACAAGAATCGGGTTTCCAGTGATTTTATTCATCTATTTTTAGGGATTTCTCTTTTAGCGAATTTTCGTAGAAAATGAAACTATGGCTCGGAAAATTTAAAAATGAGCATTTTTGAAAAAGTTTCGTCATTGAAATCTGTTTTGGGACTTTGAGAAACCATTCCTGATGTTTGCGCTTTTTCATATATGCATAAAATTTAAATAAAATTTAATTGAATGACCTCAAAAAATCACTATAAATGTCTAAAACGGCCGAGAATCGTCAAATTTATAATTTTTAGCTGAATTTCTGTCAATACAATATTATCAACGATTAAATTAACAGGACAACCAAATTAAGGTTCCTATCTTCTGATCACGCATTCTCTATATTTGTTTCGAACCTCCTGCATTTTTATTTTCTTATACATGTATTCCGCCAATTTCACTTAACATGTTGAATATTATAAAGAATTATAGTTAGATTGGGAATTTCCCACAGTCAGTACATTTAATAATTTGGGGATTTCAGCAATATCCTACCAACTAAATACAACATAACGCCCTTAATCAATTATTTTATGTGAGAGTGTTAATGAATAATGGGCTTGAGGGTTTGATTCAACTTTAAAAGCCTAAGAATGGCGAGAAATGCCTGGAGCATTAACAGAAGCCCTAAGGAAAGGTAGAGCGGAAGGTAGGACAGCGAGTGAGGTAGTGGCCGGCTCCTTGTGTCTGTTCGGTTAAGTGAACAGGGTCTTCCCATTTATAATATTAGCCCCTTCACAGGATTACTAACGAATTCAGTTGAAAACTGTACTTACGCAATCTAATTCTATTTCGATATTATTTGCAACCCCAAGGGGACAACAACGAAACAACAAGCACCAAGGAAAGGGAAAGTTGCATACTGTCAGTTTGTTGGCGATCATATCCCTAGCATATGTATACTAAATTACATATTCACTTTGATTAAATTGAGGGTTTGTGCCGATACAAAAACAAGAAATTGTGTTATCCCATGGGTACATAGCACGTGGATAATGACAGGATATGTGATTGAAAAATCGGTCATTAGGTAGTACAACAACTTACGATTTGACTGGGTATGCTGGGAGCACGTCCTCCATACTGGAGTTTGGGCGGTGGCAAGACTCGGCCTCTGACTTCCATCATGTTATTTGAGATGGCGAGACCGAATTCTTGGACGTAGGCATCGTTGTTGAAGTCCGCACGACGGACGAGGTTGTTGATCTCACGTTCCCTGTCTGGAGCAGAACGGGCCGTTGCTTTGATCATCGTCGATGTTTGCATATCAGTCAGCTTCTTGATGCACCGCTGCCCAGCCACTATATTACATACCTGAGCAAAAACGACAACAAAATGTTATGAAACTATACCAAATTACCTGCTAACACACTGTATATCTTTCTGAACAGTTTTAAACGAAAACATGTTTTGTTGCAGTACATTGATCAGTAAAGGGGCACCAGAACTCAGGGTAACCCAGAACAGCCTACCTGCTCCCCGAGCCTCAATATAGGCTTCAAGAAGACTGGAGGTCCTGGGGGAGGATTGCTGAATAGCAGGCTGCAGCACACAACACTTGTAGGAGAAGTGGGAGAGGCCCCAGAGCTATTTTCCAGGATCACATCCTGGACAAGCAGCTCAAAGTGGGGTCTCAGGCAAAGAGATTGAATGGCAGAAATTGTGCACATGGGAAAACGTTGCTGCAAACAAACATTTATATGATGTACCCCATTACACACTGCATCTGCCTCCTCTGCCACCATTCACCATAAATCCTAAGAAGCATACCTGGGCCCCTCTTGATCTATATCAATTGCAGCGTTGGCTTGTTCATGATGCTTCTGTCAGATATGGGCACTGAGGCCGAACTTGGAACTGAAGGCTCACTCACAGTGGGCATTTCCAGGGGCATTGGAAGAGGAAGAAGGATAGGAAAGCGAAGAAGAAGAAGAGGAAGGCTGATGCCAAGCGCCTCCCCTAGAACCCTCCATCCATGCCAATGGGCCGGCAGGGGTTATGAGGCTCTGTATTAGGTTTATCCATAATGGGAGAATTTTTTTAAAGGGACGGGAAATCTCATTGACATGAGCCTCCCCCAAATGGCCAGTGGGTCATTCTACCACTCCCTGGTAAACCAGAGGGTGCCTGGGTTGCACAATGGGGATGTATAACCATGACTTGGGTAGGGAAATAAAGCTCAAGAGATGAAAACAACCTCATTTGCCCGACCCAGCAACACAAGGGGTAAAAACACACGCACACAGTTATAGGAATATTAAAATCGCTTTAAGGTATGAGGAATCGATTCAAAATCCCTCAAAACAGATTGCCATGAAGAAAATCTCAACAATTTTTCGAGCCATTATAATATCTTTTTTTTCTTTCTTTTTCTCAAGTTTAGTTGTACATATCCGTCATCAACTTATCTACTTAAAGCAAGCAAAATCAGCAGAATCACCTCCAGAGGCAGGTACGTATGTTTGTGCTCCTGGCCAACTTGCAAGCAAGGCAAGTGGGGATACCTCAGCTTCATTTTGTACTTGTCCAAGAAATACTTCGCTACCGTACACTCAACAGTCTGCCCATTCTCCAGTTGCAGGGGAAACCTGGAAAAGGTGAAAACAAATTTGTAATACAAACGTATCATATTATTACCGCTAAACCTGATAATCTAAACTTAAATTTTTGAACACATCTACTAATTCACTAAAGGGAAACATCAATTGAATGGTTGTGGCCAAGTTTCATGCTTTTCCTGTAGTTGACTATGCATTTCTGAATCTGTTAGCAACTCAGTGAAGCACTTCTCAATCACCAAGAAGCTGGCCTGCACTCCTTCCATGCACCATATAGACACTAAATTGAGGTGTAAATAACAGCAAAGCCTATTCTCACGTGAATCCAAGCTCGTATAATGCATTTTGGACGCAACCATTTATCTTGATTCTTGAGGTGCAAAGTTACTATCAACCAAACGTACCAGTGAGTTGGAAAAAGCATGGCATTCCTCACAGGCCTTGACGTATTTTGCCTTTTTCTTTTCATCGGAAGAAGATAATATGGATGCCAAAATGCGTGGGACGTTAAGGGAACACCGTTTAATTTGAAATATCAATGTTTCTCCTGCAGCTCCTACACACTGTGACCTCAACAAGCTAAATCACCTCTTAACACGTTCCGAGCGGCGCCGATTTTGGTGGAAACTCCCTGTGACGGGACCTGTTTTTTCCAGAGAAAGGCAGGAAATGAAAGGGCGCGAAAATGTTACTGAACGGGGGCCTTGGTATCAATGGGGAACGAAACGGAACGCATTCTTTCGGAGGCCTGATCATCTACAATAAGTGTGTTAAGCTCCACAGCCAACAGAATGCGTGGTAATGTCGTCAGAAGGCAGAACGTAGGAACCTATGTGCTCTCTGTAGCTGGATCTATCGATCCACTCCGGGTGAATCGAACGAGGGCGCCTGGATCTATCGATCCATTCCGCTCGGAACGTGTTAAACCAGGACAGGAATGTGAAGCCTATCCAAGATTGGCTATTTGGTACAGTAACCCCATGCCTTCTCCAACAGCTCAATGATCACATCCCAAACGCCGGTGTGTGGTCTGGAAACTAACCCTACTCTTCGGCAACTCAATACATATTCCATGGAGAACCTTGTGCCACTACCATCGTAAGTTGCTGGCAGATTTGCTGACTCTCTCTTGTACCTCACTGCAATAGTGCATTATTATTTACCTGGTGAATAAACCTGCTGCATAATGTCCTTCCATTGTACAAAAACCTTTATTGGTCACATATTATCAAAGACAATATTCTTCATTACCATATTTGGTTTTAGCTAAAATAGCAACGCACACCACTTTGCAATTGGTAAGGACTGATATGCTCTGGCTATTTGAAATCATGCATCAGAGTACCAATTTGCATTCACTTTCATGTCGGTGAAATTTTAGGATTTAATTTTCAATAATAAACCTTTTTGTAACCGACAAAAATATCAAAGCACCCCTCAAAATTAATGGTTCATGTTTCGCTACATCTGTACGTCCCCAGCTTTTTTCCGAAACCACTGGACCAAACTTAACAAAACTTGGGGGGCAAAGATCACAATTGGGGTTTAGTTGATCCTCAGTAACATATTCGATTAACCTTACAGGGTAGAATTAAAGGGCTGAAATATTAAAAATTGGAGATATCGAAAACTTTCAAAATATGAATAGTGTATTACGATTTATTCACTTCAACGAATGGATTCTTTTCCTCCGATAGGCCATGAGAAAATGACACTTGGTCGATTTTACGTTGCAATGGTGCAGTGAAAACTACTAATTTTTGATAGGCGACCATCTTCAGCCAACCAGTACATTACCATCGCATTACCAGTACATTTCATCGAAACCGACTTTACACGTTATGGTAGTGATATAGATTTCCTTCGTCCATGTGCAGCAAACTGGTATGATCTTGTTGAAATTGATATGGGATGAATGATTCAATCGTTCTTTTTTGCAAAGTACCCTCCGAATTTGAGACATGGACTACTAGATTGTGATAAAATGATATTTAATTCATTTTACGTATGCGGATGCACAAAGTGTGGGGGAGTTGGGAGTTTTCACGGGTCCCCTGCACACAAAAGTGTACACCCACAAGTGAGTGACAGGATGGTTCTCTCCTCTTTATTCTGGGCAAGCAGTCACGCAGAGCGCCCTTTACCACCATCTCTTTTACAAGCAGGTGAATGAAGGACTTTGAACGAGCTGCATAAGTAAACAGTCTCCTACAAAAACCGTACTATGATTGAGAACTCACCTGTGGGAAAGATTGAGTAGAATTATAGTAGGTCGGAGTAGAAGACTGTTTAGTGCCCACCCAGGCTGGAGCTTCTTTTCCGCCACCCAGCCGTTAAACCTGCTATACTTACCAGGCTTTGAACTGAAGTGAAATGGCGTCAACGATGGGGCCGAGAGTGGGAAGACGCAGGGGAGCCAACGGGACAGAGCGAGTTCTCCGGATTTAGTTTGACAAACTGCGCTTTTACGGGTTTTTTCAAAATGATTTTCTTTGAAAATTACCACAACACAGTAAGAGCACGTGAACTGCATAAATAAACAGTCTTCTACTCCGTCCTACTATAATGTTACTCAATCTTTCCCACAGGTAATTCGAGTCCTCGATTACATTATTAAAAAATAAATAAATAAATGATAATATCACATGAAAAAAAGGCAAAAAGACAAAAGAAAAAACAACTTGTGGGGGGGGGGGGGGGGGAGTCGATGTATCTATTATCGATTTATAATTAATAGATAGACTATCATAATATGATATTATTATATTATGATTATATTATGCTAATAAATTATGATTGAGGGCTTACGACTGCATCTGAGCAGGACGTCTGGTCACGTTGCAAACCCTGTATTTCCTCCTCATAGTACCACAGTGGGTGATCTCAATCTTCAACCCCTTGATTTCTTTTGTGAATTTCACCCTTTGAGAGTCAGTCAAAGGTTTTCGCTGTTCGTTGATGTCTCGTATGTCCAAAACTTCGCACATGAATTCGATGACTGGTTGTGCTTTGTAGAATGCGGTCGCAGAAACTGGAGGCAAATTAAAGTTTTATACAATACTTATACCAGCGCCTTTGTGAAAAACCTAAAGGACATATCAATGTCATTTGGCCAAAAGCTACAATCTACATGATTTTTTTAACGAGGAACATGCTTTTACCCCTACCTAACGCCCAAAAAAGTCACAAAAATTGAGTTTCTATGAACGCCATGGAAGCAAGTGAGTCACCACACTCATCAACACGTTAGTGTGCAGTTATTTGCATGGTGATTTGCACAAAATGTCTCGATACTCGTATTCCAAAAGTAAAAACATGCTAAAACAATAATTTCTGTGAAATTGATTTTAAAAAACCTGTGTGTAACTAATTGATTAATTTTGGGTTAGATAAATTTGTTATTTTTGGAGAGGATAGAAAGATAAATATAACAGAAATTTGTCATTATTTTTTGCCCTAATTCCTATAGGTTTTACCCCAAATACATGTAAATGAGTGTTACAACAATTTAAACACCAATTTGTTCCAAAATGCGATGAGGATGCTGAAAAAATTAGTAAATTCAGGATCTTTATTGTACGAAATTTTTTAGATCACGTAAGAACTTTCAATTTTTCGATCTGTTAGCACTGAAGATACCATATAATCGTGTATCTTGAATCACTGTCATACAATTTATTCCTAATGTGTATTACAACCACCTTCGTATTAATCATTATAACTGCATAGTAAGTCGTTAGAATCAAGTAATTTCTAATGACACTTACCATCTATATTGAGCATCATTTTCCATTGAGAAGGCCGCACAGACTGGTGGAAACCAAACCAGACTTCTCTGCCGCCTCCCAGAGGGTGATAGTAGCCGTCGGGCGATGAGAAGAAAGAACGACCAACTGGGGTATACGTCATGGAGGGTAAATGCCTCATTACTACATCCAACGCCTGGGGTACAAATCAACGTAATATCAAGTTACGATACCTCATTTTCAAGTTTATAATGTTCAATATTAGACATTGATGATTTTAGTGTACATCCTAACATACAAAAGGCATTAACCCCTTTACAACGGGCGTCGTTCAGCCACTGCAACGCGCCTGGCCTGACTGCCTCGGAGCCCTCCAACCCCCCGTGCCTGAATAATTGCCCCTCCACGCGTGGTGAACCACCTTCGCTTTTCGGAACTGGATCAAGAATATTAGAATTTGAAATTTCCCGAGTACCATGATCACCATCATCTAGAAAATCGTCAAAACTATCGTCTTTGAGTTGATCCAAAACGTTTGTTGAACGAGCTTCAATTTCAACGTCAATCACATCACTCCCTAACTCACTGTCACTCCCGGTTATTATTTCTTTAAGAAATTCTTCATCCGTCCACCTACTGTTGTCCATGGTGAGGAATAAAACGTTAAAGAAAGTACAAGTATGGAAACAGGTATGAGTAAAATTATGACAAAGACCGAATGCGGGCAAAAAACAAAACAGTAACCAAGTCAACGTTTTTCCTGCTATTTTGATGTGAATAAAAACTCTCAACAACGTCTTTGATCTCAGCGCATACTAGACGTAGACACTATACGACGTAAGATACCACCACCACGTTAGGCGTTAGATACTAGACGTAAATGTTAGTTACAATGCCTCTCAACGGATGGCATGAGAGTCGATAGAATAGAGGGAAATTCGAAAACGCCAAAATACGTCAGCAGGCATTACGGAGCACTTGATGGCCGACGTATTAATACGTCGTTAGGCGTTACGGAGGACATCTGTGCCGACGTATTAATACGGCAGCCGTCGCGAAAGGGTTAATCCACGCTATGTTAGTTGATTTCCACCAAGAAGTTTCCATGGCACACTGACAAACAGAACGCAGACTATCCGCTTGGACTGTCTGTGGGCAGAAATACCCCAGCCCTTCGTGGACTGTAGTGGTCAAATATAACGTAAAACGAGGGCAAACCAGTGTGAATTTCTCCTTCAACAAGGACGCTCATCATGTCTAGCAGCTTGTTTGATGAAGAAAAATTGCTTCATTTGCGATTTATCAGGTCAGTAACAAGACGAAAAAGGAAATAGGTACGAATCAGTAATGTGCGTATGTATTAGAGTTGTAGTTGTCTATAGACACTCCATGTTCGATAGGGCTGTTTTTTGGACCAAACACTAAAAATACTGTTTCGACTAGCACCTGATTCCATGTGAAGAGTACAGGGGAAGAACGGGCTAACACGATTTTTAGTCAAAATTGAGCTGAGAATAGTACTTTATGTACTGGGGGTAGCCAAACACGATGGTGTTGTAAAAATGGGGAAAGAACGGGTCTAAATACTTCAAACTGCGGGTGAGTATTTCGTATACAGCGAAAGAACGGGCTTACGGGAGCGCTCCAGGGAAAGAACGGGCTAACGTAGAGCTGCCGCTTCCCCTATCCTTGCTATCCCCATGCTGTGGTTCAAATTTCACATTCTTCAAATTTCCGACCTGTTGCTGTCTCTATTCAATATTCATCGTTTGGTCCTGTGTAATACATTGATTTTTTGGTCCAATAAAAATCAGATATTTTGATGGGGCGGGTTGTTTTCTTTTACGCAAGATATATTCCTAAAGCTCAATGCAGACAAAGCGGCTGAGAGGAGTGAAATTACATGTTAATTACCCTCGGCTAGCTCTTATCATACGAGCTATAATGGAGAATTCACTAGCAAGTATGTGACACCGAATCCTCTAGAAAACAAGAAAATACTTGTGGCGGCTGTCCAAATTTCAGCAGATTTTTGATTTTTTCCATCAAAATTTCACTTTTCATCGAGAACGTACACAAGGAAAATTTCGATCTCTTCCAAAATATTCTGTACAGAGAAAGCCAGGAAGTATTACCCCACAAGTGAGGAAATCAATCGTTGTCAAGGGCGTTATCATGTTCTTTCGCGGTTATTTGTGATGTTTGGCAATTTTTTTTTTCGTTATATTTCAATAAAATTAAATTTTAGGGGTGTATTGGCATTTTTATTACTTTTACCTGTGTGACATTATAATTTCAAAATTTCAGATTTTTTGAACTCATGATATACATTTTATTGATTTTTTTTAAAATTCGAATTCGTTTTTCTCCAAACTAAGAAAAACCAAGATAGCCCGTTCTCCTCTGTACTCTTCATGTATGAGTTCAGATTTCACCCTCACTAGGTTCACGAGATCAACGAACTTTTCTGTGATTTCTTCCATTTTACCACTCATTTTGCCTCATCCTACACACAAACTCTGTAAAAATTCACATCTTGCCCACTGTCCACTGCGAACTCAACTAGTCCGTCTTTTATTTAATTAGGGTAATGTAACATCCCGTGGTACACAGTTCGCGAGAGTCGGGTGGACAGTTCACGTTCTTTATCTTTTGCATACCTTTCAGTGGAGTCCATCGTAACTTGTAAGCAGAGAACAGAGGGCGAGCGCTTTCGAAGTAAGAACATCATCATCGGAGTACTGTTCCGATGGCCTGAAGATGATGTTCTCACATCGAAAGCCCCATACACGATTTCCTAGTGACGACGGACTCCTCAGAGAGGTATGTATGTGATAATTAACATACTTCTAACAGGAATGACCCGTTAGATTTAATACCAGTCCAGGTTCTATTTGTCAAAGCCTTGAGTTATTAGTTAGCCTTAAGCCTTGCAGTTATTATTTCTCGTATTGCTGCGAGGGTACATTTTAAGGATAGGTATCTAAAGCGTTTGAATTAGAACCAACATATTAATTACTGGAACAAATAAAAATCCATTGCCAAAGACAATGTCGAAAAAAAAAAGTTTGTTTTTTGTATCAATTTGTGTTTAATGTTAAAATTATCCTGATGCAATGCACCTGAAAAACTACATAGGCCAGTTCGTTTAGACCTCACTCCAACAAAGGGTCGGGTTGATATACTTAATTGGTATGCAGTTAGGACCAATATGAGTAGTAAAACCCGTTTGTGAACTTTAAATACTTGTGCGAGCTGAGCTATAGCGAAATAACAGACATTTTCGCACTTTTACAGTCTTTTTGATATCACACCAAACCTAAGCTAAAATGTAACACGGTACCGTCTACAACAAAAATAAGTCATGATAATCAGCATACCATGATGGCATCGTAAGGGATCTGTCTCGTCCGTCCTTCTAGAGCTTCTTCGAGGGCAAAAAGTGACACTTGCGCCATCCATTTGATGGCCACTCGGAAAACTCGGTCTTTTCCTTCTCCTGGAAGAGTCACCTGCAAAAAGAGAGATGCATTGTAGAGTAGATACAATATTGGCCACTCCAGTTTGTAGCCAGTGATTACAAAAGCTCGAATTTTGCATATTACTTTTTTATTGCCCAAAGTGATTTTTCTCGACGAATTATTATGTTTGGGTGTTTGTAGGCTACTTTAAATTCAAATTTAAAATGCATATTTTTGCATATTCTGGGCATTCGTACATATAATATAACTGCATATTTTTGGCGTTTTGCAAACAAATTCTAGTTTTTGAAAGAAATTTTCACGCTTCTCGTCACGTGTATCTTCAAGGAAGGTATGGTCCTATCCAAAACCTTTTCAGAATACGAGGTAAATGACAGGCTAAAGGCATAGCAGGTAAGTAGGTACTGGTTGATTCCGTACGCAGGTTGTTTTCGACTTAATCCAGATTAACACTGCCGACAACGACTGCTGCCATTATAAGCTAGGTAGACATTCTCATTACAGCTGTCCTTATAATCGGATTATACGGGAGCACTTAGGAGAAGACTGTGACTGGATTGAATGCACACGTTAACTTTCATCAGAGTATTAAGATTGTTACGAATTTATGCAGGGGAATGTCCATGGCTGCTCTACTTCCATGTGTATGGATCCATAGTCTTTCATAGTTGTGTCGTGATGTTTTCATATTTAAAAATGGTCCTTTCAGACCGAAGGCGTAGTTTTAAAGTAGACAATTTGGAGAAGAAATTGATTGTACAAACGAACTAATTTTTGTGATAGTACAACAGATACATTTTTATTATTTTTATTGAAATTATAAAAATTAAGTGATTCTACTTTTAGTGGTTATTCTTGCGTATTCTCCCGTCTTCCGTACAAATAATCTCAATTTTTTAGTGGTTTTAATACCTCTCATTGTGATTTACATACCTAGCACTATTCGAAATATATATACGGCTTGATATGTTAGGGATAAGTGAATATTTCAATGTGTGTATTTGGGATACGTGCATATTCAAGTGGATATTTCCAGGTTTTTAAGTGCATATTTATGCATATTTCGGAGGTTTTAAATGCATATTTTGAGGATTTAAAGTGCATATCGATCCGAGCTCTAGTGATTACAATAGTTATTGTTTCTGTGTTTACAATATAATATCAAATAAAGGAAGGAAGCTGCGGACTAGAATCGATCTTCTCCAGAGGAAGCAAGAAAGTCGAACTACGGAGCGCTCATTCCGAGATTATGCTGAAAGGGAAATCGGATAATTCCTAAGAACTTTTCTATTAATTATTTAAAGCTTCGTTCTCAGTGCGCGTTCTAACAGTTCTCAAACTCATCAGAACTGGGACGGGAAATCCTGGGGCGTTCCAGAACTTGTGGAACCGCGTTCTACATTGCGAACGATTTCAGAACTTGGAAGTGGAATAACCTGTGTTGATGTTTGCAACCTCACTCAACTCGTGTTACCTACTGGTGCTCCTTTTAAGAATATTTTTAGTGTCCATGAATATTTTACTTATTATGCCCGTGAACATTACTTAACTATTACCCCATGGCAAAAAAAAAAAGATGACTGAGGAGTATACTCGGAAAAATTTGAGTTTTGTGGATGTAGACGAGATCCAAATATAACTTCAATCTCGTCCTCATCATTTACAAACCAAACACACTATCGTCAAAACTATCGCTTTCCAAACTTGACAAGCTAGTTGACATTTTGATCATAGAATAGGTACCTACTTATACTAAAGTATAGAGACTAAAGTATGGTAAGCATGATTTCGATTATGAAGAAGAACGTTTTTTTTTTTTTTTTTTAAGCCACTGAGGCCGTAATGGCCTATTGCAGCTGGAGAAGGAGGCCGTACCTCCTCCCCATCCCAGACACTAGATCTGCTCGATACCGGCAGCCCTGCCAAACCAAGCACTATCTGCCTGGTTCCGGCACTCCGACCAGCCATCAGGCGCTGCCTGGGACCCGAGTGCTCCACACTCGGTAAGTTACCGGGTCACAGCCCCAGTCTAGCTTGGCGCCATATCGCCAATGCCAGCCACAGCTGGGAAGTCGATCCTTCCCCACCACGTTTTGGCAAAATCGAGGAGAGTCTTAATCTCCCCCGTCTTTATGGGCATCGATGGAGGTTCTGCCCCAAGAAAGTTGTTTACTCCAGGAGATCCGAAAAATTGTGAAATGCGCATGCGTTAACAACGTTCTTGCAATCGAGTTCTGACAGTTCCGAAAAAAAAAAAAAAAAAAAAAAAAAAAAAAAAAAACCGGGGACTGTCAGAACCGTTTGGTACTGGGTTCGCAAAACACTGTGAACGCCGAACTCGGCGTTCAGGAACTGGGCATTCTGGCACTGCGAACGACAAAACTCGACTGCGTTTGCCCAGAACCGTTCTGAACTCGCAGAACGCACACTGAGAACGAAGCTTATATTGCACAACTGGAACTTTTTTCTACGTTCTTTGAATGAACACCCAAGAGTTAGCTCAGTGTTGAACGCAGACTTTGACCAGTCAATATTGTAACTATTATATTTTTATTAACATTAGGAAAACATGTAGGTACGAGTATAAATGAAATTCCTGAAGTTTGTTAGTTACAGAGTTTCCTAGTGGTCACCCTCTGAACTAAAATACGATGGATGCAAAAAGGCACTTACTTCCAACTCCATGCGGTCATTTCCTATGGGAAGGGGATCCCGTGTGTAGAGGTTAGATCGCCCGTCGAAAACTGGCTTGAGGTTTCCAAAGATTTTTGAGTAAGCGTGGACCATAGTCTCGATGATTTCCCTGTTCACTTTCCTAGGGCACTTGTCAGGCTGAATGGAGATCTCGTAGTGATGCACAAATCCCCGGGGCATTGTTATCTGGAAATGATTGGCTCGAAGGAGGATCGGCCTTCCCTCCCTCCCGAGATTGGGCCTCCGCGGGCATGTGAACACTGTAAAGCGACAACCGCCAGAGTGTAAATGTATAGAAAAACAGGAAATTCTGAAGAATCACTCACCTTTTCAACGTCAAGACCAATCACTACCGATCGTGAATCAAAAAGTGTGAACTACATATCCTATGAAGAACATAGAAATCAAAGATGGAGAAGATTAGAATCTGATCCCACTAAAATTTAACACAAACAAGTTGAACGTCAGAGCAGTTTGATCAGCAACAAACATCAACTGTTTGTTTTATAGTTCAATTATTGATTCTAGATCAATAGTGATAGCAAAATACGTTTCCACAACTTCACAAAATAAAATAAAATTTGTTAAACTAAGAGAATGATAAACATAACCTAATCAACTTAGAAAAACCAATGCACAGATAAAGTAAGATCCATGGCAAACGAAGAAACTCAATGCAGTGAATTTCTTGTTTCATACAGAAATCAGCCACATTTTTAACTGAAATCCCATCGGTCAAACTATCAAATGGTTCTTGCTAGCTTCACAGAACAATTTGAACACTTCTGCATTATTTTTGGAAAATATCTGATTTGAATTTGATCAACCGCACGTTTCCATAGAAAATCATATTGATTCAACCCGTTCATTAAATCAATAACAATCAGCAGAAGAAGAAAAAAAAGAGGAAATACATATCCAAGCCTGTGAGGAACTTCACGCATTCTTCACTCCCTTGGTATGGACCGCGATGTTATCAATGCACCTCAGATGATTAAATTTATGAAAGTATTGACTGAAAGTAGGGGAGATCACTGAAGACAAGGTCTGATACGAGGATGGCTTTTGCGATAATTCGAGCCTCCGGAATGAGTATTAGAGGTGCAAGTCCTCATAGGAGCTGAGGACTTGCTAACGTTGGTTGGAAGATGGGGCTGACAAATCTTATTTCAAAAGATGATCTGAAGGTTAAAAAAAAAAAAAAAAAGAAAAAAAAAAAAAAAAAATTCCGAAAAACGACGAATTTTCCGAAAAACGATGTAGCATATCAAATCCACATCTATCGCCTAAATTTTAAAAATAAATGTCGTTACCTAAAGTTAAAAAATAACATTAAATGAGACAATTCTTGAATTTAAAGTTTTTATTTAAATTAATTATTTCGGAATTCGAATGGGTATGATGGTTGCGTGTGGAAGTTTACTCTGAACAGATTGTTTTTTTGCTATGCTATGCTTGAGAAGAATTGTTTCAAGTGGAATTGCTTGAGGAAATTGACTATTAAATAAAGGAATTTTAACGTAGTATACGTTTTTACAGAGGCCGAGAACTGTCATCCAACAACACAACGATAAATATTACACGTAACAACAATATATACAAGGAGGATGAATACATTCGAGATAATATATGCATTTTTAAAGAGTCGGGGAAAACACTTTATTTTTGCATTAAAACCGTGTTCCTCTACTTCAACTCAACAAAATCTGATTTTTGAGCATTTTTTCGAAATCAGCGTTGAATTTTCTAAAAGAATTGTCTTTTGAATTCTCGAAAAATATCATCGAGATATCATACCGCCAGCTGATACATGAACTATTATGAAAAATAAATAATACTGAAAGCCCATGAATCTACAAGTTGTACTCCCCTAAAAAATTCTGAAGACTGTCAAATCTTTCAGACATGGCAAGGGGTGATGGGGGTGAAAGAAGTGTTGTCATGCTCGCAATCATTTATAACTTGACGAATACAGTCATCACAACGTCCCACGAGGGGAAGTGCGTGGTAAAAAAATAATGATAATAAATAAAGCCGGTCATTTTCCGCTCTTTCAATAACAGCTGGATATTTAGCGTCCAGAACAATTTTTGCCCGGACGCTGTGATAAAAAGCCAAAATGGGCCAAAATCTGGCACCTGGCAGCCCCCTAAGTTCAAGATCCAGGTAGGCGTTTTATTACATTAAAACTACATACAATTTTTAGGCGTTAGCATCCACAGTGAGTACTAATTCATTTCTTATCAAATAAATTGCGCTTGGATGCATTGACGGATGCTGCTCTTCCGTTTTTAGTGGATTTGTGTGTACCAACATATCACATTCAATACATGCCATTACTGACATACGATAATAGGGAAGAATCACCAAGCTAGATGGTTATAGCAGTATAGCTATTACTGATTGACTCCTTAGATGATACAAACCATCTTAGGCTGATTGCTGAATGGCATTCAAGCGATTTCTTCTCTTACCCTTTCTATCAGTGCCATCTCAATTCAAATCTTAATTCAACGTTGAGGGCTGGGAGTGAGGTTTGCGAAATGTTCAAATGACTGGCGTAAGTCTGTTACATATAAGCACAGTGTGTACTTTAAAATTAGTTGAAGCAGCACAGGTATAACAACTTAGCGAGCTGAAACGTATTCAACCTCATGATGCTAGCTTAGTCCAAGGCAACTATTTATCACAAGAGGTCAGGAGCAATGGATGTAAGCACCAACATTTCACAAAAGCTGAAGCATACCATAAACCTAACTCGCTATCCATGCATCCAACACGTTTAGTTCTCATTGAATTGTCAAAACCTATGACCAAGCGAGTTCAACACAGGTTTTGGAGCCTAAAGCTGATTCTGCAAGTACAGAAGGTTTCATAACTTTGGGGGAAGGGACGGTTTTAATTGGTGTGCCCCTATTAAAGTTCGTAAAGAAAGTTTTGCTTCACTCTTTGCCTAGAACCTGCTTAACGTTTGTTCATAAGTGTGCATCCACCTCCGATGCAAAACAGAACAGAGCTAAACTTTCATATTATTCTGGGGGGTTGCCTATGCCGTAGACGGTAGTGGTTTTTTGAGGGTTGAGAATTATTAGTAGGTTTCTCAAGTTTTTAAATTTTCTTTACTGAGCGCTTTCGCCATATCCGGCCTCATCAGAGCTGCAATTATTATAACAATGTTATTGCTTACATTTAGGTACATAGCTCGTAGGGGTACATAGTAATCCTCGTGTAATTCGCATATTTACCTTAGATTAGTAGTGCTGTACTTCATATTAATAGTAAGCTCAAGCGCGAAAGCGCTCAGTAAAGAAAATTAAAAACTTGAGAAGCCTACTAATAATTCTCAACCCTCAAAAAACCACTACCAGCTAAATTTTCATGTAATTCATCAGCTAGCTGGCAATCTGAAACTAGATTGTGCCAACCTCAATTGTGAATAATAATGAACACTAACAGACAGAAGAGTAACCACCACCATTCACCAGGTGTAACGCACAAACTGTCAAGTCAAAAATCATTAAGCATCACGCATTCAATAATCTGACCCCCCTTTCACCATTTGATATCGTGAATGCGTGAAGAGGTTACTCAATTATTGAACTATCAATTAATGACATTAAAATGGATGATCAAAAGGTACCTATGTGCAAGGAACTAACTATAAATTTTGGCTTCGCAAATAAAGCAAGATACTCGTTCGAGATCCACTCAGCCGACCAAATATCGGCCAACCTCTTTTGGAGTGCTTCCCCCAACACCTCTAATATAATACAAGCGAATTAAATCCTTTTTCATCATTCCATGGGGCTCAGGCACCGTTATGTCCTTGTTTCTGTGTTGTGTTCATTCATTCAGAGTTCAATACCTGACATCAATTCCTCTGTTGCCTTCACCTCCACATATCTGATTTTTATCATCATTACTCTAGTTTATTCATAAGTTTGTTGAGCGAAGAGACAATCTCATCCACCAAAGTTTCCTCTGATAATGATTGGTACCTAACAACCTACTTACTTCAATGATGTAAAAACCACAATTTTTTGGAGGCCCCATCTTCAAATGCTTTCAATCAAAAATTAAATTTCGAAATCACAACTAATGCATAAGTAATTTATAGTAGATGGGTGTTAATTATTTAAGTAGGTAGGTAGGTACCTACGACACCTTACCAGTAATCCAGAAAAATGTGAGAGAAATTTAAATCCGCCATGGATATATTCCATGATCGCACTGCCTGTAATATATAAGAAGCTACGGAAGTTTGTTCAGAACAAACTCTTCAAAATAAAATTTTAGTGCCCCTATAATATTCTGCTATAATACCACAGTCGTGACTACTAGTACCATACACATTTAAACAGTACCTACCTTTTTTATGTATTTAAAAGCGTATATTATGAAATCTTTGACTGTTGATGCTGCCCCTCCATGAGAAATGATTTTGCTACGCCACTGCTCCACCATTCAATTGCTATCTGACAGCATGTAGAACCTGGATTAACAGTAAAGTTAACTCCCAGTTGCTGGTCCAGTTCGGCCATCAGTTATTTACCCCAGGCTCGAAGTATACAGTTGCCGAATATATTTTTTCTCCAAACCGAATCCAAAGGTGAAGTTACCATTCGACACCGAACGTGCCTAATCCAATCCCAGTTTTCCATACTGATTTGGCTTTTATGAGTTTCTTTAAGCTAACTTGGTTTCCTCTCTTTTCAAATCAAAAACGTTTGTAGTGCTTCAGATTAGTGAAGGAGTGCAGTCTATGCATGACTACCTACAATACTGGACGTTGGTTACCATTTTAGGTGGTTATCTTTTGACTCGGCGTTCCAGAGAACGAGACCTTCTCGAACGATCAAGTTTGTCCCCCACCCCGGCAACTACTTGGAACCGTTCCCTACAAGAAGAACTGTGAGTTCTTCAATTCCGTTCAACGCGGAGCAGCTCATGAGTCACAAATGAAAAGTCACATTTACGTTTCTAAACTGTTATGTGATCGTGTTATGATCACCAAACTATACACTTCATTCTGATCTACATATCCAACTAATCTGCTTTTTTACTAAGGGATTGACTACTTGATGTTATGTATTTTTGAGATGCGAGCTTGCGAGCATCCAGACCACCAAACTATACACTTTATTCTAACCTACATGGAATTGAAGAACTCACAGTTCTTCTTGTAGGAAACGGTTCCAAGTAGTTGCCGGGGTGGGGGACAAACTTGATCGTTCGAGAAGGTCTCGTGAGCACCGTCATATCCCCCACCACCGGCCTCCGTATAATAAACCGGCCTTCTTGTAAACCATAATCGGACTCCATATAATGAAACAGGCCTATGTAATAGATAAGACTGATTTTTATAGTTTGGTGGTCTGGATCAGGGCCGCCACATGGGGGGGGGGGGGGGGGGCAAGTGGGTACTGTTGCCCCGGGCCCAGGGTGGGGTCCTGTATTTAGTGAATAAAGTATTTTAGAATTTTTAGGCCTACATAAAACAGAGTATATTACACTTGACGGGCCCCGATCAGATTATATTTGATTTACTACACCAGACTGTTTCTCTTGAACAGTTGCGATGATTGCGATGGCCCAAAATATTACTCTTTGCCCTTTACCGTCTTTACCAGTAGGCACTCGACTGATGACTTGGGAGAGAGCATCCATGGGCCAAGAAAGGTTAAATTCCCTTGCCATTCTCAGCATTGAGCACAAGTTAGCATCCAAACTTGACTTTTCTAAGGTTATTAAAGAATTTTCACTTAAAAAGGCACGAAAGTTTCAAGTGTTATGTCTTGTATTTTTCAAATGCAAATACACTTTTCTTCACTTCACTTTATTAGTTTTAAAATGTTTCATTTTATAAAACATGAAATTATAGCCTATTACAGTTTTCTATATTTAAAAAGTTTTCCGCTATTATAATTACAATTACAGAATGCTATTGTAACTCAACAAAACAAATTTCTCATTTTACTAATTCATATTTTTGATAGTTTTTCAATAAATAATTCTCCACCACCGTGGCCAGAATCTGGTCCCGGGCCCGACTTGGAGATGTGGCGGCCCTGGTCTGGATGCTTGCAAGCTTGCATCTCAAAAATGAAAAAAATCTTAAATCAATCATTTTAGCAAAATACAGATAAGTTGGACAAACAGATCAGATTTACACCTAAAATGATGTTACGGAGGTCGAACATGAAGAAGAATTGGAGCTAGATGGCACTGGTGATGGGGGTGTTGGAAGTGCTGTTGGACGTCTAGTTATCTTTTGTGAGCCCTGTTAATTGCTTTTGCATTATCAAACGTTTTAATAAATTCTGTAATGTATGACGTTAGTTCCCTCTACAAAATCCTTATTCATCCCCCAAAATAAACTATCAGAAACAGTTCCCAATCATATAATGCACCGCCAGTTGTGAGAACAAAACCACCATTTCACCAAAACACGGAACCCCTTTGTTCTATGCTAGAGACAACGACCAACAAAGCAAAGCCACTCCCCAAACCCGGACGTTTCACTTACTTGGAAGTTCTGGTGGTTGGAGTGGAGGTTGAGGGGGAATCAGTGCAATTGCACCCGGGGGCACTCCAACGGCACCTGGGGGCGGTGCCCCCGCTTGAGCAGCGCCTGGCGGCCCGACGGGTGGAGCTAAACAATCAAACAATCCTTAAACAAATTCTAGACAAACACAGATTGGAAATGAAAGGAAGAACTATAGAAAGTAACTTGAGAACAAAAACACGGCATTCTAGGACCATGAATTTTTAGTGCATCGTAAAAACTCAGAAAACTCAATAAAAATAATAAAATAAAATTGAAAAAACAGATTCCAAAACAGGTTGAATAAATTATTACAATAGCATTTCATATGAACGAAACCAATTGAATTACAAGTACCTAACGCACCAATGAGTACAAAAAAGATACAGAAAAACTTGAGTGAACACCTGATGAGTCATTTCTCCTGAATAATATTTTTACCATCGAGACTTATCAAGACCACACATTCCACGTCAAATGAAATATGAGAGCTGGAACGCGTGGGGTAGCTGGTTCTCAGAGAAATGCTTTACCCAAGATTATCTTCAATGACAAGTTGTAGTGCAAAGGAAAAAAACTGGAAAGCTTTCTGCATAACTAGAAAGGGACTGACACATGTAAGGTTTTGTTTCAAATCCCTGGGCCCACTCTAATACAAATGTCAAATTCCTAAACCCAATTTTCTCATCTGTAGAAAAACTGCTCACATCAATTGCCCGGATGAATTCAAGCCCTTTTCACATGAAAAGAAATTCATCTGATCATATAACGGAATCAAGGATGCAAAATACCTAAAGCACAAATGCACATCTACTAATTCGGTCTGTCTTCGATTCGTACGACTGAACTGACGAATCAAGATTGTGTAACGGCCCAAAATATTTGATACCTCGACAGGAGTTCGAACTCGCGTCGTCACAACTACGAGAAATTATTATTAATTTCCCGGAGTTGCAACGCTCTAACGACCAGAGCTAAGAGGCCAGGGTGACCAAACCTCTTCGACTGTGAGAGTTATTTTCCTGGAGCGTAACATATCCCGGAGTCAAATACCAGCCGTCTCGGCTGTTTTGGGGTCGCACGAATGACAAAGTGTAACTGCAGGCCGCTGGCTCAGCAGATGCTCGCTGGAACAAGTCAGCAGTTGAGCGAGGTCATTGTCACAGTGTGTTTTGACTCAAGTGAGTGAGGAAATGAAAGGCATAACAACAGGAAATGTAATGTTTACAGTCTTTTGGCTCGAGAGGGATTTAATTAATTATTGTTTCGTATGATTTCGGGTCCTACCGACTGCGCCACTGTTATTATTAATTTCCCGAAGTTGCGACGCTCTAACTACCAGAGCTAAGAGGCCAGGGTGACCCCAAACCTCTTCGACTGTGAGAGTTATTTTCCTGGAGCGTAACAATTGTATTCTGACCTGATCAGACCATAAAGCCTAACATTGTGTAGTGTGCTATGCTGGGGAATCAATAGCATAGACCAAACATCAGAATTGGGAACAGGGTTCACAAAACACCCACTACAACTTTGACTGGTGGAAATATAGATCTCTATTCTCTATATGTCAGCAGTCGAGCGAGGTCATTGTCACGGTGTGTTTTGACTCAACTGAGTGAGGAAATGAAAGGCATAACAACAGGAAATGTGATGTTTACAGCCTTTTGGCTCGAGAGGAATTTAATTAATTATTGTTTCGTATGATTTCGGGTCCTACCGACTGCGCCAATATGTAGTGTGCTATGCTGGGAAATCAACAGCATAGACCAAACATCATAATTGGGAACAGGGTTCATAAAACACCAACTACAAGTTTGACTGGTGAAAATATGGATCTCTATTAACACTTCTACAACCAGAATAAGAATGCCCCACGTCGCGCTACAATTTTCCCGGCATCAGGCATTCCCCTCTTCCTTCCATATTTTATTGACCCACTTAAATTCGCCGAAATCATCATTATCGGAAAGGGAGTCCGGCAAGTGTCAGTGAACCACTATCAGTGACGTCACCCACCAAGGAGTGATACCTTATCTTGTCTTTGTCTTCTTCTACCTCCTTCCCTTCCTCCATGACTAGTGGCCTGCATGGAGGTAACAATTGTCTAAACACAAATTGCTTCTAACCACTTAGAATACAGTTGCAATGAAGGGACAAGCGTGTCAACTAATCACAATGTAACTCCGAATATAAGAGCACATTAGATCAAACCGCACCCCTCTGTTTAGAGCAATAGTAAGTTAGCTAGCTATCTACTTTCTGCTCGCCTGTACCATATACTACTCTCCCTAGTCCATCCTCAATTCTTGTTTTTGTTCACGTCAGGTCGTTTATTACATTATTTGATAACAAACTACAAGCTTATAAATTATTTATTTTGATAGAACCAACAGTAAACAGTTTAGTTTGGGCAAAATAAAAAACAAGAAATATGGCCCTCCACAGGAAGAGAGGACTGATGAGGGAATACCTATGACAGGATTTCGTAAGCGACGTGAGTACAGTCATCGACACAGTAGAAGTGCCAATCATGATCTTGGTTGTAACAGTTTTTAACTGCTCTCCAGTTCTACTCATGGAACCCGATCCTGTTTGCTTATAGATCCAAGCAGAGCTCTGAGAGCTTCTGCACCTTCCCCAACCCCCATTTCCACGCTTTTATCCTCCATTTCCCTCGTGACAGCCTTCCGACCTCTCAACAGCAACAATAGGCGCGCATAACCTTTCGACTTTAATGTTAGTCTCATATTCTTGGTCTGCGCAGTGGTGGAAATCCACGAAATGACGTCACTCAACAGAATCAAGAAGGGGTACAAACTCGAACCGAATTTGAATCGGGTTCACTACTGATCGAGAATGCATTGGAGATATGGAGGTGTGAGTCACAGGTGACCATAGTATCAGTATCTTGAGTGGCCTGGAACAGTGCTGGAGTAGTTCCACAGGGAGATGAGGTTCCACAATCCCAATCCGAGAGGATCGGCACATCTCTACAACAAAGTCTTTTTGCTTATTGCCTCGTTAACGTGAAGATTGGGATTAATAACAACCCCTTTACCCAATTTCGATCCCCCCGTTTATGCTGCTGCATTTCCAATATTGCAGGTAATATTTATTGAAGCAGTCATTAAGACCACAGCCAGTGAATCTTTACAGCGAGCAACTACTTAGCCCAGGGTAACACCCCATCATTGTCAGACACCCAATTCAATCAACATTTGATACATGGCCCTGGAGATGTGTTACGTGAGGGAAACTCCTGTGGAGGAAAGATTTGGTTTGATTGATCTTTCCCAGATATTTATCAAGGAGAAAAACATACCTGATTTCCAATTATACGGAATTGTCTATTGATTTTGATCAGCCTGGTTGTAGGGGTGAGTTAACTAGACTGCCTAGACTTTATCATGCTGACAATCTAAACTTTTAACAGAACTTTTCAATGATAGCATGGCGTGACATGTTTTTACTGGTACCCAATCTCTTGGCCACCATTCACTCAAATTGTGAATCAGAACGAACAACCCCTAACATCGAGGAAGCAGTCCAGAAGGGTCACACGTGTTTTGAAAGAAAAGTGTGCTGCCATATTAAATCCTTTGGGAGCACACAGGGTTCAGCTGTTTTCTTCCGAATGTTATGATTTCATAACTATCTATGGGCAAGAAAAAGGTTTATTGGAGCCTCCCTAAACAAGGTTCTGGACAAAAACTGAAAACTGTGAATCCGAGAAAAGTGAATCATGTGTGTCTGACGTGGTAAAACAAAGGCCATCTCATACTCAAGGAACGACACTTAGAAAACTGCTCTCAGGGCTGGTTTTATACCCAGGAGTGTGGAAAACTCTCCACATTTCTTTCTTTTTTACTCCAAGAATTTTCATTAAACATAAGAGTGATACTTTTCAAAGGTCTCCTGCCTGGGTGGACTGTTGTTAAATCGCTTGATTAGCGGAATAACTATAGCCAATAGTAGTAGCACAATCCTATCAAATCTACTCTATAATTCAAATTGGAAACGTTCATAGAAATAACAATATAAATCACATATATTTTCCCAGTTAACCAATGAGACGTGTTGCAATAATGTAACAGAAAACAAAAAAAGGGTACCTACTACCTACTAAGGCACAAGAATATCAACATTAAATTGAAATAAATGATTTGGAAACACTTAGGACAAAAAATACAAGTGGGAAAAAAAAATGAAGAACACACCAACACCACAACTACTCACGAGACAACTATAATTACTTTCAACATGGATACTCTATATAATAGCATCCACGATTTCAAGTACTTTTTGGAAGACCCAACCACCTTTCGACTATTTTTTGTCAAGAACAGATCGCTCTACAAACTCATTTGATAGGACTACGATTTCATTGTTAAAAATGACATTATGATATATTATGGTACGAATGTTCATAGGTTTTCTGGAAGGTATTACTAAATATAATCATTAGCTTATAATTTGATTGGATTACCTATCTATTTATAGTCAACATTTTATGCTTAATAAGAATCAAACCAATCCATAAATATGAAGAATCTAGGAGGTAACCCGCACAATCTCAGGACATTTAATTAAAATCAGTCCATTAACTGAGTTTTGCCAGTGTCAACCAATTTTAGTTTTGCACACGTTCAACAGTTATTGTTACTACTCAAACTCAACCAATCATATTGAAATTCATAAAACATTATACCTAC
This sequence comes from Adelphocoris suturalis, assembly GCA_030762985.1. NCBI lineage: Eukaryota > Metazoa > Arthropoda > Insecta > Hemiptera > Miridae > Adelphocoris > Adelphocoris suturalis. The sequence continues at coordinate 15,456,821 of CM061046.1, forward strand.
CCCCTCACCCCCATCAGAGTTGGAACGAAATCGGACCAACAGATCATGAAAAATCGACATTGAACAACTTTGTACATGCACAAACGCGAATTTCTGGAAATGTCGATACTTCGGTATCTATGAATCTGATTATGTTCAAATTCGGGGTGGTAGTTGGGTATGTGTTCCAGAGTGATGCTTAAGGCCGTATCACACTTGCATTTTTTCCGCATTTTAAACGCTGAAACGTGAAGAAGGCAAAGTGCGTTTTTTCAAGGTCAGCAGTGAATGTTGAAGAGGAATAACTGCAAAAACAGCGCATTCTGGCGGAATGCAACCTGTCAGGTTAGGGCTTGAAATATTGAAGTAACGTTTGACGTGCCTAGTGTTTTCAAACAGTGTCTTGACAACTCTTGTTCTTCCAAAGTTATTATACTATGAAGACGCACAATAATAATAAAAATAACGTAATAACGTAATAATAAAAAAAAAACTGTTCCCGCTAGGGACGTGGTCAAGAACGAAAAATGATTATTCGATTTTAAATTATATTTATATAAGAAGACAGGTATGTAATTTGAACTCAACAGAGAAGCAAGAGTGCACGGCAATAATCCTCAAACAACAAACTTCACTTCTACAGTTCATTCACCTGATTCGGCATTTGTTTAGTGCAGTCTCTTGCAGTGCAGTGCTGTTTAGTGACCGGAGGGGTGCTGTTACCTACTTAACGTCATGCGAGGTGAGGCATTGGCGCGCGACCAAACAAAAACGTAATAAAAATAGAAGTTCGGCACTAATAAGAAAACTAAGAAAACTTCGGCAAGGAACTAGGAACAATATTTTTGGCACAGGAGAACTGGAACTGGAATGAAAACGGGAAGGTACAACGCGGTTTCCCAGTGAAACGTTACCTCCCCAAGGGTTATGTTTAGCATTTTTCTTGCGTCAAGGTAAAAATTAGAACGTGTTTCAATTATCCCAAGTGAGTTTAAAAACGCTCCGCCAGGATGCGCAACGGTCGAAAAAGCTGACCTTGGAAAAAAGCACTTCTTCTTCTTCACGTTTAGGCATTAAAAACGCAGAAAAAATGCGGAAAAAATGCAAGTGTGATACGGCCTTTAATGTTGGAAAAATGAATCTTATCACAATTGGTTGAGTAACCATTCCATAATCTCAAAACTAAAATTGGTCTAGGTTAATCTTTGTGATTCATGAATGAGCTGATTTCCATGATATTTTCGATGTTTGTGAGGTTCTATCACTACCTAATAGTAGCGTGTGCGTATGCGAAAATGTAAATTTCCTGAAACATTAATTTCTCACTATCCATCATAGCTTCGATTTGATTTAAATTTAGAGGTACATGGGTACAAGTCTCCAGATGGTATCCCATGATTTTCGTTGCGATTGATTGCAATAACCGGAAATTCACTGTGACAGACGAAACTCATAAGACCGATATTGATTGATGGGAAATGATGTTGTCATAAGGCTATCTCGTCAAAATGTAAGTAGCATCCCCTTTGATAATTGGTGAAAGCCCTGGTTACCAATTAATGAGGTAATAAATAATAAACCATAAAATTATTTGTAAAACGATAAACACAAAACCCAACAATCTAAAAACTTGAAACTTGAGAATTTGAACAATTTTTTATCACATCCATAGATTGCTAGAACAATCGTATCGCATCGTACCTATAAGCGTGTTTTTCAAAGTAGGATCGTTGCTACTTTTTGATGATTCGATGTCGGAACTTGATTTACGAAGGCTTCAGCCTGTGGTAAATCGAATCGTAGTAAAAGACGACGCGTATACGCATTGGGACTGTCAAAACTATTGGATCAGAAATTCAAGTGCAACGACACCATAGTTGACTTGATCGGAATAGAGACAACTTCAGAGACTTGAGTGACACTATGCCACTGATATTGACTTGACCAGAGCCACCAGACTCTAATGGTGCCTAAATTCAGTCCAGTTGAAACATAAACGCTACTGGAGTATGTAATTCAACGCGGCAATTCTCATCAATTTGGAATTCAAACCTCCCCGAGTCTGATAACGAAATGGGAGAAATCCAAGAAGATCCCCCCACTCAGCCGTTTGGCCGTGCATAGCATGGACAGACAGACAGATGGAGTTTCATTCTTATAAAATAGTATAGATTGAAAACATTTAGCAGAAATTTAGCAATATAGTATTTTCGTACTTTTTTTATGGTACCTTTGGAACTCTGGTACCTACCTATTTTGGAAAAATATAGTGTGAATTATATTTATTATAGTGTTCTGGCAACCCTACTTCAACCATAACCAATCTGAAAAGTTGGAAGTGAGGGGTGGTGCTGGTTGTGGTTTATGGGAGCAGGAAGAGTGAGTAGTTGAAAATTGGGTTAGACGGGGAACCAGTCAGGTCCTGACCCAACGAGAATGAATTCAGAACAGAGTCAGAGTGCCCAGTTTCGTCAGTTCCGATAACAGTGTGTCACTGATCCCTTGAAATCTCCTTGGGTTCAGACCTTTCAGTGTAAATATATGGAGGGCTATTACTCTTATTTCAACGCTGTTCACCTGTCAGTTGATAAGTACCGCTGGCATTGTGCTGGACCAGGAAAATTACGCTTCGTACCACACACCTGCTCGTAGTATGCAATAACGCGTAATGGATATAAATCACAAAACATCCTCCGTCGAATAATTCGAGTTAGTATATTCGAATACGATTATAGAAAATAGGTATCACAGAATTTTGTACTAACGATTAAAATCTCATATGACATCCGCTGCTCGGTGTGTGGCCATCTTGAAAGTCGCTTATTTTACCTGGTCCATCAAGACAAAAGTGGCACCTATTGTTTGACGACTCAACTACCACTAATAGCTCTCCATATTATTTATACTCAATGGTTAAGAATGGTGCGCAAATCGAGTACAGTCGCCACACCATCTCCCTAATGTTTAACTCAATTTCTTGATAAATGACCTATGGAAATGCAAAACTCAATTTTACGTTGGTTATTGAGTTTGTAGGACAATCTGCACCCTAAAATCATGTGTTATCTCGAATCAGATATTTCTTAAATAAATACGTAGCACATAAATGCCTACGTAGCATGCGATCCCCTTCTAACTACAATTTTTAAAATTCCTCCTAACACATAACCGACTTAAAATTCATAACAGCGCATAATTACAAAATTATGTGGTTAGAGTGTAAAACGAAGTAGTTAGAAGTTTTCCAAACGTTAGTAACAGGGAACAGAATCGAACAACCGGTTGATTCAAGGAACAGTTAATAGTTTTAGTCACGTGGAAATAACAAAAGGATTAATTAATACAACAATCTACAAATTAACTTTAGCTCCATTTGCAATAGACTTGAATTTCACTTGGAAAATATGAATTAAATACTCAAAATTTATTACAATAACCCAACGTCGGCAAATATTCTAGACAATTGCCAGTCTAAACACTTCATATTCTGTAGCTAACAGCTGAGCAAAAAAGGTGGTTGGTTTGGACGTCTTGAAAATAAAATCATCAAAATGCTGAGAAAACAAGGTTGAAATATTCTATATCCTCCTTGTCGTAAGATCCTGCATCAGTGTGAACATATGGTTCTTACAAAATAAACGTAAAAATGTGCAATGAGTATTAAGTTCAAAAGAATAAAACCGTTTCAACAAAATTTAATTGTCCGACCAGTAAAAATGAAAGTTGTTGGTAAAAGTATAATGCATTAATTCATTAACGGTATTAGTGAACGTGATAAGTTATGCGTAAGGATTAGCTATAAGAGAGTAGGTAACCAAACAGCAAAATAGGTCGGACAATTGATATCTGAAAAAAGAAACCCCCCCTAATTTCGCTAAAACACTAACGAAGAATGCTTTGAAATAAGAATACAGAACTACTATTATTCTAGAGACGAAAGAGACTATTCTGGAACTCATACTGTACTGTAGCTCGTGTTAAAGCTCAAAAATATATGATACGTACACAGAATTCGAACCCATGTCTTTTCCTGTGCCAGAGAAGCTATGAAAAACACAGCGCTCTTAAGAACTGCCCAATCGTAGCCTATGTAATGAAACCTCATTGACTGTGAAGATTTTTCCTGGACGTAATGCGAAGGATAGCCAAACCAGTAGCCACAACCTCACTCCTCCACTTCTCCTATCCTCGTCAGCTCAACCACCTTCCACATTTAATCTGCCCCAACCACTGTGGATTCCCAGACTGTAACCAAAGGGGGGATCGGAATTCTGCAGATGCGAACAAACTGGCTGCTGATTTCCAAAAGCAGATAGCAGTTGTTGCCAGGGAAGAACACGGAAAACAGAGAAAGGAAGATCTGGAGATTCACGGCATAGAAACAAGGTGTTGGTCGTATAGTGAGGATAGACACTATCTCTTGAACTACATTGAACTATTAGGGGAACAGTGTCAGGCCTATGAACGTTGAGTGGTTTAGGACTCCATTTACAGACCACCTGTTGTGTTCTCAGGCGTAGTCTTGTGCAGCAACTCATATTGACATCAGACTGGTGAGTGAACATTCAACTCTGCCATTCCCCTTGGCCAAGGGTCGCCTCCCCTCCCCCAGATTTAGGATTTTGTGGGGGCACTTACTCATCTATATATTTCTATGAAGTTGTGAAGTTTTTGACTGAATGAAATAGAGGTGGTTTTCTTGAGGGTCAGGCATAAGATTTTGTTTTGACAAATATTCGGTAAAGTTTATTTATTGGAAGAAGTCGCTGTCATGCGAGGTCATTGTTATGGTGTGTTTCAACTCAGTGAGTGAGAAAGTGAGGATGCTACATCAAAAGCCGAGTCCACACTTGTATCAAACGTCTGTATCGCATCGACATTGAGTATCAAATAATAAGCAACACCATGTATCTTTCAATTCATAGATATGCAACGGGCCCGATCAGATGGCAGTTTTGTCCCCGTCACATCAAAGGAATGATAAGCAATGGGGTCGAGAGCAGTGTGGATGCTCCGACGAGCTGAACGCACTGTGGCCTTATTTCTTCTATTTCGCCGATCTTTTCACCGTTGCATCGTCTTGATATAGATATGCCTTGAGGATAGGGAGGTTTGCGTGGAGGGTGTTGCACGTGATTAAATACACAATGGTGGTATGATACAGACATTTGATACAAGTGTGGACCCGGCTAAAGAATGTGGATGTTTACAGTCTACCTCGAGAGGGATTAAATACTTGAGTTTGAGTCCTACTGCCTGTGCCAATTGTAACGGCCCAATTCAGTTAAGACAGTTGTTGTTTGACTCAGGAAAAACTTTAGGTTCAGGAAAAACTCACGCAGTTGAAGAGATTTCATTACCCAGTGTCCTATGTGGGTTTACCCTGTGCCTCCATGCGTGCGGTTTCATTCGCATTCAAGCAGCACACCAATGCAAACAGGAGAAACTCTCACGTAATACAGGTCGAGCATTGACGTGTCAGCGTCAAACGCTTTGGTCGATTTTTGTACTTTGAGATATTCAAGTATCCATTCCTCATTTGTTGTAGACCACTTTTCAGCAATTTTGTTTATTGTTGATATAGAATTAAAAATTGAAGTGCATAGACATTCAGTTCTGTGGACCCAACACTACGAAGAGTATACAAACCATATGTTGGTCGACACAAGTTGGTATGTAGAGGTTAAGTAGGGATGAACATGGCAAGTAATCTAGTGTAATATAATAATAGATGGGGAACAAATTACCAAATGACCTCTTTTAACAATGTAGACGATAGTACCTATCCACTGTTATTCTAGAATATGACTTGAAATTTTCTTCATTTTCCCTCGACTTCGATTAGAAGTGATGAAATTCACAAAACTAGCTTCAGCATTGAGGACAACAACTTTCTCCACTGGTCCCCTTCATTCGTTATTATTTTGTGCTGATATAATAAAATAAGGCTGCTGAACTTGTCAGCAACTCAAATTTGCTGACCGGCTGCACAAAAGCAAATTAAAATTAAATACGAAGTTGAAAACCCTCGACATACCCAAGTGCAACAGGAGTTGTTCAATGAACAACAAAGTGGTTTTACGTTTCCACACAGGACAACATTTTTTCCCCTGCACGGCATGATGCACCAACGCATCATCACTTGTTTTTGACGTGTGGCATGATGCGCCAACGCATCATCACTTGTTTTTGACGTGTGGCATGATGCACAAACGAATCATCACTTGTTTTTGACGTGTGGCATGATAACGCATCATCACTAGTTTTTGAAACGCGGCTTGATGCTCGTGTTGGAGCTACACATGACACGGCCTTATATTGGTCTCAGTAGTGCAGTGGATAGAAGCGTGGTCTTCTTCAGAGCTTCTCTCTGATGTAGTAAAAGGCACAAGTTCGGATTTTGCCGAGGTATCATATATTTTTGAGCCTTAACACTTATGCTATATTACTTTAGGTATCTCAATTTACAATAACACCAGTTTTACTTTTCTAGGATTATATTCAAACCTCAAACATTCATATTTCTACTTTTTAAAAGTAAAAATCCATAGAACCTTAGTGATTTTTTGCTGTGGACGATTTCTAAGATGTTATCCACTTTTAGAGGTAACAAGGCAAACTTATTAGACTGGCTTTCGTTATTATCTAAATAAGACGTCGTATTATCTAAATATTCAGATACACGTTAATAATTTTTCAAATCAAACCATATTAACAACAGTGAATTCAAGATGAGTTATTGCAAATGAAGTAAATTCTTGCGTGAATACTAGATTATGAGGAAGAGGAAGGCGGTGGTAAACTTCTACGACAAAATCATGAATATGCATATGCACATTATAGCTAAAATACATAACACACCCATGTCCCAAACTAAATACACTTATATCACAGCAAAGAGCAAAACCCACTTCGATCATTATCACAAAATTCAAGACATTGATACACAATAAACCAGAACCCTTATAGAACCCACCTCCTCGCAAAACCAAACTACCCTAAAATAACACATTTCTAAAGAATGAGAACAAGTTTCTTAAATACAAAATGTCATACTATACCACACTTGAAGTATTGAAGGAAGTATGAGTTAATAATAGTGAACAAACTTGGCAAGCTGAGTTAGTGCGGTGCATAAAAGCGAGGTTAGGAGGGACGTACCAAGCTCTTGCGATTCTTGAGTTAGCGGAAGGGAGCCCTGACCCCCTCCGGAAGACCAACCACTCTCTGTTTAAGCAAATAGACAACCAAAATTTGAACATGGTACATTTTTCGATTTTTTTTCCTTTTGTCTATTAAAAAACAAAAATGGAAGGTCGGGGTGGATTTAAGGCAATAGCACCTCCCAACGTAAATTTCTTTTAAAATTCCCTGTGAATGGAGGAAATAAAACATGAAATGTACAAAAGAAGAAAAAAAAGCTTGAATTGAATGCGCATGGGTAAAATCAGAGACACAAAATAACAAAACTACAGATTTTAAACAGATGGGGTATACTTAGGGTGAATGACACAAGATTCCGATCCACATCAAGTGAGCTTATAATAGGCTTACGTGCAAATACTACCATGGTTTTATAGTTTATATACCATGGTTCGACACTAAATCCACGTATATATTTTCAGAATGCCACAAACCCCATTTCCACGGAATTATAATTTTTGGAGCCATTGCAAAAGCTTCATATAAAACTATAAAACTGTTTCCATAGGGGTATTGCCATAATAAGCAAATTTTAGAACTTATACCTATGCTTGCCTTATAAATAGACTATGGTCACATTTCTATTGCAAATAAACAAATTGTTGTCCCCCAAAAGCGAAAAGTTCAAATTTATGGGAAACAAACTTTTTTAAATAATATTCTGCAATAGAAAAATTCATTTTCGAATTTTTTCATCTACGTAGGTATATTTAATAAAAGGTATTTATTCAGAACGCCAACCCATGCCATATTAATAGTTTGCGGACAAAAAAATATGTAATATTTAATAACGACATAATGATGGGTTTCTAAACAATGACGGATAATAGAGAGTTCCTAAACGATAGTCAATTGGGATAAGGTGCATGGGGATTTTATCATGTGGGGCGAACCACAGCGTATGCTAACCTGATAAAGTCAAGAGGGTCGAATTAGAGTGCGTTCCGAATCACGACCACAACGCCACTTTCGCCACTTCAGTTAAAGCCATTTAAGGCACTTCCCCTCACAACGATGACGTCACGGAGGGGTGGTAGTTCCCTCTGCCCTCGGCATCCCGCATCCTGTGCATTTATCGCATCCAGCGCTTTTATTTAAACAGTGATCTTTTAGTTCTAGTACCTGCCTACCTAAGTAGGTACCTAATTTCTTTTTTTCAAGCAAAGGGTTGAGCTTCAATGTAGGTATAAAATGAAATTTATAGAATTGGTCCATTTATTACTAAATATTGATATATTCAACTAGGAACCTACCTATTGTTCAACTATACGAATTTAAAACGATTTTTTAAAGCACATTTTGGATAGGTAGGTAGTACATACATCTCTATTGGTAATCACGAAACGCGTACGTAGATATCATCCTATTTTCAGGGTTCTTGATTTTTGGGAATAACTAGAAATTTTCGATTATGAAGATCTTAGTAGGTAGACAATTTGCTTTTCTGTAATACTAATCATACTAAATACATAATGAGCCAAAACGGACTACCATGAAGGGGTTTATACCAACATTATTCGCTACAGGTACTTACTCAATAAACGGCTCCAATTATTGTAATGTATATTAATGTACGTACCTACGTTATCTTACACATTTCGACTTTGTGTTGCATACGAGTCTGCAACACATTGGGACATTTTATGCCTTTAGTTCAAGAATGAATATTAATACGTTGGATTCTATTTTGAACAAATAATTTTGACGAATAATATTCAAAACAATAATTTTCATCACAATTGTAACAGTTTCAATGATTTCAATAAACTCTTGTAATAAAGCAATTATCTCTACCCACGGCTTCATTTTGGCGTTTTCTCGGAGTGATTTCTAACGTGGAAACTAATAACAACAAAACAAGCGGTATTGTTTGTTACATCCATTACTTATATTTTTAAATGTAAAATGGCGACATAAATACCAAGAGCAAGTACCTACGAGAGAAATGCGTGATAAATCGAGAGCTTTCAAACGAATGGTGAATGGTTTCTGTCGAAGTGCCAAAGTAAAGACATGTCAATGTCAAAATCAAGACATGTCAATGTCAAAATTCACGCTCATTTGCGATATCTGTTATCTTATCGCCCGTCTTATCACAACGACCTCCAGACATGGGTCGAAGATGGAAGATTTCACACGCCATATTTAAGGGTGGGCGAAGGGTGGGAGAAATCCGTGACGTCATCGATGTGGCGAAATGGGCGATCATGGCAGGAAACGGAACGGCAAATGGCGTCTATTTTGGGGCAAAAGTGGCGAAAGTGGCGTTGCGATCGTGATTCGGAACGCACTGTTAGAGTTTTATCTTAAAGTGACGCTACTTATCTTCAAGTAACGCTGAACCACAAAGGGGATTTTCCCGCCAATCCCGAGTGTTCAGTTTCCAGCATTTCTATGATTCCTAGTTCTTTTCATATTCACGAATGGCAGATTTTGAAAATTTATGAACAAGAAAATGAATATAACTTTCATGAATCATGAATACTAAGTAGTGTTTTCCGTTCACGATAAGTCACCTCATCTCCATCTCTATTGCTTTAGGAACTCTCTATTAGTTAGAAACACATCCTTTGGTTTCGTCGACGATGGAATGAATTTCGAACCATTGTAGTCACGAATTCACGCTGAAGTACGAGGTGATGTTCTTTTATTGACACTCGCAACACCTACCAACTCTGAAAAATACTGGAAAAAATTAAATTTACATACGTTTTGCGCTGTGTGAAAACAAATGACGAAATATACAGTTCTAGACGTTTTTTCAAAGTTGGTATTGCGAATATCGGGTGTTCTTTACAAGTGCCCCCCTTTTTCAATATGAGATTTCTCCTAATTAAAACATCACTTTCTCATTTTGAAAATAGGATTTGGACTCTTCAAAACTCCTTTTTTTAATATTATCATTTGAAATATCCCACATATGATTGAGATAATTAATTATGGTTTTAAAAAATTGGGGGGCAGTACATAGTGAAGTTTTTACCTAGGCAAAAACTTTACTACTGCCCCCCCGGGCTTAAATTTAAACAATATTTGGAAGAGAAAAAAATCGTCAAGCAATTAGTTGGGTAATGACAGTTGGACTTGGCTCTGTTCGATTTTAGGAGAGTCTGGGGGATTTCCTTTTCAAATTGGAGATCTGGAAGCCCGCATCTCAAAAATGAAAAAATATTTCAAATCAATACTTTTGGTAAAATAAAGGTTAATTGGAAAACTGGATCTGAATGATGTGTATAGTTCGGAAGTCTGGATCTCAAAAATAGATTTAAAAAACATCCTAAACCAATCCTTTGGGTAAAACAGATTAATTGGAAAAAAAGTTCCAGTCATGCAGCATGATCGTATGAGGGAATTTTCGTAAATTATCGTACAATATTATGTTACATTGTTTTGAAAATTAAAGTCACTGAGGGGAAAGAAATTATTGTTAAATACCAATTATATGACAAAAAACTCGTTCTAAATAATATTCTGCGATTCAAAAAGAGATTTCGGATTTTTACATTTTTATCGATTTTGTAGCACATTTTAATGAAATTTAATAACAATTTTGAGTATAGGTTTGAGCTTTAATTTTTAAATTACCAACTTCATAGTTGATAAACTTTATTTGAGTAATATTCTGCTAAAAAAAATAATAACTCCGATGTTTAGCCTTTTTTTGTCATTTTTTGAAATTTGACCAATTCAATGTGCTCAAAAAGTGTTGTCCAACGAACTCATCCTTTCTTTTGAAATGCTTGATTTTTTGGCGAAAGAACGAAGTTTTTATCTCAATTCTATCGAGAGTTATCGTCTGGAATGACACATACAAATATATATAAAAGCGTTAAAATCCAGGAATCATTTCAGAATGCCTCAAAACAGATTTCGATGAACAAAATTTTTGGAGCCATTGCAATAGTTTTATTTTCTAAGAAAATTCGCTAATAGATCAGAATGATGTGTAATCGCAAGCTCGCATCTCACAAGTAAAAAAAATATCCTACATCAATCCTTTTGGTAAAATACAGATTAATAGGGAAAAAATGGACCCACGATATTCACACTCATCTCTGGGAGTTTCTGCGGAAAAGGCACGTCAAAATGATCTATATAACCCACATTCAAGTGAATAGATAATGGAAAACAAATTATACATATTTGCGACAGTCAAAATTCGTTTTTGACAATCAGGCTTGAATTATTTGTTCATATTCCTAGAAAATCCCGCGGGGGGGCTGGACCAAAGTTTGTGATTAGGCCAACACTTCAGAGCTGCCCCCTCAACTTTTATAAACCACACACAATCAAGTCATGTAAATATATTTTAGGATGTGTCAAAAGTCAACGATAAGAAAGAGGGGAGCCTAACGATTCCAAATCGTATTTTTAAAATTACAAAACGATGATTTGAAGGGGGGAAATCATGTTTCAAAAATGGGGGGCAGGACACCCGTATGTTATTCTGGAAATCGTGCTTACAAAAGCAATAAAATTGTTTGAGCAGAAAAATTCGATCAAAACATTCTCTAAGTTGGAATAGCATATTATTATTTAGGACAAGTTTTTTGGCATGAAACTTGTTTGTAGTTTACTATCTGTTTGGGCTCGAAGTGCTCAAATTTCAAAACAATTCAATAAAAATATAATAGGTACTATTACTTACAAAAATCGCTTATTCGATCATACTGCACGACTGGAACGTTTTAAAAAGTATTTAACATGGTTTCAAATTTTGCGTACTCTGAGAGCAAGGAAATCGCTAATTACAAATTGTATGGCGAAACCACGTTCTAAAAAATATTCTGAAATTCAATTTTATTCTGAATTTTTAGCAGTTTTCAAATCATGCTTACAAGCCTGAACAAATTTTGCCAGCAGAAAAATTGGATCACATCATTCTCGCCATCACCTCTTACAATCCGTATTTTCATTTCTTGCTTGTGGTAAGTTCATAAGTTAATAATTTATTGGTGAACATTCAGTTAATCTGAAAATACGTTATTCTCAATCAAACACGAATGTACCTCAGAATCCAATCGAATTCGTCAAAGAATATCCTGGCCAAGTTTCATTTCAGGATTTCAATTCCAATACTTTCACTTGAATTTACGGGTTAGCTCCCATTTTCCGCAGATTTTTACTAATCTAACGTCAAATTTATTCACTCATGAACTCAAATGGAAGGAAAATGGGTGAACATTTGGAATATCTCAAGACTCCTACCCGACAATCACAGGTTCATTCACTTGGGTAGCTATGATTCTACCTAACACTCCGATCTTAAAAGTCAAAGTTGAGTTGGGAATGTAAAAATTAATAGATTACTAAACGCAATGCCGTCTTAAAAACCGAAAAACCTTGAAATAACAGCTATACACCGCAATAACAGCTGTAATAGTAATCAAGAACCATATTAACGTACCTGCTTTAACACGGACCCCAAACCACAGGCATACAGGACTCCAAGTAGCTATGCCTACATTATTATACCTACACCAATGATTCAGCAGGTAGGTACCTACTTGTTAGAATTGTGTTAACTATTGAAGAATTAGAAGAATAGGTCATCGTATATTAATCCATATAATTCAAAAGTCTGTTAGAACAAACAGATATGTCACGTTAATTGCAAAACTACTGCTAAGAATTTTTTGAACATAACGTTTATATCCAGGTGCCTAGCAAAATTCTTATCTGCTTCAACTTTTACACTACTTCTACCTACTTTATAAACAAATAGGAAAAATAGGTAATTGTGGGCGGCGTAGATGAGTTTTCGAGCGTAGGTGGGGCTCGAGCTAGCATTAGCAGCTCCTAAATCCAATCCAGAGCTAACAAACATGTTAAGTATGGAAATTTAGTGATTGATATTTCACTGGCTTCGAAATTATGTCGAATGCTCGATTGAAAGAAAATCAAGGTGAAATGTGCTTGGTTAGTACGGGAGTAGGTAGCCACGGCCGTCTTTTAACTCTAACAAAAGTCTGATGAACTCATTTTGCGCCAGGAAAAATTATATTTCCTGATTCCATTGTATCAAAATAGCATAGGAGAATGTACTGGAAATCATAAAACTGCAACTGAGCTCGAAATGCCAGCGAATTGTGCTGCGGACCGAAATCAGGTCATTCACCCTGGACGAAGCCCTTCGGAAGAAGGCGATTTTTCAGCTTCCTAGCTCGATAATCATGACAGTGTTGACTTGGAAGATTAAAAAATATGAAATAATCGCGAAATACTGCGTGAAGAGAGTTTAAATTGAGTTGACCTTCCTTCGAAAAAGAAGACGAGGCATCTAAAATAAAGCGCGTGATGAAAGGGGGGAGGCCGTCTGAGGCCAAATCTTATGGGGGGCAGAAGTGAGCGAAAGGAAACAAAGGTGTGAAACTTGTCATTTTTCGAGCACGGAAAACGTGATGGGAAACTGTAAAACTTACGCTGGCCGACGGGATACATCTTAGCGATGTCTGGAGGGGCGAGAAAGGGTTTTCTTGGATCCTCCGTCGAGTTTTTCGTGAGATGGAAATGAACGGGAAAAAACGAGACACGGGCACGAAACTACGAGTTTATCAACATGGCTGACTGTTCTCACGAAAGGGAACCAAACGAGAATGGGGGTCTTCCCGATGACGTCAGAGCGACGGCAGCTGCGAGATGTCGAGCTAACGAGGTTTGAATAACTGCCGCTAGAGGGGCTGAGAGCGCTGTCGGCGGTAGTGAGCAATTTATTTTTCAGTCACGCAGCAAGATCGTATGAGCGAATTTTCATGAATTTTCGTTTTTATAATGCTACATTGTTTTCAAATAAGAGCACTTTGAGTGTAAAGAAATTATTAACAACCGATTTTGTGGCAAAAAAAACTCGTTCTAAAAATATTCTACAATTCAAAAATAATCTTGAGCTTTTTAGGCAGTTTTTATCGATTATCCAGCAAATATTAATGAAATTAAGTACATTTTTCACCATAATTGTGTACTTTTTTTAATCTTCTAGTTCATTATTGATAACAAAATTTTTATTAAAATTATGCCAAAAAATATGAATTTAACGATAATTAGTCGTTTTTAGCCAATATTAATGGGTGTTTTGAAATTTAACCGATTTAATGAGCTCAAAAAGTTCTGGCTAAAGAACGCATTCTTTCTTTTGGAAAGCTTGACTTTTTGGCAAAAGAACGGAATGCCTCAAAATGGATTTCCTTGAAGGAATTTTTCAAAAATGTCGATTTTAAAGTTTTTTGAGCTATTACTGTGGTGAACTCTCAAGACATTTTTTACGAAAATTCACTAGAAGTTCCAGTCACATAGCATGATGATATGAGCGAATTTCAGTAAATTTTATATTATATTTAAGTAAATGTAACGTTGTTTTGAAATAGAGCACTTCTAGAGCGAAGAAATTGTTAACTATCAATTATGGCAAAAACCTTGACCTAAATAATATACGGGGCAATTACTTATTATTATCATTACCTATTTTTTATTATTATTATTTTTTTATGGATGTTTTTGTGAGCAGATTTTAATTTTTGCAATGGCTCCGAATATTTCAAAATAAAATTTTCCACAATTTTCTAAGTGGGAATCCGTTTCAAAAATCGATAAAGAATTTTTGGATTATGAAGCATATACTTATATATTTATATATACCTAGATAATATGTATTTCGTAGCACAATCCCGATTAAAAATCGAGGTGGGTGAAATTGTAAATCAATATTCCTACTTGGGAACTGATGACAAAATAAGATCTATTTGTACTGTCGCCCGTCCTTTTATTTGTCACCACTCATATTATATTGGTGCATCGAACATTTAAAAAATAACATTTATTGCAATCAAGATTATTTATATGTACCAATTTTCGATCCAAAGGCACCTAGCATTACTTTTAGGTAAATAATAAATTTAACTACCCGATTTACAGAGTTTACTGTGGAAAAATACCTAACTTATCCATTTTAGCCATTTCGTATTTTTAGGATGTCCCCCAGAAGCCTTGTCATACAGGCAAGGCTTCTTATTTAAGAGGGACGACCTATTGGAATTGATCTAGGGGAGTAGGGGACAACCCAAGCATGAGAAAAAAATAATCACTTACAAATCCGTTCCAGACCATTCTAAGACAGAATCCGTAAAAAAAAACCATTGGTGTAAGTCTGTCTGTGTGTGTGTGACAAATTCCGTCGACCCTGCCCAAGCTACAATTCTCAACCAATTTCCGATATTTTTTCTTTGTTCGATCCCAATTTCAGTCTAGTTGTGCAACAATCCTTGGGAATTTCGGGTTTACTGTCGAGGTGGGGGGTGGAGGGGATAATTACAGATCTCGACCAATTTTCGTGATTCTTATTTTGTTCCATTAGAAATTTGTTATAGTTTTGGAATACGTCAGAAGTTTTAAATTTCATCATGAGAGGGGGTGAACGGAGGGGGTAAAACTGATAAATAGTGGTGTTTTAACAATTCTCGTCGGATTTTTTTTTTTTTAAACAATGAATTTGGTCTAGTTTTTGATCGCATATCAGGAATTTCAAATTTAATTATAAAAGGGAGTGAATGGTGGGTAATAGTAATAAAACGTGATGGTTTAGTTCAACGAGGAATTCGGTATAGTTTTGGAAGAGTTTGGATCAAGAGTTTCAAATTTCATAATGGAGGGGGGCAAATTGCACTGCGAACAAACCTAATTATAGTAATCTATATCTATAAAAGAGGATGTATGTATATATGTATATTGCCTATAGACTCCGAAACCGCTCGATAGATTGTAATGAAACTTTCAGGTATTATTAGGCATGATTCAAGGATTGTTCCTGTAAAGTTTGGTGCAAATCCGTTCAAAGGGCTCTGACCCAGAGGGCATAAAAGGGTGCAGTGTCAGGTTTTAGAAATTTTAGTGGTTGTAGAAATAGTTGAACAGAAAGTACTGGTACCTTCTTGACGGCCTACTACATTTTTTTTTTGACATTTTATGTCTTTACTATGGCACATAAATGAAAAAGCGTCACGCGGGGAGTGACACGCGGGGAGCGTCACGGGGTGAGCGTTACGCGGGGAGCGTCACGCGGTGAGCGTCACGCGGGGAGCGTTACGCGGAGATTCCCTAATGATCCCACGATTCTGAGATTTGGTATGTAGAACTTTGAGGTACTTCTGAACACAACTGACCGATCCCAGATCAGCTGAGTGGCTCTAGAATCCAGTTTTTCCCCTAATGATCCCACGATTCTGAGATTTGGTATGTAGCCCCTTGAGGGACTTCTGAACACAACTGACCGATCCCAGATCAGCTGAGTGGCTCTAGAAACCAGTTTTTTCCCTAATGATCCCACGATTCTGAGATTTGGTATGTGGGCCCTTGAGGGACTTCTGAACACAACTGACCGATCCCAGATCAGCTGAGTGGCTCTAGAATCCAGTTTTTTCCCTAATGATCCCACGATTCTGAGATTTGGTATGTAGAACCTTGAGGGACTTCTGAACACAACTGACCGATCCCAGATCAGCTGAGTGGCTCTAGAATCCAGTTTTTTCCCTAATGATCCCACGATTCTGAGATTTGGTATGTAGCCCCTTGAGGGACTTCTGAACACAACTGACCGATCCCAGATCAGCTGAGTGGCTCTAGAAACCAGTTTTTTCCCTAATGATCCCACGATTCTGAGATTTGGTATGTAACCCCTTGAGGGACTTCTGAACACAACTGACCGATCCAAGATCAGCTGAGTGGCTCTAGAATCCAGTTTTTTCCCTAATGATCCCACGATTCTGAGATTTGGTAGGTATGTAGCCCCTTGAGGGACTTCTGAACACAACTGACCGATCCCAGATCAGCTGAGTGGCTCTAGAATCCAGTTTTTTCCCTAATGATCCCACGATTCTGAGATTTGGTATGTGGGCCCTTGAGGGACTTCTGAACACAACTGACCGATCCCAGATCAGCTGAGTGGATCTAGAATCCAGTTTTTTCCCTAATGATCCCACGATTGACTTAATAACAGTTTAAAATTATTGTAGTGGATTTAAATATGTTTTACTTGGTGTAGGTAGACCAAGTGGGACATTTATATTCTGATTATGCGGGTTAGTCCCTGAGGTATTTCTGTAAGGAATGTGAGCGAAATCGCCAAGGTCAGCTTGGTTGGCGGGATGAACTGAGGGATAGTTCGTGTCGCAGCCGCGTGGAGCACTGGGCTCGCATAGTGGGTGCTGGGTTCGATCAGTTTGATACTGAGCCGTTTTGTAATATTCCGGCCTAAGATTTATATCTGTAGGAGGAATATGTTGAGCTTGGTTGAGGTACTGAAAAGTATCCTTTGTTTTTTGTACATTTGGAGTGTATTTGACACTCGGATCGGCCGGGTAGCCTTGTATAGAATATCGTGGATATTCGGAAATCTTTGTCGAATCATAATGATTGACTTCAGAGCGAGTCTGAAAGGTATCCTCGAACTTTTGTGTAGGTGAGGCTTGATCTAACGTTTCCTTCGTGAATACGTTAGGTGAGAAGGCGATCTCGTCGCGAGGATCGAGCCTTGAGCCGTCGCTAGGAACAGCGGACTGGCCGGGCAGCGGGTAGGTAGCGCTGCGTGGGCTAAGAGGCCCGGCCGCGCCGTGTTCTGCCTCCCCTTGCATGAGGAAATAGGACGGCCGACGCTCCATCGAAATATACGAGTTTATTAGCTCGTTTTCGATACCTCTATGTATAGAAATAGAGGGTTTAGAAGGTGGACTCGCTTGACAGAGCTTCTTTCCTTTGCTCGGATGTCAGGGTCCTACCTTGTAGTCTTGAAAAAGACTTCCTTGGACGGTAAATTAGAGCGTATGAGCTGAGTAATTTACCGGCGTGCCCACAGCGGTCAGTGACGAGCCTAGTGCTACGAAACCCGGGCGACACGACTAGGAACGTCCCAGCGGGCGTACGATCTAATGAGAATATCAATAGATGTACCGGGTGGCGTCCTGACAGGAGAACTACGTTGGGCAATGAGCAGGATGAATAATCACTGGACTCGTAGATGCCAATGCGAGATCTGTGTGGAGAGAAGGTAGGCCTTGTAGAAAGCAGTAGGAATCCGTTCTTGAGATGAACTCGGGAGCAGAAGGTTCGTCAGCGTAGAGCGTGTAGCAATCTTCGTACTTCAAGGTGTAGTCGTCGAGAGCGGAGAGTAGAATGAATTTCGGAGGGCTCCGAGCGGGGTATTTATAGGGAGGTGGCCGCCTCCTGCCGCCTCCTGATTGGTCCGCTTAATTTCATTAATTCGACTGTGTAATCTCATTGGCTCGCACATTGTTTTCTCAGTATCTGCGAGTATGATAGCTGAGCTGGTCCTCCGGGGTGGTTTCCCCACGTCCGTCGCTGCGACGGGGTCCCCGGGGGTGGCTTACGAGCGTCCGTCGCGGAGCCGACGACCTTGAGTTTAGACGGGGACCTCGGGTGTTTTCCCTGCGTCCGTTGTTCAGACGGGGTCCCCGGGGTGGCTGCTGGACCAGAGGTGGTTGCTTGCCGCCTCTTGGTTGGTTCGCCTATTGTCTCTCGTGTAATCAGTGTTTCTGATTGGCGAGTAGGCTTGTTTGAATTGTCCTTGTTAGTTTTAGCGGACGTTTGATTTTCTGTTTGAGTTTTCTCATTCAAGGCGACTTGGTTCGAGATACTTGTCGCGTCTCTCTCGCCCAGTGAGTGTCTAGGGAGGTCGCCTTGTATGTTATTAGTTAATATTTCACTTTTGAGAGAGAATTTCGTATTTTCTCTCTGGTGAAATATTTTGTTTGACGGAGTTATAACTCGACGTCTTATAAATATTTTTGTGTTGTGTCTACCTCTTTTTGGTAGCCCTGAAAAGGGCTGTTGACAAGAGGGGGTGGTTTTCACCACAGGCGCCCCCCCAAGACGTCGTGTTATTAACGACGACGCCGGCTGGGGTGTTTCGAGCGCAGTCACCCACCTCTCGTCGAATTTGGTAGAGGGGACGTGCCTTCTGGCAGATTTTCGGGGAGTCTCCTCCTTATTTTCTGCCTGATTTTTGTTTAGTGACACAGCTTCGTCTGTTTTTAGAGTGTAAGCTGGTTTTATTTGCTGTTTGGGAACTCTTTTCGTATGTTCGCCAATTTGCACTGTAACCGAAAACTTATCTCTTTTAACCACTTTGAATGGTCCCGTGTAAGGACATTGCAGAGAGGTGAGCTGTGTGGGCACTCTGATATAGACATGTGTACATGTATCCAAATTTTTGGGCATGTTGACGGCATATTTCGTATTATTATGTTTAATATGCGTAGGCCGGAAGAAGAGAGGCTCAGAAAGGTTTGTAGAAGTTACGAAAATGTCTCCTGGGAGTGGTACGTCAATTCCGTAAACTTTTTGGAACGGTGTAGTTTCCGTTGCTGGGTCTACTGCCGTACGCATGGCGAGTAGTACTTTTGGAAGGGCGTCGAGCCAATTTTCGTTTTGTGCTTTGAGAGCCTCTTTCAAAGATCTATTTCTGCGTTCTACCATTCCGTTTGTTGACGGTTTGTATGGTAACGTGTGAGTATGTTTTACTCCGGGACGTTCCATAATGGAATTAAATAGATCTGATTCGAATTGTGTGCCTTGATCACTTGTGATGTATTTAGGTACGCCTTTTGAAGCTACCCAAATATTGATAAAGGCGTTTGTGATCGTGGCTGTTTCGATGTTGTTAAGAGGGACTGCCTCTAGCCAACCCGTTGCTCTATCGACCATCATTAGAATGTAACGTTTCCCTCCTTTAGCTAAAGGTAAGGGTCCGGTAATGTCAACGTGTACATGTGAAAATTTGTTAGCCGTTTCAAATTCGGAGTAAGGGAGCTTCACGGAGCGAGTGATTTTTGCTCGTTGGCAAGTCTCGCACGCTCGGACCCAGTTGGAGACATCTGCACGGAGTCCGTGCCAAAAATATCTTTGTTTAACTTTATACACTGTAGAGTGTATACCTGGGTGTCCCAAATTGTGAATTTGGCTGATTATTTCTTGCCTTATTTCGTTTGGAATATAAGGTCTTGGGTGTCCTAGGTCTAGGTTACACCAAATTTCTCCTTGAGGGAATTCAACTCGTGTGAGTTTCAATTTGTCCTCTGCGTTAGGAGGAGAACGAATTTGTGCATTTGAAATGTGCAGTAGAAGATTGCACTCTATTGCAGCCGTAATTTGCGAAATTTCGGCTATGGGTGGACCCTCGTCAGTTTGGGTTGAAATCGATTTTGTTTGAATTTCAACTGGATCGAAGGGTCTGGAGAGTGCGTCGGCGACAACGTTGTTCTCTCCGGGTATATGACGAATGTCACTTGTCATTTGAGAGATGTATGTTAGCCATCTCAATCTCATTTTAGAAAAATGTGCATTTTTCTTAAGCATCGTGCCTAGCAGAGGCTTGTGATCTGAACAAATATGAAAAGATCGGCCGTCCAAGTCATTGTGCCAGTGAATGCAAGCTTGGTAAACGGCGAACATTTCTTTGTCGAATGATGCTTTATTCTTCCATTGTTCCGGAATTTCTTTACTGAAAAATCCCAATGGTTGGTAAGATTTCGAGCCGTGTTTGTCTGTAATTTCCTGCTCCAGTGCCGCTCCGATGTGTGTGTCGGAAGCGTCGCAGACTATTCTCCACTCTGCTGTAGGGTGTGGATGAGCGATATTATGCAATGTAGCTTTAATCATTGCTTGTTTTAAGCTGTTGAAAGCTTTTTCTCTCTCTGATGTCCATTCGATAGGTGTTTTGTCATTTTTTTTGTTTGACTGAATGGAGTCATACAGAGGTTGTGCCGTGTGAGCGAATTTACTTGAGCAAGCTCGGTAGAAACCACACATACCTAGGAATCTGCGTAGACTTCGTACGTCTATTGGCCTAGGAAATTGTTCTATGGCTTCTATTTTATCTCGTTTAGGAATTATCCCTTCTTTCGAGATGGTGAAACCTAGGAAATCGACGGTAGGTTTTGAAAAAATGCATTTATCAAAACCTACTCGAAGTCCGTGTTCCCCTAGCTTGTCAAAAATTTGTTTGAGGTGGTTCATGTGTTCTTTATAATTTTTAGAAGCCACCAGGATGTCATCTAGGTATACAAATGCGAAATCAAATTTTCGCATGATGCTGTCCATGTATCTTTGCCATGTTTGAGCCGCTCCGGCCAAACCCATGCTCATTTTCTTAAACTCATAAAGACCGAAAGGTGTAATAATTGCAGTTTTATGAGCGTCATCTGGGTGCATCGGAATATGGTAATATGCCGATTTTAAATCTATTGTCGAATAGATTTGTGTATCATGTAAATTCGCTTGGAAAGAGCGAATGTGAGGAGGAGGGTAGGCGTCTTTCTTCGTTTTCGCGTTCAGGAAACGGTAGTCGCCGGTGATCCTCCATGACCCGTCTTTTTTTGGCACACAGTGTAACGGGGATGCCCATTCGGAATCTGATGGTGCAATTATGCCTTCGGAAAGCATTTTGTCAAAAGTACTTTTGACTTGAGCCCGTTTTTCGCCCGCCATGGGTCTTGCTCGGAAGTGTACTGGTGTTCCTTCCGTGGTTATACGGTGGTAAACCCCGTTGTTTTTCCACTTCCCTTGAAGTTTGCTCATTTTATCATTGTATTTTTCAATGATAGAGCGAATGTTTACGTCCTCCGTGATTTGCACGTCCTCTGGTTGAGGGCTGTTGTCACGATGAGGGATAGTAGCTGCTATTTGTTCGTCAGTGAATTTTTTGTTCATGACTGCAGCTATTTTTTGATCGGCATAGCTTTTTATTTTATCTTTATAAATGTATTTGTGTTTGACCCGTATTCCGATATCCCAAGACTCGAGGAATGGTATACCGAGGATCGCTAGATCAACTTTCGTGATCATAAAATCGGTGGTCATGTCTCCGAGGCCGATGTTAATTGTCGTGTCCGCACGCCCTAGTGTGTCTATAGGGGCTCCGTTAGCTGCTGTGAGCTTTACGTTGGACTTACGAATTTTTAAGCCCAATTTTTTGGTGACATTGTGGGGCAGAATGTTCACTTCTGCTCCCGTGTCGATGAGAAATTCAGTGCCATTTAGCTTGCACTTGAAAAAAAGCCTTTTATACTCATTAGACTGCCGGTGTATAGGCTCAGATACACTGGCAGTTATTCGTTTTCCGAACTCTCTACGTCGGAGGTTGGAACGGTACTTTCTTGTACCGATCTCTGAGTATTTTCGTTTGAAACCCAGGTTTTAGGCTGGTTTATGGGTGCTGCCTTTTTGCTAGTTTTGGAGGCAGTGTTTGCCTTCCAAGTGCAGTGTTCTGGGTCTGCACATTTGCGAGTTTCGCTACCGAAACGTGCGTGGTTTCGACAGACATAGGCCGTCGGTTTGTGAGGCCTACTCTCTACTGGTTTGGGTTTGAACTCAGCTTGTTGTGAGAGGGCCTTTTTGAAACCAGTTTTCATGGGTTTCGGAGTAGATTCTACTCCTCGTATGTTGAGGGAGGGGTTCTCTGTTTTGTACGCGTGTAGCTTATCAGCTAGGTCGAGCCGGGCGGTCGTGGTAGGCTGAGCTGCGACCATACCTCGTGCTTCGATAGGTAGAGTTTCGATCCACTTCTGAGTGATCAGAGCCTCTGAGAAGTACCCAACAGCTTTAGAGTACATTTCGTGGTACTTGGTGCTGGGTTTTTTGGCGAGAGATGCGGGGTCCTCGAGTGCGAGGAGCCTGTCCTGTAAGGACAACCCGTATTCTTGCTGTAGGCGCTGTTTGGCCTCTTCATAAGGTGCGTGGGGTGCCGTGAGGTAAGCTGAGTCGATAGCTTCCCTCATTTCTTCTGGTACCCACTTGTATATAGCTGAGAAGCATTCGTTCTGCGTTCTCAGGTGTTTTCGCACGCAGTATTGATCGAACTCGGCGAGTGCACGATCGATATTCTTCTTTTGGAAGATTGGTTTTTGATAATCTCCCATTTCCTCTAAAAGTGCTCGAAAGCCACTTTGTGTAGAGGGATGTTGAGTGAGATGTGGGGCGTAGAGGCCCGGCGGGGGTCGCACGCCCGCAGTGGTTCCCTGAAATCCACTAGCTTCATAAGAGGGAACGAAATGCTCCGTGTTAAGCCTGTTCAAAGGCGGGGTCACCATTTGTAGTGGATTTAAATATGTTTTACTTGGTGTAGGTAGACCAAGTGGGACATTTATATTCTGATTATGCGGGTTAGTCCCTGAGGTATTTCTGTAAGGAATGTGAGCGAAATCGCCAAGGTCAGCTTGGTTGGCGGGATGAACTGAGGGATAGTTCGTGTCGCAGCCGCGTGGAGCACTGGGCTCGCATAGTGGGTGCTGGGTTCGATCAGTTTGATACTGAGCCGTTTTGTAATATTCCGGCCTAAGATTTATATCTGTAGGAGGAATATGTTGAGCTTGGTTGAGGTACTGAAAAGTATCCTTTGTTTTTTGTACATTTGGAGTGTATTTGACACTCGGATCGGCCGGGTAGCCTTGTATAGAATATCGTGGATATTCGGAAATCTTTGTCGAATCATAATGATTGACTTCAGAGCGAGTCTGAAAGGTATCCTCGAACTTTTGTGTAGGTGAGGCTTGATCTAACGTTTCCTTCGTGAATACGTTAGGTGAGAAGGCGATCTCGTCGCGAGGATCGAGCCTTGAGCCGTCGCTAGGAACAGCGGACTGGCCGGGCAGCGGGTAGGTAGCGCTGCGTGGGCTAAGAGGCCCGGCCGCGCCGTGTTCTGCCTCCCCTTGCATGAGGAAATAGGACGGCCGACGCTCCATCGAAATATACGAGTTTATTAGCTCGTTTTCGATACCTCTATGTATAGAAATAGAGGGTTTAGAAGGTGGACTCGCTTGACAGAGCTTCTTTCCTTTGCTCGGATGTCAGGGTCCTACCTTGTAGTCTTGAAAAAGACTTCCTTGGACGGTAAATTAGAGTGTATGAGCTGAGTACTTTACCGGCGTGCCCACAGCGGTCGGTGACGAGCCTAGTGCTACGAAACCCGGGCGACACGACTAGGAACGTCCCAGCGGGCGTACGATCTAATGAGAATATCAATAGATGTACCGGGTGGCGTCCTGACAGGAGAACTACGTTGGGCAATGAGCAGGATGAATAATCACTGGACTCGTAGATGCCAATGCGAGATCTGTGTGGAGAGAAGGTAGGCCTTGTAGAAAGCAGTAGGAAGCCGTTCTTGAGATGAATTCGGGAGCAGAAGGTTCGTCAGCGTAGAGCGTGTAGAAATCTTCGTACTTCAAGGTGTAGTCGTCGAGAGCGGAGAGTAGAATGAATTTCGGAGGGCTCCGAGCGGGGTATTTATAGGGAGGTGGCCGCCTCCTGCCGCCTCCTGATTGGTCCGCTTAATTTCATTAATTCGACTGTGTAATCTCATTGGCTCGCACATTGTTTTCTCAGTATCTGCGAGTATGATAGCTGAGCTGGTCCTCCGGGGTGGTTTCCCCACGTCCGTCGCTGCGACGGGGTCCCCGGGGGTGGCTTACGAGCGTCCGTCGCGGAGCCGACGACCTTGAGTTTAGACGGGGACCTCGGGTGTTTTCCCTGCGTCCGTTGTTCAGACGGGGTCCCCGGGGTGGCTGCTGGACCAGAGGTGGTTGCTTGCCGCCTCTTGGTTGGTTCGCCTATTGTCTCTCGTGTAATCAGTGTTTCTGATTGGCGAGTAGGCTTGTTTGAATTGCCCTTGCTAGTTTTAGAGGACGTTTGATTTTCTGTTTGAGTTTTCTCATTCAAGGCGACTTGGTTCGAGATACTTGTCGCGTCTCTCTCGCCCAGTGAGTGTCTAGGGAGGTCGCCTTGTATGTTATTAGTTAATATTTCACTTTTGAGAGAGAATTTCGTATTTTCTCTCTGGTGAAATATTTTTGTTTGACGGAGTTATAACTCGACGTCTTATAAATATTTTTGTGTTGTGTCTACCTCTTTTTGGTAGCCCTGAAAAGGGCTGTTGACAAGAGGGGGTGGTTTTCACCACAATTATGATCAATAAACAAATTATATTTGGGCCCAGCAACGCGCGGGGGGGGGGGGGGGACGCTAGTTATTTATAACTAATAAGTTTGCATCATAAAACAGTACTAGGTGGCGTCTGGATATGTCCACCATCTATGCAAAAATATCTATGGCGAAATATCTATACCTACTGTTTCTCATCCAAAGGTGACAAGTATTATAAGTAACAGCCTCAAGTCCTCCTACAATAGAACGGATATGCCAGCGCTACTAGCGGATTCTTTAGAAAACAGCTCAAGATAATGTATTTCCCGATCTTTTCCTGATTTCAACAGGATGCCTTCTCGGGTGGAAATGGTTCCCGGTAATTCCGGTTCACACCGCTACGCAAGCAAGTGGACAAGGTTGATTGACGTCAAGCCAGCTATTCATGGAGCTCTAGGTGGACTGGAGTTTCACGATCCATGATTGCACAATCCATGTTGGCAGTTTCCTGGATTGGCTACACTGGTCCCTTCAGTTGGTTTTTCGTTTCGATTTTTACGTCTCCGTTTGTGTCTTCGTCTTCTCTCCTGTCCGCGAGGAATTTCTGCCGCAGATAAGACTTTCCAATGAAGTGATAAGGTCCGTTTTTGTAATTTTCCTGATCAAACATACCGGTTGAAGTTTGTTTTCTGGATAATTATTTGATTGTTGCATAATCATAGAATAATGTCGATACCTTTCTCCGGTCGGCTGGGCTTTAGTGGGGGGCTGACAGCAGCCATCGCGAGTCAGGTCAGGTCCGTTAATCTCAAGCCCGTCAAGAGGATCGTGTTCAAGTTTGATCCTTTTCACAACAAAGTCGAGCAGACGAGGTGAGCCAGAAAAACCAAGAGTATGAGCGTATTTCGGTGGCTAGGGGTTCTACAGCGGTGGTGGTTATAACCATGCCTAAAGTCAATTATAACTATTGCTATTTTTAACTAAATTTATAAATGTTACCTAGGTACGTACATAACTACCATTTGGTGGACCATTATGTTCCACAGTGTCATGTCTGTAGCAAAAAATTTTTAATTTTTAATGAGGGGAAATCTTCGTGATCCTATTAAGACTGGCTAGCTTCACTGGGCACATGGCAATCATAAATAATGCTTACTAGTCTGCTTTACGAATACCTACCAACTAGGATTAGTTATATTTGATTCGGCAGTTGTTGAGTTTTATACAGACTAACAATACATTGATTGAGAGGTCGATCTTCGAAACCTAGTCAATGTGAGGAATCTGAACATCCACTTTGAAGAGAACACATTTTTTAACATACTTTGAGAGTATCCTTGCTTCTTTTGCACCTTAAATTGGGAAATAGTAACTTAGTCTACACGTACCAGCTGCGGACACTGCCCCAGAAGTGGAAACGTACCCATCATCGCTAAAAATTATGGATACCTAAGTAGGTACCTAGTTGATTCCTTTATATTTCTTCCGTGTAACTTCTCCATGAACGGAGAAAACGAAGAAGGCAACACAAAACACAGTAACAACGTAAACATGGCATTTCTTCTTAGGATGTTGCCGATCCGAAATCCTTGGCCAAAATGAGAAAAAATTGCTGGTCGGTATTAGGGAAATGTTGCTCATCATGCATAGTTTGAATCAGTCTTTGGCTGATTGGTGGTTCTTCATAAATTTACATCCATAATTGTTGCGGTTTTCACTTGATTAGAAAAGAAAATGATAAATATCAAGGTTACTTCTTGGTACCTGAAAATTGGGGTCTGTTCCAAAAAAGAACAGCACTAACCGAAAAGCGAACACCCACCGTACCAAAAGACAGTTTAGCTAAGGGTTACAGGAGTTTCCTATGTAACTTAGTTGCGGCCCAAATATTTGGTACTTTGACAGCGTGTCCGCTACTGGTACATACGTTTACCCTAATATTTTGTTAAGGTTTGAAGGTTATAAATTGTGTAGGTATGAAAAGTCGTTCATTGTCATGCTGCACGATTGGTATTGTATATACATGTAAGATACAATATGTATAAGGTTCCATTTGCTTTCCTCGTCGCTACAGCGAACTAACTCGGGGAGTGACACTCGCATCTATGGCTAATTGCCCCTTAATTCCCGAATTAAAAATAACTTGGTACAATTGGTTGTTGTTTTGCCTTGCGAGTTGAACGTGGATTCCATTTTCAAGCTTAGTTGTTCGTTTACCATCGGTTCTTCAGAAGGGTTTTATCTGAGATTTCAGATTTATATTGGTTTGTGTTAAGTAGGTCAAAATGTAAAATCCAAACTACTTTATTATATTCTGTGTAAACTTATGCGTATCTAGCAATTGGAAAAGCCTCCCATTGGAGTAATAGAGAGTTTTTGGTGACCACTAACGTGACCTTAACGTCACCCTAACGTACCAATCAATGAGTACGTTAGAATGGCTCATTTAACGTCACCCGTTGGGGACCTAAAGGCACACATCACCAGCCTAACCTTCCTGTAAATGTAACACTACTGGGCACCTCAGAATTACTCGAATACTGATGAAGTAAATAATAATAGTTTTTATTTTTAAATGCCTCATTACCAACTAAATTATGTTGATATAACGGTAGGTTTGTGAACACCGCTCAAACTTGGTTATTTTACGGTTCAATTCACGTAGAAACCCGAATGTGCCATCTGAAGTCCGCCTCCGCTGTTTATCTTTACTAGCCTTCAACTTGATCTAAAAAAATCCGTTCTTTTGCGCACAGGCTCTATTTGGTCGATTAGAGCCTCGTTTCTATTATTATTTAACATATTTTAAATAAGAAAACTGAGTTTTAAGACACTACTTCTTCAGAGTATTGTTCTTTGTTTGCCTGATCTCTCAGCTGTTTTCTCAGGAAGTGATGCCTCCACTGATGATTATCAGGTAAAATCCGGGTTCATTGTCATAGATGGAAATACTTTTTCATACTTTTTGATGATTTACCCAACGGAAAACTCAAAAACATGAAGTTTGTAATGACAAATGTCCTATAGGTAAGTGCAACTAAACCGCAGTGTTCCACACTTGAGGCATGCTATCTTTGCGTTAAATCCATGCCCTGTTTAAGAATTTAAAACTAAAAATGAGAAATTAGCCCTTATTTGTTCTGAAACTAACATAAAATTTGAGTTTAAGATTGAAAATCGGCGTTTCATATCGAAATAAAGAAGTTGATTAGACAACCAGTAGGCAAGACAACTGGGGGAAAATATCGCGTTGCCCAACCGTCCTTAATAGAGAGTTTTTGGCGACTTCAACTTAACGTCACCCGTTACTGTAGTCTTGAGGGAGCAGACGAAGATGCTAACCCAAATGGAACCGGGAGAACGGTTGCCTTAATTTTGATGTCACGTTAACGGTGGTTGGGTAACGAGATATTTTCCCCCCAGCTGTCTTGTTGTCTACTGGTTGACTAATCAATTTCTTTATTTTGATATGAAACGCCGATTTCCAATCCTAAATTCGAATTTCACATTGGTTTCAATACAAACACGGGCTAATTTCTCATTTTTAGTTTTCAATTCGTAAACAGGGGATGGATAGTAAGCCTCAAGTGTGGAACACCGCTGTTTAGTAGCACTTATAGGTCATTAGTCGTTACGAACTTCATGTTTTTGGGTTTCCCTATGACAATGAAACAGGATTTTACCTGACAAAATCATCAGTGGAGGCAGCACTTCACGCAATGTTCACGAGAAAATAGCTGAGAGTTCAGGTAAACTAAGAACAATACCTACTGCGAAGAAGTAGTGTCTTAAAACTCAGTTTTCTCATTTAAAATATGTGAAATAATAATAGAAACAAGGCTCTAATCGACCAAATAGAGCCTGAGCGCAAAAGAACGGAACTTTTCGATCGAGTTGAAGGCTAGTAAAGCTGGACAGCGGAGGCGGACTTCAGATGGCACATTCGGTTTATACGCGACTTGAAACGTAAAATAACCAAGTTTGAGGGGTGTTCAAAAACCTACCCTCTACATCAACATAATTAGTTGGTAATGAGGCATTTGAAAAGTGAAACTATTATATTTACTTCAGCAGTATTCGAGTAATTTTGAGGTGAGTAGTAGGGTTACATTTACAGGAAGGTTAGGCTGGTGTCGTGTGCCTTTAGGTCCCCAAACGGGTGACGTTAAATAAGCCATTCTAACGTACGACGTTGCTAACGTCCCCTCAAGGTCACGTACTCTTGGGTACGTTGGGGTGACGTTAAGGGTACGTTAGTGGTCACCAAAAACTCTCTAATGTGACATTAAAGTTTAGGCAGCCGTTGTCCCGGTACCATTTGGGTTAGCATCTTCATTTGCTCCCTCAAGACTGTGAAGGGTGGCGTTGAAGACGCCATAAACTCTCTATTATTTTCGTGTGTGATCACTGACCATGGTGATTTGGAAATTACAGTCGTTTTGATTCCTGGATTATTAACGAGACGACCTAATCAAACTATGCTTGTCTTGACCAAGAAGTCTTCTTGTCCATCTTTTATTTCGACCTGCTAATAGAGCTAATCAGTAAAGATTGACTGGATTCCAATGTTGATACAGGAAGTACGGACTAAGTCAAACACGTAGAAATCCTGGTTGCGTGTATTGCAACTATTAGTTATAGAAACATAGCTGTAGAACTCGTTATATTACCTACTTTTGCCATAAATCACACTGATAATTTAATTAAGTATAGCAACATTTAATTTGAACAATAACTGTATTAATTAATTGAATTCAATATCATTATTTCATTTTAATCACAATGAAGCACCATTAGGAAAATTTCCCCCCCCCTATCAACAAGGCTCAATCATTACACATCTTTCCTGAAGTAAATTTATAGGCATTAGCCGAAGTGAACGTCAAAAATAAAATGAAAATGTTACAAAATAAACTGGCATCTCTTCTTATAGAACAAACTAATAATGACACAAACTTGATTATTATAATTTCTAATTCCAAACAGTAAACCCAAATATCATGAACAATTTGAACTAAATCAAATTAAGTTGAACCATACATCAATCGTGGTGCTCCCACCGAATTCCAACAAAAGTGCTACATTCAGTCTTCCTATACTTTCAAATTGCCATCCTAAACTTATTGTTTTTTTGTTGTTTTTTTTTTTTGTATGAGCTAAAACTCCCAATGTTTTCCATATGAGCAGCTGATGAATACAACTAAGAAGAAAAGAACCACGTAACTCCTTAGAACTCCTATAAACCGAAATCGTGAAAGAAACTATAGGTATATTATTCTTATGTATGGAAAACCAGAAATATGTTGTCAGAAGAAGTCTGTTGACAGATTCAGATCGGCCGATGCAGCTAGTCCCATGGAGAGCCCTCTACTAGCCATTCATAGCGGGTGATCCCACATCGGACTTGCTGGAATGGCCAATCCGTACCAACCGGCGTCTGCTTAGATGTTGAAATTGATGTTCCTCATTTTCGTGTTGTTCCAACATTTCCAGCAGCTATCTCAACAGATATTACAACAAAATAGATTTCATTACAGCAGAAGGAATCTGTCAACAGAAACCAATCAGTGCCCGTGCAGTGATTGTAACTGCTGTTCCATCCCACCAAAATGTCTGACAGATTCTGTCGATGTATGTTCCATCATGAAGAGCGGTTCAACTACAGTTGGATTGCAGTCGAACAAAAGTTGACAACACTAAGGGCTGCTTTATCAATTCCCTGACTAGTAAGTCAGCTGTTAGGGCTAGTCAGTGATTAGAGCAGCAGACACCTTTATCATTCAGGGAGGAACTGTTGACTAACTCTAAGTGCTGACTAAGAGGTTAAGCGCCCGTGTGCTGTCCCTAGACCCAGAAAATCATATCAAAGTTACGTTAATCGATTATTCATGGGCGTTATCTCTCAGTTATCAACAAAATCGATGTAAATAGACGTTTATCTTGCTCATCATTCTATTTTTCGCGTTGGCTGTGTTTCGTGTTGGTGTGTTTACTGAGCGGTACGTAGTTTACATAATAGATCGATGATCGTTAAACGTACTCAATAAGTACTCCTAATCAATAGGGAAAGGCGCTCTTCAAACCAATCACTCCAAGTTTCTCAACTTGTAAGGAGTTTACTAATGCAATACAGTCCCAAACTCAGGTACTGCTTGAGAGCTTGAGAACCTTCTGGAACGTACTGGTTTGTTCGAAATGTGGATTGAAGAGATATTTATGATGTATCAAGCTTTAATTGAAACACCTGGCAAGCAACAAGCCTCGTTTTGGTGTTTTATTTTCAATAATAAACCTTTGAAATTACCATTCTCCCTCTCTTCAAAATATTTTAAAATGTTTAAAATCTTGGGAGGGGGGGGGGGGGTATTATCTCGAGAACAATAATTCTTTCTTTCCAACCTGAGGTTGGTCTCGAGCTCACCAAAATTGGAAACTGAAAAAAAGTAAAAATAGTAAAGTAAAATAAAAATAAACAAATAAAATTAAAAAACACTTATGCAGTTTGCGTAAGCAGAACCAACTTTTTGAATAGAGACAGGTAAAATATTAGTCGAGTGATTATTGCGTAACCGAGCCTCGGAGCGTTGACTAAACTTAGTCATCACTTAGGGTTTAACCGGCGGTTGATAAAGGCAACTTCGTTCGTAACCGCTTGATCATTCCTAATCAGTCCTCTAAATCGTGCTAACCAGCCATTGATAAAGCGGCCCTAAGGAGTGATTAGGGTGCTGCAACTCCCATTTTGAGGGTGACAGAGTTAGAGCTTGACGCTATTGTGGCGGTGAGCGATGGTGAGTTTTTTAACTACTTTGTAACCATCCACCACCCTCCGCCACCTTCTCCATTCCCCCAAACTGAATATTTCATACGGATTTTAAAATTCGTGGCGATATCTTGTTCAACCATACTGAAGTTTTAAAACTTTTAAAAGTTGTCTAGTTCTGGCGATTATTCAAAAATACAATTTTTCCTACTAGGTAATATTTCTGTTGCCATTTTAGCTATTTTTCAAAGAAAAAATGAGCTGTCAGGATGGCTTCAAGATTTTAAATGTGGGGGAGGAGGACCCCCTACAAATCGAAATTGAAAATTTTGCTGTTTTCGAGTTGTGTGTTAAAATTTTCTATGCGATCTCCCCACACAGCTGTCCCCTCAGTTTTATCCATAGAGACAAATATGGCGAAGTTTAATCAAAATGTTAATTTTAATGACATAGATATGTAAAGTTACTGAACCCCATCTGAGAACTTAACCTCTCAAGGTACAAAAATATCTAGACGATTGTCTATGATGGAAAATAGAGGGTCCATGTTGGAGTAACTCACCTCCTTGCAGTCCATAGGATTTCGTACCAGTGACCACATCCCTGTGTATTATCGGCAAGTCTGGGCACGGAGTCGTCATTCTGAAATACAATTAATTGGTTCAAACGGGTTATTACGACAAAATCCAAATATAACTAATTTTGGGTCATATTACGTCCACAAGTTGCAAATAATATCTCATCGTTTAGCTAACGATTTCCTCACTAACGCTTGTAAGTACCCACTGTAATTGATGTTCTGTATTAATCTTTCACCTGATGGTGTTCCAGGTATTTTATGTATTATATGAACACGGGAAAAGTTGCCAAGACCAATCCACAATGCGTTTTTAAAACTGAAGTTGCCTGTGATAGGAGTGATCCTAGCGTTACATTCAAATTAAGTAAGTATACATTATCTGCTATCAACCCTCACTTCTATTGACGATTGTATTTGTACCACATATATTACGTAGGACCTTCCTATAAAAACTAAAATTATTCGATTCTCAATTCACAGCAATGTTGTATTTGATAGTTTTCTTTGAATTGTATACACTCGCAACTACATTAAGATCTTAGCTAAAATTTGAATGCTACCAAATGGATGGCAGTTATCTGTAAAATCGTACTCAAACGCTGGTGTCTTTCTCTTAATTTGTTGGCCCCCTAATAACTATGATAAGTTAAGAACAGAATGTAAGAACTACATTAACCGTGCCATATACCATGTTATCAATACCCACCATGAAGTTGTATTTGTCACTTCCTTCATGATACAAAATGGTTCTAATATTCTCTTCCATTTCCAGTATCTGGTGAGGACATCGTCTTCAAAAGCACGAACCTGAGTGCTCTTGAGATGCTCAGGCTCTACAACGAGCACATAACTGTTTTGGCACCTAAAGAGGAACCAGTTGCTACTTTTGGAACTAAATCTTCTAAGCCCGCATCGGTTAAGAAATTAAACAAAAAGCGATAACGTTCCGTTATTGATTGTAGGTGAGTTTTATTTATAGGTATGTTAGTTTTTTGATTTTTCATTTTTCTGCTATCAAGCAATTAACCTAACCGTATAACCTAGGGCTGGTTCCACACTTATGAGGCATCTGTGCAAATGGTTTTGAATATGGCAATGACACTGGCGTTCCATTTGGTAATTTAGATGTACAGTGGCCTATTTTAACATATTTTAACGTAGCCCTGGTTTCATCCCATCAGCGTCATGGTCACCCCTTACACCCCGAGGGCAACTTGTTGGAGCTTCCTCGTTGGAACATCAATGGCAGCTGTCCACAGCTCTTAGGAATGCCGACCACCCTGGACCCTGGCCCAGCGATCGTCGGCCACATCCTTTACCTAGGTAGATGTGAAACGCCCTATTCAATTCTTACCCCTATGAACATCTATCCAGTGCCATTTAAACGGCTGTCGGATAAGTGTGAAGCCAGCCTAAGACGTGGTAAACTATCAAAGTAGTTAATGTAAATGGAATGAAACCATGGATAGATGTCTAAAGTATAAGGAATTTAGGTGCCCCCCCCCCCCCCCAGAGGTGCAATGGGGGCCTAAATCCTCATAAATCAGGTAGAGGAGAGTAACAGGCATCCCGTCAGAGAGATACCACCCCTACTAATAGCTTTTAATGAGCCATGTTCGGGGAAGGTTGATTTTCCTGTCACCAGGAATCCATCCAACGCCAAACCAGCTGCCAAAAATGATCGAGAACAGCGCGTGGTTCCCATTGATTCCTCAACGGGACGCTGACAGCGCTATCTCTGGTGCTCTGACGGGAGCTTGATGGGCCTCTCAGGAGGTAACTCTGTTACACTCCTCCCCTTAAAGACATACTTGATTGAAGATCAAGTATGGTAATTGGGTGGAATAGTGAATAGCTGAGAACTGATGCTCATTCGTTCATAAATAGCTGCATTGGCGTTTTGGATGGGGAAATAGAAATTAAAACTGGATTGTCAATGAAGCTCCATAAGAAGTATCTTCATTGAACAATCGGGACAAAACGGGTGCTCAACGATGGAGACTTATACCTCGGGAATAAAAGAGAAATTATGAGTCAAAGACCAATGAAATTATTTATATACCAAAGGGTGATGATGGGAATTCCTCCTGGAACCCCGGGCCATGTTTCTTCTGAAACATTAACGCCCCAAAAAATAGTGGATTGGACTACTAGGCGTCAGCCGTGCATAATCCAAACCACGCTCTGCTACCATATAAGGAATTTAGGTGCCCCCCCCCCCCCCCAGAGGTGCAATGGGGGCCTAAATCCTCATAAATCAGGTAGAGGTAGAGGAGAGTAACAGGCATCCCGTCAGAGAGATACCACCCCTACTAATAGCTTTTAATGAGCCATGTTCGGGGAAGGTTGATTTTCCTATCACCAGGAATCCATCCAACGCCAAACCAGCTGCCAAAAATGATCGAGCACAGCGCGTGGTTCCCATTGATTCCTCAACGGGACGCCGACAGCGCTATCTCTGGTGCTCTGACGGGAGCTTGATGGGCCTCTCAGGAGGTAACTCTGTTACAAAAGATAATTCAATGGTGTGTACCTGGTTTTTATTGTCTATGTAAGATAGTTAATATGTCAGTATTTTCAATAATAGTTTCAAAGTACATCTAGACTAGGGTCCTCCTCAATGAGGTCCCTTGCTAAAAACACCGCAGTTTGAAAATTCCAACTATTTGTTGTATGTATGCTTACAGAATACTGTAAGTATTCTTCATTGATGCCTCAATAATGTATACTTTCGTTATATAAATTACTATTAAAAAATCATAATGAAGCTCTTTTGAGTGTCTCCGGGTGTTCCTGAGCGCTTCCACAGTGTTGTGGTTGAAGGGGAAAGGTGAGCTGCCAGTACTGTGTAGGTGGAGTTGACGCGGCAGAAGTGGATGGGACAGGAGTAGTGACCCACCCTGTGTGAGGGAAATATTTCCCCACTTCCGGCGAGGTGTGAGCCCCCCTGGTGGGTATTGAAGTACCATCAAGGTCTCTACGGCACTAGTCGACAGGAAATGGGGTCTGAGTTGAGGGAGTAAATAAGGCACAAGTCCTATGACTGGCAGTGTGGAGGCCACCTGTTGAAACGCGTTTTGGGCGAGTCTAGTGTGTACATGGTGAATTCTTCTATTTGTATTCCCTTGCAGTGTGATGGGAGGGTGTCTGCGAGTTCCTCTAGGCCGTTGAAATAGATGTTGGTCATTCTTCTTGTCGATTCAAATTAGTGGAAGGATATAGTGAATATAAGATAAGGATATAGATTCCAGTGAGTATAAGAATATAGTGGGAGGGGGGCGATTGATTGTGCAAAGTAATGTCTTTACACATCCCCTGGAAGTATTGAAAAAGCTATTGGACCCCAAATGTGACATGTTCAATTACAGAGACGTTATCTGGGAGAGGCATTCGTTTGGGAATGAGAGGTTCTGGCAAATTGTAGAGATCGGTTGAGGGAATTTACTCCAGTTTCAGATTTAGTAATGTCGAAGTAAATCCTGTCTTACTTTTTATATAGTAAAATGGTAGCACTATTATTCGGTAGGTTCGTACATATTATGTGATTTAGGTACCTATTCAACATAAAATATTTTCAACTAATCATCACAGTATGGATTGGACATTAAATTCCTGCCAGATTACCATATTAAAAAAAAATTTAAAATTCCCTGTTGTTTCACTATTTTATTTCTTGAGGGTGACATTTTCTTTTGCTGTTGTGTACAACTTAGCCTTATAGATAAAGGGGATGTTCCACGCAGTTCTGTCATTTTCGTTTCTTAAGGTTTGTTTGACTGAGAGTTCGATAGTCTGCTTCGCTTAAGCGTTTATTACCAGTGCGTTTATTATTGTCAGGGAATTCTTTGCGTTGGGAAATGTCAGGAAATTTTACAAAAACCACCAAATGTCTGGGAATTTTTTAAATGAAAACTTGGTGGAATAATTTAAAGCGTTTCTAGGTATATTATAACTCCTAAACAATCAAACTTCAATAGCCTACTTTGACATACTAGGTACATATTATTTCATAGGTGAGTTAAACGAATGACAAAAATAATTATCAAGAGTTGTGGTTAAACTGTTTAAAAGTAACAACGCTACACACACATAAAAAGTGAATGGATATGCCATTGGCTTCCCTGGTAACTACATCACCTAGAGTAAACCATTTGTGAAGAAAAAAAAATCAACTGAGTATTGAACTAGGGAGCAAAAACGCTGCAAATTATTTCACAAAGGTTTATTATTTTTTCAATTGAGTTTGATCGTAGTTTTAGTTGGCTTGCGTACGTCATAAGGCCCGTCCAGACTCCTCGGCGTGTCCTATTTCGAGTTGCCACAACCTATACTTCTATAATTATACACGCATGTTTATATTTCTCGATTTGAGCTCCTATCTATTCAAATAGTTATTGCCTTGATAATATCATTATCTAAGTACGTACGAAAAGTCGAGAGGGTATGTTATTAAATATGCGTAGGAAAAGCATTGGTATTAACACACAAATATGACCTAGAAAAAAACATATATTCATGCCTCGAAGGAACGCCGTACCCACCTCATGGTGCCGCGGTGTATTATGGGTATAACACGTAAAAGTAATAAATATCCATTCTCCTACACCCCTCTGCTACGCCCCTGGTCACTCCAGCCACCACAAGGTGCCGCGGCGCCTCCTCTCACTCCACCCCCCGCTCACCCCCCTCACCACCCACCGTGACCCCCTGCCAAGCGTGCGTCTAACACGTCTAACCCTCAAAGCCTCGAAAAAGACACTTTTTCGCCCGTTTTTGGCCCATAGCATCTATGCGAGTAAAGCGATCGGGATGGTTAAACGTTAGGACCAACTAGACCCCAAATGAAGTCTATGTGCGAAAGAACGGGTTTTTTAAGTAAATTCTTAGGCCTTTTATGGCCCGGACGGCGAACGGACATTTCAAATTTGGATTCTACGCACCTTGAAACGTAAAGTGACAAAGTTTGAGGGGGGGTTATAAAAATTTTTTGCTTCACGATCACATAGGCTTATTATTGGAAATAATAAACCAAAAATTTGAATTTGATATTTTTTGTCATGAAATCTGAAGTTTGGTCAGGGAAAAGTCAGGAAAATTAAAAATTTCCAGTTGGGGGCCACCCTGAACCTGTTCTAGGATTTTTTGACTCACAGTATGACGCATGCACATTGTTGAGGATTACCATATCCCCCTCCCCTCTTCATCATATATCGATATACGTTTGTTTACAATTTTACTTACCATTTAACTCATTTTACACAATTATACCTGCAGCTATGAATAATTTCTATAACTGTAATGAGAGGACGGACGTTGTTCATCTAGGTAGGTTGCTGTGAAGATTACTGATTCTGAATGGTGCTGAGAACTGTTCAGGACACCCACCTTTTCAGAACATACACTTAACAGCAAAAAAACCGGCGCACCCTATATTTTGTAAGTTTTTCACCTTAGCTTCAATTGGTTAATTTTTTTTGCATGTGCCAAGTAAAGTCGGTATTTTATGAGAGAACAGCAAGAAACAGAGTGGCAAATAAAAAATACCCGTTCGAAAAAATCAGCTTTATTCACAAAACTTCGATGTTTGGACATAAGTAACAAAACATTCTTCTGCAGTTCTCGTGTGAAAAAAAATTGAAAAATGAAATTTTCTTTTGAAAATAAATTTTTTTTATATCTGGTGGTACCGTCCCTTGCTTGTACCACCGCCTGCATTCTTCTCGGCATGCTGTTGATCAAATTTGAAACCGTTTCTTGTCTGATGAGGTCCCATTCTGCGACCACCGCTGTCCTGAGGTCTTGGAGGTTTACAGGAGGGTTCGGTCGCCTTTGGATGCACCTCTCTAGCTCGTCCCATAGATGTTCTATGGGATTGAGGTCGGGGCTGCGAGCTGGCCATTGTAGGGTGCGCATGCCTACCTCTTCGAGGTAGTCAGTAACCACGTTTGCTACGTGTGACCGCGCGTTATCTTCCATAAAAATAAAATTATCGCCAGTGTAAGGGGCGAATGGCACTACATAATCTTCCAGGATGTCAGAAATGTACCTCAGTGTGGTTAGACTCCCTCGGGGGTACACATGGAGTTCCGTATTCGCCTCTGAAGTGATTCCACCCCAAACCATTTCAGAACCTCCCGCGTAAGGCACCCTTTCAGAAATATTGCACTGAGCGAAACGCTGCCCTCGTCTCCTCCACCCTCTAACACGACGATTTGAAGCGAATAGTGAGAACCTGGACTCATCGGAAAACATTAAGAGTGCTGAAAGGGTGCCTTACGGGAGTGGGTCTGAAATGGTTTGAGGTGGAATCACTTCAGAGGCAAAAACGGAACTCCATCCCCCGAGGGGGTCTAACCACACTGAGGTACATTTCTGACATCCTGGAAGATTATGTAGTGCCATTCGGCCCTTACACCGGCGATAATTTTATTTTAATGGACGATAACGCGCGGTCACACGTAGCAAACGTGGTTACTGACTACCTCGAAGAGGTAGGCATGCGCACCCTACAGTGGCCAGTTCGCAGCCCCCACCTCAATCCCATAGAACATCTATGGGACGAGTTAGAGAGGTGCATCCGAAAGCGACCGAATTCTCCTGTAAACCTCCAAGACCTCAGGACAGCGGTCCTCGCAGAATGGGACCTCATCAGACAAGAAAGGGTTTCAAATTTGATCAACAGCATGCCGAGAAGAATACGGGCGGTGGTACAAGCACGGGAAGGTACCACCCGATAACAAAAAAATTTATTTTCCAAAAAAAAAAAAAATTCATTTTTCAATTTTTTTTCACACGATAACTACAGAAGAATGTTTTGTTACTTTTGTCCAAACATCGAAGTTTTGTGAATAAAGCTGATTTTTTCGAACGGGTATTTTTTATTTGCCACTCTGTTCCTTGCTGTTCTCTCATAAGATACCGACTTTACTTGGCACATGCAAAAAAAAAAAAAAAAAAATTAACCAATTGAAACTAAGGTGACAAAATAACAAAATATAGGGTGCGCCGGTTTTTTTGCTGTGAAGTTTAGTTCCGTCCAGAAATGATTCAGTATCCTTAGTCAAACCAAACCTTCCCTCATTTGTTAATGAGTATTATACCATGGAACAATTTAATTCCAGCTCTGATTTGAGGTAACCACTCTAATAGAGAAGACTAGCGGTGAATTGACTTCTGTACCAGCACACTATGGCTAAACACCCCAAAGAAGGATATAGCGTCAAGCTCATTGATACCATCTACAACCAGATCCCTGCATTCACTGATGTGTTTGACGAAGAGACTTTCTATGTTTTTGTAGTTTGCTTCGTTCTTTCAACCCTCGTGTTGGTTTTCATAGTGTCCCGTTTTGTAACTTTGAAGCCCATTGATTGGTGAAATATCTTTACTATGACATGAATCTTTGTCACATCTGTCACATCACCCCATGCTGTCACTTTTTTCAACCTCTCAATGTTCACCACTATTTATAAATCTCCTATCATAACTTGAAGGCCACAAAACTAGTGCTTTTCAAATTTTCTAATCACGTATAATTTAACTCAACTTCTGTCACCCATTAGTATGTAAGATCTTTCAAACATCAAGTTCTTGAAATAATTACTTCCAACATATTTTTATAATTTCAATGGCTAAGTGCACTACTAATAGATGCCTAGATGCTTGTTTCAATCTCATGTTTTCTGCCATGCTAATTTATATTCATAAAATTTGTATTTGAGCATTTATTTTAATGCTCTTTTGCTGGTGTGTTTTCCAATAAAAGTGTACAACTAGTCTTCAATTTGTATTTTATCCAACTTATTTCACAAATCATCTTATTCAAAATAAACGCCCCATTCTTACCCTCCGGTACCAAACAGAAAAAGAACCCCTGAAGAAAACGGAAATTAATGAAAAGCGTTGTATAGTTCCTCGAAATACAGAGTTACAATGGTAGATGAATTTCAACAGTTAGATCATCAACGGGGTTAGTTTAAAAATAGTGTTCAGACGATAATTATTTCGGGAACCATTAATTTATAACATACGATTTCAAAAATAGTTGTTTAATGTTTAGCTTAAAAGATATAATTCGCTTTCTACTGCCAGCACTGAAAGGTTCTTTTAGCGAATTTTTGAAGAAAACTAAGCTATTGCTCTCGCCTCAAAATTTGTAGAATGTGATTTTTGAAAAATTTTTATGCAGAAATCCGTTTCAGGCTATTCTGAATCATATTCCAGACGATAACTGTCCGTAGAATTGTGCTAGAAACTTCAAAAAAATTTTAAAATGTTTAGGACACAAAACGAAAGTTCAAGTTCGTTGGCCAGCATGATCGGATTACATCTTCGGGTTGAAATTTTCAAAAATGTATTCAAAAATTTCAAAATAGCCTGTTTTTTGCGATTTGTTGTGCGAAATAATTTTTTCAGCATAATAACATGTGGTATATTCGGAATCAGCGTAAAATTTCCTATAAGAATATGTATCAAGTTTTCAAAAATTTCAAAGTTGAAAAATCAGTCAAAAATCGAAATAATGCCGTTCGCTAGTTGTAAAAATCGGTAACATTTGTTCGAAACAGAGACTACAGTTTGTCTGTCAATTTCTTGCTGTGGGATACTAGATTCGAATGCAACTGACTTGATATCACTCGTAATATAAAGCCTCATCATCGATTGGCTGTGGAAATACGTTTCTTTCATATGACGTCGGTATGTTATTTTATTTTATGTCAAGATTTGATGATGTTATGATAGGATACTGTTAAGATTTCAACTGCCTTCAATACTGACCACATTGGACATCGAAATCAATGAATATTTACCTACATTTGTCTTTAAATCTACAAGATTAGTTTAATAATAATAAAGTATGAGTACCTCCTAATTATTTTTAATAATTTGATTCCATGTTTGTCTATCAAAATCATAAACTAAAATTTCTCTAC
This sequence comes from Adelphocoris suturalis, assembly GCA_030762985.1. Taxonomy (NCBI): domain Eukaryota; kingdom Metazoa; phylum Arthropoda; class Insecta; order Hemiptera; family Miridae; genus Adelphocoris; species Adelphocoris suturalis. The sequence goes on from CM061046.1 coordinate 15,498,201, forward strand.
ACGATCAATAGCGACTGAAATGTCGAAGATTTCTTCAAAAATTCGCTCATGGGGTCATGCTGCATGACTGGACTTTTTTCTTTATGCAGTAATTTAGTGATATATTTAAAGAGTTTAGAGACTACAAATTAGTTTGGAGTTTGGTAGTCGTCAACCTAATAAACAGTGTTTGACTGATGGTGCAGATATACACTTTGATCGATAGATGCAATAATATTGTAATAATAAGTAATAACTTCACTACGGGAGTTATGGGACTCGTTCCTGTAAAATCAATCAAGTCGAGTAATGACTGTTGGACGCGTCCCTGTTCGATCTTAGGAGAAAATGGGGTGATTTTCTTGGTATTCCTGTAATCTGGAGGTCTGGATGCTTGCAAGCTCACACCACAAAAGTGAAAAAATATCCTTAAGTAGATTTAAAAAAGGGAGGGGGTGGTAAAATATGGATTAGTTGGAAAAGTAGATCAAAATCTTTGATCAGACTCTCCTAAGATCGAACGAGGATGAGTCCAGCTGTCATTACCAGACTAATTGCTTGACGGGGACAAGTCCAATAACTACAGTGGAGTGATTTATTATTGCATCTAAACCTCCAAACTTTCGATCAAAGTGTGTATCCGCATCATCAGTTAATGAATGTGTTACAGTTCCTGACTGTTACCTCCGATTAGTTTGTCAAAAAGTCCTAGTGCTACTTTTATAGACCACAATTAATTATTACAATTATATTACAATGGTTCCAAATACAATCATGCTTATGGTAGACTTCTAGAAATCTGAATATCACGTTCAGACCACTTGTTACTCGTACCTACTATAAACAGATTTTAAAAAAAGTTCCAGTCATGCAGCATGATCGTATGAGCGAATTTTCATAAACTGCCTATCTATCGTACTATAGTATGTTAAATTGCATTGAAATTGGAGCAATTTTAGTTGACAGAAATGGTTAAAAACCAATTTTATGGCAAAAAACTTATTCTAAATAAAATTTCACTGATTCCAAAGGGATTTTTGATTTTTAAATTTTTTTGCAGTTTTTATAGATATTTTAGCAAATTTTAATGACATTTAAGTACCTTTTTCATCATACTTTTGAGCAAACATTTTTAATGTCCTAGTTAATCGTTGAAAATTTGGTTTTGACTAATATTCTGCAAAAAAATAGAAATTTAACGGTTTTTGGCCGTTTTTAGTGATTTTTTGGGTACATTATTTGAAATTTGACCAACTTAATGTGCTCAAAAATTGTTGTCCAACGAACTCACCTTTTCTTTTGATATGCTTGATTTTTTGGCGAAAGAACGACGTTTTTATCTCAATTCTATCGAGAGTTACTGTCTGGAATGACACATACATATACAGGGTGATTCCCTCGCAGATGCAAAAAATTTTTGGGTGAAACTGGAGTAAAATTCCGCCAACTGCATATTTTTATCTCAATCCGTTCTCGAGATATGATTTTTTAAAGGTTTTTTCAGGAAAACCGTGTTTTTTTTCCTTTTAAACTCAAATTTCTCCACTTTACTTCATTTAATTTTAACTTTTGACCACATTTTCGGAATCAGCATTAAATTTACTATAAGAATAGTGTACTTGGGTTCTTCAAAAGTACCATCCAAAGGCCCTCACATCAGCTCAAACATTGACGATTTTGAAAAAATAATATTTCTGAAAATCTTTAAAACTTTACTACTCTTCCAAAACGAATCCTGGAAACTGGCAAATCTCATGAAAACTGCTTCGTCTAATACTCTTTCCAACGGTATAATCAATTTTACTTTTATTTTGTTATTTAGTGGAGAAAATAATGTTTTAATGTTAAAAAATGTGGGTTTTTCAATGAAATTGTTGGTTTTCTCGAAAGATGACCCTCCATGAACCTACGAATATGGGGTCGGTTTCTATGTATTTTTTCACGCTGTATCGAATGGTAACATTTGTAGATCTCTCCAACTCCATTATAACCTAGTTTTACACTTAACATCTTAAATGTTTAGTTTGTTTGTTACAATTAAATGTATGTCCGTTATGGGGTAAAACTAATTAATTAAAGTGTGAAACTCGATTATAACGTAGTTGAGAGATCTGCAAGAGTTTCCATTCGATCCAGCGAGAAAAAATACATAGAAACCGACCATATACTCGTAGGTTCATGGAGGGTCATCTTTCGAGAAAACCAACAATTTCATTGAAAAACCCACATTTTTTAACATTAAAACATTATTTTCTCCCCTAATTAACAAAATAAAAGTAAAATTGATAATACCGTTGGAAAGCATATTAAATGAAGCAGTTTTCATGAGATTTGCCAGTTTCCAGGATTCTTTTTAAAAGAGTAGTAAAGTTTTAAAGATTTTCAGAAATATTATTTTTTCAAAATCGTCAATGTTTGAGCTGATGTGAGGGTCTTCGGATGGTACTTTTTAAGAACCCAAGTACACTATTCTTATAGGAAATTTAATGCTGATACCGAAAATGAGGTTGAAAGTTAAAATTAAATGAGGCAAAGTGGAGAAATACGAGTTTAAAATGAAAAAACACGGTATTCCTGAAAAAACCTTTAAAAAATCATATCTCGAGTACGGATTGAGATAAAAATATGCGGTTGGCGGCATTTTACTCCATTTTTGATGTAGTTTCACCCAAATTTTTTTTTGCATCTGCGAGGGAATTACCCTGTATATACATATAAAAAAGCGTTAAAATCCAGGAATCATTTCAGAATGCCTCAAAACAGATTTCGATGAAGAAAATTCTTGAAAATTTTTATTTTAAAATTTTTGGAGCCATTGCAATGTGTGAATGCGCTTTGGGGAGCCATTACTATTATACAGGGTGATTCCCTCGCAGATGCAAAAAAAAAAACTACAATCAAAAATGGAGTAAAATGCCGCCAACCGCATATTTTTATCTCAATCCGTACTCGAGATATGATTTTTTAAAGGTTTTTTCAGGAATACCGTGTTTTTTTCATTTTGAACTCCGATTTCTCCACTTTGCCTCATTTAATTTTAACTTTCAACCTCATTTTCGGCATCAGCATTAAATTTCCTATAAGAATAGAGTACTTGGGTTGGTTCTTAAAAAGTACCATCCGAAAACCCTCACATCAGCTCAATTGATCGACATTTTTTAACATTAAAACATAATTTTCTCCACTAAATAACAAAATAAAAGTAAACTTGATTATACCGTTTGAAAGAATATTAGACGAAGCAGTTTTCATGAGATTTGCCAGTTTCCAGGATTCGTTTTGGAAGAGTAGTAAAGTTTTAAAGATTTTCAGAAATATTCTCTCTTCAAAATCGTCAATGTTTGAGCTGATGTAAGGGCCTTTGGATGGTACTTTTTAAGAACCCAAGTACACTGTTCTTATAGGAAATTTAATGCTAATTCCGAAAATGTGGTCAAAAGTTAAAATTCAATGAAGTAAAGTGGAGAAATTCGAGTTTAAACGGAAAAAACACAGTTTCCTGAAAAAACCTTTAAAAAATCATATCTCGAGAACGGATTGAGATAAAAATATGCAGTTGGCGGCATTTTACTCCATTTTTGATGTAGTTTTACCCAAATTTTTTTTTGCATCTGCGAGGGAATCACCCTGTATACAATCAGCAAAGTGAGATAATATTAAGACTAGATGTACATGAATGTATCACAATTCGTAGTAGAGCCCAGTGGCTTTCAGGTACTATATGTAACAGTTCTAACTAATTGTTACTCATAGCGTTCCACAGAAAGCCGAGTGAATCGATCGATCGTGGGACAGGGACTGGACCTTGTCTGGCCCTAATAGAACTTCTTAGAGACATACTATGATTTATAGTATTGGTTGGGTAACTGGTACCGTTATGAGGTTGGGAAATGTTGGTTGGCAGCTGCAGTTGATCATCGGACATCAACATCATCATCGGGAGACTTGGTCAGCTCAGCGTGTGCCCCCCAATTTGCCCCCTGGGACCGAACAGTCTGTCTTGACTGATGTACTGACCTGCCTGTCCCTCTCTTACATCAACAGTCTACTATTGTAGTGTGATAAATTAGACTGTTGAAGTTCGATTGTTTAGGAGTTAGAATATACCTAAGAACTCTGCCAATTATTACACAATGTTTTCATTTAAGAAATTCAATTCAATTCAAATAATTTATTGTGCAGAAAACAATATGTTTATGTAAGCACACATGAACAACAAAGACAAAAGACAAAATTAGACATGAGGGGTGGCGTAGAAAAGAAAAACATCAAGTACAAATTTAAAATATTTAGGTAAATAAAGGAAGTAATAATTAAAAGATAAAGGGAATTTTAAAGATATTCTGCATCACAAAAAGAAGAAGGGGGAGTGGAGAACGAAGGGGAGTGCACTAAATGCTGGCTACTTTCGGATGTCTAGATACTGAACAGTAGCCTTCAAGAATCGACCAATGGAGGGGGACGCACGCACAGACAAGGGAAGAGAATTCCAGATCCTTGCTCCTGCTACCCCAAAGGACTTGGACATAGTTCGACTGGTATGCCTGATGACAGAGAGAGAGTGGGATCTAAAAAAAAGGCTCCTAAGTTGGACAAATACATTGGCATTGAACCATTAATTATTTCTGCAATTAATTTTAAATGCCTGAAAATGAAATAATCCTCCAGGGGAAGGCAAAGAAGGGTGAGATGTGATACAGATTGACGTACATTAACATTATATGGTTTTTGCAAAATTCCCTGACAGTTCCAGGTTTTCCCTGAATTTTCCAGTTGGGGTCCACCCTGAAAAAAGACAAAATTGCGCACGTGCGCAAACACGCGCAATTGACAACAACTTTGTTATTTTGAATGAGAACCTCCATTTTAGCGAATTTTTGAAGAAAATTAAGCTATTGCTCTCGCCTCAAAATTTGTAGAATGTGAATTTTTTAAAAAAATTTATGCAGAAATCCGTTTCAGGCTATTCTGAATCATATTCTAAAGTTTAACGCATTTTTTTATGTATGTATGTATATATGTATGTATGTGTCATTCCAGACGATAACTGTCCGTAGAATTGTGCTAGAAACTTCAAACAAATTTTAAAATGTTAAGGACACAAAACGAAAGTTCAAGTTCGTTGGCCAGCATGATCGGATTACATCTTCGGGTTGATATTTTCAAAAATGTAGTCAAAAATTTCAACATAGCCTGTTTTTTGCGATTTGTTGTGCGAAATAATTTTTTCAGCATACTAACATGTGGCATATTCCGAATCAGCGTAAAATTTCCTATAAGAATATGTATCAAGTTTTCAAAAATTTCAAAGTTGAAAAATCAGTCAAAAATCGAAATAATGCCGTTCGCTAGTTGTAAAAATCGGTAATATTTGCATGAAACATTGTCCAAATTCAGATTGAACTACTCTTATGGAAGTATCCCTGCTTAACTAATCCTAGAACCATGCTGTTTAAAACGTAGGTAGTAGGTGCTCGTTTGAGTTTACTCTGTGAAATATTCCGTCCTCCGATTCTCTCAGTCCCTCTCTTTAATGTTTTACGCTCAACTGTTTTAGGACTGAGTACCTCCTAATTATTTTTAATAATTTGATTCCATGTTTGTCTATCAAAATCATAAACTAAAATTTCTCTACACGATCAATAGCGACTGAAATGTCGAAGATTTCTTCAAAAATTCGCTCATGGGGTCATGCTGCATGACTGGACTTTTTTTTAATTGCAAATTTGATTTCTACGTGAAATTTTATGAAGAAATTACACATCATTTTTTTAAGTGCGCGCAAAAAAGGCGCAATTCTGCTCCAAAAGCGCGCAATTCTAAAATTGCAATAAATGTGAAATACTGAGTTTTGAAGATATTCAATTGCCACTTTGTTATACATGATTTTGGAGAATTTATTTGTGCTGAACCTCGTAATGATGTTTCTTTATTGATATTTGCAACACCAACTTGGGAAAACACCGAAAACCCTACATTTTAGTACGCTTTGTGCTTTGTGGAAATGTGTAGGAGAAGTGCGATTCTGGACAATTTTTCGATGTTTTCCCCAAGTTCGAAAGGACAAGCTCGTTGGCCAGCACTTTTTGAGCACATTAAATTGGCCAAATTTTTAAAAATGTGCTTAAAAAACCATCAAAAATGGCCAACAACTACTAAAAATGGTTGAATTTATATTTTTCAACATAATTTTTATTAAGAGAACTATAAACGTTGATAACAACGTTGAACTTGGCCAAATTCATGTTTAAATTATGCAGAAAATGTAATTAAATTTCAATAATACTTGCTGAAAAATCGAAGAAAAAACTGCAATAAAGGCTAAAAATCCGACATCTTTTTTGAATCGTAGAATATTATTTAGAACTTTTTTAGTCATAAAACTGGCAGTGAACAATTTATTTACGTTCAAAGTGCTAAAATTTCAAATAATGTAACACTTAAAAAAAGTCAGGTCATGCAGCATGACCCCATGAGCGAATTTTTGAAGAAATCTTCGACATTTCAGTCGCTATTGATCGTGTAGAGAAATTTTAGTTTATGATTTTGATAGACAAACATGGAATCAAATTATTAAAAATAATTAGGAGGTACTCAGTCCTAAAACAGTTGAGCGTAAAACATTAAAGAGAGGGACTGAGAGAATCGGAGGACGGAATATTTCACAGAGTAAACTCAAACGAGCACCTACTACCTACGTTTTAAACAGCATGGTTCTAGGATTAGTTAAGCAGGGATACTTCCATAAGAGTAGTTCAATCTGAATTAGGACAATGTTTCATGCAAATATTACCGATTTTTACAACTAGCGAACGGCATTATTTCGATTTTTGACTGATTTTTCAACTTTGAAATTTTTGAAAACTTGATACATATTCTTATAGGAAATTTTACGCTGATTCGGAATATGCCACATGTTAGTATGCTGAAAAAATTATTTCGCACAACAAATCGCAAAAAACAGGCTATGTTGAAATTTTTGACTACATTTTTGAAAATATCAACCCGAAGATGTAATCCGATCATGCTGGCCAACGAACTTGAACTTTCGTTTTGTGTCCTTAACATTTTAAAATTTGTTTGAAGTTTCTAGCACAATTCTACGGACAGTTATCGTCTGGAATGACACATACATACATATATACATACATACATACATAGGTACATGAAAAAAAAAAATTCGTTAAACTTCAGAATATGATTCAGAATAGCCTGAAACGGATTTCTGCATAAAATTTTTTCAAAAATTCACATTCTACAAATTTTGAGGCGAGAGCAATAGCTTAATTTTCTTCAAAAATTCGCTAATACAATAATCTACGAAAATTCGCTCATACGATCATGCTGCATTTTTAAACATAATTTATTTACGTCGTACTACAAGTTAAGACTTCAGTCAAAACATTTGGATTGGGTACTACCATGTGACCAACGGCCTTGAGACACTTCGCAACGTAGACATTGATGGATAAAGCGAGAAAGTAGGTACCTACTAGCCAGTAGAATTCGAACAATTCACTCTGAGTAGTGTAGTATAGGTATAGAGTCGTATACTTATCCACGTCAATAATTTTTGGTCCCCTGCAAGTTATAGGTGTTTGGTCCCCTACCTAATATTATAGTTTAATGGTAGGTATCATATTGACAATTTAAAAATTCGAACTTACTTGGCTTTGAATTGACTTATGGTGTCGTCATGAATAAGAATGCTTTATCCTTTCATTGCACTGAATTCACCCACGCACTCCGTCATTGTCCGTTTTGGTTTATAAACTCGAACTGACACCCGATAGTAACTACGTAGTTGGATAAGTATAGCAGTGCAGGTATCTGTATTTTTTCCTTGAGTGTTTACAACTCGCCGCCGGTCACGTCACTTATGCAACACCGCACGACTCTCTCGCCCTGAATTTAAAAACGCAAATGGAGTCGCGAAAATGATCGAACCGGTTTTTTTTGAGATCTTGGGGAGCCAGTCGAGTTTTGTTATTTGCACTGGGAGGACTTGCAGCGGGAGAGCAACGCACGGGGGAAAACGAAAACAATCGGCCGTGACCTACGTCACTCGTTCAAGGTCATCCAAAACAACCCAGTGGGCGGATGCGGTCTCGTCCCTTTTTATTATCTCCGGCCCCGTCACAGGAGGTGAATTTCGTTACACAAAACACAGACAGTTTTACTACATTTTAATCAAATTCCTGTAAATTCGAACTGTTTAAATTAGAGTGATATTGTAGGTGGGAAGAAGGGACGGGATAGTGCGCCTCTCCGATGGTGAGTTTGGGATCAATAAAATCTTGGAGAGGGAGATGCCCCCTTCGCCACCCACTCACAGATGATGTTCCCAAACAATCACAAACTTGGCAGTTCGAGCTCGATATGTTGATATCTCTAACAATAACAATCATCATCATGACATGCAGTTACGATATTGTTTAGAATGTCTACCGTTTATTTTGGTATTTCAGGTTATAGTCACCTATATCAGTTATCTTAGGAGCCTAGGCCGAAAATAGGTAGGTAGTAATTTCAGGAGGTTTGAGACAATTTTGATAATTTAGTCCTTTCTGAGAGAGAAAATCTTTGTCTGCCATCTCAAAAGTGGTGGAATACAAAATGGCAAGTAATACAATTATTTTATTTCGATACAAAAATCGAAATAATGCCGTTCGCTAGTTGTAAAAATCGGTAATATTTGCATGAAACGTTGTCCAAATTCAGATTGAACTACTCTTATGGAAGTATCCCTGTATAACCAATCCTAGAACCATGCTGTTGAAAACGTAGGGTAGTAGGTGCCTGTAGTAGATGCATGTATCAAATCATATCTTTATTTACGGAATAATCCATTTTTGTCACAATTGTATAGAGAAATAAAATAGTCAACAGAAGAAAGTAAAGGTGTCTAAACATATATAAGTAAATCATGTATGTATCATCAAATGACGGCGTTCAAGGAACCAACAGAAGTTAGAACAAGTAAAGAAGTTATACAAAGTTATAAAAGTTATAATACAAATTTCAAACAGGCTGGAAGATGATTGATTATTCATGAAAAACATATAACTTCTTAATCAGTACAAACGATTTCAGATCAAAGAAATATATCATTTCAGGATAATAGATTTTATGATCGTAGGTGATGTATGAAATAAATCAATTTCCATGTAATTATTAGATTGCATCATGGCCCTATTGAGGGGGCTGTATTTTTGGTAATTAGTTGATAGGGATGCATGTGCAAATGTATATTTATGCCTGGTTTGGTGAATAGCTACATAAAAATTCAAACGCTGTAAAAGTGAGGGAGAATGAACGCGACCACTCACCAACCCGTACAGGAAATAACGTAGAAATTTTTGTTTGAATTTTTTCAAGCTGGGAGATATAACATTCATAATTAGGCGACCATACTATTGAATGTATTATACTCAAGTTGGGATCTAACGAGTGAAGTGAAAAGTGTTCTAATGAGAAATCGGTCGGTGAAATCTTGGCTATTTCTAATTATGAAGCCAAGAGATTTGTAGGCATTATTGCAGATTTTGTTGATATGTGCATTAAAAGACAAATCATTTGAGAAAACCACACCAAGGTCTTTAGCAGTAGTGTTCCTGACTAAGATTTTATCATTTAGTGAGTAGAAAAAATGAGTAGGATTTTCTCTTTTATGGTAGGTAACAACTGAACATTTGTCGACATTTATTTTCATATTATTCAAGGTACACCAGTTCTGGAAATTTTCCAAATCTTCCTGAAGTTCCAAACAATCTGCTAAACATGTAATTTCTTTGCATATTTTCGTATCATCAGCAAATTGTAAGACCTGAGAATATTTGAGGCAAGATTTAAGGTCACTTATGTAGATATTAAAGAGAACTGATGAGTTTACTCTGTGAAATAATCCGTCCTCCGATTCTCTCGGTCGCTCTCTTTAATGTTTTACGCTCAACTGTTTTAGGACTTGATGTAGCTTTAATACTGACTGTGGCTTAGAAAATATCAGCCATGCAATTATGAAGAAGTTCTATTTATGTACGTACTAGCACGCAGACCCAAGGCCTCGCTCCACTCGGCCGTCAGTAACGTTAATTTCAAGGCCTCCCTCCACTCGGCCGTCAGTAACGTTAAGCCTACCTACATTTGTCTTTAAATCTACAAGATTAGTTTAATAATAATAAAGTATGAGTACCTCCTAATTATTTTTAATAATTTGATTCCATGTTTGTCTATCAAAATCATAAACTAAAATTTCTCTACACGATCAATAGCGACTGAAATGTCGAAGATTTCTTCAAAATTTCGCTCATGGGGTCATGCTGCATGACTGGACTTTTTGCGAACTTTATGTGTAAAATGACATATAATTCACGACTTCAGCTGTAAGTCAATGGAGAAAGGCCTGAGCTAAAATATGCTCGAAATGAACTTTGGGAAGTATTTAATGTTATGTAGAATGATGTTTGGCATACTAAAATCAGACCAAAATCAACGGCACTAGGTGATTTTGAAGGGCAGAAGTTTAGACGGGAGGTGGAGAAGACTGACCCAAAATCAGTCCGATTTTCAATTGTTTGTAATCCGCTCATTTTTAGAGATAATTCAGAGTTTTGAGTTATCGAATCGTTTTGTTTTTTTTATGCTCTACAACTTTGCTATGTATGACCGTTTCTCTAGGATGTACGGTTTAAGAATTATTAGAGAAAAACATTGAAGAGAGCAAATTTAGCCATTTTATTTTAAATTCCACCATTTTTGAGATGGCAGACAAAGATTTTCTCTCTCAGAACGGACTAAATTTTCAAAATTTAGTACCTATCAAACCTTCTCCTGGAATTTCCACCTATTTTCGATCTTAGCTCCTGGACTATTACAATTAAGCCTCAATGGCCCTCAGGGTTTGTAACATTTGGAATTACAAAGAAGAAGTTGCCTAATAAAATACGAGTAAGTAATAAAATATTAACAGAAAATATAAACAGAAAAACGTATTTAATATTACAAATGAAAACGAATGGGGAAGTCCAACAGCGTGCTCCAGAAATTCTGAGAGAATTTCCCAAGGAAATCGTGTTGTGGATGGAGTTTTGGACATTTAATGGAAAAAGTCTGGGTGTTGAGCATGAAGTAGGCGAGAAGTAAAGTTCCAGTCATGCAGCATGATCTTATGAGCGAATTTTCGTTTGCGAAATTTTTCAAAATCTTCACTAGTAGGTATAATATTTTTAGAGCCATTTTCTGTGAAAATTTTACTATAACATTATAAATTTCGTGTGTTTTGTGTCAATGATTTCGTTACGAGTGTCAGTAGTGCTAAGTTGACAGTTGCACCTGCTTCCCTGGATCCCAAGCATAGAATATTGGAACTTCAGGTCAGGAAAATAACCTCGATGTTGAGTTAGACCCTCGGTCCAGAAGGTGCATTTCGCCTTTCCAAAGATGTTTTCGAGTGGGTTTTTTAAAAAGTGTTGTGACGACGAGAGAGCAAAAGGGGAGAAGCCCACAAAAAATGCCTTCCCAGCCGTCCTGCGTCGGTGGGAGGGGGATTGTTGTGGAAGGCGTGGTCTGAAGGAGAGCAAGTGGTCTGTGACGTCCCCACAAGTACCCTCCCCTCCACCACATAGGTAAACATTAGTTTGCGCCTCCGCGCAACTCAAGCGTAGGGATCCTCCACCGAATAGTCTCGATAGTATCGATTCGGCCTCCTAACACATCGATACCGATGCATTCAGATGCAGTGATTGGGGTCGTTTCAGAGCGCTCTGGAGACCTCCCTCAAAAGCATTTCCTACTGAGTGGTGAAGTACTAATAGGTGTGTTCCAAGCACCCGTCTGAGTCCATGAACTCAGATGGGTTCCACAAGTTCACGAAAATTTTAGGTTCAAGATTCCGTCGGTGGGAATATAGTTCACCTGACACTCAATGCACCAACCAGAGCTAGCGTCGTCTTTAGTAACGTGAAAACCTCGTCATCGAAATTCTTTAAGCTTTTTAGAGAAAAGGCCAAGAAGGTGCCAAAAAACGGCATTTTCGGCTATTTTTTAAGTTTATTTGCTAATTGTCACCCTCAAGAGTATTTTCCCAGATGTGAAGGGTATGGGATATCATTCCTATCCAGAAGAAGAGTAACTGTTGAAAATTTCATCAAAATCCCTCGAGCCATTATTGAGAAAAGGCAACAAAAATAGTGCTAAACATGACGTTTTTTCAAGTAAGGTAGGGTGGGCCAAGTGCGTTCGAGAAAAACCTTGGTTTGACTTTGCCTGCCAATTACCAACAACCCTTTAATAAATGTTTTCTATCTATGTGTAGACATCTGATAAAAGAAAACTGACGGTTGTAATAATTATTAGATGAAGCAAATTGAAAAAGAGATGTGAAAAACGATTACTTACTCAACAAGCATCAAGCAGGCTAATGACAAGGCATTTAGCGTGAAGGTTTGCGGTGAAATGAATTTTAGGAAGGTTCAGGAAGGTTTCCTGCAGTTCGAGTTCTCAACCCTATCCCCCAGCAGGTCTGAAAAGTTCATGAACTCACTGAACTCAGTTCATGAACCCGCCGTGGTGGGAACACCTTAGCGAGTGTTGAGTTCCTGAACTCAAAACGCTTGGAACACGATTCACGTGCGCATAAAGTTCGGCGCCGAACCAGTTCCGAAAAGTTCATGAACTTGCGGTGCTTGGAACACACCTAATAATTTTTATCTCCTGAAACGATAGTTATGGCGTAGCTTATAGGTTAGGATACAGGTCTCGTGAGACGAAGGTCGTGGGTCCGAAACCTGATGACTGGTCATTTTTTTTTTGCTCGTACAACTCCCGAAATATACTTCTAAAATGTCATTTTGACCAGCATGTCCAACTAATCTGAATTTTCACTAAGCGATTGACTATTTGATGTTATTTATTGTTGAGATGCGAGCATCCAGACTGTGGTGAATTTACCACCAACAAAAATTACTTTAATAAATAAAGACGATGGGCCACCTAAAAGACATAATCCCAAGCTCCAACACGAGAGCTCCCTAGCGGCAAAGCGGGGAAGACAGCTTCCCAGGGAAAGCAGACAAATGAGAAACATAGGGAATAATTCTCATCATCCTGAGCTCCCTAAAGTCGGAACAGGGAAGGCAACGTCCCTGCAAAGGATAATCCCAGATCGTTACAGATTATCCGAAACAAATAAAAACGGCGGACCCCAATATTACCGTTTACAATATCTTCCTTGGGACAAGGGAAAGCTACCCAAGAGCGCCATAGCGGCAGGTAGGGGAAAACTAAAATTTCCCCTACCACACACAGATAGCGAGCAACCGCTCTCAGAGTTCACAACAAACTGCACAGGGCGACACATTCTCGAGTCACCCCCGACTCCATAAGCTATATAAATAGCCTTCTCTGAGATTCCCAGCAGCGATTTAACTCCACTGGCGATTTCTAGGAAGCAGGATCTATTTTTGTACATCAACCTCTCCAATAGGTCGAGTCCTACACTTCGTAGTTCTCCCCCCTGGTTTTTAGTTCCTCGTTCATAGTTCATACTGTTGTGAAATTGAAGAGGTACAATTCATAAAGTGATGATGAAGTGAATTGGTGAGGTCAGATGCTCAAGAGCACAGCACCAGGACCGAAGAACGAGGAAACGCTACTGGCCGTGAACCCGTGTGTGACCCCCCTAATTTGGACCGGGGCCAAATAGACTCGAGCGAGCGGCGTCAGGCCATCTGGCTCCGTCGTGAATGGCGGCCTTTTAGACCATTCTGAACAACTTTGGTTTTGCGTGTCTGTGTGTGAGTCTGTAAGTCCTTGCAACACGCATTACTTCTAAAGTGTTCATCCGATGTTGATGCAATTTTTTGGGAATCTGCAGGTTAGGGCTGCCAATAGTACTCTATCAATTTCATTACCTACTCACTTTTCGTAGTGGTGGACGACGAGAATATGAGACCACTTAATTGACAATGCAAGAGCTAGAATTCCTTCCTGAACCTTCCTTTTTAGCGAATTTTCTTAGAAAATAAAGCTATTGCAATGGCTCCAAAAATTTTAAAATAAAAATTTTCAAACATTTTCTTCATCAAAATCTGTTTTGAGGCATTCTGAAATGATTCCTGGATTTTAACGCTTTTATATATATATATATATATATATATATATATATATATATATATATATATATATATATATATATATATATATATATATATTTTAAGTGTATATATATACTCGGCGCTTCGTTCCTCGCCGGGGGGGTTCGCCCCCCTGGACCCCCCTAATCTATACTCGGCGTTTCGCGCCTTGCCGGATCTTTTCTCTTTTCTACTGCGTAGAAAACGAGGATAATGTGCTATAGGTACAATTCGTAGCCTGAAAAAATTTGTATATAAAAAAATGTTCAAGCATGGCTGGTATTCGAACCCACGATGCGAAAAAAATTGATATAAAAAAATGTGTATATAAAAAAATTTGCAAGCCTGGCTGGGATTCGAACCCACGGTGCGAAAAAAATTGATATAAAAAAATGTGGATATAAAAAAATTTTCAAGCCTGGCTGGGATTCGAACCCACGAACTCGCGCTTTGTGTCACGGACGATAGCAACAGTTATACATGAAAATCATCTTTAATTTCGTCCCGGACGTTACATAAAAAATTATTGGGGGTCGCCTAAGAATTGCATAGCAATTAATATGCATTTATATATGTATGTGTAATTCCAGACAATAACTCTCGATAGAATTGAGATAAAAACTTCGTTCTTTCGCCAAAAAATCAAGCATTTCAAAAGAAAGGATGAGTTCGTTGGACAACAATTTTTGAGCACATTAAAATGGTCAAATTTAGAAAAATCACTAAAAATGGATAAAAAAGGCCAAAAATCGTTGAATTTATATTTTTTGCAGAATTTTAGTCAAAACTAAATTTTTAAAAATTAACTAGGAAATTAAAAATTTTTGCTCAAAATTATGATGAAAAATGTACTTACTTAAATGTCATTAAAATTTGCTAAAATATCTATAAAAACTGCAAAAAATCTAAAAATCAAAAATCCCTTTTGAATCAGTGGAATTTTATTTAGAATAAGTTTTTTGCCATAAAATTGGTTTTTAACCATTTCTGTCAACTAAAATTGCTCCAATTTCAATACAATTTAACATACTATAGTACGATAGATAGCTAATGAAAATTCGCTCATACGATCATGCTGCATGACTGGAACTTGAATACTACCTATTACTTTAGCAACAGTTTTACGTAATCGAGTATACTGAAAGGACGTAAGTGAATTCAATGAAATAAGAACCAAAATGAGTCTTGGTTAAGTATTTACTTTATTTTTTTAATGATGTGAACTTTAATTGTAAATAGTTTACATTTCAATTGTGATAATGCTTTGTTAGTAGACCAGGTCTAATTTACATGGAACGTGGAGAGAGGTTGGTCCATTGATCAATGGAGTATCAATACTCCTTTCATAAATTTAGTTAACAATTATCACATCTTATGCGAGTAAACAATATTTGGTTGCATTTGGTAACATAAATCAAGGATACTAGACTAAGAAGGTAGGGGTCACGACCGCTGGCCGCGGGGAAAACCCAGGCCCTCTGACGTCACTGGCACCTTTCACTCAGCTCGGCTGCTTGAATTTAGTTAGCCAGTTGGCATTTTTTCCGGTTTGACGATGGTTCATGATGGTTTGTTGTGCCTTTTGTGGGTGTTCAAATCACTTTCGAGAACCCCCCAATAAAAAAACCCTTCATGTGAAGAAAGAAACATTTGGGTGTTTTGTGACGTTCCTGACGCTTTAAAACTACTGCGAAACCATTTGCTAGATGATGGATATCACCTGGAGAGTGGGCAATGTGTGACGAAGGAAGTATTCATCAAATTGGTAGAACTACAGAGAAACGGAGGAGATTTAAAGTATGCATACAAGCTCTCTATGCACCATCTTCTCGTGGCCGGGACAGAGAGGCAAAATGTCAGGAAGGCAGCTCAGTTATGTTCGGAAACTACTGGACGCGCTCTTTGTCACAAATTTCCCGAGTTTAAACATGTTGGAGAATTTGTCATAACTGTAAACGATGGATTTGACTTTCTGAATTCTCGGATACCTATCTGTTCGTCTAATAAACTAAAAAGCGCTTATGGTAACTCGTTGGAGGATCAGGAAAATGACCTTGATAAACTTCATAAATTAATATTTTCAATGAGAGCGATGGGGAAAAGTCGAAAGACATTACTTCCTTTTCAAAAGGGGTTCCTCCTTTCTATAAATAGAATCCGGGGTTTGTACAACCAATTTATTGAAACATGAGGGGTACACATACATCATGACTTCTAGATGCAATCAAGACGTGTTAGAAAGCTTTTTTCTCAACTTCGCGGTATCGGAAAATTCCAAAAAAGTTGGAAACAGAATTCCAAAACTTCCATGGTGATTACATAGATCGACGTCCGGGTGTCTTTTCAAGATTGATTAACACCATAAAAGAAAAGCATCAAGATATTGATGACTTCACTGTGTCTCAAATGTCTCAACTTGAAAAAAAAAAAAACTAAGAACAAACGGTTGGGTAAGAAACGGTCGAGAAGCGATAATCGGAAAACTACGAAAAAAATGGTTAAAATCATCAGTTAGAGAAATACTATTATACCTAATATATTCTATTGTAGGGATATTCTACAGTACATTGTATAGTTTTTGTTCGTAGGTCATAATTTTAATATTATTGTATATATAGGTACCTAGTTATTGTAATTACTGATTATTATTGTCAGCTTCATGAAATCTCTAATACTATTTTACACTGTGAATTAATATACTCGTTATTTGAAACTGTTCAAACGTAGGTAGTGTACATATTAAAAAACCCAAAAGCTTCATTCCGTTTAAATACTGGCATCATTGAATTATTCAAAAAAGAGAAGATAGCCCGGAGAAAAGAGAACAAGATGAAAATGGGATGAATAGCTGTTCTACCATTTTCGAAAGAACGGTGGTGTGAAATGGTTTAAATACTTAAGTACCTATCTACTAGGTAGGTATCCACGTGTCCAGCAATTTTGATGTTAATATGACTTTCGGTTTTTCAGTAAAAGTTTGGCGCGCAAGGGCTGCAATTGAAAGTAAAGGGAGCCCAGGCAGTCGCTTGGTGCCGGTGACGTCACGACGGCCAGCCCCTTTTTTCGTGACCCCTACCTTCTTAGTCTAGTATCCTTGACATAAATGGTTAAAGAATAATTACATAAATAAATTACATAGGAATATATCTTTTGCGAATGGTTTTATAAATAACTCCTGTTTACAACTTTTTCGAATTTTTATAACACTAAGTCTCTGATTCGCTTTCTTTTAAGTCTCCTTTGTTCTAGCTCAGGTGGTTGGTTATCCAGGAGGAGTTGGAGGGTTTCGTTGTGGTTTTCTTGAAGTGAAGAAAAGTGGCGATGGCTGGTTTCTTTGATGACTTCAGCGACCGTTGGTATTTCGAGATCCGAGTGGAGAGTTGAGTTTCGAACATACTCGTACCAATCTGCAGTCGTTACTAGCCTGAGGACTCTGTTTTGAAATGTTTGGAGTTTCTTAACCCGCCAGTTCCTAAATGAAAACTACCATAAAAATTTGAAATTTTCTGATGAATTCTTATTATTGGTCATCTAATTGAATGGGGAAAAAAGCATACCTTTATACCACACTCCAAGTACTAGTAGTGGTACTGCACCCTGTAGGGTGCATTAGGCATGGGAACAACAAGAAATAAGATGTTTTGTGAACTTATCATTTTTATTTCATAAACCCTTCAGAATAGTGTAGGCAGTATTATATAGGTAAAAATCAGTGTTGAAAAGAGTTTTTGAAGCTTCTTGGATGCAATTTTAAAGTTATTCACGAGATGAAGGTGCAACGTTCCCTTTTATGTCCTCATGGAACTGATACCAGCTACTCCACGTACTCGGCACATTTGTCTTGTATTCTTGTGGCATCTTCTGCATCGCCGCTGATTACAAGGAGCTGGTTCGTGAAAAGATTTGGGTTGCCTTGGAAGATGTCTGGTCTTCATTTTGGGGATGTTTGAAATGGATCGCACCTTTTTGGCTGGATTCCCGTGCGTCAGGCATTTGGATTGAACGATGGCCATTATGAATTGACCGTATGTGTCATTTTCTTTAGACGTCCTCTTCTTTAGCTGCCATGCATTCTAACAAGCAACATCAAGTCCAAACAGGAAGAGAAGGTACCACCATTTCCATTCCTGCAGAGAGCATCTAAGAGATTCAACATTCTCATCAAACCGGTCGACTCCTCACATATATCGATTGCACATCATAACAACATTCGGGCAATCAACGGAAATCCTCTTGTTCACCTTGTCAACAGTCCCAATCCTATCAACTTTACTAATAGGACTTATCCCATGACAGTTGGAAGCCATGGTTACAATATTGTTGTCATTCCATCTCACAATGCAGAGGTCTCTGGTAGTCCGGACGGTGGAGGATCCTCTTGCCTTCTACTTCATTTCGGTTATTGAGGTAAGGGGACAGCCTTCCACTCAGTTGTCCCGAATTGAAAAAAAAAAGGACGGATGGACTGACAGACACGACGAGTCCTAGTGAGATAATACAGACATAGATAGTTACTGACACAAGCACAACAAACATGTACCTACTTACCACCAAAACCCAAAGTTGTTCTCAATCCTAATGCACCCTACAGGGTGCACCAAAGTTGTATTTATGATTGGGAGGCCGATTTTTGCTCAGTTCTCTGAAATTTCATGGAGGGTCATCTTTCGAGAAAACCAACAATTTCATTGAAAACCCCACATTTTTTAACATTAAAATATTATTTTCTCCCCTAAATAACAAAATAAAAGTAAAATTGATAATACCGTTGGAAAGCATATTAGATGAAGCAGTTTTCATGAGATTTGCCAGTTTCCAGGATTATTTTTAAAAGAGTAGTAAAGTTTTAAAGATTTTCAGAAATATTATTTTTTCAAAATCGTCAATGTTTGAGCTGATGTGAGGGCCTTTGAATGGTACTGTTCAAAAACCCAAGTACCAAAATCCAAGTACACTATTCTTATAGTAAATTTAGTGCTGATTCCGAAAATGTGGTCAAAAATTAAAATTAAATGAAGTAAAGTGAAGAAAGTTGAGTTTAAAAGGAAAAAAACACGGTTTTCCTGAAAAAACCTTTAAAAAATCATATCTCGAGAACGGATTGAGATAAAAATATGCAGTTGGCGGCATTTTACTCCATTTTTGATGTAATTTTACCCAAATTTTTTTTTGCATTTGCGAGAGACTCACCCTGTATATATATATATATATATATATTTATATCACTTATTGAAAATTACTCTATAAGAGCTTGATTACAATCACAAAATTAGAAAAGATAACAGAAATAACGTCACAAAACTATTTTTTATATTTCGGCTTTTTGCCTTTTTCAAACTAACAAAGAAATTGATTAATTGTAGGGAATTTGTTTGCAACGTTGACAAGGAATTTTGGTAACTTTGGATTTAGTTTCATCGTCTTATGTTGAGGCCTGGAGGATCATAAGCACCCAAAACGTTGCTATGTGCTTTTTCGGATTCGTGAAGCAGTCTCTTGTTTTCGTGGGGTCTCATTTTTTTCAAAACTTTTATCCCGAAACAGTCATCAAACGTCGCGTTATGGGTCGTGGCATGTCGGCTTACAGGAATATATATATATATATATATATATATATATATATATATATATATATATATATATATATATATATATAAACACACATCTTGA
This sequence comes from Adelphocoris suturalis, assembly GCA_030762985.1. NCBI lineage: Eukaryota > Metazoa > Arthropoda > Insecta > Hemiptera > Miridae > Adelphocoris > Adelphocoris suturalis. Next base: position 15,517,982 of record CM061046.1, read on the forward strand.
CGTTTCTTAAAGATTAATGTATGTGAAAGTCTCCATGCGCTTCAAATTAATCTTAAAACTTTAATCCATGTTCTTTTGGTGAAAAATTTTAATTTCTTAACATTAATAACAATTGACTTTAAAAGAAAATTTAGTTACGAAAAGTCATAGGAACTTTTAACGCCCTCAATAGCTTGTTTTTCAAAAAATGTCTAGTTACGGTTTTTTCTTCTTTTTTTTTTGCCTTTGTTCCAACATAACTCGACGGAAATTGATATGATTAGGTACCATAAATTTATTGTCGGCCGAGCCTAGATCCGATTACTTATTTTACTACTCCGGTTATTCCATCGCAGCCGACTATTTTCAACAACAAAAGCATTCAACTTCATTCTTGCCTACATAACATATTATTAAATCATCACTTTGGTAACTTATTGAATCAATGCCGGGTCACATGGAGATTAGGTATGTCCCGACCAAACTTTAGTTTTGTTCCTTTATTGGATCTGAAATGTGTTTGTAAATGGGATAATAATAAAATCAAGATCAAAGTGATCAAGTCATAATCAAAGCTGTGAATGATCAGTGTATTTCCATGATCAGTGTACAGTGTACCGAGTAAGCTACTTTGCAGATGTAGCGATTTCACTACCAACCACCACAGACTATGAAAATCTTTATTTTCATAACGGTTTGTCTGCATGTTCAGCCTGTTATAAATGTACTGAATGATGTCGCAAGGGATCCCACGCAATTTTCACGAGAGGGACACCAAAACAACGGGAAATCGAAGTCCGAAAGTGCTAGGATATTTTTTGGAGAAACTGCTCAGGTTGGGGAGTTCCCGTTCGTCGCCGCACTTCTCGGTAGGGGCCCAAAAGGACGAGAGCCGTTTTGTGGTGGAGCGTTGTTATCCGTAAATGTCGTTGTAACAGCCTGTCATTGTGTGGTAGGTTCTAATTTTACTTTGAGAAACCCGAAAACCGTAGAAGTGTCAGCTGGAGGTGTGATACTATCAGAAAAAGAATTTGACAAAGGGGAAACCCAGTTGCGCGTTGCGGTTAAATTGAGTAAGCATCCGGGATGTTTTGCTAACGCTACACATTTGGTTTACGACATGGGAGCTCTCCACGTTGACCATCCATTCATTTTGAATGAAAATCTGAACGTTGTGAGAGGTACGTTTAAACCATCACATGCGTACATTGATGAACTGTCCCGAAGATCGCCGACCTGCGTGACGATGGGTTGGGGTTACACAGAGGGCAACACTGGGTTCACTTCCGAGGAACTGCGGAAAATACCGGTGGTTCTCAAGTCGCCAGAAAAGTGCGCAGCGTTGGTCTACAACTTTTCCAAAGACGAGAAGGAAGGACCGAACCATTTCAGCTCGGATTGCCACGTCTGCGTCACTGGAAAAAATCCCAATCAGACGGCTTGCGGAGGGGATAGTGGATCACCGTTGGTGTGTGAAGACGGAAAGGTTACTACAATCATTGGAGTGGTGAGTTTCGGGCCAGGCTCCACGCCTTGTGGAATACCAGGGATTCCCACAGTCTTCGCCAGGATTGAGCTGTTCAACGAGTTCGAACGGATAGATTTTGAACGATCCACCAATCACCAATATACCACCCGCGTATCATTTGCAAGGTCGTTGTTGGTTTTGGTAGCTTTCATTGTAATAAATGTAGTCTCTCTTTGAGGAATAATTGTGTCAATGGGGAACTTTCATGTGTTGGAATTTCACACTTCAAGTCCTCAGATTTGGACTTGAAAACCCCCTAGAAGCAATTTTTAGCTCCTTTCAGCAATTTTCAGACGCCTGGATTCCTTTAGAATGGAGGATGCTGCACAGGGTCGTATTTAGAGAACGATAATTACAATACAATATTCGTCAACAAATTGTGTATGGGGAAGTAGGAGGGGCCTTTGACCCATTGGCAGGATCGATTTCCATGCTCAGGAAATGTGATGTTAGTGATCAACAGTTTATAACATAAAAGTTAATTATTTTATTAAGTAAGTGCATAGGTACATAGATCTTCTTTATATTTAATTCCAAACGGTCTTTGAAATTGTGAAGAACTTCGCGGTCCGATTTAAGTGTTAGACTGCTCATTCGAATCAGCAGGGCCCCAAGTTTGTTGCAAAAGTGTCGCCGTTCGTCTCTATACCCGCCTTGATCGTGTTCTAGGCGCTCCTTATCAACGAAAGTTGTTTATTAGGCTGTGGCGGTAACAACAGTTGCCATCAATTCACGGTATAGTGTAGTTGCTAACATCTAGGAGAGTTATTTCTGAACGAAGAAATTGAAACTGAAGATCTTAGCGAAGTTGAAATTTGATAGGTAGACTCTCTGGGACATTAAGTGACGAGTGAAGTGATGGGGTCTTTTCTGATCAGCTGAGTGAGCTAAATTCTTTCCTGTTCACTTTAGGAAGTCGAAATTTGAAAGGGAGGCTCTCTGGGACATTAAGAGACGAGTGAAGTGATGTGGTCTTTTCTGATCAGCTGAGTGAGCTAAATCCCTTCCAGTTCACTGTAGGAAGTCGAATTTTGAAAGGGAGACTCTCTGGGACATTAACAGACGAGTGAAATGATGTGGTCTTTTCTGATCAGCTGATTGAGCTAAATCCTTTCATGTTCACTGTAGGAAGCTGAAATTTGATAGGGAGACTCTCTGTTTATTAGGCTGTGGCAGTATCAACAGTTGCCACGGTAAGTAAGAAACGTAGTGTAGTTACTAGCATCTAGGAGAGTTATTTCTGAACGATCTTTGAAATTATGAAGAACTTCGCAGACCGATTTCAGTGTTAGACGGCCCCAAATGTCGCCGTTCGTTATATGGTTACTATAATGTGCTGGGTTCCTGTTAGGTACTACTGTTATACGGACTAGATTAGGGCTTTCCAAGCCCTAACAGGCCTCTAGTCTAAATATAAGAATAAATGTCAAACTAGAATGGTGTGGTTTTGCACGATAAGTGTCCAAGGTCTGCGTTGTCATCGATTCCTGACAATGATGCTGGTTCATAATAAAACTAAAGTTACTCTCCTGACATCTTCCTCCTTCACAAAATTGATCATAGGAAGGATATTGAGTGTTTGGAACACTTCAGATACCACGAATTTCTTCTATACACATGACCATCTGAGTCTTCAACCAGTTAGGATCTTGGTTCTGCACACTTGCTGATCACTCCAGCAGGTTGCCAATTTCGTTGTGCAATTCTTAGGAGGATGCGGTCTCCAATTTCAAATTCTTTAGGTTTTATCTTCGTTCGATCACTGTACCGTTTCTCTCTTTCTTTTTGATTTTTCAAGGATGATGTAACATCATTCACTACCTTTGGTGGTTTTGCACTTACTTGAAGTGTGAATGACTCGGTACCTACTTCTTTGGCGCCTATCTCGTCTTCATAATCACTGTCTGGAACCGACTTTCTTCTGGCTTTAGGTTTCGGCATTATGTGATATTAATGATCAACACTTTATAATATAAAAGTTAATTATTTTATTAAGTAAGTGCATAGTACATAGATCTCAATATAAGAATAAACATCAAACTGGAATAGTGTAGTTTTGCACAAAAAGTGTCCGAGGTCTCCGTTGTCATCGATACCTAGATAGATAGATAGATGTTTTATTGTGTTAAAAAACAAGTTTTTTTTTTCACAAGAGTTCACATACATAAACTAAGTACTAATACTAATAAATGAAATACAAATTTCTTTAAATTTAGATAAAATACATAGTAGAAAGAAAAAAAGAAATTCTGATTTGGACATTTAGCTCAACAGCCAATAGTGTAAGGCACAAAGAGAGAAATTAAAGATGAAAAGATGAGGCACGTAACATCAAAATCAATCTGTAGTGGATTTATATATGTTTTACTTGGTGTAGGTAGACCAAGTGGGACATTTATAATCTGGTTATGCGGGTTTGTCCCTGAGGTATTCCTCTAAGGAATGTGAGCGAAATCGCCAAGGTCAGCTTGCTTGGCGGGCGGAACTGAGGGGTAGTTCGTGTCGCAGCCGCGTGGAGCACTGGGCTCGCATAGTGGGTGCTGGGTTCGATCAGTTTGGTACTGAGCCGTTGTGTAATATTCCGGAATAAGATTTATATCTGTAGGAGGAATATGTTGGGCTTGGTTGAGGTACTGAAAAGTATCCTTTGTTTTTAGCACATTTGGAGTGTATTTGACACTCGGATCGGCCGGGTAGCCTTGTGTAGAATATCGTGGATATTCGGAAATCTTTGTCGAATCATGATGATTGACTTCAGAGCGGGTCTGAAAGGTATCCTCGAACTTTTGTGTGTGTGAGGTTTGATCTAACGTTTCTTTCGTGAATACGTTAGGTGAGAAGGCGATCTCGTTGCGAGGATCGAGCCTTGGGCCGTCGCTAGGAACGGCGGGCGAGTCGAGCAGCGGGTAGGGAGCGCTGCGTGGGCTAAGAGGCCCGGCCGCGCCGTGTTCCGCCTCCCCTTGCATGAGGAAATAGGACGGGCGGCGCTCCGTCGAAATATCCGAGTTTATTAACTCGTTTTCGATACCTCTACGTATAGAAATAGAGGGTTTGGAAGGTGGACTCGCTTGACAGAGCTTCTTTCCTTTGCTCGGATGTCAGGGTCCTACCTTGTAGTCTTGAAAAAGACTTCCTTGGACGATAAATTAGAGCGGATGAGCTGTGTAATTTATCGGCGTGCCCACAGCGGTCGGTGACGAGCCTAGTGCTACGAAACCCGGGCGACACGTCTCGGAACGTCCCAGCGGGCGTACGATCTAATGAGAATATCAATAGATGTACCGGGTGGCGTCCTGACAGAAGAACTACGTTGGGCAATGAGCAGGATGAATAATCACTGGACTCGTAGATGCCAATGCGAGATCTGTGTGGAGAGAAGGTATGCCTTGTAGAAAGCAGTAGGAAGCCGTTCTGAGATGAACTCGGGAGCAGAAGGATCGTCAGTGTAGAGCGTGTAGAATCTTCGTACTTCAGAGTGTAGTCGTCGAGAGCGGAGAGTGGAATGAATTTCGGAGGGCTCCGAGCGGGGTAATTATAGGGAGGTGGCCGCCTCCTGCCGCCTCCTGATTGGTCCGCTTAATTTCGTTAATTCAACTGTGTAATCTCATTGGCTCGCACATTGTTTTCTCAGTATCTGCGAGTATGATAGCTGAGCTGGTCCTCCGGGGTGGTACCCCACGTCCGTCGCTGCGACGGGGTCCCCGGAGGTGGCTTACGAGCGTCCGTTTCGGAGCCGACGACCTTGAGTTGTCTTCCCTGCGTCCGTCGTTTAGACGGGGTCCTCTGGTGGTTTCCCTGCGTCCGTTGTTCAGACGGGGTCCCCGGGGTGGCTGCTGGACCAGAGGTGGTTGCTTGCCGTCTCCTGGTTGGTTCGCCTATTGTCTCTCGTGTAATCAGTGTTTCTGATTGGCGAGTAGGCTTGTTAGAATTGTCCTTGTTAGTTTTAGAGGACGTTTGATTTTCTGTTTGAGTTTTCTCATTCAAGGCGACTTGGTTCGAGATACTTGTCGCGTCTCTCTCGCCCAGTAAGTGTTTAGGGAGGTCGCCTTGTATGTTATTAGTTAATATTTCACTTTTGAGAGAGAATTTCGTATTTTCTCTCTGGTGAAATATTTTGTTTGACGGAGTTATAACTCGACGTCTTATAAATATTTGTGTGTCGTGTCTACCTCTTTTTGGTAGCCCTGAAAAGGGCTGTTGAAAAGAGGGGGTGGTTTTCACCACAGGCGCCCCCCCAAGACGTCGTGTTACTAACGACGACGCCGGTTGGGGAGAACTGGGAGGTCCACACGGAATTCTCCGTATGAAACCCTCACCAGTTGGGGCGGAGGCGGAGGTGCAGGCCTCGCGTCCCGAGCTTTGCCGACGGGAGCCAAACCCGCGAGGGCTTGGCCCGCGGCCGCGGCTGGGTTGTTGCGGAGGTGCTCGTTCCGGCTCCGTCCACCCCGCTGCGCTCATCTCGTCCCACCGAGGCACGGGCACGTCGCCCGAGCTGATCCACTTGCGTGGAACCGTGGGGAGCTGGTTAGCGGGTGGAGCCCTGGGCAGCTGCGGAGCGGGTGTAGCCGTCGTCGCGTATGCGGCTGGTGTCTTCCACACCACCTCCCTCGGAGCGCTGGCGTCCGTCGGTGCCTTCTTTTCTGGCGAAGGTGGTAGCGGGCTGATGGTTGCCGGAATTTCCTCGGCTAGGAGGAAATTCTCCACTTCTTCCGTGATCATTTGTTCGGAGGTGTTCGGAGGAGTTGAAGCTGCCATGGTCAAAGTTGGTATGAGCTCCGGGCGTGGGGTGTTCCATATTTATATCTCCCACTGTTCCTACCCGAGAAAAGTGGGCGTGGCCTGCTTCGAGTGCAGTCACCCACTTCTCGTCGAATTTGGTAGAGGGGACGCGCCCTCTGGCGGATTTTCGGGGAGTTTTCTCCTTATTTTCTGCCTGATTTTGGCTTCGTGACACAGCTTCGTCTGTGTTTAGAGTGTAAGCTGGTTTTATTTGTTGTTTGGGAACTTTTTTCGTGTGTTCACCAATTTGTACTGTAACCGAAAACTTATCTCTTTTAATAACTTTGAATGGTCCCGTGTAAGGACATTGCAGGGAGGAGAGCTGTGTGGGCACTCTGATATAGACATGTGTACATGTATCCAAGTTTTTGGGCATGTTGACGGCATACTTCGTATTATTATGTTTAATATGCGTAGGCCGGAAGAAGAGAGGCTCAGAAAGGTTTGTAGAAGTTACGAAAATGTCTCCTGGGAGTGGTACGTCAATTCCGTAAACTTTTTGGAACGGTGTAGTTTCCGTTGCTGGGTCTACTGCCGTACGCATGGCGAGCAGTACTTTTGGAAGGGCGTCGAGCCAATTTTCGTTTTGTGCTTTGAGAGCCTCTTTCAAAGATCTATTTCTGCGTTCTACCATTCCGTTTGTTGACGGTTTGTATGGTAACGTGTGAGTATGTTTTACTCCGAGACGTTCCATAATGGAATTAAATAGATCTGATTCGAATTGTGTGCCCTGGTCACTTGTGATGTATTTAGGTACGCCTTTTGAAGCTACCCAAATATTGATAAAGGCATTTGTGATCGTGGATGTTTCGATGTTGTTAAGAGGGACTGCCTCTAGCCAACCCGTTGCTCTATCGACCATCATTAGAATGTAACGTTTCCCTCCTTTAGCTAAAGGTAAGGGTCCGGTAATGTCAACGTGTACATGTGAAAATTTGTTAGCCGTTTCAAATTCGGAGTAAGGGAGCTTCACGGAGCGAGTGATTTTTGCTCGTTGGCAAGTCTCGCACGCTCGGACCCAGTTGGAGACATCTGCACGAAGTCCGTGCCAAAAATATCTTTGTTTTACTTTATACACTGTAGAGTGTATGCCTGGGTGTCCCCAATTGTGAATTTGGCTGATTATTTCTTGCCTTATTTCATTTGGAATATAAGGTCTTGGGTGTCCTAGGTCTAGGTTACACCAAATCTCTCCTTGAGGGAATTCAACTCGTGTGAGTTTCAATTTGTCCTCTGCGTTAGGAGGAGAACGAATTTGTGCATTTGAGATGTGCAGTAGAAGATTGCACTCTATTGCAGCCGTAATTTGCGAAATTTCGGCTATGGGTGGACCCTCGTCAGTTTGGGTTGAAATCGATTTTGTTTGAATTTCAACTGGATCGAAGGGTCTGGAGAGTGCGTCGGCGACGACGTTGTTCTCTCCGGGTATATGTCGAATGTCACTTGTCATTTGAGAGATGTATGTTAGCCATCTCAATCTCATTTTAGAAAAATGTGCATTTTTCTTAAGCATCGTGCCTAGCAGAGGCTTGTGATCTGAACAAATATGAAAAGATCGGCCGTCCAAGTCATTGTGCCAGTGAATGCAAGCTTGGTAAAAACCACACATACCTAGGAATCTGCGTAGACTTCGTACGTCTATTGGCCTAGGAAATTGTTCTATGGCTTCTATTTTATCTCGTTTAGGAATTATCCCTTCTTTCGAGATAGTGAAACCTAGGAAATCGACGGTAGGTTTTGAAAAAATGCATTTATCAAAACCTACTCGAAGTCCGTGTTCTCCTAGCTTGTCGAAAATTTGTTTGAGGTGGTTCATGTGTTTTGTACGCGTGTAGCGTATCAGCTAGGTCGAGCCGGGCGGTCGTGGTAGGCTGTGCTGCGACCATACCTCGGGCTTCGATAGGTAGAGTTTCGATCCACTTTTGAGTGATCAGAGCCTCTGAGAAGTACCCAACAGCTTTAGAGTACATTTCGTGGTACTTGGTGCTGGGTTTTTTGGCGAGAGATGCGGGGTCCTCGAGTGCGAGGAGCCTGTCCTGTAAGGACAACCCGTATTCTCGTTGTAGGCGCTGTTTGGCCTCTTCATAAGGTGCGTGGGGTGCCGTGAGGTAAGCTGAGTCGATAGCTTCCCGCATTTCTTCCGGTACCCACTTGTATATAGCTGAGAAGCATTCGTTCTGCGTTCTCAGGTGTTTTCGCACGCAGTATTGATCGAACTCGGCGAGTGCACGATCGATATTCTTCTTTTGGAAGATTGGTCTTTGATAATCTCCCATTTCCTCCAAAAGTGCTCGAAAGCCACTTTGTGTAGAGGGTTGTTGAGTGAGATGTGGGGCGTAGAGGCCCGGCGGGGGTCGCACGCCCGCAGTGGTTCCCTGAAATCCACTAGCTTCATAAGAGGGAACGAAATGCTCCGTGTTAAGCCTGTTCAAAGGCAGGGTCACCATTTGTAGTGGATTTATATATGTTTTACTTGGTGTAGGTAGACCAAGTGGGACATTGATAATCTGGTTATGCGGGTTTGTCCCTGAGGTATTCCTGTAAGGAATGTGAGCGAAATCGCCAAGGTCAGCTTGCTTGGCGGGCGGAACTGAGGGGTAGTTCGTGTCACAGCCACGTGGAGCACTGGGCTCGCATAGTGGGTGCTGGGTTCGATCAATTTGGTACTGAGCCGTTGTGTAATATTCCGGCCTAAGATTTATATCTGTAGGAGGAATATGTTGGGCTTGGTTGAGGTACTGAAAAGTATCCTTTGTTTTTAGCACATTTGGAGTGTATTTGACACTCGGATCGGCCGGGTAGCCTTGTGTAGAATATCGTGGATATTCGGAAATCTTTGTCGAATCATGATGATTGACTTCAGAGCGGGTCTGAAAGGTATCCTCGATCTTTTGTGTGTGTGAGGTTTGATCTAACGTTTCTTTCGTGAATACGTTAGGTGAGAAGGCGATCTCGTTGCGAGGATCGAGCCTTGGGCCGTCGCTAGGAACGGCGGGCGAGTCGAGCAGCGGGTAGGGAGCGCTGCGTGGGCTAAGAGGCCCGGCCGCGCCGTGTTCCGCCTCCCCTTGCATGAGGAAGTAGGACGGGCGGCGCTCCGTCGAAATATCCGAGTTTATTAACTCGTTTTCGATACCTCTTCGTATAGAAATAGAGGGTTTGGAAGGTGGACTCGCTTGACAGAGCTTCTTTCCTTTGCTCGGATGTCAGGGTCCTACCTTGTAGTCTTGAAAAAGACTTCCTTGGACGATAAATTAGAGCGGATGAGCTGTGTAATTTATCGGCGTGCCCACAGCGGTCGGTGACGAGCCTAGTGCTACGAAACCCGGGCGACACGTCTCGGAACGTCCCAGCGGGCGTACGATCTAATGAGAATATCAATAGATGTACCGGGTGGCGTCCTGACAGAAGAACTACGTTGGGCAATGAGCAGGATGAATAATCACTGGACTCGTAGATGCCAATGCGAGATCTGTGTGGAGAGAAGGTATGCCTTGTAGAAAGCAGTAGGAAGCCGTTCTGAGATGAACTCGGGAGCAGAAGGATCGTCAGCGTAGAGCGTGTAGAATCTTCGTACTTCAGAGTGTAGTCGTCGAGAGCGGAGAGTGGAATGAATTTCGGAGGGCTCCGAGCGGGGTAATTATAGGGAGGTGGCCGCCTCCTGCCGCCTCCTGATTGGTCCGCTTAATTTCGTTAATTCAACTGTGTAATCTCATTGGCTCGCACATTGTTTTCTCAGTATCTGCGAGTATGATAGCTGAGCTGGTCCTCCGGGGTGGTTTCCCCACGTCCGTCGCTGCGACGGGGTCCCCGGAGGTGGCTTACAAGCGTCCGTTGCGGAGCCGACGACCTTGAGTTGTCTTCCCTGCGTCCGTCGTTTAGACGGGGTCCTCGGGTGGTTTCCCTGCGTCCGTTGTTCAGACGGGGTCCCCGGGGTGGCTGCTGGATCAGAGGTGGTTGCTTGCCGTCTCCTGGTTGGTTCGCCTATTGTCTCTCGTGTAATCAGTGTTTCTGATTGGCGAGTAGGCTTGTTAGAATTGTCCTTGTTAGTTTTAGAGGACGTTTGATTTTCTGTTTGAGTTTTCTCATTCAAGGCGACTTGGTTCGAGATACTTGTCGCGTCTCTCTCGCCCAGTAAGTGTTTAGGGAGGTCGCCTTGTATGTTATTAGTTAATATTTCACTTTTGAGAGAGAATTTCGTATTTTCTCTCTGGTGAAATATTTTGTTTGACGGAGTTATAACTCGACGTCTTATAAATATTTGTGTGTCGTGTCTACCTCTTTTTGGTAGCCCTGAAAAGGGCTGTTGAAAAGAGGGGGTGGTTTTCACCACACAATCTAGACGAAAAAACCTTTGTTTATAGTAAATGCCCACTGTCGTAAAACAGTCTGCAGAAATCCTACTAATTTCCCTTCCTCTTTCCTATCGTTGCATAGTAGAACTGAGCGGAAAACGGATTCATTTAAAATAGGGGCTTCAAAGTGTTTAAAGCGTTCGAAGGTATAGACTTTGCAGGAAGAGATGAGGTGGTACAGCGTATCCGGGCTGTCGGCATTGCATATCGAGCAACTTGTGGAACTGTCAAAGCGGTTGACTATTCCATGAAGGATCACTCGGCAAAAAGAGGGGTTCGCACACCTTATTTGGCACAGAAGTCTCTTTGTAAATAACGAGTAGTCATTCTCGAGGTACAATGCACTCTGCCGGGGGCTAAAAGGAGAATTTCGTGGGCAGTAACTGAAGGAAGACGAAGACGACCTCTCCAAATCAGCCTGATATAGTTTATTGAGAAAGGCATCTAAGAAATCCTGCTTTTTCCCCTTAATCATGGTGAGATCTCTGGATGTCCACAAACTTTCTAGATTAGCATCTTCAAGGATGCTCTTCAGTTGCAAGGACCAATTGAATTTTGGATCGGGAAAACTTTGGCTGAGGGACATTAATCTTTCAAAGCAAATTCTGGGAAGTCTATTTTGAGGCATGGCCAGGAGTTTACTCCACCAGCCGAACATCGCCTTGGCTATTAAGAATTTTGTGTGACTAAGCCCAAGCTACAATCTAACTACGTAATCTGGCGTGTTAAGTGCTAAACCCATAAATGACTTGAAGGCCCTAACCTGAACACGTTCCAGGATTTCCTCGTATTGAGAAGCCCACACTTCAGAGCCATAGAGCATAGTACTCACTATAGCCCCAGAGAAGAGCCCGTTGTCAACGATACCTGACAATGATGCTGGTTCATATTAAAACTAAAGTTACTCTCTTAACTGGAAATTAGCAAATTTTCGTAGTTTTTCCCACGACAGGGGCAAAACTAGATGCAGTTCTGACCCCTCAACTTTTGTTGGGAAAAATTTTGTCATAGACAGTTTGCCATAGCTAAGTAGTTTGTTGTTTGTGTTTGATGTTTGTTTTTAACATTTTATGTCATTTTATGGACTGGAAAAGCGTTAGGTACAGCTGTCAGCTTCGACTACTTTTTTGTTACAAGCGTATTCGATTAATGTAGTCTTTCTTGAATTGAATTATTTATTATGAGGCAATTCTTATAAAACCATTCCTTATAGACTTCATCGATTGGTTAGCTCTGTGAAACACATCTTCCCACATGGTTCCTCCAACTAGTACGGCCGTAAATAAATATACTTTAGTGTCAGTTAGGACTAAGTTTGATAAATCATTTATGTAAATCAAGAACAACAAAGGACCTGGAGTGTCTCAAAACGGATTTCAATGAAGAAATTTTTCAAAAATTTTGATTTTAAAATTTTTGGACCAATTGCAATAGCTTCATTTTCTACGTAAATTCGCTAAAAGCGTATGGCGGATGGGCGGATTTTGTTAATAAATTAGATTTTTGGATTCTACGCTTCCAGAAACGTAAATCAACAAATTTTGAGGGGGTTAAACAATTTTTTTGTCTATTCGATTACAAAGGTTCATTATTGAAAATAATAACTAAAAGAACAAGAGTTATCTCCCGAAAGACTAGCCCTAAGGCCAGTTGCACACACCGATTTTGGACGGTCGGTAAAAAATCGGCCGATATTTTATCGGTAGCAGGTGATTGCAAACACATCGGATTTTTATCGGCAAAACAGTCAGTTACTTGGTGTTCGAGACGCTATCGTACTACCCTTCTTGAACATCAATGAATCCTAAACGTGTAATTGCTATGTGGTTATTGTATCGCCGCATTAAGCGCCGTAGGATTATGCGCAAGTGGTGGATTCATCCTATCAATCTAAGAAGGGAACACAGTGGAACATTGTACACTCTTTTTGAAAAACTGAGGCGTGATGGTGTATTTAGTCATGTACGCCACTGTGGGGTCGGGTCTTCCCGGTACCGGCGGTCTGCAGTGGCAGTGGCCGGCTGCTCCACGATATTTTACGGTCGGCGTGTGTGCCAAGTCCCGTTCTATCCAATGGTTCACTATTGGAATTCGGACGGCCAGAATAAAACCGACCGTCCAAAATCGGTGTGTGTGCAATAACACTAATTGAGTGCGAACCGAAGGTAGCCGACAAATCCCGATTTCACATTTTTCATGATGAGTAATGGAGCAAAGTCTTTTTGGATTTGTTTAGACATTGGAAAAAGATAATCAGATACGTCTAGAGATGATTAGGGATACGTGAGGGAGCCTCCACCCATCCTTAACCATCTCTAGACGTTCCTAATCATCTATTTTCGTGAAGGCAAGGAGTACGTGAAATCTCATAGCAGCATAATCATAAGAAGCATAATCATAGTTCGGCAAGGAGTACGTGAAATCTCAGGGCTGCCTGCTGACACACCAATACCGGTTTACTATGCTCGTCGTAATATGAGAGGTTTAGGTCTTGTCAGGGTTTCCTGGGAAGCCTCCCTCCAGCACATTAACATATGGCAAACTTTCCAACAGTCTGACGACCCACACCTCCATGCCAACCGAAACCTCGATGAAGAACTAAATCTGTGCAAAAGCCGATTGGAAATCACTTCCGCCAACACAGTCCGTGCAATCCGGTCAGAGCTACGGGACCAAGAGTTCGAGAAATGGTCTGCAATGCCACAAAGAGGTATTGGTGTCAAGTGGTAAAAGAGTACACCCCTCACCAGCAGCTGGGTCTCCAACAAAGGTGGCCTAACAAGTTCTGAATGGACAAACGCAATCAAGCTATCCATGAACTCGATGTCGAACAAAGGGACAGGAGGGCGGAGTCAAGGGAATCGCCTCTGCAGGAACCCCACCTGCGGAGAGAAGAACCAGATTGACCATCCCCCACATCCGCGGCTCCTGCCCCCGATCCGAATTACTGAGGAATTCTACTCACCACAAAATCCGCTCATAGATAGCTAATATCTTCAGACAGAAGGGATGGGAGGTGTATGAAGAGATCCATTGTCAGAGCCTGGACGACGGAGGAGGGGAGCAGAACCGTCGAGCTGACATTGTCGCTGTCAACCCCTCACAAGAGCCATGATCCTAGATCCAACTCTTCGCTGGGAGTCCAACGTGGACTCACTGGACATTGACATCGACCGGGAAAAGAAAACTATCTACGAATCCACTGTCCCGTATTTCTGAGAGAAATATGGAGTTACGAACTGGGAAGTCCATGGACTCTGGTTCGGAGTGAGGGGGACAGCTTCGCCACTGCTTCGGGGATTCTTCAAAAGATTCCAGATTAACAACACCACCCTTACCAAACTCTGCCTCACCGTTCTTCGAGATACACTTCACATCATCCACCGCCATCTCTACTCATGAAATCCTCAACCATTCTCCTATTATTAACATTCAACCCACTCCACTAATGTTAACTTCATCACATATATCATCCCATTAACTGCAATCTAATGTGATAACAAAAAAATAATAATCCCTGTAAAAATCAGTGTCTGAAAAGAATGCTGTGTCATTTGGCAACCCGTATTACCGGGCAGCTCACCTTATTTTTGTAAATCAAAGACATTGTAATAGTAAACTAGACCCACTCGTAGCGCTAGTGTCGCGTTGCAAATTGAACGGTCTGTAGTCGGCCATATTGGGGGCAACATCGTTTATTTATGTGCAATGAGATTGTATTATTATAGTTCATCTACTCATGAAATTTCTTTGATAATGCACAATGGTTAAAATGTGTGCGGCATTTAACTGCATAAATCGCAAAACTGAAGACTGCACACTCTCATTTCACAAGTAAGTATAGATTTTCACGATTTCCTAAAGATTATTTTGGTCCGTTGTAGGCCTCTTGATGTGGTAACGCAGTACCTATCGTAGTTGATAATAATTTTCTTTTTACTAACTTATCAATATGCATGAGCTACAAAGTTTCAAATTAATCTAAATTTTGTTTTGTTTTTTCCACAGATTCCCTTTAAACAAGAAATTGAGAGAATTGTATGAAATTGTTTTTTGTATTGACATTGTATTGTACTATTGTATATTGTATTGTATTGTATTGACAGAATCGTATGAAATTGAATGTAAAATGAAAATAATATAATAACATAGAAAGTGCCATGAAGTAGTTACTCATTTATTCAATTGTTTAGCTCCTCTGATCATACTCCTTGCCCCATCCAGGTGAACCCATGGTGTTTGTAAAACTGTGTCCTATGTAAAAGATATTGTCTCAATATTGAAATGCAGAGCGATTCTTCTGTTACTTTGGAAGAATGGTTCTGAGATAATTGCTTTTGAATAATAGAAGGATCTTTCACTTTAACATACCTAACTAACTTATGCCCTAACTATTATAAGTTCAATGAAAAGTACAATATCGCCACTACGCAAAACTACATGAAATCATATTGGTAAGTAATGCATGCATTACACGGACGTCCCTATGAATGGATTTTATATATATTTGGTGAGAGTTAAAATAAGAGAAAAAACAAATACCTATATCATGACTTCTCGAACCCCCCCCCCCCCCCCCCCCCAATTAACTCCCTCCACCGACAGCAAATTCAAATAATAAAACTTCCAGTATGAAATTTGAAGCTCCTGACATATTTTTATAACCTAGACCGAATTTATAATCGAATAAAAAAAAATGATCTAGAAAATCTGACTTGAATAGTTAAAACATCATGATTTATTACTATTACCTCCTCCACTCTTCCTCTTCCATAATGAAATTTGAAACTCCTAATATACCTTCCAAAACTAGACAAAATTCTTAGTTGAACAAAAAAGAATCACAAAAATATGACGATATTAGTTAAAACATCATGATATTTTACTGTTCCATTCACCCTTTTTCATAATCAAATTTGAAATTCCTGATATAAGATCCAAAACTAGACCAAATTCATAGTTAAACAAAAAAAGAATCACAAAATCGGACGAGAATTTTGGCCTAAATAAGTTTGTAAATCTTCATATTTGGTTAGATATTCCAAAGACAAGCAGCTCCAACAGTGTCTCTGTTGAAAATATTGCATAAAATTCATTTACAAACTGTGTTGTGATCATAATAATTGACGTTTTTAATGATTTTAGACTAGTTTTCATCAAGATAATACTAAATATGTTTTCTACGAACACTTATACACAAACTAGCTAGCCTTACAATTCAAAACGCTGCAAATTATTTCACAAAGGTTTATTATTTTTTCAATTGAGTATGATCGTAGTTTTAGTTGGCTAGCGTACGTCATAAGGCCCGTCCAGACTCCTCTGCGTGTCCTACTTCGAGTTGCCACAACCTATACTTCTATAATTATATACGCATGTTTATATTTCTCGATTTGAGCTCCTATCTATTCAAATAGTTATTGCCTTAATAATATCATTATCTAAGTACGTACGAAAAGTCAAGAGGATGTTATTAAATATGCGTAGGAAAAGCTTTGGTATTAACACACACAAATATGACCTTGAAAAAAACATATTCATGCCTCGAACGAATGCCGGCGCCGTACCCACCACAAGCCGCGGCGCCGGCGCCTCCTCTCACTCCACCCACCCGCTCCCCCCCCCCCCGCTCACCCCCCCCCCGCTCCCCCCCCCCCCCCCCCTCACCACCCACCGTGACCCCCTGCCAAGCGTGCCAGGCGTGCTCGCGTAGAAAAAGACACGTTTTTGCCCGTTTTTGGCCCATAGCATCTATGCGAGTAAAGCGATCGGGATGGTTAAACGTTAGGACCAACTAGACCCCAAATAGAGTCTATGTGCGAAAGAACGGGTTTTTTAAGTCAATTCTTAGGCCTTTTATGGCCCGGACGGCGAACGGCGGACGGACATTTCAAATTTGGATTCTACGTACCTTGAAACGTAAAGTGACAAAGTTTGAGGGGGGGTTATAAAAATTTTTTGCTACACGATCACATAGGCTTATTATTGGAAATAATAAACCAAAAGGGCGCGTGAAGTTGACCCCAATATGTCCGCCAATGCTCTCTTCAATTTGCATCAGGCGGCCTCTGAGATCCACGTACAGTTGTAGGGCCTTGTTGTAAATAAAGGTTGTTTCTCTCTCAATGACCAACGAATCCAAAAACGCGTAGAGATCCACCCCCCCCCCCCCCCACACGACACTTCAGGCCTGCCTTTTCCCGATACATGCGTTGCATGTAAATATTTGTGTTACCTTGGAAACCAAAGACGACAAAACGTTGCAGGCCAATTTCTGCTCCATTCGATTTGCTCTCAATAAGACCAACTCTCCCGAACGTGCTTCTGCGACCTGTAGGTATGTGTATATTCGGAAAAGTTCCAGTCATGCAGCATGATCGTATAAGCGAATTTTCTAGAATTATCGTATTATTTTAGGTTGTTATGAAATTTGAGTTAAGACAATTAATAATTACTACCTACCATTTGTATGGCAAAAAACTTGTTCTAAATAATAACCTGCATATAAAATAATTTTGGATTTTTAGCTTTTTTGCAGTTTTGTCTAATTTTTGGCAAATTTTATAAAATTTAAATAAATTTTTGAGCGCATACTTAAATTTTTGCTTACATTTATTAATGGTCAAGCTCATCGTTAATAAACGTCTTTTGACTCAAATTCTGCTGAAAAAATATATAGCCGTTTTTACCCATTTTTAGTGAGTTTTGTTTGCACATGTTTTGAAATTTGACCAATTTAATGTCTTCAAAAAATGCTGGCCAACGAACTCAATCTTTCGTTTAGAAAGCTTGATTTTTTAGCGCAATATGGTAATTTTTATCTCAATCCTAAGGAGTTATCGTTAGGAAGGAGACACAAACACACACAATATTGTATAAGCATATTCAAAAGTGTTGAACTCTAGGATTCGTTTCAGAATTCCTCAAAACGGATTTCAATTAAGAAATTTTTTGATCATTTTAATTTTAAAATTTTTTGAGCCATTTACAATAGCTTCATTTTCTACGAAAATTTGCTAAAGTATGAAACGCTCATTTTGCTTGAAATGATTGTAAGATCCCGAGACGGAAATCACCAGTTTGCGCAAAATATTAAATTTAGAAGTTAACAACGGAATAATAGGTACACTTTAGGTCCGTACGTAGGTACTACAAAGAATGTACTAGATCATTCATTTTCCGCGTAGTAACTAGATACCTACGTTCCATCTAGTCTTATATTACAAAATAGTGTCATATGCAACAATGCTAGAGATTGCCAAGGGACTATGTAATTCATGATCCGTAACTCTGGGATTTGGGTTACTTAATTGAGTCTGTGATTGTACGAACATAGATGAAGAATGATCATTGTCTTATTCGTAGATAGCCGAAGTGATATAGTGGTTGGCGGCGAATGATCTCAAGACTGGAAATAATGTAGAGGAACATTGGACATTCGAACATTTTCAGTGTCATCTCTGATATACGTGGAATCCGTTGAGCAGTAAGTTGATAATCGAAGTATTTGCTTCAAAATAGGTATACTTAGGTAAGTACCTACTTTTTGATCAGGAACTTACGAGTCACCGGTCCAGTACTAGACGAGTAGTACAGTCTTCTCTTCTCCATAAATAAGTGAGAAAACAAGATTTTTAGGTGAAAAATACCCATAATTGTCCAAATTTTTGAGTTCAGCTGCGTGTTCTCAACTTTTCTTTGCAATCTCGTCCCACGGCTGTCCCCACAATTTTATTCAGGACGTGGTTGGTCTCAATGATCAGAATTCAAGTGCCTATTGTAATTTAATGTTATCCACTACTTTTCTTTGAAAAGTTACTCTATTAGTCATGCTGACTACTTTTTCTCTTTAAACCGACAACCCTGTATTAATAGAGAGTTTTTGGATACTTCAACTTAACGTCACCCGTCACCAAAGTCTTGAGGGAGGAAATGAAGATGCTAACCCAAATGGAACCGGGAGAACGGTTGCCTTAATTTTGGTGGCACGTTAACGGTGGTTGGGCAACGCGATATTTTCCCCTCAGATGTCTTGTTGTCCACTGGTTGACCAATCAATTTCTTCGTTTCGATATGAAACGCCGATTTTCAATCCTGAATTCGAATTTTATGTTAGTTTCAGTACAAATACGGGCTAATTTCTTATTTTTAGTTTTCAATTCGTATACAGGACATAGATTTCACGCAAAGACAGTAAGCCTCAAGTGTGGGACACTGCGGTTTAGTTGCACTTATAGGTCACCAGCCAGCCACTCCTGCTTGCTTCACTCGCAAGGTGTGGCTGTGTACATGCGATGTATTACAATTAAAACATGTAGGGGATGTTGCTCGCTTCGCTCGCAAACGGAAGATCCCTAAGGGTAGGTTTAACGTGCGTAAGGGGATGTTACTCGCTTCGGTCGCTTGAGGAAGTTATACTGCCCACCCAACTTGGCAGACGTTTTTTTCTGTTGGAAATTCTTACAAACAAATTAAATTAATAAAACTACGTGGAACCACGAAAAGTTTATCAGGGGATATTGCTGTATATGTGTAGGAAAAAACCCGTATTTAGGTATTCTGTTGAAATGTCTCTCGAACGGAAAAGTTCCATCCTTCAACGCGTGCGTGTGTAGGCCTGCTCGCAACATTGTGAGACAGCGGCGGGCTCGATTAACTTCTCATTTTAATCGCTTTGCCTCGCTTCCCCTCGCATTTTGACCGACTTCCCGTCATTTTTTTCGATATCCGATTTTGGATTCAGATTCGGCGGATTCAAACCTGTATTTCACCCCCGCGAAAACCGTCCCGAAAAACGTAAATTTATGGGGTATATTTTAATAAGAAAAAACCAAGTTTTTGTCGAACTTTTTGAGAAAACAGGTCGCTACTCTTTAATTTTTTTTTTACGCATTTCCCGATACTTTTTTCGAGATCCGATCGCGCCGTCGTCTTCCTCGAAGAAAAACCCATGAAACCGGTATTTTCCCGGAATTTTCGACGGCCGTTTAGAGGGGTAGAGGAAGCGGGGAAGTGGAAAAAGCGCTCATTAAAACTTGCTTCCACCCCCCTCCCGCCCTGCAGCCCATGGTTCGGGTGGGAATAGAAAATTTTAAATTCGCTTATACACCCTATCGGAAAATCCCAAGAAGATCCCCCCACTCGTAGACTCCCCCCACTCAGCCGCTTGGCCGTGCATAGACACGACAAACCAACAGACAAACGGACGGAGTTTCATTCTTATAAATAGTATAGATTTGTCATGACGAACTTCTTGTTTTTGGGTTTTCCGTTGGGTATTAACAACAAGTATGAAGAAGTATTTATCTCTATGACAATGAACCAAGATTTTACCTGACACAATCATCAGTGGAGGCAGCACTTCACGCAATGCTCACGAGAAAATAGCTGAGAGATCAGGCAAACTAAGAACAATTGTGCGAAGAAGTAGTTTCTTAAAACTCAGTTTTCTCATTTAAAATGTGTGAAATAATAATAGAAATAAAGAATGTGTCGTGTGCCTTTAGGTCCCCAAACGGGTGACGTTAATGAGGCATTTCAATGTACGACGTTGCTAACTTCCCCTCAAGGTCACGTACTCTTGGGTACGTTAGGGTGACGTTAAGGGTACCTACGTTAGTGGTCACGAAAAACTCTCTAATAATCCTACGTTTTTCCCAAAAGGAAAAGTGACTCGAGCTATGCTTTGTGTCATCCATGGCTACAGCAAACATCATTACTAAAATAATAATTTGTTTTTCTGAATATAGTGTCTCAAAAACCTGAGGGTGGGGCCCAACCTAGGCAGTCTCAAGCGCCAGCTGCCGATGGACAGCCTCCTGGTAAGCATCAACGAACCTTATTTAGGACAGAGCTTATTTTACGTAGGAACCCTATAAAATCCTATATAAATGAATACATCTTTAATGAATTTAAAAAAAAGAACATGGTATAGTCAGGTACCTACCTAGTTGTAAGCGTGGTGGTAAGAGACAAGGGGGTGCACGTTTTCGTCTCTTCTGCACAGTGACGTCACACTCGAGACACCCGTTCCTTTCTAATACTACCAATGCCTTTCGCCTGTCCTAAGTGGATGACAAAAGAGAGCGAGCGAGCAACCGGCGCATTCAAACGACCTCAAGTCGCGCGTCAAGTTTCCACAGAGCGTCTAGAATCCTTGCGAATAGAATAGCATCTAGAATACCTTTACTTCGTGCTAAGTGTAACTTTTTTTCTATTTTTGCGATATTTCTTTCAAATAGTGCAGCAATGCTTTATTACTTGGTGAAAAAGATACGTGTCACAGTAAAAGCATACGTATAGTCCGTGAGCCAGCGACTTAACTTTAACTTTTTTTTAACTTAACGATAAGGGAGGTATAGAAGGTTTGAATATCTTAAAATATAATTTTTTTGCTGACTGTTTGTGGTATCAATGATGGTGATGCATGTTTCATTCGCATTTTATTCCACATTGACGTTTGTACATATTAACTTACTTTTTACTTACATTATTTGAACTTGGTAGCAATATTTCCACCCGAGTTAAACACTGAGGAATTTGCAATCGAAATCCTTTACAGATCGTAATTATGAACAGAGGGTTTTCATTAAAAGTTTAAGAAAACACCCCTCAAAAAAAAAAAAAAAAAGGAAGGGAACTCGAAAATTCAACCCTGAAATTTATAGCCAACACGAATGGATCAGAGGGTGTTCTAGAAAGAATGCTCTGTTTTGTTTTCGCGCCCCCGTTTTCCCACTCTCCCAAACTGCAAGTAAATACGAAAATAGTGCCATAGGGGTTTTTCGGGGTGCTGAATCCGATTCTGATAGTTATTTTAGCAGCACATCCACGGGAAGTGCGTAATACCGCCCCCGAGGTAGGTACGCCGTGCCCGATCTCATTCGGAGGTGCGAGTCTGGGTGCTGAGTGTATGTGCTAAATTTGGACTCAATTCGACCAATATTAACGGAAATCCGGACCGTTGCTGGAGGTATGACGCTATCATGCTATTAGTCCGCTTGTTCGTGCCCCTCCAGTCTAATATGCCAAAATTTCCCCTTCTCCCAAACTGCGAGTAAATACGAAAATAGTGCCATAGGGGTTTTTTGGGGTGCTGAATCCGATTCTGATAGTTATTTTAGCGGCACATCCACGGGAAGTGCGTAATACCGCCCCAGCCGCCTCCACAGCCGCCCCCGAGGTAGGTACGCCGTGCCCGACCTCATTCAGAGGTGCGAGTCTGGGTGCAGAGTGTATGTGCGAAATTTGGTTTCAATTCGATCAATATTAACGGAATTATGGACCGTTGCTGAAGGTTGTGTAGAACGGCATCGAAAACAGGTGAAATACAAACATTTATGATGATGAACAACGGCGTCAAAAGATAGTGGCGTATACGATAATGCTCATCCGTGCCGAAAAACAAGAACTCTCAACCAAGTAGATAATGTGCCCCTGTTTTCGACGCCGTTCCTCTTCGATGCCGTTCTATGTCGCATAACCGTGTCGAAAGTTTTAGGCATGAAAACTCTACGCGTGTAACGGCGTCGAAAAACAGCCGCATCGAAATGGATACTTCCCCAAAGCAGGCCTCTGTATAGCTCTGTTTAGTATCCATCTTTCATCCTTCTTCACCTTTTCGACGCGGTTGTTCTTCGATGCTGCTAATCCCTGTTTTGTTTTATACACGGTAATTCTTCGTCGCGTTTCAGCTACTTCTGAAAGTTTATACGCCGCTGTTCTTTGGCGCCAGTATTTCCTATTTTATACAGGGTTATTTTTCGATGCGGTTGTACACTACATTGAGATATTATTTGAAAAACCTCCTTTTTATACGCGGTTACTCATTCGACGCGGCTGTGCGCTCCCCTTTAAGAATGCTCCGTCAGGATGTGCAATAGTCGAAAAAGCTGACCTTGGAAAAAAGCACTTTGCCTTCTTCACGTTCGAGCATTAAAAATGCGAGAAAAAAGCTGAAAAAATGGAAGTGTGATACGGCCTGAAAATAAGTACCTGCCTATTGTATTTCTATAACCATTATAATAATTTAGCCTATGAATATTAATTATATTACCTATATGGTAGCTATGGAACTAAAAATTTGTTTTCCTGAAATTGCAGCTAAACGTCCTTCTAAAGCTCCTGGACCACCTGCAAAAACTTCAGTAGCGCCTGCTGGAGCACCTGCAAGGACATCAGTAGCGCCAAAAGCTTCAGTAGCGCCTGCTGGAGCACCTGCAAGAACATCAGTAGCGCCAAAAGCTTCAGTAGCGCCTGCTGGAGCACCTCCCAAAGCACCTCCAGCTCCCCCTCCTGCTAAAGCACCTCCCCCACCCCCTCCTGCTAAAGCACCTCCCCCACCCCCTCCCACCAAAGCACCTCCCCCACCCCCTCCTCCCAAAGCACCTCCCCCACCCCCACCTCCCAAAGAACCCAAACCACCTCCTCCACCCAAGGAACCCAAACCACCTCCTCCACCCAAGGAACCCAAACCACCTCCTCCACCCAAGGAACCTAAACCACCCAAACCACCTCCTCCACCCAAGGAACCTAAACCACCCAAACCACCTCCTCCACCCAAGGAACCTAAACCACCCAAACCACCTCCTCCACCCAAGGAACCTAAACCACCCAAACCACCTCCTCCACCCAAGGAACCTAAACCACCCAAGGAACCCAAACCACCCAAGGAACCCAAGCCTAAACCGCCTCCCAAACCCAAAAAAGAGAAACCTCCACCCAAGCCTAAAGAACCCAAACCACCAAAGGAAGAAAGTGGAGCAAGGATTCATCCAGGTATTTACCACCAAACAAGATTATACCTAACATTTCTTATTTTACTAATCTGTGAGAGTTTTTGCTTTCCATGATGTCTGCTGTCTGCGAACACAAACTAAAGCCTAGTAGGTACGCACTGCGATTCTTTGTTCGGACTCTTTGTCGCAGAGCTGCGTCTCGGACTCATTTTCTTGCATCCGGGACGCTCCGCGACATTGAGTCTTGCATCTCGTGTGTTGCGTTTTAGTATTTTTTGAATCCCATACGGAATGGGATTCTTTACACAATGTCGCGCAACATTGAGTCAGTGCGTACGTGAAATCGAACAAAGTGGGCCTCTCACCGGTGCATCTTCGTTGTTATCGCTTTGTAGTTATGCTTGTAGCTAAAAACGGGTAAAAATTGTTACTTTTTTTTTAGCAGAATTTTAGTCAAAAGAACTTTATTAACAATAAACTAGAAAAACAAGAAATTTGTGCTGAAAAAAGTAGGTACCTGTCAACTCGTAAATCGACAATTCACAGTTGACAATGGACAATACCCGAGACAAGAATAAGCCGACGTTCTGAATATGCAGTTCTCTGACCCAATTCACACAAACACGACTGCGCTGATGTCAGCGGATTATGAGACATGGCGTGACGTTGAAAAGAGGCTAAATTCCCCCACTCGCACCCTGGAAAGTGGTAAGTAGAATTGTTGACCGCCCTTTAACTTATACGTCACGAAAACTTGTATCCAATGAACGGAATGAACAATTAGAAGGAACGACTTGGAGGAAATTGCTGGGCGATGATTGGGCCCACCAAAAGCAGACACGCCCTGGACGAATGAATAAAACTGTTTGACGAGCATCAGCTCGAGGTCTTGTTTCTGAAATTGTGTACCCGTCCGGAGGCGGAATTTTGTGAGTTGAGGGAGCAGTGGAAGACGGACCGGTCGCGGGCCTCCACTCTTCGGCGCTCGTGTACCTATGATGCCAAGAAGAATCGGCAGCCGAAGATCAGCGAGTCTCCCTAGCCAAGAGACGCCAATGCTGAGGAGGGTTCAAGATCAACAGAGAGCCGTTCAGCCAACGGTAAGCAAACACCCCCTTTTCCATCTACTGCCAAAAATAGTCTCTCCGACACCCCTAAGTACCTACGCCCAGACACTTCAAGAAAACGTCCCGCGGTTTCCCTCGGTCGCGCCGTGCCCGATAAACCTGCGCGAGACGGAGTAGTGAATTTTGGAGGCTTAGGTAGGTGTGTATATTAGGAGTGTAAAGGACTGTAGGTAGTCTCTCTAGCGCTAAAAAACATATGTCATAACCTGGTCATATAAGTGTATTTGAAGAACGAGGAAATGTCTGAATATTCATAATAAATACGTGTTGACTAATTCAAAATTGTCATCATGCTTGTCACCAAAATTGTCATCATTATTAACCATTCCATTTATCATTCTTCCTAAAACAGCGCGGAGACAGGGGAATTATACTCTCTGGTTATGGTCAAATGTCTCACGAGCCTGACGGTGCGTATTGAGACCAAAACGGGAACTTTTATTCTCGTCAAAACTAAGGGAACAAGAGACGAACAAATCTTACCCTTACAGTACCTACTTCAATTTCATTAATATTTTTCAAAAATGGATAAAAACAGCTAAAAAAAAAAGCTAAAAATAAAAAATAGCTTCATTTTTTCGAAAAATTCGCTAAAACATTTTTCGAATTGCCGAAAATTATTTAGGAAAAGTTTATTTGTCACAAAATCGGTGGTGGACATTTCTTCCTAGTTAAAATCCTAAATTTTCAAAACAAATTAACAAAATATACTAAGATAATTTACGAAAATCCGCTCATACGATCATGCTGCATGACTGAAGTCGTCTTATAAAATCGATTTGACATCAAATAGCTGGATTATCCTATTAACGCTGTTTCCAACGGTGGTCATATTTTTGATTTTACAGTGATCTCAAGTGGAGTTATGGTCGTTTGAAGGTAGAAAACATATCTTAAAAATGAAATTACTTAGAAAAACAAAGCATTAAAATAACTCTCTAACAAGTACTTTCGATCTAAAATGAGCTCTAGAATTGACCCATGAAGCACCATTACACCCTTCATAGTGGTTGGCGCAGATAGGCTATCTAATGCAGATATAATAAAACATAATATAATATAATAATTTTTGGCTTTCTTCTTCTAGTCTTCTAAACATTTTGCTTCAGTTCAGGTCACACTCTCATATCTACTGTAGACATTCTCGGAACCTCTTCCCCCCTTGTCTATGATGTCCTGCAGGCTGCAGCAGCTTTGTGGCCCCTCCTCAAAAGATGATAATGGCCTCACGATATGGAAAAAACCGAGTTTTAATGAAGGGTCCACGCATCCACCAACGCGGTGGCTTTTTTTTTTTTAGTAGCATTTTTTTTACTCCGTAGAGCTACGTAAAGTGCTACTGCAATCCCCGAAAGCGCGACCTCGTTCGACATGGCTCAGGTTCAAACTAGATGCGTACACGATTTGCAGAGCGACAATGTCGCGGAGCAAAGAATCTGAGACATGAATCCGAGCGTCTGCAACAAAGAGTCCGAACAATGAATCCCAGTGCGTACTAGGCTTAAGGGAAAACACCATGCAAGTGTGAATCTGCACGGTAACTCCTGCTGTCACTGCACGGTTTTTAATTCTTATCATACTCACTGACATTTGTCATCCTTCAGTCTATCATGTGACATATTTAAGCGGCTCATTCAGGATCCTACTGCATGAAGTGAGGGGAACCAAAACTTCCCTCTCTTCTTGCACAGGAGGTGTGGAGGCCTTCCTGCTGCAGGTGTTCTGCAGAGCTCGTCGGATGGGTTTTCCATCTGACCATCCTGCGGCCCAGGTTCCCCCACACTATCAACCTGCTAGGTCAGAGCGTGTGTGATTAAGTATTTTACTGAGAATTAGGCCACGTCTCTTTCAGGCGTGGCGAAAGTGTTTTTCGAAAATTTGTCCGCCATTCCGTTGCAATTGGTGAGTCCCCTTACAATCATTATCATTGTTCCGTTCATGAGTATGTGTTGACTAAAATTGTCTTCCCGTCAATCAATCTAGATCCCGTTTTCCCGCTGACTTTATTCTCAAGGTCCCCTCAATCCCATAACCCAATCTCTTAGATCCGAGGCACCAAGCCTTATCCCGCTGTGTTGAGCATGATATCGCCTACCTATAGTTCCCGCAAACAACATGTTCGAGCACTATTTGATTTCAGTGTAGAAATTAATGTTATTTCCCTAGATTCCGAACTTAAAACAAGGCTTTCCGTGGAACTTTACCATACCGAGGTCACTGGAGTTGGTACTAGCAAGTTAACCCGTAACTTAGTGACTTCCCTCGAGTGGCATCTTGAGATGGCACTTCCATATAACTGTGAGGGCGCAATTCGTTTAAATCTAAAATACCCTGATTCCCGGCCATGCCTCCTACATGCCGAACAATAGTGAGCGTTCGACTCCCAATTAAATGATCCCGTATTAAATAAAAGAGCCAATATTGACATGCTATTTAGTGCACGCCTTTTTACCACCCTTATGTTTCCCAAAGGACGAGGGAATGAATTCACAACCTATACTTATTGATCCCGCACTTGAGTAGTCTCCCGTCTTCCCAAGTCAAACCCTCTTTGGGTGGCTCTCGCAACATTGCCCTCCGCAGACTTTACTGTTTACAAAGTGAACTAAAAGCTGGCAAGCCAAATAGACAAATTTTATGATTCAATTTCCGACCATCTTGTGTGTGAGTGAGGAAGTGGTCCGAATCATTGGACCTGCTGCAACTTCTTAGGATCCCATGTCACATTCCCTGTTCGGATGCCTTTGAGAAGGCTCACGCTCCCGTGGTATGTGGTCAGTACCGTACACGGTCAAAGTTAACCCCGATTAATTATAGCAAAGGCAAGATTAGCCCCATGAATTCCGCGACTTGTGTCACTCACAGCTGAATTGCTAGGAAACCTAATTATAGTTTTCGCCTCAGTTTCCCTTCAGAAACAGATGAGCACATAGTCATCTGTTCCAAAAGTATGTCCCGCGCGAACCATGGTTTTATGTGCACTGTCCCGATAATACCGCTGACATAATGTCTCGTGGATCCCTATCCTCGCGGCATGGAATTCTCTTCCATGCATTGTAGTGGTCCCACTTGGTTGTGTTTGCCGGGGTCAGATTGGTCTATTGAAAGGTGCGCACCGGTTTAGGTGTTCTCGGGCGACCGGTTAGGAGGTTGCCCCTTGCCAGCATGATATCGCCTACCTATAGTTCCCACAAACAACATGTTCGAGCACTATTTGATTTCAGTGTAGAAATTAATGTTATTTCCCTAGATTCCGCCCTTAAAGCAAGGCTTTCCCTTGAACTTTACCATACCAAGGTCACTGGAGTTGGTACTTGCGTAACTTTGTGACTTCCCTCGAGTGGCATCTTGAGATGGCACTTCCATAACTGTGAGGGCGAAGAGCACATAGTCATCTGTTCCAAAAGTGTGTCCCGCGTGAACCATGGTTTCATGTGCGCTGTCCCGATAATACCGCTGACGTAATGTCTTGTGGATCCCTATCCTCGCGGCATGGAATTCTTCCATGCATTATAGTGGTCCCACTTGGTTGTGTTCGCCGGGGTCAGATTGGCCTATTGAAAGGTGCGCACCGGTTTAGGTGTTCTCGGGCGACCGGTTAGTAGGTTGCCCCTTGATAGTTGAGATCCCGTGCTAGAATTCCGCTGGAATGGGGAGGGGGGGGGGACGTTTGGCCCTAACCAAAATTCGAATGCTCCCGCCAGTGCTTGAAATGGGGTTGGCATGTTGTCTTCCCAAACTTCCGATAGAGTGCATAAGTCGTTCAATGTTTTTATCCTGCTTTTTACATATTTAATGATGGAACACTGATAATACCTTTCTTCCTGATCATCTCGTAATAATATACGATTTGAGCTCCCGAAGGTGCAGTGAAATTGTGAAGTATTAAGTGTAAATTGTACAAGAACTTTATATTCTGTAAGCACTGCATTGCTCACTAGTCGCCCCGCGGACGACGAAGGCAAATTAATATGAGTCTAATTCTGCCTCCCGTACAAGCCAAATGGCTCTCCCGCTATTATGTTTCCGATCCCGCCTTACAGTCATTAAAGTGAACCAGGATCCCGTTATTATGTGTATTTTTTCTTCCCGGATCATTCAATCGTCGGCAACTACTTTGTACATAAATATGTAATAACACCGATTCGTTCAATTTTACTTCCATAATGAGTAGAAAATTACACAATAGTATATGAGGCTAATAAATGTCTGTTTTCTTTGTCGATTCTTGAAAGAGGACTAGAACGCCAATGAGGAACCTCAGTAGTTCTCACAAGTACAAGACAATGGGAGCAGGCTGGATTCGAATCGTGATCGCAGCGAACCTGGCACTATGGAGGTAGGTTTGGTCCAACATAGATTAGTGTATGTGTAGTGTTGTGGTCTCAAAATTACATAACGTCAAGTAGTCAATCCCTTAGTGGAAATTCAGAGTCGTTGGACATACCTCCAGGTTCCTTGTGATTGCAATTCGAATCCGGCCTGCCCCCATTGTCTACTCTCACAAGTCTAATGTCAGATGTCGTGAGGGCAGTGACATATGGAGCTTAGAGTTTATGGAAAGGGAGCAGCTTCCTTTGAGTCCACACGTTTTCAGTCAAAATTGGATAACATGGCAATGCTGTAGGGTCAGCTGTGGAAAGAAAAAATCTCTTTCAAGTCAGTGGCTGAACTATGATTACAGGGGCTTGCATTCCAGGCAGAATGGTCATGAGTTTATGATGACCACCTTCTCGATGCCGTTATTACATAGGATAAGTAGTTAGAAAAACCAGCGAAAACGACTGGTCAAGTAACAACTATTGCGCATGCGCAAAACTAATATTGGTTGACAAAAGCAAAACTCAGAGACTAACGGACTGATTTTGATGAAATTTTCAAAGATTGGTTGTGTTAGCAAGTAAATGATGTGCTGCGCTATACATTTCATTGCTGTTGGATGAACAGTAGCGCGTGAGCATGAGCAAACGTAGATTAACGTCCATTACCACCCCAAAACCGTGTGAAACATAAACTTTAGGATCACCTCCAAAACCTCACACATCGGCTTCTTGACCACCTACCTGACACAAGGAACACAGAACCCCTTCCCAATCTCATAGTTATATGTTAGGTAGGTACTGACCTATATTCCAAAACTACCTATACCGAATTCTTTATTGAACAAAAAGAATAATCACGAAATTTGGTCGATAACTCCAGCACGAGCAGCGCTTGAATGAATTTGTAACTACCCCCTCCACCGTTCATCGCAACCGCAAATCAGAATTCTTAAGGTTTCTTTCAGACTAAAATTAGGATCGAACTAAATAAGAATCACGAAAGTGGGTTGAGAATTGTAGCCTGGGCAGCATCAACAACATTTGTCGTAGAAAACCACGTTTTTTCGGCTTTACCAATGCCATTTTCTCCCTTCCATCATGAAATTCAAAATTTCCGAGGTTCGGTACATCACAACTAGATAAAAATTGGGATCGAACAAAGAAAGAATCGGTTGAGAATTGTGGCCTCCACAGCATCTATACAATTTGTCACACACACATACAACACACACACACACACACACAAAGAAGAGAGAGGGGTTGTGGGAAAAGTGCCACGAAGTTACTTGTTTTGGGCATCTTCGTGGGAGTGCTATGTGGTATCACCACCTGCATCCTGAGGGTTTCTTATCAGCTGGTGGTCATTTTATAGGTGCAATACCTACAATCCCTCTCTCCCTCCTACAGCTCCCTTGAACCCAAGGATTGACGTCAGGTAAACCTTGGTGTCCTCTCCACTTTTTCAATTTAGTTTTTGGTTTTCATCTGATAGTGTGCCCCCTCCGCCTTTGAAAAGAGTTTTGAAAAAAAAAAGTGAATGTTAGTTATATGGTGCCCAACATTGACAGTGCACTTAATCAATCGCTTTTTGCACATATCATTCTCTACAATCAGTGCCACTTGTCGTGCCTCGAACCGATTTTGTCGTACCTCGAACGTGTTCTACCTTTAGATAACCCAAGGAAAATATTGCATTGGGTGAGGTTTCGAGATCATCCATATTGAGTTCCAACATATCCACACTTAAATTGATATTGGCTGTATCTTGTGGATGTCTTTTCAAAGAAGTAAGGGCCAATGAATCCAAGATGGCTGATAGCACACCAAACTGTAACTTATGGTCTATGCAGCTCATGTGGGCAACTCAAATAGATAGGTTACTTCAAGTTTTGCTTATTCACAAACTTGATGGGACTGCAATTTTATCCACATCTACAGATGAGCATAATAAGTCAACCAGGGAAAGAAAAGCTGACCCTATTAGCTTTGACATAGACAGAGCCAGGGACCTGCAATGTTATACACTGCCAGGGGTTGCTATGGGTTCCCCGTTATCTCCTCTGCTTGCAGATATTTACATGGATTATCTTGAACAACAAATATTTACAACTTTTAACACAAATAATCTTCTCTATTGGTATAGATATGTCGATGATATCATCATTCTATGGAAGGGCACAGAAAGACAACTAAATTCTTTTCACGAAAAAATCAATAAATTAGATCCCTATATCAAATTCACCCTCGAGTTCGGCGGGAATAAACTAAATTTTCTTGATCTGTCCATCTCTTTGGTAAATGAGAAGCATGATTTTTCAATTTATAGAAAAGATACATATGGTGATATAACGATCCATAGTAGTTTAAATCACCCTTTCGTCCATAAGCATGCAGCTTTCCACAGTATGTTCAACCGAACATTATCTATGGTTCTTAGGAAAAAGAGTAGGGAAAAAGTTTCCAATCTGGCTCGGGAAGATGTAACTTTAGAAGAAAAGCAATGGATAAGTTTACCTTATTATGGGAAAATTTCTGATAAAATTGACAAACTTCTATCATCGAGAGGTTATAAAGTAGGTTTTAAAACTAAAAATAGTCTTAAAGCATTACTAGGATCCGTTAAGGACAAAATTAGTGTGCAGGATAAAAGTGGAGTTTATAAATTAAAATGTTCTTGTGGCTACGAATATTGCGGTCAGACTGGTAGGAAATTTAGGGAAAGAATAGACGAGCATCAGGAGGATTTCAGGGAAAATAAGGGTAAGTCTACATTTGCAAAACATCTTAAGGAAACCAGTCATACTAACAATTTTGATTTGACAGACAGACAGTTTGTAGAATTTCTTCATTTTTGCCCAAAGGGAGGGGAGGTATGTTGAATGTACTTGAAAAATTCGAAATTATCAAAAGTGACAGGTCTGGTAAATGTTTAAATGAGGATATACCTCAATATATTTCACCAATGATAGGTCCATTTCTGTAAAGCTTGGAATTATCCCTTCACACTGTTGAAACCATATTTAGTTATTTCCCCCTTTCACTTCATCTGATTAGCTATAATCCCCTTTCACTTTGTATGCACTTAATTGGTTGTACCTCCTGCCCCTTTCCTTTTTCTCGACCAATGGGATTCAATCTCCCTTTCACTTTGTATGCACTTAATTGGTTGTACCTCCTGCCCCTTTCCTTTCTCTCGACCAATGGGATTCAATCTCCCTTCACCTGTCACTATATAAGATGTGCCCTTTCTAATGTGTCTTCAGTTACCTATTGTTTGTTACTGATGATGGCCTAACCGTCAAAATCGATTTAACATTGTAACTCTTTATTTTTCGTGGAAATAGACAACGTTTTTCACTAACTTCCGTTTTGTAATGGGTTTCCACAACTTCGTCGCGAGTAATTTAGTTCGTACTGGCATTAAATCCTTACACGTTTATTCAACAGTTCCTGGAACAAAAATATTAGGAATTAACAACTTGCAAGGATGGAAACCAAGTTCACCCTACAATATTCACAGTCCCAAACGATCATGCAAAATACAATACCTGCTAGCATGTTACGGAGTAGACCTTGTGAAGATTAAACCCTAACCCTGGCCTCATTTCCCAGAGTTTGAACTATGTGTGGCCACCCTTTCAATTTACCTTTTCCAAAGACAGCTACACTGATCCACATACGATTACTGATGACTGGAGAGAAACAGGAGCCAAATTAATGTTCAAATTAAATGTCCAAAATCAGGGAATTCCCAAATCTTCAGATACATAGGTACTAATCTTGAACTGTTTCATAAGGTATTTTTACGACGATCCCTACATTATTTTCCTAGCATGAATGAGCGCTCCACCTACCATCTATGATCACCCCTACAGTCACCCTATTCCAAAATATGAAGAAAACATTTTCACCCAGTACTAAGTATAATGTTGCGTTATAATAATTTTCATGCTTTGGAATATTTTGTATGAAAAAATAATTTACTAATGACTTTAATTAATTTGAGAACTTATATGGTTAATTTCATTATTCTTTGAAGCTCAGTCTAAAAATCCTTCGAAGCATGATATCATTTTAATATCGGCATTATGGACCACGGAAATTGTTTACCACATGGCCGATATCCCATTCACCCGGTACTCGACGGATTACACGACTGCTGCAAAGAATGAAAGTGAATCACGGGAACTTGATTTGGGAGGTAATATTTAACTATTTATTATGCGTATATACCTATCTGAATAGAAGTACTTTATGATTGTTCATGCGATATTGCTGGCTGTTTAAGAATTAATGAAACTGGTTATTTAAGAATTAATGAAACCTACTAGGGATAAATCAAACACTGAAGCAATGGTTATAGAGATGTTAGTTCAGAGCCGGTCCTAGGCGCATGCGAACCAAGCGGCCGCTTGGGGCGCCGGTCAGGAGGGGGCGCCCCCTTTTGGAAACGCGCCCCAAGTTAAAAAATTTATCCCGAGATAATTATTGTAAAAGCCGCCGAGAAATAAATATTACTATGAAAATATAATTAATGCATGAAGAATATGTACAGGTTGCCTAAGAGTTTGTCAAATTTGGCGCCTTAGAAATTAGTACGCAACTCTGTCGACTAGGGGCGCTCATGACTGTCGCTGCTGCGATGGAACATGGAAGACATATCCAATCGACCGGTTCATCTCTGCATCAATCTCTGCCGTGTATCACAGAGTACTTTTAGCTTGCGTTTTGCCAGTGTTTTTCTCACGTAGTTAGGGAATCACTTTGTTGTAGTACGGTTTAAAATACACGGTATAGACTTTTATTAAGTATGTCTGAAAAGAAGAAGCTGTCGGGAGCAGCGAATAGAAAAAGAAAAGCAGCGAGAAACATGCCAAATTGTTAAAAGACCTCTTAACCCGACGACCAGCATCACGAAACGAAAACAAGTCAACAGCTGAAACTAACCTAACACGGAATCCAGATGATGCAGACCTAAGTGACTGTTCGGTAAGAAAATTTGATGTAGATATTTTTAAACACGACAATATTGAGATGATATTGAGGGGATAGATTTGCCAAAAACTCTTTTTTTTCTCGGCATTGTCATGGTACTTTCCTGTACCCTCACTACTGTAAAAAACCTCAAGCTCATTTTATTTGGCCACACTTCTGTCACAAAGTGTCATTCACTATCTGCACAACTCTTAGAAACATGTGACCTCAAGATCATTTAACAATTGAAATATTTACTGGAAATGTTCATACATAATTAGCAAATGGCGAAGGAATCTTTTTCGAGATCCGAAACTCTTGTTCGAAACTCGAAATCGGTCTCGTCTCGTTTTTTCAGGCGGTGGTCTCGTCTCGGTCTCATGTGATGCATACATAATAAACATAATAAGTCGCTTATATTTTTGGATTTCATTTCTATCTCTTAAAAATACGAATCGTGAAAAGTTTGCCTTTTTTTGGCTCCCAATATAATAGGGGGGGGGGGGGGGGGGGGGCGCAACCAGCCCTTCCGCATGGGTAACAAAAATGGCTCGGACCGGCTCTGTGTTAGTTAATTGAAAACCCCTAGCATGGGAGAAGGGTCCCATCTTCCATGCATCTTAACTTCCTACCCACTACGATCTGATCAAAGTGCCCTCTTCATCCAGTGAACCGATTTCACAATCTCTTAGCGATAGTGAAGCGGATTCCAACACATCAACCTTCCCCAAGACAGCCACATCCAATGTAACCTTGCTCACGCAACCTGCTTATCTCATGTTGTTCCCAGCTTCGTCCTTCTCAGTAGGTACAGTAGTCTCGGACAGTACAGCACCCTGGGTGCCACGACTCAGCATTTCCCCATGCAAGCAACCATGCTATGGCATATGTGACACCAAATATGGGGTGCAAGATCCATACTCCCCTACGACAGTGAATCGCTACTCATCCAACCTATTACTCACAAGAAGTTTGCCGTCCCACGTCAACATAATTCGTGGTTATAAGGCTATTTTTCAACAGTTTTGTTTTGAAAAAGTATAATATTGTCGCAATACAAAGTTTCAATTCGACTAAATGTTTAATAATTGTGCCTGCCAGTGCAATAATTGATTGTAGATAGCTGTCAACGATACCAATCTAACTAGGAGCCTACTAACTATTGTAGTTAATCAGTGTCAGAAAACTAAAGAACTTCATTCGTTTAGGCTTTGAGAATAACTATTAACCTGAAAAATAGTAAAGAAAAGATTATTGAAAATTCCTCAGGTGTCTCTGTACTGCTGTGTAGGTACCTAGCCATTGCTCAGGTAGCTTCATCAGCGTTTTATTATAAGTTCGTAGTACTATGCTTAACTGAGGAAGCTTTACTTGTTATATTGAATGAATAAAAGGAGAGATTTGATAGTTTGTCAAAGTAAACAAGGCAGGTTGTTGCTACACCAAGAAACGAAACTACTTAGGTAGGTACGTACGTCCTACCAGATTTGCTGTTGGTTTAAAGTGCCTAAACAAAGTAGGTGGGTCGTTGCTTTGCCGACGAATACAACTGCTGATTAGCAAGTTTGTCAAATATCGAATCAGGGAATATATGCAACATTATTTAAAAACCAGCTGCAAGGAGAAAACCTTGAAATGCCTTCTTCTGAAGATAAGATTTCATAAAGACGGCATTGGCAGTGCAGTTATTGTGCGAGTTTTGCAGTTACGCAAATTTTAGGGACAAAAAAGGTAATTAGGTAGGTACCTACTTTCGTTTTTATCAATGAAGTACATGAACAAGTAATAATATACGGAAAGTATGTAGGTATACCTTCCCTCTGATACCTACTTACCTTTCCACATGTGATACTAGGAACTAGGTAAGATTATGTTATGCAGTTGTCCAGCTGTGGGCTACAAATGGCGCATTTTGGGATAGTTTACTCGTCACCATGACAACAAGGTGAAATAACTTCAACTTCGCCTTGCCTCGATGTAAGGATGCGCTAGTGTCCAATACTCAGTATAGCTATTCTGCAGTTAATGTAGATAATTGATAAACCGGCCCTAAGCAGGATTATAAACGGGTTTAAAAAATTGCTGAGACAAAAGTTGCTGCAAATTTATTGTGTCCTTGATTTTTGCCTCTTCTTGGTTCAGACACGCTGTATATTACATGGAGACTATCTAGCATAGACTATGTTTAATTATTATTATTGACAAGTACTTTGTATAGAAGGGCTATCTAATACAGAAATAGTAATGCTTTGTTTAATAATTTGCAGCGTTTTTCTGTATGTGAGCATATTCGTTAGCAGCTAAAAACAATAGACCATCGGGATAGATCCCAGCCAGTCAAATTTGGTTTCAATTTAATTGGTTTGGATTTGAAAGGATGAGAAAAGGGTTTTACCAGTTAAGATAGTGAAACGACCAGTACTCCCCCATCCCCTCCAATTTATCGTACAATAAACTCATTAGGAATAATTTCTTTCAGTACCGTTCTACTCGGCTTCCACCGTAATCACCGTCTTGGCGATGCTGGGCGCAGGAGTCACGCTGACCTTTTTTCAAATTATGAGAATCAAGGAGTCTTTCATATTTTGGATCACATTGGGTCTGTTCGCATTCTTTTGTTTAACTGGCCCGGTTGCGATACTGCTTGTTGGAACAAGGGCTGCGGCTGTCGCATTTCTTGTACCATTACTGCACATTGGCTGGCACGTTTTCAGCCCAATCAGGTAGGAAAGATTCGATTCTGTAAGCTACCTAGCGTTAAAAAAAAAACTTACAAGTAGTTTTTTACTATTTACCTCAGCAAACTCTGCTGGAGAAATTAAGTTAGCTCCATATTTATTCACAATTTCCCCCCTCATGAGTGACTCTTTTTCCCTCTGTTCTACACTATACAACTAGCACACCTAGCATGGAGTTCGGTCTCTTTAACCAGTTACTTGTGGTTTGACTGGCAGGTCTTCCATTTAAATCCACCTCTTTAAGGGCCTGTTTATCAATTACAGTGGTAACTCCCAGACAAACCTCAGGTAGATACCTAGAGGTTACCGCAACCAATCGAATGAATTTGGTTTATCAATAAACTTTATGCCCTCAGGTTAGCTAACGGCACAGACAACTTCGTCAGTGATAAAAAGGGGTACCACTACTACAACCCACAAAACAGCATTAAAACACTGGTATTTTTAGTTCTTCGTGACGCTCATGGGTAAAAAGTAAATAGGTATAGCACAACACAACAACACTCCTGTTCTTTCGGTTTCATCTCTGATGCCAAGGGATCTCGATTGTCTTTTTATGCTACATTATGGTACACATTGTTGGTAGCAACTACTCACCAAGACCCTAGAATCTGAGCGTAAGGAGAAGTTTTGTGATCGGCGATATGGAGTTGTTAATGTTTCAGTCACTGTGGGATTCTAATTTCCCTTCAATCAACTCCAGCACAAACATCGTCGAGGCATGACAACCAACAGTGTTGCACTTGCAAGGTCTAACTTTAGCGTCGATTTTCTCGGCCTCTGTTGGGACATTATCTAACTATTGGGTGTCACTTGGATCAGTATAGCATTGAAAATCTCGCGGGGTATTTCAAAAATGCCGGGGATATACCGGCAAAAGACCAGATGGATTGGAAAACAATGCCGGTCTGAGACCGGCATTGGACCATGAGCTATAGTCGGAGTTGCGGGTCACTGCCCGGCAATGGACTGTGTAGACATACATCCTTTCATTCAGAGAGACTTGGTTGAGAGATTGTTTATGCCGATGTAGGGTCGGTAAGAGACTGCAAAGGGCTAAGAGTTTCTCAAAACGGATTTCAATGAAGAAAGTTATTGAAAATTTTGATACCGTAGAACGTGGTTACAATGGTACATTTTTCATGGTTTTTTATAGGTGTTTGATTGAAGGAATGAAGATTCCCCATTGAAATTCATACAGGTGAAACTAAAAAACATGTATGAAGTGCTTTCCAAGTTACAGGTCCCTATCATTACCCATAAGGCCGCAGTGAACCGTCAAAGTTGTACTACCCCGTTTACCTTCCCACTTTCATATAACCCTACCCTCTGGAACCTGATAACACCTGATCAAATTAATTCATAGATGAATATCACTGTTATCCAATGCTAAAACCACACTTAAGCCAGAAATTGAAGTCAAGAAGCCTGGAAAGCCGTGAGAAACACAGTTTGCAGCACACCTTCCAATTGTTGTCAAAATACAGAGCTGATAAACCTTATCAAACAAGAAGAAGAAGTGTGGTTGTTTTTGCTGTCATGACTAAAATCCATTTGGCAATAATCAAGTATCAGTGCCACCCTTGGCTGTTTTCCTAAATTCAGTAGGTAATGCAAAAATTAGAAAAATATGAAAAATGACGTCAAGTACCACTTATATCCCGCAAAAGTAAAGTAACCCCGTTCTACGGTATTAAAAGTTTTGGAGCCATTGCAATAACTTCATTTTCAACGAAAATTCGCCAAAAAAAAAAAAAAGATGATGAAATTTACACTGGTAGACTATTTGAAGAATAATATTGCAATAATAAACCAACTTTTCACAAAATGATTAACCACAAGAGTTGAAAATAACTTCAGCCGTCATCTTTTACCTAATTTGACATTAATTCACCACACAAAAATCATCATAAGATGAACGAATGCTAGGGGAAAAAAAAGCCAACAAGGTACCTAGCTGTGTTTTGGTTTATTATTTTCAATAATGAACCTTTGTATTCGTCAAAGAAAAAATAATGCCCCCCCCCCCCCCCCCCCTCGTGAAAATTTGTTGGTTTACGTTTCAAGATGCGTACAATCCAAAAATCCAATTAATTAAAATAAAATAAAAAACCACCCATCCGTTTGCTCTCCGTGGTTTTTTCCAAAATTACTAGAACAAACTTATGAATCTTGTGTTGAAAGTCACATTTGGGGTCCAAATGTCGTTTGGTCTTTGGATGGTCCTAAAAGCTCGACATTAATTTTCATCAAACCTGAAGGGTTGTGTTAAAGGGCTGAACATTCAAAAATCGAGATCTCGAAAACTTTCAAGGTAACAGCAATGATTATTTGCTTGTCAATGACGAATAGAATCCCAAAGAATCGTTCAAAACCATCCGCAACGCTGTCTTGAACGGTTCGCTTTCCGTAAGGGATTTCAAAGCGCCAGACGATGAAGAAATCATGCGCTGCTAGCGAATCTATTGTTTAGCCAATCAAGCTATAAATTCCAATAATAACCGCTGGATAGTGGGGTCGGAAGACATCGAAATCGCATTGTAATATATCAGCTGATATAATGCCAATAATGGAATTATCAGGTGATATAGTTCCGATGGAATTTTTTCTAACTTTGCGAAATCGAGTTTACTTTTGTCCGTGCGGATGCATGTACTAGTGAAGCATTGGTTCCTAGATGCTTAATTTCGTCTCATAAATTGCTCCCAAGTCTACCAATAAGTACCTACCTAGTGTAAGCATTGTTTTCACTTTTAGAAATGGAAAAGTTTTAGTCTCCAAAAAAATCAAACGGTTGTTGTTTTTTTACAGCGGTAAAATTTCCTCTCACATTTTACGTTTTAGACCATTCTGAACAACTTTCGTTTCGTTTTTTTTTTTTAAACGTACTGTATAGCATAAAATTGCGGGGTCCGGGGTCCTGGAACTGTAAAGGAGTGAAACCTTTCGCGATGCACGATGCGCCATGTTCTGATCATATACACGGGATTTAATAACTGTAGACCAATGATCTGCGTAGAAGGGCTAACACAGAAATAATAAACCGTTGTGTAAAATTTGCATCATTCTCCCCCCCCCCCTACCCACAGGAAAAACATAATTTTTGGGTGAATACTGTATACCGTAAATGGTGGTGAAGAGGGATCCGGTGGTGAAGATGGTACAAAGACGGATTTTCCAAATAAAGTGACATTTGGCGGGAAAAGGGGGGTTCCCAAGCAAAAATGGCCGAGAAGTTTGTGTCAAGGGCTCTAGGGAGAAGCATCTGAGCGGCTTCTCATGTACTCTTTGACGCTGATAACACTATTAGTGATAACGTGATAATCAAGGTGAACTGTGTTTTCTGCCAAACTGCTCCTGGGGCTGCGACAATTGAACAGCGATCACCAACTAAGTGTAGTTCCTTGGTTACACATCTATTTGGGATTGGAAATCCGTCGAGAAATCCAAATTATCTCTTTAAGAAAAATTCCTGAAGCCAAAATTGTAAAAAATTAAGTTTTAGTTGGTGAAGATGGTACAGTCGTTTTCTTTGCTTACCTACGAGTAGGTATGTTGAAAAGACTGATTCGTACCATTTGAAGATACGTAGGTACCGTTTTGTTGTTCCAGGGGAAGTTACCCAACAATCCTTTAACTTGATCGAATTGTTCGCTCAATAAAGCCCCTTTCTGTGTTTTAAACACATTTTTTGCTAAATAAAGGCCTTTTAATTTTTTTCTTGCGTTTGATTCTACCTTAGACCTTTTTAGTCCCATTTTTCCATCATCCCTCCACTTGTAGAAAGAAAGTAGATGTTAAAAACGATGGTGAAGTTGGTACAGAAGCCTCTGCAACCTGGTTGGAGGTGTAAAACGACGGTGTACCATCTTCACTACCAAAGTGCGGGAGAAGATAGTACAACTTTAACCCCCCACCCTCGAGCTTGCAATTGATGAATTTCAACAACTCAAACTTGGTTCGAAAGGTTGATAGTTTAAGTTACTTTAGTTTGAAGTTCACAAAAAAAGTATGAAAATTGTGGCTGGAAGAGGTGGAAAACTATCAAAACTGTACCCACTTCACCACCATTTATGGTACCAATTTTTTGTGAAGTGGACTTGGACAGAATTCGTGTAGTTGTGATTTGTATACTGGAACCAAATTCATATGAAATGTGCGTGAATAACACCTCGTTTCTATCGTGCATACACACATTTTGTTCAAATATTAATGTATTTGTAATAATATGAAGTCATGTAAATATTTGGGGGGGTCCAAATGTGGGTCTGTGTGAAGTTGATGGAATTTTCGCTTACACCCTTTTTCTGAATTCTGTTCCCATCAGCTGATGAAAGAGCTAAATGTTTTGCTCAGACGACTCAGACAGTACTTTTTGTAGAACAAACTATTAATTTGACATGCATTTTGACGTTAAAAATGCGTATATTTACCATGATATTTTATTCCGCAGGTTCTGGCACATATTCCACCAGTTTTTTCCGATCTCTATACGTTGGTCACACTTGATTGTATCCGCAAATGTGCTGGTAGTCGGCATCGTCGAATGGATTCTTGTAATTTTGGTAAAACAGGCTCCGGACACTCTGAAGCCTACTCCGCTTTCCGAAGGCGTCTATTTTGCTCTCTTCGCCCTTAATGCTGTAGCAGGGATCGGGTGGTTTATTGGGCTATTCATCTTGAAAAACTATCGGAATCGTACTAATGGTGAATTGAGCTCAGTGAAGGAAGCTTATGTAAACACCGAACTTATTGAGAAATTTGAAAGGAAACAAAAAGTGCTCACCATGATCTTGTTCTTTGCATTAATACTCCCAGCAATAAGTATTCCCATTATGAAAGAATTTACCAGTTTAGGTTGGAGAAGAATGACTGGGAACGCCATCTCCTTAGAATACAATCTTGTTAACCTGAGACCTGATTTGGTGATATCCCTCTTGGTTGTGGTGATTGTGGAGATTTTGCTTCAATTACTGAGAAAAATTAGAAATGAATTGAATGATTTAGTTCTCATTGTGATCTCACATATTATCAACATCATTGTGATACTATTGTTCATGAGCCTTTTTAGGAGGACATTATTCACTCGAAAACTGATGGGAGAAACTAGAAGTGCTAATTTGGTGGTTCACACTAGCGTAATGTATCCGTTGAGCCTTGACGTTGGTAATTACATAAAAGGCAAGCATCTAGAAAACCTTGATATCTTCGTAGTTGATGATGTTCGTGATGACGGGACAGTTCACGTTGTGATCAGGTTCGAAGGCGAAGAAGAAGTAATTTATGAAGAAGATGTTAAGTTGGAAGTACACCGGTGTACACGAGCTGATAAGTTACTGTATATTAACTTTTATATTTTTAGAATTGCCGGAAAAGGGTATCAGTTTACCAGACATAACCTTTCATTCGCGAATACAAGCAGTACACATCCGGTTTTTATCAATGCTATACCCAAATGCTGGAATTTTGACAAAGAGCTTGCAATAAGTGCAGGGTACAACCTTAACCTTACAGTTGGGGTGTGGTCCGAACAATCAGGCAGGTGCTTTCCAATGACATGGTGGTTCTTCCCATTTCCAATCGAAGGCGAGCCTGATGATGAGAAATTGAAATATCCTGACGTGAGGCCCACCGAATACTATACATACTACCAACCCGACATTGTAAACGACTGTGATCCAAAGTGGGAAAAGGAGGGGGATGGGTGGGGCTGTCGACCTGTTTTGTTGGTTTTGAAATACTTGAATATTTATTACCAAGAAAAGTTTCCAGAAGATTATAAGTCTATAATCAACCCAGTGTTTGGTTTTTTCGCTCCTGAAAAACCATTTTCATTTAATTTGATCGGTTTGAAATTCCCGTATTACACTGGACCAGGAACTTATGATCTTCCTAAAGGCAGTTACCTCAATCTAACGCTTCCCGATACACTACCAGAAACTGAATTATTAACCGTAATGGCTGTCTATGGGGTATCTATAGGAACTGCTTGGGTTGGCTACATCCATTTCATTTGGATCCAGAGCCCGATCCGATATAGATTTCTCGTCATTTTCATATTTTTTACACTGATGTACATATCTTCAATGACCTCCAGATTCGCGTTGTCGAATTTCAACGAAGATTCAACTAAACCCGTATTGGCCTTAGCAGCGATATGCACCATCTGGCAAATTCTAACTACAATGTTATTTGCGGCTAGGTGGTCCGTTCATCATCGAAAAGACCCACCGCAAGAACCTTGGCCCAGGTACTAATAAGTGGCATAATTTCTC
Source organism: Adelphocoris suturalis (assembly GCA_030762985.1). Taxonomy (NCBI): domain Eukaryota; kingdom Metazoa; phylum Arthropoda; class Insecta; order Hemiptera; family Miridae; genus Adelphocoris; species Adelphocoris suturalis. The sequence continues at coordinate 15,560,793 of CM061046.1, forward strand.
ACTATTTATGTACTACTTTTATGGAATAATAAATTGTTTTTGTTCATTGTGCAGAAACACTTTATTCACTAACTTTCCCAACCAGATCGTTCAAAGAGGTTCAAAGGTACCTAAGGCGGGGCTTACACCTGACGGGAACGGGAAAAAACCGTCGTAACGGACGGGGAAAAACCGTCGCAGTGTCCGCGTTACACCTGACGGGCCACTTGCGCGGGCCCGTCGCTCCCACTCTGCATACCTCCATTTTTCAAACAACAAAATTCAAACAAATAACCGAAAAACGCCCGTCCCCGTCGGCGGGCGTCCCCGTCAGGTGTAGGACTAGAGATTCATTTCTACGTGTTGGCCACTCCCGGCGGGCCCGCCCCGTCGGACGGGCACATTTCTCCCCGCAACATTCTGCGGGCGAAATTTTCCCCGTCGCTCTCCCTCAGATGTAAGTCGATACACTTATTTCTTCGTGTTCTCCCAAAATGCGGGCCCGCAGAAAGGCGCGGGCCGGGCCCGCGTCCGTCAGGTGTAAGGCGGGGCTAAGGTTACGAGTAGAAGTGATAGCCCCGGTGCACACGAGCGGCTAAAGGACGCTGGACGCCGCGTCATTTTCAATCGGATAACTAGAAATACACAGCGGAGAATGGTGCGGTGCACACGGGACGCCGATACCTATCTGCAGCTGGCGTTGCCGCGGATAGTTATCGAGGTTGACGCAGGTTTCTGTGGGACACGCTTTGCGGGCGATAGCTATCTTGCCGCCCGATACCCCTAGCAGTACTCAACAGTCAATCGGCCGGTGCACACGTGCAGCTGCGTCACTTCGCGTCAACCATCATTTTGAAGATTTCGGCCCACGATTTTTTGAAAAACTTCAATTTTCTGCACATTGATTCATTGTCAAAGGATACGAGAAAGCTACATGCTATGCCCGACATGCCGTTTTTAGCGAATCTTCGCAGAAAATAGGGCTACTGCAATAATAAAATAACAATTTTCGAACATTGAACATCATTTGAACAACATTCTTCATTGAAATCCGAGTCCAAGCTCCGAGGTCCTTCCAACTTTTCGTCCAACACCAACCAAAATCCATATTCATATCAATTTCATATACCTATATATATAGGTATGTATGTGGGAGTATGGGAATGTTATTTAGAAAAAGTTCCAGTCATGCAGTATGATCGTATGAGCGAATTTTCTTAAATTACATGTCGTATTATATTATGCTAAATTGTATCGAAATTTGAGCAATTGAAGTAGAAAGGAATTGTTAAAAACCAATGCTATGGCAGAAAAAGCTCATATTAAATAAAATTCGGTGATCCAAATAAGATTTGGGAGTTTTAGGTTTTGTTTTTGCAGTTTTTATAGATTTTTCAGCAAATATTAATGAAATGTAGGAACGTTTTAGCAAATTTTCGTCAAAAATGAAGCTATTGCAATGGCTCCAAAAATTGTAAAATCAAAATTTTCGTAAATGTTCTTCATTGAAATCCGTTTTGAGACATTCTGAAACGAATCCTAGAGTTTAACATTTTTCATATATATATATATATATATATATATATATATATATATATATATATATATATATATATACCTATATATATATATAAATCATTCCGGACGATAACTCTCCTTAGGATTGAGATAAAAATCCCGTTCTTGGGCCAAAAAATCAAGCATTCCAAACGAAAGGATGAGTTTGTTGGTCAACTATTTTTGAGCACATTAAATTGGCAAATTTCGAAAAATGTACTCAAAAATCACTAAAAATTGCTAAAAACAGCCAAAAAGCGTTACATTTATAAGTTTTAGCACAATTTTAGTCAAAACTAAACTGTAAACGATTAACTAGGGCATTTAATAAGTTTTGCCCAAAATTATGCTGAAAAACTTAGGTACCTACTTTAATTTCAATAATATTCGCTTCTTCAGTACTCCCGATTTCTGCCCTCTTCTTTACTTAATACGTACTTGGGTACTAAATAAGCAAAAACCACTTTCTTTTTAAATATCTGGGCGCGGGTTGAGAGATCCATTCTTGTAGGTGGCGAGCAATTGACTGAAGCGTCATGACGCGGCTCTGGCCTATCCCCGTGTGCATTGAAACTCAGATAGGACGCAGATAGCTATTCCAAGAAATGACGCGGCGTCCTGCGTCCTTTTGCCGCTCGTGTGCACCGGGCCTTAAGTTGGAATTTTCCTGACGCGTCTGCGGCCGGAAGAGGACGAAGAGGAGGAATTATTGTTGATGAACAGGGAGCCTCACGCACCCATGTTTTCAACTCGAACAGAAGAGGGCTTTTTCAACATTCTCATCGACTGCCCCCTGAAAAATTATGAACAACGGTTCAGATCTTTCTTTCGGCTGAACTTCAAACAATTTCACCACATCGTTTCGTTAGTGAGAGAAGACCTCTCGGAATATGGTACAGCACGAGTTCCAGTACCTATTTCTGCTGAAGAAAAAGTCACCCCAACTTTGAGGTATTAATTGTCTTAACAGACTCAAATTTAAAGTTTTGGTCCGATTTCGATATTCGATCGGTTTTCAGGGATGCGGGGTAAATCCTACATGGTCCCATATAATGTAGGTATTTCAAGCCCATGCGCATGCGCGAACGTCAGGGATGAGGAAGCTATGTGCTAGTTTGGCAGAGTATTTTTTTTAATGAGTAACAATTGGTTGGTACATACATTTCTAAATGCACAAACAAGTCGCTCTTTTCAGAGGGATGTATAATTATGAGGTTAAAAGAACGTTGGTTTGGTATTGATTATCATCTGGTGAGTCTGAATTTGGCAAAATAGAGTACCCCTCTATAGAGGACCCGTAATAGAGTACAGTAAAATAGAGAACCCCATTGCGGGTCTGCATACCCTAGTCGCGAAGGCGCGCGGCTAGACGCTCCCTCGACCAGTCGGGTCGCAGCCGCGGCGGCTGCCATGTAGCGGTTTTGAAGCCCATGTAGCCGACGATGCCGGCCGCCGGCCGCGCCGGGGAAATCGGTTTCATATAAATACACTGAAGGAGTGGAGAGCGTCTGGTCGCTGGCCGCAGCGATGTGGGGCAGAATCGAAAAAACCTGGCCAAAATAAGAAAAATCGAAAGTTAGATATTTCTACCGGTAGCTTGTGTTTTGGTCACCTGACATCCCTGAGAACTCATTTCATAAGTATCTGACCTCTGGACCCTCATTCCGGCAGAGTAACAATCGGAAAAACATTGACGTGCTCCGATCATCGATCAACCTGTTAATAGGTAAGCTGGAAGAAACAACTGCTAGTTAAGTATTGTTCCGATGTTTAGTAGTGACGTTTCGGGCCGGATCTACCTGAAAACATGTCAGCGAACGGTAAGAAATTATTATCACAATTAAAAAGTCGTTTTAAAATAAATGAGATTATTTCATTAGTGAAAGTAGTCGTTTTTCAAGAACGAGATTAGAGAGTTTTTGGTGGCCACTAACGTACCCTTAACGTCACCCTACCGTACCCAAGAGTACGTGACCTTGAGGGGACGTTAGCAATGTCGTACGTTAGTACGTCACCCGTTTGGGGACCTAAAGGCAGACGACACCAGCCTAACCTTCCTGTAAATGTAACACTACTGGGCACCTCAGAATTACTCAAATACCTACTAGGGAAGTAAATTATAATAGTTTTTCTTTTCAAATGCCTCATTACCAACTAATTGCGTTGATGTAGCGGGTAGGTTTTTAAACACCCCTCAAACTTGGTTATTTTACCAAGTCGCGTAGAAATCGAATGTACCATCTGAAGTCCGCCTCCGCTGTCTAGCTTTACTAGCCTTTAACTCGATCGAAAAAATCCGTTTCTTTTGCGCACAGGCTCTATTTGGTCGATTAGAGCCTAGTTTCTATCGTTATTTCACATATTTTAAATGACAAAACTGAGTTTTAAGACACTACTTCTTCGCAGTATTGTTCTTAGTTTGCCTGATCTCTCAGCTGTTTTCTCGTGAACATTGCGTGAAGTGCTTCCTCCACTGATGATTGTGTCAGGTAAAATCCTGGTTCATTGTCATAGAGATAAAAACTTTTTCATACTTGTAGTTCATACCCAACGGAAAACCCAAAAACATGAAGTTCGTAACGACAAATGACCTATAAGTGCAAATAAACCGCGGTGTTCCACACTTGATGCTTACTATCTTTGCATTAAACCCATGCCCTGTTTACGAATTGAAAACTAAAAATGAGAGCCCGTATTTGTACTGAAACATGAAATTCTATTTTACTGTACTCCGTGTTTTTCAACTACAAAAGTTGATGACGTCAAGAATAGCGCATATTAGCGGGCGATCTCAGTGGATTAAGTTAGTAGAATAGTTACCCCATCAAACAAAAAAAGAATCGACATTCAATACGCCTCAATACGTAGTTATTTTCACTAATGAAATAATCTCATTTTTGAAAAATTACTACCTACCTACTTTCACTAATGAAATAATCTCATTTATTTTAAAACTACTTTTAAATTGTGATAATAATTTCTTACCGTTCGCTGACATGTTTTCAGGTAGATCCGGCCCGAAACGTCACTACTAAACATCGGAACAATCCTAACTAGCAGTTGTTTCTTCCAGCTTACCTATTAACAGGTTGATCGATGATCGGAGCACGTCAATGTTTTTCCGATTGTTACTCTGCCGGAATGAGGGTCCAGAGGTCAGATACTTTTGAAATGAGTTCTCAGAGATGTCAGGTGACCAAAACACAAGCTACCGGTAGAAATATCTAACTTTCGATTTTTCTTATTTTGGCCAGGTTTTTTCGATTCTGCCCCACAGTGCGCCGTGGACAGAAAAAATAATGTTTGAATGATAAGGTAATGATAAGAATGATTTAATAGTATTTAGTGATAAGAATATTGTGCTTTTGTGAATATTGTGCTATGGAGTGAAAAATGAAAATCCCAGGTAAGTCGAAAATAAAGATTGGCACAAACAGGGGGTGAATGGAGGGGGTAATACTTATAAATGGCTATGTTTTAACTAGTCTTGTCCAATTTTCGTGATTCTTTTTCTTTTGTTCAATTATGAATTAGATCTAGTTTTCGAAAATATGTCTGGAGTTATGAATTTCATGATGGAAGGGAGTTAATGAGAGGGGGGGGGGGGGGGGGGGGGTGGAACAACGATAAATCTTGATGTTGTACCTAACTATTCTTGTCATATTTTTGTGGTTATTTTTTTGTTCATTTATGAATTGGTTCTAGTTTTGGAAAATATGTCGGGAGCTTCAAATTTCAATATGGAAGGGGGAGAATGGAGGGGGTCATAGCATTTTTTTTAAATTCTCACGAAAATTATATCCAATTCATTCATAGGGAAGTCCCTGTAATGCATGCATTACTTACCAATATGTTTAAACACTAGGTATAACATAGTTTCTTTCCTTAATAAAGGGAGGAAACTTTCTTTAGTCCTCAACATCTATATATACTTTTATATCATCTGATGTAAGTATCCAGCGAGCAGCTTTGGCTAGTACCCCACAAGGGACTGAGCATTCTGATGCTAATGTACAATACCCTCGTGAAGTTAAGGAGCTGATCAGGGAAAAAAGGAAAGCTAGAAGAACGTGGCACTTACTAGAGCTCCAAGTGATAAAACTAAATTAAATAGGCTGAAGAATCAATTGGATAATCTATGCTCAGAAATGAAGCAAGAAACCCACCTTAGGCTAATACATAGTCTAAGCCCTGAAAAAGATACGGATTATTCACTCTGGAAGGTTACCAAGTCACCCAAGCAGACGAAGGAATACGAACCGCCCATTAAAAAGGAAGACGGGGAATGGGCAAAGAGCCCAATTGAAAAGGCAGAAGTCTTTGCTGACCACATTGAAAAAAATTTTGTCCCGAACTCTAGCCATGTGAATGATGGAGAACTACCGACTATCACCCCCTCTACGGATTTAGAAGATATACAACCAGTTACACTAAGTGAACTTAAAGATGGGATTCGTGTCCTTAAAACGAACAAAGCACCTGGGTATGATCTCATTAATGGTAATGTAATTAAAAAACTTCCAGAGGAAGGCATACGAATGCTCCTGTATCTTATCAACGCAGCACTGAGGCCAGGCGCGGATCCAAGGGGGGGGTCACAGGGGTCATGACCCCCCCCAGAATCAGCCTGCATTTCAAAAAGCAGAGCTGAATGACAACGAATTGTTAACTAACCCAATAACGAAAAAAAATCAAAAGACCAAAACGAACCCAATTTTTGTAAAATCAAAAACCAGAAACAAACCAAACGACCAAAGTCAACTTACCATATTGCTAACTAAAAACATTGGAAACAAAATATAACAATAATAACGACTAATCTTTTTATAGAATACTGATTTTTTTTATGTATTTGGTTTGTAGCAACACTTGTGATTTGTTTACATTTGTAAAAGTTCCAATTGGGACGATCATTTAGGTATAACACAAAGTCTAATTTTCTATTTTTTTTTCGCAAATCTGTTGATTATCGCATCGATGTTTAATTCGATGTCGCGATGAACGTGTAACAATGCAAGCCCAGTGAGTCTGTCTTCTGCCATAGTTGATCTCAGCCAAGTTTTGAGACGACGGAGAGTTGAAAAACTCCTTTCTGCAGTGGCTGCGGTCACAGGAAGCGTATGTAAAATACCAAGTAGTTTCCAAATGGATGGATAAATTTCTTCATCACATGCAGCACGTAGATTTAGATTTCCCGTCTTCTGTCACTAGCTCACTAGCTAACTTTATGAGAGTGGAGAAATTTTGAAACATTATTATTATTTTGGTTTGACTGGGGGTGCACATGCGCCTATGCTCCTATCAGTAGCCGCCCCTGTCTGCCATTTGTTGCAGTGCCATTTGTTGTCGTTTATGGGCGCTGTGGGGTCATCATGGAAGAGAGTAGCCTAACCGATCTGTTCAACCTAATTTATGCTGTTCTCAGTACAGAAGAAGTTACGACAGGTCACGCTTATGCTAGAGCTCTGGCCTCGTTAATATTGAAGACTATTCAGTTTTCGCATTTATTTTGATCTGAAATAGAACAAGTGTTGTATGGCAGGTGGTGGTTGTGGGATCGATCAGATATTCTGAATCGATTAAGAATTCAGCATATGATTAAAAACGTGAATGTAAAAGGAAATTCTAACTCAGAAGTTTGTGATAAGGAAAGAAGGCGGGAAAAGAAGCGGAAACATGATCAGAAGAAGCGGGAGAAAGATGTCACACCCTCAGTCATTGCCACCCGCAAGCCGCACTCCCCTCCCCCTAACATATATATACCCGACATCCACGGAAGATGGCCACTTCCCGAAAGTTTCGACTGAGGGCGGGCAACTGAGCTTGAATCGATTCTGTATCGGAACTTGGTATCGGAATCGGTTGTGCATTGGTGTCGTGTTGGGATCGATGTTTGGGATCGTGGATCGAAACTGTGTGTTGGAATCGATTGTGTACCGGAATTGTGTTGAGATCGAGATTGAGGATTGTGGATCGGAACTGTGTGTTGGGATTTTGTTGGTATCGATATTTGAAGTTGTGGATCGGAACTGTGAATCGGAATTTTGTTGGATCGATACTTAGTTTCGTGAGTCGGAACTGTGAATCGATATCGGAACGGTGTTTGACTTATCAGTTGGAATCGGAACTGGCTCGGACTCTGGACTACCTTGTTTTGTGAATTGTTCCTGTTATTCGACATTTGTATCGACCTGGCTCGGACCTGACTTCTCTACAAAGGAAAGTTTTGCACATAGACTTTTCAATTATCAAAGGTATGTGAATTTTACCTGTGGGAGCGCCTAAATTCCTTGTTTGAGACATTGCCTACTTGTCAAATCGAGTCTCGTCTTCTCCATCTCCCCTTTCAGTTATCATGTCCTTGCAGTGAGGTGAAGGCCATTGACTCGAATATTGTTCAGTGTTTAGTGGAAAAAAATCCTACCTTTATAATTCAGTTCCGTTAATTTACTGCCTTGCTAATACGCGTTTTATTCTTATATTCCTTAATGTCTCAAGTTGAGTATTAATGGCACTTTGTTCTTGTTCTGTTGGTTCAAATTGATTCTTTCTTATATCAAAGTTGGATTTTGTAAATATAACTTCTTTTCTTGTCTTTCTTTGTATATTCCTGCATATTCTCCTTGGAGGCACAATCAAAGTACCCACTGTCTCTATTTATCAGGTGAAGTGAACTGCACTTGGCTCAGCTACCTTATCTATCAAAGTGTTGCAAGTTGTGAATTAAGTAAATACTGTTCGAATTGGTTACTTGGTTACACTATCAATATTCGTTTGTAGAATTTTTAGATTTCCAATCTAATGACTAATAATTAGGACAATAATCTTCTCTGTGAAATAACTTCACTTACAAGAAATTAGGGAGTCATAGTGAGATATTGGTAAAGCAAGCAAGTAACCATCATAAGTAAGTTTTATTATACCACAACCCTTCATTACAAAATTGGTGGCAGCGGTGGGATTGTGCAAACCTATCTCCGGGAGTTTCTGCAGCATACAAAGACAGAATAATAAGTGGTAGGTTAGGGAGCTCCCCTTAATAATTTAAATTGCATGACTAATAATTAAGATTGGACTGATTGAACGCATTCACATTTACGTAGTATGTACTAGGTTGTTTTACACAATACACATTAAACAACATACACATTAGGTTGTTTTACACAATACACATTAAACAACATACACATTCCGTGAATTTATTAATCAACTTTTACGTAGGTACTTATTGTTGAAGAAAACATTAGTCTGACTCGGTTCGGTGATTCAGCCCTTGTTTGATTTTGTGATTTGGCCTGCAAGGTCAGCCAGATCCAGCTGATCACCCTTTCATTTAGTGGTGTATCTACCAACTCCTTACCAGATATTGAATAAACTCCATGATCAACCTACTGAAAACCCTGCGTTGCTCTACTATGTTCTAGTGTTGAGTGGAAGTTTTTATATTTTTATTTCTTCTTATAGTAATTAACAGTGACATATCGCGTTTCAATACCACTCACAATGGCGGACCCAGTGGAAGCTTTCACTGCTCTCATGCAACAATTCCAACAACTACTATCTGAGAGAGCACCACCACGTGTTGAGGGAGAAATAGAAATACCCCGAGCCTACGTGGCCTTAGTGGATGAATGGGACCCCAAGAACATAGCAGAATGTCCCATATCCTATTACTTTGAAATGTTCGATGAAAATACCTCAGGTCTGAATGAACAACAGAAGCTCAAACTCCTCACTCTAAAAATGAAAGGAGGTGCCCAACGTTGGCTTGTTGAGCATGCAGCACTCAAGAATGAAGCAGAACCCTATGCAGCTATCCGCCATGCTATGATTGGATGGTATGAGCGTGATGACCCAAATGAGGCAGCTCAACGATTGTGGTCAGCCAGAAAAACTGATGCGGAAGACTTGCGACAGTTTGCAGAGAGAGTACAACGACTGGCACAACGAGTGGTGAATATTGAGCATCCTGATAAAAGTCCTTTGGATAAGAGACAAGTCATCATGGACAAGGCAGTCTATGCTTTCAGTAAAGGCCTACCCAGCACCCTTCGCCCACATATGCTGGCTAGCAACCCTCGTACCATGGAAGAAGCTCTTCGCAAGGCCGAGGAATTGCAGGACGCCCTTAATCCATCCACATTGGAAGAAAATGACCCTTGGCAGTTGGGAGCAGTACGTAACGGAATGGGACAGGATGCCCCAAGAGCATGTTTTTCGTGTGGAGCCTTCGACCATTTTTATGCCCGATGTCCCAGAAAAATACCATCATTTCAAACAAACTGGGCCAATCCAGTGCAACGACAGGTTCAGGCCCCCAAAGGACGACCTCCACAGCCATGTATCTGCTGTCAAAGCTGGGAACACTTCTTGGCTGACTGCCCCAAATTCCCTCCACCTGAACAAATGTGTAACTATTGTGGCACAACGTTACACAAACCTGAGGATTGTCCCACCTTCAGAATTTTTCAGAAAAAATCAAGACGTCAATCCCCAACTAGTAATCAAAAGGATTTTGGAACCAACTGGCGAAATGCCGATACAGTACCTGTCTCTTCGCCAGCCGGATCAGGGCCAGTTTGTGCGCTGTCCACAACCAATGATCAGAAGCACCATTCTATGCCTTCTTCACCGAATGTTCTTGCAGCTAAATCTGACTCCCCAGAAGAGGTGGCACATCATATTCCAATGGTTAATATATGGACACGGCCAGTCATTTACCTCACTATAACCCTAAATGACCACCCCATCAGAATGATAGTGGACACAGGAGCACAGGCATCGGTACTTACAAAACCGGTGTATGGTTGCATGATCATACCATCAACTATTAAGGTTACTGCGGCAGATGGACGCAGGATCCCCCTGAAAGGACAACAAACTTTGCATGTAAAGGTGGGCTCATATGAATTCACCCACACCTTTCTTGTTCTGGCCAATGCTGACCAGGGATTAAATCTCCTTGGCCTAGACGTCCTTAGCAAGTTGCCCCTAGTCTTGCGCACTGACTCTGCCCAAATCTCTCTTCAAGAACCTTCAGTTCTTGCGGTGCAGGAAGGAGAAGATGAACCAAACAAACACGCCTCTACAACAGTAAAGGAAGACATTCCATTGCGTATTGAAACATACGATGGTCTTGAATCAGAACTTGATGCTCTTCCATTGGAAGATTGGGATGCCCCCCATCCACCAATGGATATGGCTAGCAAGTTAACCCACTTAGATGAGGCCACTAAAAACAAAGTAACTACCCATTTAGATGTATTCTCTCAACTGTTCGAACCTCTGGACCCACAGGGATGTCGACTAGCAGTTGCACACTCCATTCATACAGGGATTCATGGACCCATTAATAAGAAACCATATCCAGTACCTCATGCTCTACGACCCAAGGTTCAAGAACAACTCTCTGAGTTGCTACACCGAGGCATCATTGAACCTTCCTCTAGCCCTTGGTCGGCACCAATTGTCATGGTGAAGAAGAAGCCATCGTCTCCTGACCAGCCGATAACTTATCGCTTTTGTGTAGATTACCGCGAGCTAAACAAACTGACTAAATCTGACGTATATCCTCTACCTAATATACATGAGACCCTCGAACTCCTAGGTGGATGTTGCTGGTTTACCAAAATTGACCTGACTGCTGGATACCACCAGATCCCTATGGAGGAGAGCTCCAAGGAAAAAACAGCTTTTACGACCTTGGGACAACATTTTCAATTCCGCCGTATGCCATTTGGACTCAAAAATGCGCCTTCCACTTTTCAAAGGACAATGAATGAACTGTTCGAGGATTTTTTGGGGAACTTCACTTTTATATACATTGATGATATTATAATATACAGCAAGACACTAGATGACCACCTTCAACACTTGATCCAAGTATTCCGTCGTCTGGAATATGCAAGATTACGCATCAACCTGGCCAAGTGTCACTTTCTAGTTAAAGAAGTGGAGTTCTTAGGACACATTGTCACATCTGAAGGTGTGCGGATGGACCCTGAGAAGGTGTCTGCAGTGAATGATTTCCCCGTTCCTCAGGATCCTACAGGAATAAGAGCTTTTCTTGGGCTTGCTGGGTACTATAGACGATTTATACCTAACTTTTCGCAGCTTAGCGCACCCCTGACTCAACTGCTACAAAAAGATGAACCTTTCACATGGACTGATTGACAAGAAACAGCCTTTCGACAGTTGAAGGATGCCCTCTCTCAAAAACCAGTGCTAGCATATCCCCGACTAGACCAACCCTTTATTTTAGCCACTGACGCATCTGGAACTGCTTTGGGGGCAGTACTTTCTCAGGAAATCAACGGGCAGGAGCATCCAATTGCTTACGCAAGTCGAACTCTGAATCCTGCAGAACGACGATACTCTACCACAGAACGAGAGCTGCTTGCAACTGTGTGGGGAACTCGACAATTTCAGAGCTATCTGTTAGGAAAAAAATTTGTCCTAGAAACAGACCACACAGCCCTCACAGCTGCCATGCGTCTTCGTGATCCAACTTCCAGAATTGGGCGATGGATCCTGAAACTGACCGAATATGAATTCGAACCTAGATATCGTCCTGGCAAGAAAATGGGACATGCAGACGGTTTGAGTAGGATCACTGTCGCTAGCATCCTCACCCCGAGCGTCACGAAGGAACTGCTACAAGCCGCACAAGAGATTGACCCATGGATCGCCCAAGTTGCTGCCTGTCCTGGAAAAGATATCTGCTTGAAAGACCAAATTTGGTGTAAGACCTTGGGCCCCATGACAGTCCCTCTCATTCCTAGTACCTTAAGAACCTGGCTCATCACAGAATGTCATGACAATGGTCATTCTGGTATAGAGACCACTGAGAAGGAGGTCCGGCGACATGGAACTTGGCCCAGACTGTCCACAGATGTCAAGAATTTTGTGCAGTCCTGTCCAATCTGTCAAAAGAGGAACAGCCCCACTAAATTAACGTCCCCACTGCAACGCCCTTACATGCCCACTCAGCCGATGGAAATTCTGGGGGTTGATCTGGTTGGACCCCTTCCTTCTAAGCAGGGAAAGAAATACGTCATGACAATAATCGATCATTTTTCTAAATATGCGGAAGCCTATGTTATCCCTGACTGCAGTGCTGAAACTACAGCCAAAACCCTAATTCAACGATTTGTCCCCACTCATGGACTACCTCAGGCTATACTTTCAGATAGAGGAACGAATTTCACGGCCAGTATAATTCAACACCTATGTCAGCAATGGGGAATCCGTAAGTTACAAACGACAGCTTATCATCCCCAAAGTAATGGGATCGTTGAACGATTCCACCGAACCCTCGAAAATTTAATTGCCAAAATGAGCCAACGAAAAGGGATTGACTGGGAAGTGTGGCTACCTACAGCCCTCTCCGTGTACCGAAATAAACCTCACCATAGTACAGGGTACACGCCAAACTTTCTACACTTTGGAAGAGAGACTCGGCTCCCCCACATGACAGCCATTGGTGATACTTCACTACCAAGCCTACAGGAGATGATCCGTGCTCGACAGGAAGCCCAAAACCTTGCAATGAATACAATCGAAAAAGCTTGGGAAAACAGAACTCGAATTGCTAACCAGCGACTAACGCCGCGTCGATTCGAGGAAGGGCAATCAGTGTATCTCCGACAAATGCGGCCACCCAAAGAAGTCCTCCGTAAATTCTGGTGTCCCTGGATAGGGCCATACGTAGTCACTAAACAACTAAGCGACGTCACCTATAGGATTGTTGATGCAATTGGAAAATACCACACAGTACACTTAAATCGTCTTAAACCGGCGTTTAGCAGAGAAAAACAGGATGCTGCTGCATTTTTCCCCCCAGTGAAAGATGCAGCCCTGCTCGAAGTGCCTATCCAGACAAGCACCAAGGAAGTTGATATCATGAACCTAGAAGATGACCAGCAAATAGTATTTTCCCCTTCCCCAGCTCAACTCCAGAACAAAGATAACCCCGTTCAACAATTGGACAACATAGATGAAGTATTGGAGACGAATGAATCCTCAAATTTGAGTACAAGTTTCCCCATAAGGCCCTACAATTTACGTGAAAACCGCCGAGTGGATTATCGGGCACTCCACCATGGGAAAAATCCTCATTTCCGTGCATGATATCGCCTACTCTCATACACTCTGACAAACATACAACCACAAACCACCACAACAAGCAACCAACCAACAAGAACACCACAAACAAACCACAAACAATTGAGAACACTTTTCAACCAAATGCGTACAATCTTAGTCCAGTCTATAAAAGCAAAAAGAGAAAAGCAAATACACTTACCTGATAGTAAATTTTTTTAATTAAGATAAAGGGAATTAAATTTAAATGTAAAAGTAAACTAAAGACATAAGAAAAGGGTAACGTAGTTATAGAAAATGAAAATAACAATAGTTCTTGAACTCCTCAACAAATCTAGACTAAATGAAAAAAAAAAAAAAAAAAAAAAAATGAAAGAAACTCTTGATATTTTGATGATGGCGGGGACGAGATGCGGTTGGGTGGGGGATGTTTCATGTTGGGTTATCACGGCCCCTGGGTTCAATCATTATACCGTTTCGTGTAATTTCACAGGAATAGAAATTGGATGAACTACCCCTTGTGGGTTTGTGAATGTGAAAAGTGTTGCAACTAATGACTTTTTTTTAAATTTGAACCAGCCCTACCTTCAGCTTTTGCACAGCCAGCAAGTATCTTGGAAATAGCCCCTCAACCTCTCCACCCTCGATGTCGTCCAATAAAAAGCGTAGCCACAGCAGCAGCAGCAGCAGCAGTAGTGACAGTAGTAGTACGACTTCTGGTGAAACCACAAATACGAAGCCTAGCCGCAGTGGCAGCAGCAGTAGTGACTCCAATGCAAAAAACCACCAAAACAAGAAACAGAAGAGTTTACCACCATCCACATCAAAGGACTCCTCCCAGTTGTCCAACTCAGCCACTGTTAGCAACGGACCGGACATTGAACGATGGCGAATCCTAGTTGGGAAACAAGTGTTCACTTCTTTACAGAAAACAATCACTCAAATATCCAAGGCTCCATCAGTGAAAGCAGCACGACAGAAAGCAAGGATTTTGCGATCTCAGACCAGCCGACTTGCCACCCTCTTTATGGGGGATGCTGCATTTGAAACTCCTGAATCTTCTGGATCTTCAGGCCTAGAGGATGATGTCCTATCAACAATAAGTGAACATTTTGACCAAAACATTGATGCATGGATCTCCCAATCTACATCCCTCCAGAATTGGCAGCAACAATGGATTGCTCGAGAACAGCATCTTGAAAATCGGGTACAAGAGTTGGAACAGCGGTATGAGCTGCTATGCTCTGAGGTTTATAACCGTCCGAAAGAAATTGCGAAAACCCAACTGCCCAACATCCTTGCCGGTGCCATAACTGTTGACTCATCGAAGCTTCCCTCATGCCCAGACCCGCTATCCCTTACTGTCAGCCAATCACAATGTGAGGTCTGTGGAAAAAGAAATCCATCGCGTAAGTGGAATTGTTCCTCATGCCACTCTTTTTGGGCACGATTATGCAGTGATTTTTCAAAGCACCAACTTGACCCCAGCAGTGAGCAACCTCCTTTGCCAGTATGCACTCATAGGGAACCTCGTGAGAGATGGTCAGCTTGCCGAGCCTGCAGAAGGCGGCTATACGAAGCAGCTTATCTCCGTCATGTTAGGAGAAATCTGCCTATACCCAGACACCCTGAGATCACCGACGAGGACGTCGGCTTGCGAAAAAGGGAGGAGTGTGATAAGGAAAGAAGGCGGGAAAAGAAGCGGAAACATGATCAGAAGAAGCGGGAGAAAGATGTCACACCCTCAGTCATTGCCACCCGCAAGCCGCACTCCCCTCCCCCTAACATATATATACCCGACATCCACCGAAGATGGCCACTTCCCGAAAGTTTCGACTGAGGGCGGGCAACTGAGCTTGAATCGATTCTGTATCGGAACTTGGTATCGGAATCGGTTGTGCATTGGTGTCGTATTGGGATCGATGTTTGGGATCGTGGATCGGAACTGTGTGTCGAAATCGATTGTGTACCGGAATTGTGTTGAGATCGAGATTGAGGATTGTGGATCGGAACTGTGTGTTGGGATTTTGTTGGTATCGATATTTGAAGTTGTGGATTGGAACTGTGAATCGGAATTTTGTTGGATCGATACTTAGTTTCGTGAGTCGGAACTGTGAATCGATATCGGAACGGTGTTTGACTTATCAGTTGGAATCGGAACTGGCTCGGACTCTGGACTACCTTGTTTTGTGAATTGTTCCTGTTATTCGACATTTGTATCGACCTGGCTCGGACCTGACTTCTCTACAAAGGAAAGTTTTGCACATAGACTTTTCAATTATCAAAGGTATGTGAATTTTACCTGTGGGAGCGCCTAAATTCCTTGTTTGAGACATTGCCTACTTGTCAAAGCGAGTCTCGTCTTCTCCATCTCCCCTTTCAGTTATCATGCCCTTGCAGTTGAGGTGAAGGCCATTGACTCGAATATTGTTCGGTGTTTAGTGAAAAAAAATCCTACCTTTATAATTCAGTTCCGTTAATTTACTGCCTTGCTAATACGCGTTTTATTCTTATATTCCTTAATGTCTCAAGTTGAGTATTAATGGCACTTTGTTCTTGTTCTGTTAGTTCAAATTGATTCTTTCTTATATCAAAGTTGGATTTTGTAAATATAACTTCTTTTCTTGTCTTTCTTTGTATATTCCTGCATATTCTCCTTGGAGGCACAATCAAAGTACCCACTGTCTCTATTTATCAGGTGAAGTGAAATGCACTTGGCTCAGCTACCCTATCTATCAAAGTGTTGCAAGTTGTGAATTAAGTAAATCCTGTTCGAATTGGTTACTTAGTTACACTATCAATATTCGTTTGTAGAATTTTTAGATTTCCAATCTAATGACTAATAATTAGGACAATAATCTTCTCTGTGAAATAACTTCACTTACAAGAAATTAGGGAGTCATAGTGAGATATTGGTAAAGCAAGCAAGTAACCATCATAAGTAAGTTTTATTATACAAAAACCCTTCATTACAAGTTCAACTCCCATTCTCGTTTACTTTCCTGCCAAATTCAATAAAAACGATCCTGAATTCACTGAGATCAACAATCGATTGTTGTGGTTTCAATGTTTTGATTTGCAAACTCTGAAGTTAGCTACGTTGCCATAAAAGGCGCCACTTTGTTTGAAAACACATTAGGACACTTTTTTAGCAGAAAATTGAAAATAAATACATCTATCAGCTAAATAATTGATAAATATTAAAAAATATTTTTTACATAAACAATGAATTTTATAAATAATTACAATTAGTTTTTAAGTAGACAAAGTGGACGAGTTTAGGGTTATTCTGGCTTTGTCAGTCTGTAAGAAAATTCGGTTTGTATTGTTCGTTTGGTTATTTTGTTATTTTTTATATTGTTCTACCCTGTGACCCCCTCCGGAAAAAATTTCTGGATCCGCCCCTGACTGAGGCTGAAATATGTACCACGTTGCTGGAAAGTGGTGGAAGTTATCATGATTCTGAAACCGGGGAAAAACCCTAAGGACAAAACTTCTTATAGACCGATATCTCTGCTACCAGTAATCTCGAAACTGTTTGAGAGATTACTAATAATAATAATAATAATATCTTTATTGCCCACATAGGATACAAAGTCCCACCGAGTGTGGAGCACTCAATACAATATTGAATCGCTCATAATTAAAAGAACAAACAAACAAAAAATAAGTAAAATAATAATAAGAAATAGGTTCCTTTTTTATAAAATCATTAGAAGGGTTGAAGTGGAAAAAAGTCCAGTCATGCAGCATGACCCCATGAGCGAATTTTTGAAGAATATTACCGATTTTTACAACCAGCGAACGGCATTATTTCGATTTTTGGCTGATTTTTCAACTTTGAAATTTTTGAAAACTTGATACATATTCTTATAGGAAATTTTACGCTGATTCCGAATATACCACATGTTAATATGCTGAAAAAATTATTTCGCACGACAAATCGCAAAAAACAGGCTATTTTGAAATTTTTGACTACATTGTTGAAAATTTCAACCCGAAGATGTAATCCGATCAAGCTGGCCAACGAACTTGAACTTTCGTTTTGTGCCCTTAACATTTTAAAATTTGTTTGAAGTTTCTAGCACAATTCTACGGACAGTTATCGTCTGGAATGACACATACATACATATATACATACATACAAATTATGTGATCCTCTAACATAGGGAGGAAAAATAATAAAACTAATGCCTTCAGCAGTTCTCCCCTCCTAGTGGAAGCACCTCGCTTCGGACCTCCCGAAGCTCGGGGCAGTCGCTGTTGGGCAATCTCTCGTGCGGTACGTTCCCTCTCTGTACGTAGTCGTGTGTGTTTCTTTTCATATTTTAATAAATTGTATTCGGGAATTAAACGATTGTTTTTTAAAAACCGATTCCCGATTAAAGGACATTTAAGTGGCGCAGTCTCGTGGACAAATCAATTAACTTTGGGCAAATCAATCAATCAAAATCGATTGCATTCTGACCCAAAGGGAACCTGCTGTTCACCAAGAAGAAAATCCATCATCTCTACTCACTCTGTGACTTCAAGAGAACATCACACGCTCCACAAGAGGAAACTACGCGAATTCGCCAAAAACCAGGACGCCCGAGCAAAGACACTTGGCTCGTAAAATAATAGAAGTGGATTTCCGCCTGTGAAGACGGAAGAACGCTGTGCTATCCTCGCTATCTTTTCTCAGAAGCCGCTGGCCGCAACCCGACACCCGACACCGAGGTACCTACTCTGTCGACCTTCACCTAAAGCCGAGATAAGAAAACTCAGATGTTTACTCTCGTCGTGTTGTAAGTACCAACCCAGCTTCATCTTTTAATTCTCCAGGAGTAGCGAGATCACCGGCAAATTTTGAAGGAAGATTCAAACTTCTAATTCAACTTCATTTGATTTTTTATAATTGTTAAACCTCCCCATTTCATACCACCCGTTACCTGGTGGGAAGGAACAATTCAATTTTATTCTAATAATCGTTAAACCTCCCCATTTCATACCACCCGTTACCTGGTGGGAAGGAACGATCAAGTTTTTGTTGCAACCGCGTTTCAAGCCACCCGTCATCTGGCGCGGTATTGCAGAAAAAAAAAAAAAATAATTAACCAATTTTTATTGTCTTAATTTAAAGACACTTTATTTTATTTATATTTAATTATTGAAATTGCGTTTCAAGCCACCCGTCATCTGACGTTAATTTCATAATTAATCAATTTTTATTGTCTTAATTTAAAGACACTTTATTTTATTTGTATTTAATTATTGAAATTGCGTTTCAAGCCACCCGTCATCTGACGTTAATTTCATAATTAATCAATTTTATTGTCTTAATTTAAGATTCTTGATTTTATTTTTATAATTGAATATTATAAACTTGTGTTTTTGTACATTTACACACTGACACAAACGAACACTTGGAGTAGACACTGAACAGTACATACTTTCCTGTCAAAATTCCAAAAAAACTACAGAAAATATTTCTTAAGGAAGGTTCGCTCACCTTTCGAAAGACTACCTGTAATAGAGGAAGATTCTGATATGTCTGAGGGACAGTCACAACCTGGGGCGGCAAACCCGATCCCGAGCAACCCTTTTAATGATCCCAACTTTGTAGATTATTTTATTTCTCAAAGAATTCAGGAGTCCCTCAGAAACTTAAATGTCAATCAAAATACTAGGGACCAAGTCCCCGAATTTAAAAAGAAACATGCGGACATGATCCCGACCTTTGAGGGAAACCCAGGAAAGCTCCGGAAATTTTTGGATACGTGTGAATCTATAGTTAATAGGTTCATAGATGATGAAGATCCCACAAATTATCAAAATGAGGAGGTCCTTAAGACCATTATGCCCAAAATACAGGGACCAGCCTCGGATATGCTAGATAATTACGCACTTACGGACTTTCCTAGTATTAAAACTGCATTGCTAGAGACATACTCCGACAAACGGGACATATTTACTTTATGTCACGAACTAACTGGACTGAGACATAGGGAGAGCGAAGATCCTTTTCAGTTTCATAATAAAATTAAAGCAAAACTAAATTTGGCTATTGCTTGGATTAAAAACCATGAAACTGAAACGAAACAAGAGATATTGATCGAGCACTACCAAGATATTAGTCTACGGACGTTACTCTTGCACCTACGGGAACCGCTCGGAAGTCAACTTCGGAGTAGGAAACCGAAAACGATGGGTGAAGCCCTTTCGATACTAACGAACGATTATCAAATCATGCAGTATCAAAAGGGTAGACTCGATCGGAACCCCCAACACAAACCGGCGATAAAACCGGAAAATAAAAATACGACTCCGGCAACCAAACCGGCATATTATGGCCAAGGATTTAAGCCCAAAACATTCCCAAATAAAACCCAAAATCAAGTGCCATCTAAGCCCTTTATCCCCAATAAAAATAACACTTCACAAATCACAAGGCCCCCACAGACTCAAGTTCCAAGTCAAGGAACGTCCAATTTTGCCAAGTCGACTCCAATGTCTTGGCAAACAACTCGACCGAATTTAGATTTGAACAATGTGGAAATTCCCGAGGAAGAAAGTATGGGAAGTTCTGACCCCGAATACAACGCGGAAAATCCGGCCGATGAGGACTTTTTTTTAGAGGAGGAGTCCGAATCGCTACATTCTCCCTAATACATTTGAAACCAAAAGCTGGACAAAAACTGCCATACATAGTGTTTCCGAAGCATAAAATTAGAATCCTGTTGGACTCCGGAAGCACTTCAAGTTTTGTGCATCCAGAGGTCATTAAAAAATTTTTCCCCGACAAAATCATAACAGAGAAATTTCAAGTTAGGTCAATCCACGGATTATCATATGGGAGCAATAGTGCAAGGATCCCATGTGGCGAAATGTTCAAAATTAAAAACCTAAATCTCCTTTTTAGAATTCACAAATTCCATAGCCGATTCGGATTGCTATTAGGTACAGATAACCTTGAGTTACTTGGCGCTCATATTGATTATGAGAACAAGTTACTAATAATAAAAAATTTCAAAATCCCTTTTAAATATCACTACGTTGATCAAGAAATAAATAAAAAACCGATCTATGAACAAAAAATACCACCTAGGGCAATTTCGCAGATTAAAATTCCCGTACGTTGTGATTCAACAAAAAAGGAAGGAGTAATTCCATATCTGAAACAAAATTCACTAGAAATTCCTGAATGCCTGGTCAAAATTCAAGATAAGGAATGTTACGTAGGAATTTTAAATAATAGTGATTCTGAATGTAATTTCAAACTGTTTGAACCCATCCAAGTTGAAGAAATCCCATTTTAGACAAAGTGAAAAGTCCAAATGTGAATTATTATGATACGCAAAATTATGTATTTGACCCCACTAATATTCGAACGGATCATATGAACGAAGAAGAAAAGAGACAAATTTTGAACTTAGTATATCAGTACAAAGATTTGTTTCATTGTGAAGGAAACACCTTAACGTGTACTAATAAAGTCCAACATGTAATCCGTACCATTGACGAGATCCCCGTGTATACCCGCAATTACCGATATCCCGAGGTATATAAAAAGGAAATTGATAACCAAATACAAGATATGCTCAAACAGGGAATTATTCAACCCAGCTCTTCACCTTGGAATAGTCCACTCTGGCTCGTACCCAAAAAATTAGATGCATCCGGCAAACAAAAGTATAGACTGGTTATTGATTACCGCGGACTTAACAACAAGACAATAGACGATAAATACCCACTTCCAGTCATAAATGATTTGCTCGACAAACTTGGTAGGTGTATGTACTTCACTTGCCTTGACCTCAAAAGCGGTTTTCATCAAATTCCAATGCATCCGGATAGTATTGCCAAAACTGCTTTCTCTTCGGAAAATGGTCATTGGGAATTTAGTAGAATGCCGATGGGTTTAAAAAACGGACCTCCTAGTTTCCAACGGTTGCTCGACAATGTATTACGCGGTTTGCAGAATGAAATTTGCACTGTTTTTATTGACGATGTTATCATCTATAGTACAAGTCTCGAAGAACATATAAATAGTCTCAGAAAAGTTTTTGACAGACTCCGTGAAGCTAATTTGAAAATACAATTGGATAAAACGGAGTTCCTCAAAAGAGAATGTGTCTATTTAGGACATCTTATCACCCCTGAAGGAGTTAAGCCAAACCCCCTCAAAACCGAAGCTATATCCAAATATCCGATTCCCACAACTCCAAAACAAATTAAGGGTTTTCTCGGACTACTGGGTTATTATAGAAAATTTATTAAAAACTTTGCCCAAATAACCAAACCATTAACCCAATGTTTGAAGAAGGGAGCGACGATCGATCCTCAAAACCCCGAGTATAAAGAGTGTTTTGAGAAATGTAAAACTCTGCTCATAAATGATCCGATTTTACAATATCCCGACTTCTCGAAGCCCTTTAACCTTACAACTGATGCTTCGAACATTGCGTTAGGCGCGGTTTTAAGCCAGTGCACTAACGGTGCTGACTTACCTATAGCGTACGCTAGCCGGACTCTGAATGACCATGAACGCAACCTCTCTACCATCGAGAAGGAATGCCTTGCATGTGTCTGGGCTACACAATACTTTAGACCATACCTTTTTGGCCGAAAATTCAAAATTTTTACTGACCATAAGCCTCTTCAGTGGTTATTTTCACTGAAGGAACCCAATTCTAAATTATTCAGATGGAGGCTTAAATTAGAGCAATATGATTATGAGATCCACTACAAAAAAGGATCCACTAATCAAAATGCCGATGCTCTTTCCCGAGTGGAAATTAACATCAACGAAAATTCACCTGATGTTGAGAAAATTGTTCAAGATGCTCCCACCGGGGATAGTCCTCCAACTCCACTCATGAATGAAGTACTGGGAGAACTAAATGATGCTGTAAATAATTCATCGGAATCAATGGTCGTCAATGTGGACGAGAACGCCAGTGATTCTGGGTCTTTAGCTCCCACTGTTCATTCTAATTACGAGGGAAACACAATACTGAATATTCCTATAACCGAAAAACCTGTTAATTATGGAACTAACCAAATCATCATTGTAGTAGCCGACAGGGAAGAAACCAGAAACCCTAGGATTGAAAATATTTTTGAAAGAATCACTAGAATAACAGTAACGCTTAGGAAAAATAATCTTGAATCAGATATAATTCACTTTGTGAAAACCTACATAGTTCCGAAGAGAAAATATTCCTTATTTTTTGTCAATGATATCTATGAAGAATTCAGCCGAATAATGATAAGAAATTTCAAACATTCTGAAATAAGTTTCGTCAAGTGTTCCGCTAGGCTAGAAGATGTCACAGATCCAGAAACAGCTAGGGAATATATCCAACAACAACATATAGGGAAAACCAATCATCGAGGCATTACTGAGACCTTAGAGAAACTCAAGAGGAAATATTTTTGGCCGAATATGAAAACCACAATCCAAAATTATATTAATAAATGCGAAATATGTCTTGCCTGCAAATATGACAGACATCCTATTAAACCAAAATTAAACGTTACCCCCACACCTTCTAGACCATTCGAAATCCTACATATCGACAAACTGTCTCTGGAGAAATCCAAGTTTTTAACAATCATCGATTCATTTTCAAAGTATGCCCAAGCCTATATTCTAAAATCATCTAATAGTATTGACACAGTCGGAGCCCTTCTAAAATTCTTTTCCCACCATGGGATACCAAAAATGATCGTGGCCGATAATGGAGCAGAATTCGGTAGCTCATTGGTCAAGGAGTTACTAGAGACCCACAAAATTCAAGTTCATTACATTTGTTCTCAAAACCCAAATTCGAATGGATTAATAGAAAGATTTCACTCGACTCTAATTGAACACGTTAGAATACTGTCAAATAGAGACGAATTCAAAAATGAAAGCATAAAAAATAAAGTTAACTATGCACTAATAGCTTATAATAGTAGTATCCACTCTGTTACAAAACTAACGCCATTCGAAGTAATAAATGGTCATGTAGAGAACGACCCTTTACTAGAAGCCGACTTAGAGAAAAACTTAATGACGAATTTTATAGACAAACATCGAGACAAAGTAAAACTAATTTATGACATAATCAAAGAAAGAACTCAAGCCCAAAAGGAACGTATTGCTGAAAGAAGGAATCAGGATAGAGAGGAAGTTCCAGAATTACCCACAGAAATATTTGTAAGAACTAGACAAATTCAAGATAAAACTAAACAAAAATATCATAAGGAAACCTTACAATCAACCAATCCCGAATTAAAAATCGCTCAAATAGTTCCTCGACACCATAACACACAAGGAAAAATTCATACGTCTAATATAAAAAGACCACGCAAACAAACTACGAGTGACTTACCCACTGACACTTCACCTCGTGAACCTGTTCCAGGACCCTCCTCTTCTCAATCGGAAGCTCCGAGGTGAGAAATATAACAACTAATCAAGGGATACTGCCTATTCTATTAGGACCAGCCCGACTTATAAACTCCCAACATACTCTGGTTCACCATTATAAAATTGACAGCTTAATAGATGAATTTTACGAACTAACCTCACAGTACGAAAATCTGTTGAATAAGATCAAAGTAAATCAATTCCAGGTCAGACAGACAGACGAATATTGTAAATTATTAAATTATACTATTAGTATTATTAAGGAAAAAATTACCCACATTAATGTTAATCAAGGTAGAAAAAAAAGGGGATTAGTAAATGGGTTAGGTAATATAATTAAATTTATAACTGGCAATCTAGACGCCTCTGACGGTAAACGTTATGAAAAGCTGTTTACTCAAATTAAGAATAATGAAATAACTGTTCAGGATCAATTGGATTCTCAATTCTCACTCATTGCAGATCTGATGTCCGATTTTAATTCGACCATTCAAGACATTCGTTTCAATAATGAGCAAATAAAAAACAAACTGTTAGAAATTGATAATTTCATGAAAATTAGTTCTAATCAGGCTCTCGCTGATTCCATAAAGGAAATACTCAACCTTCAACAACTAGTATTTAATGTGATACTGACAATATTCCAAGATATTGAGAATTCAATAACATTTTGCAAATTGAGAACATTACATCCTAGTATAATTGGAACGCATCAGCTGTTTGTAGAACTCCAAAAATTGTCAAATACTTACGGTTCCAAATTACCTTTAGAAATAAAGTACGAAAATATTCTAGAAATAGAATCCACTATTCAAGTTACTTGTGCAATCAAGGACGATGAAATAATGTATTTTCTCAATCTACCATTGACCGATGGGTTACAATACCACTTGTACTTTTTACGACCAATACCCACACTTAGGCAAAATCAGTATGTTTCTATATTTCCTAAGATAAATTATCTTCTCAAGTCTAAGTCAAATAATACAACAATACCCCTGTCAGAAAATTGTCAAAGGGGTAGTATCATTCATTGTAGTAAAAAATTAATATCAAACCAGAATGTTAAATGTGAAGAAGAAATACTTAGTTCCAGTACTGCAGAACATTGTGAATACGTAACAGTAAACATTGAGGATAATTGGATTGAATCAATTCCAGAATCAAATCAGCATCTAGCAGTCTTCCCCTTTGGAGACAAAATAGAAATAAATAATAGGCATGGTTCTGAAATAGTGGAATTAAAAGGTATATTTTTAATTTCGGAAGGTAACAGTAGGATGTATTACAAGGGACAACCCCTTCATTCAGAAAGTGAATCGTTAGGCCAACCTAAACTATTAACCGACTTAAATTTTGAAATTAAAGACTCACAAATGTCAAATACAACGCTTACTCTAAAAGAACTCAGTTTCAAAAATGTCAAACTAAACAGAGTAACACGTCTAGAGCCATTAAATATAATTGAATATTTTGTTCCAAGCTTTTGGACTATAATTTTGTATTTTCTTATTATCATGTTTATTACTTATACCATAATTGCGTATTGTAAACAGAAGAGTAAGCTAACCGCAACGAGAACATGAAGGCCTTGCTATTTATTCAAGTCTTTTCTTGTGAAAATTTAGTTTATTTTTAATTTTCTAAATTTTCAGCTTAAGGAGGGAGGAATTATGTGATCCTCTAACATAGGGAGGAAAAATAATAAAACTAATGCCTTCAGCAGTTCTCCCCTCCTAGTGGAAGCACCTCGCTTCGGACCTCCCGAAGCTCGGGGCAGTCGCTGTTGGGCAATCTCTCGTGCGGTACGTTCCCTCTCTGTACGTAGTCGTGTGTGTTTCTTTTCATATTTTAATAAATTGTATTCGGGAATTAAACGATTGTTTTTTAAAAACCGATTCCCGATTAAAGGACATTTAAGTTACATACATATACATACATACATAAAAAAATGCGTTAAACTTCAGAATATGATTCAGAATAGCCTGAAACGGATTTCTGCATAATTTTTTTTCAAAAATTCACATTCTACAAATTTTGAGGCGAGAGCAATAGCTTAATTTTCTTCAAAAATTCGCTAAAAGAAGAGTAGATGCTGAGAAGGGAAAAAAGAGAGAAAAAAGAACGGGTAGAAACAGAAAGGAAGGAAACTGAGGATAGGAGAAAGAAAAGATCATGTACGAGTACCTGGTCATTCAGTGTGTCTCGCAGTGATGGCTGCCCCGTAGCGAGCCAGGGAAGGAAGGGTCCGAACTTTCAACAGTAGAGAATTCCAAAGCCTTGCTCCAGCTACCTTTAAAGAATTATAATATTGTTTGCACGATGTGTGCGTTTGAATAATGGTGCGCAATCTTACGCATTGCGCTAATTTGAAAAATTTGGTAAAATAATCTGGGATGTTTGTATTATTAAGAACCTTATACACAAACAACAATGCTCTGTCCTGAAGGTATAAAACCACTTGAAATATTTCCTCTACTCTTTAGGTTAAAAACAAATCTAGTACAAGAGTTCATTAATACGTAATCTTCTTGAGCATTCTGCATCCAATGAAAGGGCAAAAACAGCGTCACCGTAAGTAATCAATGGTAAAATGAGCGTTTTCACAAGCCTCAATCGCAACGCCTATGATGTAAAGAACGACAGTTTACGAAGGGAATGTAGAGCCCCATAAATTTTTCTGCAAATGGCAGTGGTATTCGTTTTCCATGACAGGTTATCACACAGAATTAGTTACAAGTTTTTAACTTGTTTGGAATAGGGTATTACACAATCGTTCACAACAATGGAATGAAGAGGCTTGGTGTCCAGAGAGGATTTCCAGAAAATAATTTATTGTGATTTAGCTGGGTTAAGGCTGATGTTATTTGAGGGAGCCCACTGAGAGATCCTCTTCAACTCCTCATTCACCAACGAAATCCCCCCTGCAAGTTTATCGATGGTACAGTGATGGTAGAACTGAAAATCATCAGCAAACAAATGTAGCAAGACCTAGCAAGGCTCGAGGGAAGGTCGTTGATGAACAAAGAGAAGAGGATGGGTCCGAGGATCGAGCCCTGTGGAACGCCGGCATTGACTGGACACTGGGCGGATAGTGACTCCCCACAACACACCGCCTGCTTTCGACCACTAAGGAACGAAGCTATGAGAGAACATGCAGAGGAACCAAAGCCAAATTTGGAGTGAAGTTTAGAGAGAAGAAGGCTATGGTCGACGGCCCTTCTTCTTATTTCTTGATTCTTATTTAACTTTTCACGGATGTTTTCAGTCACATTCAACAGTGCTGTAGTGCAGCTGTGCCCCATTCTAAAACCGGATTGGTAAGGCACAATCAATCCACTTGTAGATAAGTAAGTCTTCAATTGACCGTGAAGAAGGATTTCTAAAATTTTAGATTACTTATACGAAGACTGAATGTTACTGTCGAAGAGAGAGAAACTAATCCCCGATCACCAGTTCGGCTTCAGGGAAAAACACTCTACCATAGATCAAGTGCATCGTATCACTGATACAATTGAAAATTGCTTAGAAAGGAAAAAAGTTTGCGCAGGCACCTTCCTGGATGTTTCCCAAGCTTTTGATAAAGTCTGGCACCAAGGCCTTGAATACAAACTTGAGAGAGATCTACCAAAGCAATTCTACTTAATTCTGAAATCTTATCTCTCTGAGAGACACTTTAGAGTGAAACACGAAGGAGAGTATTCCAGTCTCAAGAAAATAAAGGCAGGCGTTCCACAAGGTAGTGTGCTCGAGCCCTTGCTCTGTCTTCTGTTTACACGTGATGTACCCAGCGATGACGACACAACAATCGCAACTTTTGCTGATGATACTGCCCTATAGCAGTTAGCGATACGGTAGAGGAAGCAACTAGGAAATTACAAGTTATTGTTAATAATGTCAGTACATGGACTAAAAAATGGCGGCTCAAACTCAATGAACAGAAATCTACACATATTAACTTTACAAACAAAAACGTAACAAAAATACCAGTCATGCTGAATGGGCGTGAGATCCCTTACGCCAGGGGTGCTCAAACTTGAACTGCTGGCGATCTACCTCAATATTTTTAGACTACTTACGATTGACTCTGAGAGGATGCAAGTATGTGTGATGCAGGGTTGTCGTACATACACGATACACCTTACCTACCTTGGTAGGGTGTACCGTAGCATATATAGATATTAGCTTTCCGCACAATTTACATTATTTTAGTCAAGGTTTGGGTTAGGTTTACTTAAGTTCTTCTCTACAATATCAATGAAAAAACTCCTAGTTATTCAAAATTGCGAGTTTATTCGTTGTTACAAAACAAAAGAGTTACATATGGTGTTAAACTCAACTAAGGAGTGACTTTGGATGTTGAAGCGTGGCACTGCATGTCCTCAGCATACTTTTCATAAGATGGTGCGTAACCATTGAGTGCCAATCGCAAGCATGATGACATATGATCGTCAGTTAGTCGATTGCGATATTTTGACTTAATTATCTTCATTTCAGAAAATGCAGACTCGCACAAGTAAGTTGACCCAAACATTGCCGTCAGTTGAAGGGCGATTTGCCTTAGATTCGGATATTTATCTTCAGATTAAAACACCAGAAATTTGTATCAGATGCTGTAGCTTTGAGATGTATATCTGATATAATCTGCACCAACTCATTTTCAACAGAACATGAGTTCATATTAAACTGACTTGCTACTTCAGTAGCTAATTCCTCAATGTTTTTACATGAAAAAGGATAACTCATAAATGATGCTATATTTGCCAATTTACTGCAATCATAAAAAAAAACGCATTTCGAATTGTCCCAAAATATTTGATAATTCAGCCTCATACGTATCATAATTCAACTGAGGAATCCTTGCTTTCAAAGACGGAAAATGTTTCAGATCCTTTCTTTTCAGTTGATCTATCATAAGTTGCAATTTACTTTTGAATGCGTTTACTGCGCTAATCATCTCAATAATTGTTTTTCCTTTACCTTGAAGCTCCAAGTTAATGGTGTTTAAGTGCATTGTGATGTCAGTCAAAAATGCCAAATCAGTCAGCCATTTTTCGTTTTTCAACATCTCAGTGTCATCACCTTTTTCGTCTAGAAAAGCTGTTATTTCGGGCAATAATTCTTGAAACCTTTCTAGGAATTTTCCGCGACTCAACCACCTGACGTCCGTGTGAAGAACTAAATCAGTGTGTTCAGCTGACTCCCTATCTTCCAACTGCAACTTAAAGAGCCGCCGTTGCAAGCTACGTGCATGGATGGAATTCATAATTTTTGTTGCAATGCCGTGTGCAATTCCTCCGTGTTTAAAACTTTTGAACACAAAACTTGTTGATGTATAATGCAATGGAATGAAAAAAATGAAGGGAATTCTTCATTAGCTCGACACAATGCCACAAAACCGTTCTTGTTTCCAGTCATTGCTGGTGCTCCATCGGTTGTAATGCACACTAATTTATATATTGGTAGCTTGTAGTTTTTTACAAAATTGATGAAAACGTCATATATATCTTCGCCACGGGTCTTCCCCTTCAGAGGAATGATTGTCAAAAATTCTTCCTTAGCCAACATGTCATTGAATACCATCCGAATAAAAATACACAGCTGGGCAGTGTCTGTCATATCGGTGGATTCGTCGAACTGTAAAGAAAAGTATGTACATTCCATGATATCATGTTTTAGTTTATCTGCGATGTCCTGACTCATGACTTCAATACGCCTTGTGACAGTCGGACGAGATAACTGAAGTTCTCTAATAGCAGACATAATTTCTGTTTTATTTTTAAAATCTCCAAATAAAGTCTCACCCGCTTCAATAAATGCTTCCTTCACAACCGATCCATCTTCGAATGGTTTCTTGTGTTTCGCCAATATATGAGATATTTTAAATGACGCGATCGTAGCAGCGTTTGATTGTTTTTCTGCTCTTGTGAACATGGTTTGTTCTTTTTTCAAACAAGATATCAAATCACTTACTTTTCGTTTTCTTAATTCACTCTGTGGCGGAAAATCCTTTTCATAGTTTTTATGAACCGTTTTATGATGCCTCTCTAAGTTACCACGCTTAGGTATTGCAACTGACGCACGACAAATAACACAAATGCACTTATCCTTCACCATACAAAAGAAAAATTCTTCCTCCCAATCGTTATTAAAATGATACGTTTTAGATTTCTTCACTGCACTCATTTCGCACTATTTAATAATATACTTTGTATCGACGTAGTATCGCCTTCAAGTTACAATTCAGAATGACTCCAATTCCTGCAGGCGCAACATCGGCTAGAACAGTCTAGTCTAGAAACAACGCGGCTTTTCTTTGACAAGTACCGCGCGTTCCTTTGATAAAGCCGCCTTTTGCCGCAAGCAGTGTTATTACGTAATACATTTTTGTAGTTTAGTTACCTACTTATTAAACAAATGTTTTCTTCAGATCTACTCAAAAAGCACTCGCGATCGACCGTTTGAGCACCCCTGCCTTACGCCAATACAGCAAAGTATTTAGGAATGACTCTTGATGCAAAACTGAGATGGAAGGAGCATGTCATTAAAAAAAGAGATCAATTAAATATCAAGTTCAAAAAAAATGTACTGGCTGCTCGGCAGGTACTCCGATCTATCCCTACACAACAAATTGCTTATATACAAGCAAATTCTTGGACGTATGGCATCCAGCTCTGGGGCTGCACGAAAAGTCAAACATAAAGATCATACAAACTTTTCAGAACAAGGTACTAAGGAGTATTGTTAACGCTCCCTAGTACATACGAAATGATGACCTCCACCGGGATCTCAAGATGGAAACAGTTAGCGAAGTGGTTAAGAACTTTGCTATTAAACACGAGCAGCGGCTTCATGAACACATGGAACCCATAAGTTCTTCGTCTATTAGACAACAGCAATGTCATCCGGCGTTTTGACAGAACGAAGCCTCTCGACCTTGTAACGTGATGTGACAAGATTTGTGAGAAAGTGATCCTATAGAGTAGTTCCCATTGGGCTATGAACTCTACGCAATGTCGAATATAGTATTAAAGTAAACTAACTTGATGGGCCAAGCTCATTTGTTATGTTATGTTTCTAATAAAGAAATTTTGGAAGAAAAAAAAATCTGATATAGAATGAAGATTTAAAAAAAAACCTGGAAATAAAATTAAGTAAGTAGGTACCTACTACAAATAATGTAGATATTAATTCATTTAACTATTTTTTCGCACAAGTACATACCATCTAGTCATAATAATGTCGTATGCAACGAAGTAACAAACAGCCAAGAAACATTGTTATTGATAATCCGTAACTCTGGGATACGAATTATTGACTTTGTGATTATACATGGGTACCGAGGTGGATAATATTTATCCTATTCTTTGTTGATGCGAATGTTCTACCACTGGAATTAAACAAGAGGCCTGGCATTTGTAAATTTTCAGTGACTACCTACTCAAATATACGTGGGGTCCGTTGAATAGTAAGTACCTACATATCTATTTTGAGCTTCACTGTAGATAGTTATATAGGCTAGTCATACAGAAGCTAGGTCATATAGGCTATGCTTCGTAGGTGTTAGAGGGACGACCTATTAGTACTAATCCAGGGGGGTGTGGGGCTACCCAAACAGTAAAAATAAACTAAATTCAAATAATCCGATTCAAACCATTCTAGGACCAAATCCGTGAAAAATCCGTGTGCCACAAATCTCAACCAATTTTTGATATTAGCCAATTTAGGATAAATTGGGTAACTACCCGTAATTTCTGTTAATAAATAAATAAATAGCGAGCCTTTGTTATCGGCCAAGATTTTTTCTTAACCCCCCTTAAAATTTGTTAATTCACGTTTCAAAATTAGAAAAAAAACGGCAAATTATTACATAGAAGGTTTATTACTTCTGTATTAGATAGCCAGGATAGCCTGTATTAGATCAAGGTGTTCTACAGACCCAGGAACGTAACTTTGTCGCTATAATAAAGTGCTCTACGAAAGCTAGGAAAGTGCTCTCGATCAAATTTTAATGTGGCGAACAGCAGAAGTTCGAGCACTCAGCCAAAAAACACGCATTAAAAGGGGGTCCCACCCCCCTCCCAATCATGTTCGGATGGGAGTAGACAATTTTAAAATGGCCGTGCACAGCTCAGAAATGGGTATGGAGGGTTTATGGGGGGGAGGGATGGACGGAGGGACACATGTCCTCATCCTGCAAACCCATTCACTCCTGGGTAAAAACACATTCTGTGTTAAAACGTTTTCGTGTGAGTTGAGAGAAAATGTTTTAGAATCATGGGATTTTCCTTAAGATATAGGTAGTTAGTATCTATGCAGGAAATGAAAGGTGCCCCTTTACGAGTTAACTTACTGTTTGAAGGGGTTTCACCGAACAGGTTTTATTCGATACGCCAGCAGGACTATAGGTACGGTGACCATATTTATCTTAAGCAAAATCGGGACGGATAGAACTATCAAGGGGGTCTGAGGTGTATAGAATACCCTCCATGGGGAGGAGGGTCCGGGGGTCCACCCCCCTAAAAGTTTGAATTTTTTACCCTTTAAAAGTTGGTTTTTAAGCCTATTTCATCCATTCAAACATTGGTTTATTAAGAGCTTCGTATCAAACTAAAAATATGTAATATTCATTAAAGAATGTGGCACTAAGAATTACATGACAAAATAATTTCAAGAAGTTTATTACATACACAGAAAGAATTTGTACCTTTTGCACGAACAAACTGAACTTCACGAACAACAGGTAAGTTTTTATAGTCAAATAAACAAACATTAATTTTCCAAAAAATGAAAAACAGCAGCAGCTGTTAACAGAGCAGTCTGTTTACATCATTGTTCTTGTTATATTTTTTCACTAGGGCCAGGGGTACTCTTTTTACTCCAGTCGTACTTCTGTGTTGAGGAAAGTGCTCTCAGCAAGGAGTCGTCTTTTCTTATTTCGTCGTACATTTCAACACACGACAAAGAACTGTTCATTTGGACAATTAGTAATGCTTTAACACAGCCTAGTGCCATTGAAGATTTTTCTGCAGTCCAAAAGTTGTTTATCAATGAGAAAGCTCGCTCGACTGAAGCATTTGTTCCTGGTAAAGAAAGAGAAAATTCTACCAGAGTTTTGAGATTAGGAACGCTTATTTCGTTTTTCTACAAGTCCTGAAATTAAGTCAGCCACCGTTGCTCAGTTGATAGTTTTTGTTCTTTCCATTCAGCCAGGATGACATCAGGAAGCTGTGTGTTCAGCACACTAATCTCATTGAACAAATCATCAAGCGAGAGAGGTGGCCTATCTTGAAACAAATCCCAACTTTCCTCTAGTTCTTCCCACTTCAGCTGCTTCTTTAAGTCTATCCAAGACAGTTGACTCAAGCTGTCAACGTTTGATTTCCAAAGATCAAAATAAGTAATGCAGTGGTCATAAAAAGTTCCTACTGTATTTTTCACCTCTTGTAAATCGCATGCATTTCCTGCAGCAACACTGTTTCTTTGAAGTTCCTTTACTTTCATTGGTACAAATAAAGACTCTTTTCTGTCAACCAAGTTTTTGTAAAGAATCAAATATTCATTTGCTGCCTCTGTGGCAGAAACCTTCGCTGAGGTCGAGGGGGCCAACGCAGTTGGGTCTCCAGACTGCTCCTGTGACTATGATAATAGTTATGTTGTGTGCGGTGTGAAGAAATTCCACGCTACTAATCATTCATTTTAAAATAAAGCTAATAACTTTTCATGATGATTTGGTTTGAAAAATTCTATATTGGTGAAAATCGGGACATTTCTTTCCCAATTCGGGGCCCCGGGACACAGGCTTTAAAATCGGGACTGTCCCGATAAAATCGGGACGTATGGTCACCGTAGCCATAGGACAGACTAATAACCCTAAATTTCTCCCAAAAAGAAAAATCATCAGAGCTATGATTTGTGCGAGCCATGGCTCGAAAATGTCAATACTAAAAGAATAATTTGTTTTCCCGAAAAGTGTCTCGACCTCCTTCAAGATCTACTACACCCTCATCGGATCAACAGAGACGTGAAACTGAAGCTGCTAGGCAGTCTCGACTACCTGCTGCTGATGAACAGCCTTTTGGTGAGAACAATGAGTCTTATTTAATTTAGAACAGAGCCTTTAAAGTACTATGTAGGGTATGTATTCTATGGCCCATATTCTCGTGACGTCACGCCTGGAGTAGGTTCGCGTTTCAGCCAAAGTCGGCCATGAGACCGCCCTACGTCAATGAATCGCAACTCAACCAACCTATTTCTCACAAGAAGTTTGCCGTCTCACGTCATCATAATTCGTGGTTATAAGGCCATTTTTTAACAGTTTTGTTTTGAAAAAGTATAGTGTTGTAGCAATACAAAGTTTTAATTCGACTAAATGTTATAATAATCATGCCTGCCAGCGCAATAATTGATTGTAGATTGCTGTCAGCAATACCAATCTAACGTGAACGAGTTTTTATTTGGACTAGGAGCCTACTAACTATAGTAGTTAATCAGTGTCAGAAAACTAAAGAACTTCATTCGTTTAGGCTTTGAGAATAACTATTAACCTGAAAAATAGTAAAGAAAAGATGATTGAAAATTCCTCAGGTGTCTGTACTGCTGTGTAGGTACCTAGCCATTGCTCAGGTAGCTTCATCAGCGTTTTATTATAAGTTCGTAGTACTATGCTTAACTGAGGAAGCTTTACTTGTTATATTGAATGAATAAAAGGAGAGATTTTATAGTTTGTCGAAATAAACAAGGCAGGTTGTTGCTACACCAGAAACGAAACTACTTAGGTAGGTACGTAGGTCCTACCAGATTTGCTGTTGGTTTAAAGTGCCTAAACAAAGTAGGTGGGTCGTTGCTTTGCCGACGAATACAACCGCTGATTAGCAAGTTTGTCAATTATCGAATCAGGGAATATGCACCATGAATTAAAAACCAGCTGCAAGGAAAAAACCTTGAAATGCATTCCCCTGAAGGTAAGATTTCATAAAGACGGCATTGGCAGTGCAGTTATTGAGCGAGTTTTGCAGTTACGCAAATTGTATGGACAAAAAAGGTAATTAGGTAGGTACCTACTTTCGTTTTGAGCAATGAAGTACCTACATGAACAAGTAATAATACCTATACGGAAAGTATGTAGGTATACCTTACCTCTAGGTAGGTACTTACCTTTCCACATGTGATACAACTTACTATTCCCGCCTAACAGAGCTCTCATAACACATACTTTCACAAGACTACTTTCACAGTACTCTAAAGATTTTTAGTTTCAATTGATTCAAAGAACAGTTCTAAAACTAGATAGGTAATCAACAACATCTTCGCGGCTGATGTCTGGAACATCTAGAACACTTTTATGTCAACTCCCCAACTCACATTTCATATGGATCTCTACCCCACAGATTAAATCTTGCGTTCGTAGCGTTTGAGGTCAACACCTGATAATAACTTGATGTAATTTGACAATTTATCACCTTGCAAATTACAAATAATGAAAATATTGACTCTGAACTAGGTGGACTATGTTATGCTGTTGTCCAGCTGTGCCTACAAATGGCGCATTTTTGCATATGTTTACTCGTCACCATGACAACAAGGTGAAATAACTTGATTTCGCCTTGCCTCGATGTAAGGAGAAGAAGAATCAAAGAGAATCTTACCTTGTTTGAGATTTGAATGGATATATTAGAGGAGGAGGCTGAACGTGGTCGGTTCACTCGACGTTCTTTGGGACGTTCCGAGTAACAGTTCCTTCGATTCTTACTTATGTTTGTTCCAGAACTGTACAGGGGACAGTGTTACAACCCTGAGTGTTCTGAGATCTAGTGGGAAAATTCCAAACCACCAAAATTGATAATAACACGCATTGCAGTTTCAATTAACCTATAAAATAGTGGAAACTGTAGAAATGAGGTTTAAGGTGGGTTTGTCAAGGTGTAACTCTAGCTTCTAACTTGTAACAGTTTCAACGAACCGTTACAAGTACTGTTCCATTGAACATTGGTAGGGTCACCCTACGACACTGCCGCTCTCTAACGCATTCGAGTCTCAGCCTTGATCAAGGTAAGAACTAGTTCTCTACTTTGAGCGTATAGCAATCTTTATATACAGGGTGATTCCCTCGCAGATGCAAGAAAACTCGGCGCTCCGCGCCTCGCCAGGGGGCAAGCCCCCTGGACCCCCGGTTACCTCTATTTACATACTTCGGACGAAATTATTGAAACACAGAATGTGTTTGCGTTGTCGCGCAACCAAGTGACAACCAAACAAGCGTCATTGTTTACTATTCATTTATAACATCAATTTATATAGTTATAGTATGAAACTACGAAAATTGCGTTGTCGCGCAACCAAGTGACAACCAAACAAGCGTCATTGTTTACTATTCATTTATAACATAAATTTATATAGTTATAGTATGAAACTACGAAAAAAAAAGAGAAATAAATTCGTGATAAATCAAGAGCTTTCCAACGAATGGTGAACGATTTCTGTGCGATTAAAATGGCGGAAATTCCATTTCCCTACCAACGGCTCGGTTGTACGTGAAAATCATCCGTCACACATTTCGTTCCCATCCCGCGTTCCATTTTCGGCTAGTTAGTCCATGGCTAAAACACATTCTGTGTTAAAATTTGGGTGAAACTATATCAAAAATGGAGTAAAATGCCGCCAACCGCATATTTTTATCTCAATCCGTACTCGAGATATGATTTTTTAAAGGTTTTTTTTTCAGGAATACCGTGTTTTTTCATTTTAAACTCGGATTTCTCCACTTTGCCTCATTTAATTTTAACTTTCAACCTCATTTTCGGTATCAGCATTAAATTTCCTATAAGAATAGTGTACTTGGGTTCATAAAAAATACCATCCGACCCTCACATCAGCTCAAACATTGAAGATTTTGAAAAAAATAATATTTCTGAAAATCTTTAAAACTTTACTACTCTTTTAAAAAGAATCCTTGAAACTGGCAAATCTCATGAAAACTGCTTCATCTAATATGCTTTCCGACGGTATTATCAGTTTTATCTTTAATTAACTAGTTTTACCCCATAACACACATACATTTAATCGTAACAAACAAAGTAAACATTTGCGATTTTAAGTGTAAAACTCGGTTATAACGGAGTTGGAGAGATATACAAATGTTACCATTCGATACAGCGTGAAAAAATACATAGAAACCGACCCCATACTCGTAGGTTCATGGAGGGTCATCTTTCGAGAAAACCAACAATTTCATTGAAAAACCCACATTTTTTAACATTAAAACATAATTTTCTCCACTGAATAACAAAATAAAAGTAAACTTGATTATACCGTTGGAAAGAGTATTAGACGAAGCAGTTTTCATGAAATTTGCCAGTTTCCAGGATTCGTTTTGGAAGAGTAGTAAAGTTTTAAAGGTTTTCAGAAATATTATTTTTTCAAAATCGTCAATGTTTGAGCTGATAGCCTTTGGATGGTACTTTTTAAGAACCCAAGTACACTATTCTTATAGTAAATTGAATGTTGATTCCGAAAATGTGGTCAAAAGTTAAAATTGAATGAAGTAAAGTGGAGAAATTTGAGTTTAAATGGAAAAAACACGGTTTTCCTGAAAAAACCTTTAAAAAATCATATCTCGAGAACGGATTGAGATAAAAATATCCAGTTGGCGGCATTTTACTCCACTTTTGATGAAGTTTCACCCATTTTTTTTTTTTTTTTTTGCATCTGCGAGGGAATCACCCTGTATAATTCCGAACGGTCTTTGAAATTGTGAAGAACTTCGTGGTCCGATTTGAGTGTTAGACTGCTCATTCGAATCAGCACGGCCCCAAGTTTGTTGCAAAAGTGTCGCCGTTCGTCTCTATACCCGCCTTGATCGTGTTCTAGGCGGTCCTTATCAACGAGAGTTGTTTATTAGGCTGTGGCGGTAACAACAGTTGCCATCAATTCACGGTGCCTAAGTAAGAAGTGAGTTGCAAGTAATTCACTGGAGTGGTTATTTCGTAGATATTTGGCGAATGAATCGGTCATCGAAGAGCACGTTCTTGGCCGAATGGAAATGATTAAATTCTGTTAGGCTAGATTAGGGCTTTCCAAGCCCTAACAGGCCTCTAGTTATCATATAAACCATTATAGGTTCCTATCCATATATAACCCAACTGCTATCCTCATATACCTACACCCAAGTGCGCTCATTTACCTCTATTGAATTGTATTCAATAAATATACACTGACCATAGTGATTTTTGTGTCTTACTTATTAACCTTTATCCCAAAATAATGTGTAAATTTATCAAAATTTTGTATAGACAATAGGAAAGTTAATCACGACAATCACAGAAAAATTAACTAGCTCCCTACATCGAAAAATTTCTATTTCCATATCCAAACAAGAACCTAACTTGGAAATAAAATGAAGGAGCTTCCACTGCTTTCTGCCATCCATCTATCCAAAAATACCATATCATATCCCACAACCTGAACCTACAGTCCATTTGTCCGTACTTGTGGCCAGATTTGGTGTGTACTATCGCCCCTACAAACAGCAAATCATCGCCCAAAACATCGACAAGACAAGACAAACGACTTTAGTCGTCAAAAAAAAAAAAAAAAAAATAAATAAATAAATAAAATAAAAAAAAAAAAAAAAGCGAACCTTATCAAACTGCGAACATTGATTGACGTCAGCCTACAGACAAAAGGTATTGATGCACTAACTGCCTCAAAAACCCACTGAGATGGTAAAAAACCTAAATCAACAATTTAATTACCTACGTTATCATTTTTAGCGAATTTTTAAGAAAATTAAGCTATTGCTCTCGCCTCAAAATTTGTAGAATGTGAATTTTTGAAAAAAATTCATGCAGAAATCCGTTTCAGGCTATTCTGAATCATATTCTGAAGTTTAACGCATTTTTTATGTATGTATGTATGTATGTATGTATGTATCATTCCAGACGATAACTGTCCGTAGAATTGTGCTAGAAACTTCAAACAAATTTTAAAATGTTAAGGACACAAAACGAAAGTCCAAGTTCGTTGGCCTGCATGATCGGATTACATCTTCGGGTTGAAATT
Source organism: Adelphocoris suturalis (assembly GCA_030762985.1). Lineage (NCBI taxonomy): Eukaryota > Metazoa > Arthropoda > Insecta > Hemiptera > Miridae > Adelphocoris > Adelphocoris suturalis. The sequence goes on from CM061046.1 coordinate 15,599,887, forward strand.
TTCAAAAATGTAGTCAAAAATTTCAAAATGGCCTGTTTTTGCGATTTGTTGTGCGAAATAATTTTTTCAGCATACTAACATGTGGTATATTCGGAATCAGCGTTTTTCAAAAATCGGAATTAAGTTTTCAAAAATTTCAATGTTGAAAAATCAGTCAAAAATCGGAATAATGCCGTTCGCTAGTTGTAAAAATCGGTAATATTTGCATGAAACATTGTCCCAATTAAGATTGAACTACTCATGGAAGTATCCCTGTATAACCAATCCTAGAACCATGCTGTTTAAAACGTAGGTAGTAGGTGCTTGTTTAAAAAAAGAAAAAAAAAAGTAATCACAACTGATGAGTTTACTCTTCAAAAATTCGCTCATGGGGTCATGCTGCATGACTGGACTTTTATTTTATTGACTAGATTAGTGATTCAGTAAGGCCTCCCACTTTTCTCAATTCAAGGAAATTAAAAATTGTCGTTAAATGTCGAGGAAGTTCCCCCGAATGAAAATACAATTTTAATTTGCAGGTTTTGTTCGGTTCTGGGTGAAAAGTGAAGTGGAAAGTTGAAAAAACGTGTACATGCGATGAAGTTCGAAAAATCAATAAAACACCTCATTTGCATGATATTTTGAAAATTTTGTAGACTTTTAGATTGATGCCGTAAAATTTGATTAGCTACAACTTTTCTTCTTTAAGGAACTCGATTTAATGTCAAGTTTGACCTCTAATATGCTAATAAGCGATATTTCTTGGTTTTGTAAAACTTTGAAATTCAATATCTTTCTTATTTTTAGTGCTTTTTACTATTTCTGTGGCCAATCGACGCAAAATTGCATTCTCTACAACTTTTCTCTTGTACAATAATGGTTTCGAACGTTATTTACAGCTGCTAGAGCGCAAAATATGTTGAGAAACGTATTTTCTAAAGTTTTTTGAAGATAATTACCTACGTAAAGGAGCAGTTTTAGGCAGGTATAGGAACATGTAGTATATTCGGAATCAGCGCAAACTTCCTTATGAGAGGAGCTAATTTGATCATTTTGATCTGACAGGATCGATTTTTGAACGAACCACTGCGTGCCTGTTACAGGGTCGCCAACTGAACAGAGGAAAATGTCCTTAGTTTTTGACTTTTTATCTTCAAACCAGGAAAGTTAATCTTGTCAGAAAGGAGGATCTACTGCCAGTCATTAAAAAATTAATCTTTACCTACCTAACAAAATATTACTCCCCATTATGGGCTACTTTTCAAGGTTGCCCAATAATTCTAAATTTGTTGCTCGAGTCAACAAATATTTTTCCAGGGCAGGTCTTTAAGGGACGCCCTTTTGTTTATATGATATCCCAGCTCCCCTTGACTAGATCTCCAAAATCTGTTTCAGTTGCATAGAAAGTGCTCAGCTGTGTCATACCCACCACCTCATTCGATTAGCCATTAGAAACTGAGTCCTCCTGGAGATAAAAATAAGAATGACAATCGAGACGACAATAAGATAGGTATGACTTACGCGAAAAAATCCATAACCATTTTTGCAAACCAGCTGATAGGATTGTTGCAAATCTTGGATGATTCAAGATCTAAATATGACCTCTCAAAGGCTTCAGGGAGTGGACAATGGAGTCGTAAAACACTATATTCTCATGGGCATCGCAGTAAGGCAACATGCAAAAAGTTCCAGTCATGCAGCATGATCGTATGAGCGAATTCCGTAGATTATCGTAACATTATATTATATAACTGTTTTGAAATTTGTGCATTCCGAGTACAAAGAAATTGTTAACTTCCAAGTTTATGGAAAATAAAGTCGTTCCAAGTCATATTCTACGAATAAACATTAAAGAGTACGACCGAGAGAATCGGAGGACGGAATATTTCACAGAGTAAACTCATCAGTTGTGATTACATTTTTTTTTTTTTTTTTTTAAGCACCTACTACCTACGTTTTAAACAGCATGGTTCTAGGATTGGTTATACAGGGATACTTCCATAAGAGTAGTTCAATCTGAATTTGGACAATGTTTCATGCAAATATTACCGATTTTTACAACTAGCGAACGGCATTATTTCGATTTTTGACTGATTTTTCAACTTTGAAATTTTTGAAAACTTGATACTTATTCTTATAGGAAATTTTACGCTGATTCCGAATATACCACATGTTAGTATGCTGAAAAAATTATTTCGCACAACAAATCGCAAAAACAGGCTATTTTATAAATTTTGACTACGTTTTTGAAAATTTCAACCCGAAGATGTAATCCGATCTTTAAAATTCGTTTGAAGTTTCTAGCACAATTCTACGGACAGTTATCGTCTGGAATGACACATACATATATACATACATACAGACATATATACATACATACATATATACATTAAAAAAATGCCTTAAACTTCAGAATATGATTCAGAATAGCCTGAAACGGATTTTTGCTTAGACGTTTTTCAAAAATTCACATTCTACAAATTTTGAGGCGAGAGCAATAGCTTAATTTTCTTCAAAAATTCGCTAAAAGCGCCAATGGGGGCAAAAAAAGATGTAAACGCGCACAAACATATCAAATTGGCTTAACGTGAAAAGTGGTCTTGAGAGTTCACCACACACTGTTGTAAAAGAGCACTCATATTTTGAAATCGGCTTAACGCCACTATTGTAAAAGCGCCTGAAAAGGGGGATCCCAAAATTTGTATAGTTTATATTTTTTTTTAAATTTGAAATTTGTCCAAAGTTGTAAGCACAATCCTCCAACTTTGGACAGTGCTTTTTTTTTTACACTAAAATGACATGTTAAGATGTGTAATGCCTACTTTGGACAGTATTTAAAGTTTTTAAAAAGGTTTTGCGAATAAAAGTTCAAAAATGAGATTAAAAAACAATATTTATTGAACGATTTTATCGTTTGAAAACAAACCTTATTATCAGTCACAAGGCTTCATTTTGAAAGGCATATTTCTGGCAATACAACCGTATCACAACGTTTTCTTATCATTAGCATGTAATTAACAAATATAGGAACTATACAAATAAACTTAAACGGAAACTCAGGAACTAGAAATAAGAATTAGGTAGCTATAACTCAGCCTTTTTTTGGGACGCTTTTTAGCGACATTTCTCTACCTAAACCTACTAACGCATTAGCAAGGCTAAACAAGGTAATATTTTATTTGTATTTTCATCTTTAATCAAAAAGTCCAGTCATGCAGCATGACCCCATGAGCGATTTTTTGAAGAAATCTTCGACATTTCAGTCGCTATTGATCGTGTAGAGAAATTCACAACTAGCGAACGGTATTATTTCGATTTTTGACTGATTTTGAACTGAACTTTGAAATTTTTGAAAACTTGATACATATTTTTATAGGAAATTTTACGCTGATTCCGAATATACCACATGTTAGTATGCTGAAAAAATTATTTCGCACAACAAATCGCAAAAAACAGGCTATTTTGAAATTTTTGACTACATTTTTGAAAATTTCAACCCGAAGATGTAATCCGATCATGCTAGCCAACGAACTTGAACTTTCGTTTTGTGTCCTTAACATTTTAAAATTTGTTTGAAGTTTCTAGCACAATTCTATGGACAGTTATCGTCTGGAATGACACATACATACATACATAAATATACATACATACATTAAAAAAATTCCGTTAAACTTCAGAATATGATTCAGAATAGCCTGAAACGGATTTCTGCATAAAAGTTTTTCAAAAATTCACATTCTACAAATTTTGAGGCGAGAGCAATAGCTTAATTTTCTTCAAAAATTCGCTAAAAGCGCCAATGGGGGCAAAAAAAGATGTAAACGCGCACAAACATATCAAATTGGCTTAACGTAAATAAAAGTCCAGTCATGCAGCATGACCCCATGAGCGAATTTTTGAAGAAATCTTCGACATTTCAGTCGCCATTGATCGTGTTGAGAAATTTTAGTGTATGATTTTGATAGACAAACATGGAATCAAATTATTAACACATGCACAGAGTAAACTCATCAGTTGTGATTACTTTTTTTTTTTTTTTAAGCACCTACTACCTACGTTTTAAACAGCATGGTTCTAAAATTGGTTATACAGGGATACTTCCATAAGAGTAGTTCAATCTGAATTTGGACAATGTTTCATGCAAATATTACCGATTTTTACAACCAGCGATCGGCATTATTTCAATTTTTGACTGATTTTTCAACTTTGAAATTTTTGAAAACTTGATACATATTCTTATAGGAAATTTTACGCTGATTCCGAATATACCACATGTTAGTATGCTGAAAAAATAATTTCGCACAACAAATCGCAAAAAACAGGCTATTTTGAAATTTTTGACTACATTTTTGAAAATTTCAACCCGAAGATGTAATCCGATCATGCTAGCCAACGAACTTGAACTTTCGTTTTGTGTCCTTAACATTTTAAAATTTGTTTGAAGTTTCTAGCACAATTCTACGGACAGTTATCGTCCGGAATGACACATACATACATACATAAATATATACATATATACATACATAAAAAAATGCGTTAAACTTCAGAATATGATTCAGAATAGCCTGAAACGAATTTCTGCATAAAAGTTTTTCAAAAATTCACATTCTACAAATTTTGAGGCGAGAGCAATAGCTTAATTTTCTTCAAAAATTCGCTAAAAGCGCCAATGGGGGCAAAAAAAGATGTAAACGCGCACAAACATATCAAATTGGCTTAACGTGAAAAGTGGTCTTGAGAGTTCACCACACACTGTTGTAAAAGAGCACTCATATTTTGAAATCGGCTTAACGCCACTATTGTAAAAGCGCCGGACTGGGAGTTCCCAGGACATTATTTCGGACAGAATCAGACTCACCTTGGTGCAACTTCTTCTTCTGGTCACCTCGTCAGCATGCAGTTTCAAAATTTCACAATTGTACAATTGCACGTCCTAAGGTTGTCATTGTTTTTGAATTTTCAGTTTTTCTTGGGATCTACAAACTGCTTCAAACGCCCGACCCGTCTGACATAATCAGCACGCGAAATTCTTGCGTCACAAAATTGCCTCCAAAGTTCATGAATTTTTTTTTTGCCGGTCGTCTTCCAACTGATAGGTCGTTCATCTTGATGTATGATTCTGCCTGCACGCCCATCATATCATCTCCACCTATACGGACTCTCGAGTTTACACTTGGAACTTTGTAATACATCTTTCCAATCCCTTTTTGCAATCTTTCCAATCGATCCCAGATTGTTAAAATCAAATCAAATTTTTCCCATTCGTTTCCTAATACATCGGGCGTCTCACAGGGGTCACACGTAGGGCATTTATGCTTCCTAATTTTTGTAAATGATCTTACTGATATTTTGTCTGGTTGCAGTTGTTTTTCTCTGTTTGCTGATGATTTAAAAATTTATTCTAGAATCAAATCTCAGTTTGACTCGGATCATCTTCAAGGCAACCTCAACGCACTACACTCGTGGTGTGTCAAAAATTGCCTGTTTTTAAATATCCAAAAATGTTCAGTAATTACCTACTTTTTCTAGATCTCCCGATCCTCTTGTCTTTCATTATGTGCTAAACGACCAGGTCATTCAACGTGTATCATCCGTTCCTGACCTTGGTATCTTGTTTGACGGTAAATTATCGTTTAATGATCACATTGACAAGATCTGTGGCAAAGCTATGAAATCGTTGGGCTTCTTAAAACGTCATACCCGTGATTTCAATAATGTAGATGCCTTGTTCGTGCTATACAATGCATTAGTGCATTCCACTCTTGAATACGGATCAATGGTGTGGTCTCCTTACTACGCTAACGCTATTGCTCGATTGGAAAAAGTTCAGAAAAGGTTCGCTCGCTATGCTGAATGTAAAAGAGCAGTAGGTTGGGAAGATTTTAATTATCAGGCTTTTCTTAAGGATAATGGTATAACTTCGCTCAAGGCTAGGCGTAAAACTGCTGATGGTGTTTTCATTTATAAGGTGATCCATAATTTAATTGATTGTCCCGAACTTCTTCAGCTTCTAAATTTTCATGCCCCCCTGTATCGCACTAGAACCTCCACCTTATTTTATACTCCTACCACAACCACAAATTACCTGCTTAACAATCCACTCCATAGAGCACAACGCATTTTCAATATTCCTTCTGTCTCCGAGAAAATAGATATCAGCAAGGTTTCCCTTTATCGTTTAAAATAAATACTTGATTCTTTATAATTAGAAATCTTTTGTTTTATTTTCTTATTTTATTTTTTATCAGTCATTCTTTTTCGTTCGCTTATCAATTTTTCTGTACCTTTATAATATTTATAATAATATATAACATTTCTCTTGTAATTGGGCTTCAGCCCGTATGTTTCATAAATAAATAAATACATGACGCGCTTTTACAACAACACGATTTCGCTGATGTGACAGAAAGCTGGCGCTTGTACAACATCGTTGAGAGGGAGGTTAGAGGGGATTGGCGCTTCTACATTGCAGCCTCGCAGTCTAAACATGAGTTTTGACAATTTGAAATCAAAACTGATGGATCATGAACACCTCTACTAATTTAAAAAATTTCTAGTACATCATTTAAATCATAGTTCTCATTTCAAAATAATTTTGACCCAAGGAGCCAAAGCTTTTACTCTGTAAGTAGAATAGGTATCTAATATACAGGGTGATTCCCTCGCAGATGCAAAAAAAATTGGGGTGAAAGTACATCAAAAATGGAGTAAAATGCCGCCAACCGCATATTTTTATCTCAATCCGTACTCAAGATATGATTTTTTAAAGGTTTTTTCAGGAATACCGTGTTTTTCCCTTTTAAACTCGGATTTATCCACTTTGCCTCATTTAATTTTAACTTTCAACCTCATTTTCGGTATCAGCATTAAATTTCATATAAGAATAGTGTACTTAGGTTCTTAAAAAGTACCTTCCGAAGACCCTCACATCAGCTCAAACATTGACGATTTTGAAAAAATAAAATTTCTGAAAATTTTTAAAACTTTACTACTCTTTTAAAAAGAATCCTGGTAACTGGCAAATCTCATGAAAACTGCTTCATCTAATATGCTTTCCAACGATATTATCAATTTTACTTTTATTTTGTTATTTAGGGGAGGAAATAATGTTTTAATAATAAAAAATGTGGGTTTTTCAATGAAATAGTTGGTTTTCTCGACAGATGACCCTCCATGAACCAACGAGTATGGGGTCGGTTTCTATGTATTTTTTCTCGCTGGATCGAATGGAAACTCTTGCAGATCTCTCAACTACGTTATAATCGAGTTTTACACTTTAATTAACTAGTTCTAACCCATAACACACATACATTTTAATCGTAACAAACAAACTAAATATTTGCGATTTTAAGTGTAAAACTCGGTTATAACGGAGTTGGAGAGATCTACAAATGTTACCATTCGATACAGCGTGAAAAAATACATAGAAACCGACCCCATACTCGTAGGTTCATGGAGGGTCATCTTTCGAGAAAACCAACAATTTCATTGAAAAACCCACATTTTTTAACATTAAAACATTATTTTCTCCACTAAATAACAAAATAAAAGTAACCTTGATTATACTGTTGGAAAGAGTATTAGACGAAGCAGTTTTCATGAGATTTGCCAGCTTCCAGGATTCGTTTTGGAAGAGTAGTAAAGTTTTAAAGATTTTCAGAAATATTATTTTTTCAAAATCGTCAATGTTTGAGCTGATGTGAGGGCCTTTGGATGGTACTTTTTAAGAACCCAAGTACACTATTCTTATAGTAAATTTAATGGTGATTCCGAAAATGTGGTCAACAGTTAAAACTAAATGAAGTAAACTGGAGAAATTAGAGTTTAAAAGGAAAAAACACGGTTTTCCTAAAAAAAACCTTTAAAAAATCATATCTCGAGAACGGATTGAGATAAAAATATGCAGTTGGCGGCATTTTACTCCATTTTTGATGTGATTTCACCCAAAATTTTTTTTGCACGTGCGAGGGAATCACCCTGTATTTTTATAACCATTATAATAACGTAGATCATAATTTTCAACTAGGTTAGGTGGTGGCTAATGAACTGAAAATCTTTTTTCTTAAAAATTGCAGCACAACGTACTCAAAGACCGTATGGACCTAAACTATCTCAATCACCAACTTCAGCGCCTCCGAGACCTCAAACATCAGCTTCAAGACTAACTTCTGGAATGACTCCCCCACCACCACCACCACCCCCACCACCCCAGCAACCCGAACCACCTCCTCCTAAGGAACGCAAACCACCCCCTCCACCCAAGCCACCCAAACCACCACCCCCACCCAAGGAACCCAAACCACCACCCCCACCCAAGGAACCCAAACCACCACCCCCACCCAAGGAACCCAAACCACCACCCCCACCCAAGGAACCCAAACCACCTCCTCCACCCAAGGAACCCAAACCACCTCCTCCACCCAAGCCACCCAAACCACCGCCCCCACCCAAGGAACCCAAACCACCTCCTCCACCCAAGCCACCCAAACCACCACCCCCACCCAAGGAACCCAAACCACCACCTCCACCCAAGGAACCCAAACCACCTCCTCCACCCAAGCCACCCAAACCACCACCCCCACCGAAGGAACCCAAACCTCCTCCTAAACCCAAAGAACCCAAACCTCCTAAAAACAAAAAACCACCTCCGGAACCCGGGGAACCCAAACCACATGAAGATGGGGCGGCTAGACCACATGGACACAGGATTCATCCAGGTAACCAAGTGACCAAAACAACAGTTAACACTTACAGATGTGGTTATAAGGTATGCATAAGGTGACCAACTCATGTAATCAAAAAGCTTGACATTGCCAAATCTAGTTCCCTTATTTTTTTACAAAGTTCCAGTCATGCAGCATGATCGTATGAGCGAATTTTCGTATATTATCATATTGTATAATGTTAAATTGTTATTTCCGTCTGTGGGATGAAGCACTTGGGGCTCGGAGTGGTTGAGTACTGTGATTGCATCTCCTATCGATAGATAAGTCGTAGCTCATAGATTATGATATCGTTCTCGAGAGACGAAGGTCGTGGGTTCTAATCATGTTGCATGGACCTGTATTTTTTTGTTGCTCACACAATTCCCGAAATATACTTCTAAAACGTCCTTCTGACCTGCATGTCCACTAATCTGCATTTTTTACTAAGGGATTGACTACTTGATGTTATGTCTTTTTAAGATACGAGCTTGCAAGCATCCAGACTGTAGTGGATTTACATACATCTGGCTAGGAGTCGGAACTCCTAGCGGAATATCACGAGCCGTGTTATTTAGATGGTCATGTGGGCTTGATCCTTGGAAATGTTCAGGTGAGAGGTACGAGAAAGTACCGTTATTCTCTCGTGCATTGGTATATTTCATTTGATAGGATGTATGTGAGTCCTGAAACGAGACGGCTGCAGATCGGTCGTTGTGACGCTGATCTAGGTGTGATTTTGTTATCGGGGAATATTGATATTCCGACTCGAGCCAAGTGTCTTCGTCGGGATATGAGGAGTTATTTTTTGGGTACTGAAAAGTACCTTTGTTTCCGTGCATGTTATGCACTTTGTGAGTTTGATGAGTACTCGCATCGAGCGTGTACCCGGTAGGTAAAGGCGCAGAGATTTCTATTTGTGTGTTGAAATCGCCGGAGCTCCCCTTTAAAGGAGTCGTATTGTGATTTACACTGTAACTGACATCTTCTGGAGATGTGTATGAACGTGTCATATTGAAAGCTCGATCTTGCCGTGTTTCCGGAAGATGAGAGAAGCCCGTGTCTCGCACGGGATCGGCCGTTGTCGCGCCCGAGAGTGAGTCGGTGCTAGGCCTTGCGTCTCCGTGGGCGATGCCACGTGTCGGGCGAGGAAGGTGATTAGCGGTCGCGTGTCCGCTCTCCTCTTGATCACCGGCGCCTGGCCGTCTGTCTGTCGCTTCCGACTGTTTTATTTCGCTCAGAAGGCGGAATGACGGGATTCGCTCCATCTGGGAAATATTTCTTTATCTGTGTTCTGAAAAGAACAAGATTTATCGGGGACTCGCTTCTGAATGATATTCAGAGGGTCCTCCGTGCGGACAACCAGCCCTTTTCTGTTCGAGTGAAGCTCGGTAGAGAGAGGTGGGTCCAGCCGTGTCAATCGATCAACTCGTGTGAGAGTTTGCTTGACGATCGATTGGCTTGCCCCTGCGGACAGTCTGTAAATAATCTCAGAGACCCGGGTGACAAGACTGTAAACACGCCCCAGCGGACGATCAGCGGATTGCTCCCCTGATCCGGGTGACGAGTTGTAGCTAGACGGCGTAGCCACGTCGGGGTACCGTCTAGAGGATAGTGAGTAACATGAAGAGTGATTATCTCGAGCTATCCAAAGGGTTGAAGAAAGCAGTATCTCTCGTCTCAGAATCGTGTAGAAAGCTTCGTCCTCAATCGTAGTAGGTTGGAAGAGAAGAGTCGTCAGATCGGAGGTTGAGATTGGTATATCGGGACGGCCCATCAAATGCTATATTTATATCCGTCCGGAAGTCGGATTCTGCATTTGATTGGCTGTATCGGTCGATCTCTAGGGCTCGCGTGTGCGGAAGTAGAAATCGCTTCCGATTTGGTTGATTGCGCCCGGTGGGCGGAAGTTGAAACATCTTCTTCCGCCTTTCCTCCGTAGAGCGCGTCTGGCTTTGTTTGCCCTTGATCGGATTTGAAAGTCATTTGATTCAAGGCAATTTTTATGTGTTACGCTTGCCGGCTCGTCAAGCTTCGCTCGTGCAGTGAGCGTTTAGCTTGTCGTGTTTTAACTTTCGACGAGTTAATTTCTTTTTGTGATTATGAATTTCGCATAATCTTTTCGGCGATTTCTTTTGTTTTGTTTAGACGTAGCCTGACGTCTTTTTTGTATAGTTCTAAAGTGTGAACTTCTTTTTGGTGGCCCTGAAAAGGGCCGGTGATAAGTGGTGAGTTCACCACACAGACCACCAAACTATACACATCATTCTGATCTACATGCCCAACTAATCTTCATTTTTACTAAGGGATTGACTGGTACACAGTCTCCTCACCAATAAATCTTTTTTTTTTTTTTTTTTTCTTCGCATAATTATGGATAAATCCGTAGATTTACCCGCCGGAGCGATGCCGTAGTGTTGGCAACCGTTGGCTGCTCTTGTGAAGCGAATGCCGATCGTTCCCGAGTGCTCACGAAAGGAGCCGACCGGCCCCAAGTGCTTCATCCCACAGACGGAAGATAAATTGTTTTGAAATTTGAGCTTTTTGAGTGCAAGGATATTGTTAAATAATAATTTTATGACAAAAAACGTATACACAAAAGTCGTTTTGAATTTTTAGCATTTTTTGATAATTTCGTCTATTTTTCTAGCAAATTTTAATGAAATTTAAGTAAATTTTTCAGCATTATTATGTTCATAAATTTTTGAATGTTCTATTTCATAGTTAGTAAACTCAATTTGAAGAATATTCTCGAAAAACTTAATTTTTTATAATTTTTAGCCATTTGAAGTGTTTGTTTGTTTTTTTTTTTTTTTTGTATTTTTTTGAAATTTGACCAATTCTTGCTCAAAAATTGTTGGCCAAAGAACTCGTCCTTTATTTGGAAAGCTTGATTTTTTGGCGCGAGAACGGGATTTTTAGCTCAATCCTAAGGAGAGAGGAGAGTTGTCTTCTGGAATCACACACACACACACACACACAGACACACACACACACACACACACACACACACACACACACACACACACACACACACACACACACACACACACACACACACACACATATATATATATATATATATATATATATATATATGCGCAAACTTCAGGAATCGTTTCATAATGCCTCAAAACTGATTTCAATTAAGAAAATTTCCAAAAATTTTGATTTAAAATTTTTCCGAGCCATTGCAATAGTTTAATTTTCTGCGAAAATTCGCTAAAAGCAGGGCTGTTCTTTCAAAAGCGGGAGTTGGTCACCTTAAATTATGTAGTCTATTCAGTTATTTAGGATGAATGAATGAATGTTGAGCTTACCTGCACCTAACTTACGGTAGGGCCACACAGCAAGCTAAATGACTGATCTAGAAGGTTCAAAACTATTTCATAAGCCCTCTTACAGGAAATTTAGGGCGGAATTCAGGGCCGGAAGATAAGGGAATTCATGCACTCTGCACGACTCATAGACGTGATTTGAGGGCGACCCTGAGGGTGCACTGAGTGTGCAACCCAAATGCACACTCAACGAGACTCATAAACAAAAAATGGCGTTGAGGTGAGTTTTACCCTCAGCTCAACGGTGCAATATCCTGCGTGACGGCAGGAGGTCACTTAAGTGGGTCAACTGATAACTTTTATTATTATTTTCACGTAGGTAAAGTACTGGTGATATAGTAGAGCATACATCATTTATTTTGTTTGGAGTTTATTCAAAAACCCCGGCACATAAGAGTGGTATGTAGGCTGTACCTAAACGGTAGTTAGGTACATGTTTGATGTGACCAGCAGATGTTATACATTCAACAACGAAATATTTCGCAAACTATTCCGATTCGGGAAAGTGACAGTCATGGACAACTACGAACCTGAAGGAGGTTTCATTGATTGTACATCCAGATGAATGGAAGTTAGGTACAAAAACTCATTCCACAAACCAAGATGAATCGGAAAACCATGCACTTCAAATTTGGTATGTTGGGATGGCATAAAATCAAAGAGCGACCAGCACTTTCAGCTGTGGTGGTTATAAATCCTTTCCATCTATTTTAGGCTCCTTCAGGTTCGTAGTTGTCCATGACTGTCGGTTTGTATCACCAAGTCGCAGATTGCAATGACAAGTTGGTGCGTGCAAAGGGTAGCTCAGTCATATACCTCAAGAATACCGACTGAGTTGAAGAAAAAGTCTTGCATGCACCGTTTTACAGACTGTGGTCAGACAAATCATCCAGTTTTATCGTTGTGCGTAAACAGAACGTCCAATATCCGACAAACTGTAACTACCGACTTGTCGCTGTCCAAAGGGTTCAATTAATCGTTGCATTTAAACCCGCCTTTATATCAGGTTGTCTGGAAGTTTTCTGATCAATGATCTGCACTGAATCTGCTAAACCTAATCCACACTTTTTTTTTTTTTTTTGAAAAGAATGTCTTGTTACTTGGTGCCTAACATTGTCACAGAAGTAAGGGCTGATGAACCCAAGTTTGCTGATAGTGCAAACAAGCTGTAATTTGTGGTTTGTGATCCGATCCTCCATTCAGCTCGAATGGGTCACATGAATACCTCAAGTGTTGTGTATTAACAGACCTGTTAATACTGGGGTTTCATTTGCATCTGCAGATGTGCATTGCAGTGACCCAGTTAGATTTATGGTGTCATATCCTCAAATGTGAGTTTGCTCCTCCCTAGAACAGAGATCTTGGGCAACAAAGAACTTAAAAGGATGGAAACGTAGTTCAGCAAACAATTTTCACTGTACTATGCAGTCCTGCAAAATACAATTGCATGTTACTGAACAGGTTTTGCGAAGATTGAATCATTGAACCCTAACCGTCCCAATTTACCTATCCCAAAAACAGCTACACTGATCCAGACACAACTCGTTAATATTGGTCTGAAAGGAACTAAAGCCAAATTAATGAGTTGGCACTGTATGGAATGCACAATCAGCTGGAAAAATCACGGAATACCCTAACCTTCATAATCTCCAGTAATGGAGGCATTTATGACCAGATGAAACCTGGTGTAAACAAACTGATACTTTCTTTTCCCAGCATGAATGAGCACTCCACCTACCATCCATGTTTACCCTTAAAGCCACCACTCTATCCCACATTAGAAAGAAATAATTGTTTTACCCTTGTACTAAGTACAGAGTGGAGGGTCCACCGGAACCTGACATTTTTCGAATGGGTATTACTCGGCAGGTAGGTGGAGTGGGGTCATCGGAAGGGTCCCGTTCGAACCGTGGGGATGTGCCATTTAGTGTAAAACATGACTGAGTGGGGTGTGAGGCATCACATGTTCGCGTTCGAAGCTTTTATCAAAAATGGTGAATCAGTGGTGGCGACGCAGAGACTGTTTCAGTGTGAATTTAATATTGGCCCTCATGGAGCTGTCCCAAGCCGTAACACGATTCTGAAGTAGGTCAACGACCTTCGAACAACTGGAAATGTGATGAAAAAGAAGCCACCAGGACCTACTCGCACGGCACAGACCCCTGAAAGTGTGGAGAGGGTGAGGCAGGCGTTGCTAACAAGTCCAGGCCGCTCAGTGCGAAAACAAGGTCAAGCATTGAGAGTAACTCGTTCCACAGTTCGCCGTATTGTCAAACATAACCTCAGATTTCACCCATAAAAATTGGCAATTGTCCAGCAGCTGAAACCAAAAGACTTTCCGCAACGCAATGATTTTTGTTTGTCTATGCTCTCAACTCTTGAAGTTAACGAAGATGCTGTGCTGTTTATGAGTGATGAAGCTCATTTCCATTTGAACAGTTTTGTCAATCGGCAAAATTGTAGTTATTATGCCAGTGAAAACCCTCAGCAACTTCATGAACGGCCCTTACACAGTCCGAAAGTGACGGTTTGGTGTGCAGTATCGTCCAAATGTGTGATTGGTCCATATTTTTTTGAGGAAAACGGCAACACAGTGACTGTGACTGCAGCCCGTTATGTTGAGATGATAAACATCTTCCTGAGACCTGAGTTACGCAGACTACGACTTCCTGCTGAAAGCATTTGGTTCCAGCAAGTTGGGGCAACCGCTCACACAGCTAAAGTAATGATGGACAAATTGTGCCAAATGTTCCCAGAGCGCTTGACCTCACGGTTGACACCTCATTGGAGCGCGTTCACCAAGAGTTTATGAACAGACTTGCAACATGTTACTAGCAAGACGGTCACCACATGACACATGTTATTTTTAAGGTGTGATTTCTTAAATGACATAGTACTGGCTGTAAGAATATGAAAAAATACATTTTTTATGTTGAAAAACAAATGTGTACTACTCATTTAAAAACCGTCAGGTTCCCGTGGACCATCCTGTACCTACATATAATTTTGTGTTACGGTTACGTTCATGCATTAGAATATTTTGTGTAAAAAAGTAATTTCCTAATAATGTTGATGAATTTGTATTTCTACCTGATTATATTAACTTATGTACATGGTTTATTTCAATATTCTTTGAAGCTCAGTCTAAATCTCCTGCAAAGTACGACATATATTTCATGTCGATTGTGTGGACTACCGAAATGGTTTATCATCTTTCTGACATTTCTTTGGATCGATACACGAAGGACTTTGAAAATACAAACAGTACCCCTCAAGCACGCGAACTTGATGTGGAAGGTAGGTAATATTCAACTATTTACTAAGGGTCCAATGTAATCAGATAAAAAAGAAACGTTTTCTCTGTTAGTATGTTGGCAATCCTGCCCTTTGGGGCATGCATTATAACTTTTCCTTTCGTGGCTTTTTATCATAATATTCTGTCCGAAAGTTCCAGTCACGCAGAAAGGCCCTATGGTCAAATTTTCGTTTCTTTTTATAATACACCTATTATTTTTTACTAATTTGTTTTGACAAACAAAAACTCGAAAAACAAAAACTGTTGATTACTAAATTAAGACAAAAGAGCACCTTGCAAATATAAAAAACTAGTATGAAGAACAAAATATAGGATTTTTTAACTTTTTTCTTGAGGTTTTAGATTTTTTATTGTAGAGGTAGGTGCCTATGTATAGTTTCATGAGATCTTAGGATCGAGGAGAAATACAGTGCTCGAGGGTCTCACGAAGGAGCCTTTCAATAACCACTTGTTTATAAATACTTACATTGGTCAATTAGGAATTCTTAATTTTCTATTTATATCTGCTCTCAATATTCAATTGTATTTCCTACTTGGTTATAAGTGCCACAGCCTTATCATTCGCAGCAGTTGACTCCACCCACATTCTAGTGATACCATGGTTTGTTATAAGCTATCTGATCAACGCGATTTGATCACCATCCCAATCAACGTTTGTCGTTTTAGAGGCTTATTTTTGTTTTGTTGTCACTTCGAGTGTCAATAAATAATATTTATTATCACGTATATAAATAACAGAACTCACGACATTGATATGGAAAATATAGAAGAGTTCGTTAAAATAACGTCCTCTAACTTCATTTGGACCGTCAGTCCATGTCGTCAATATAACTCACGAGTTTGGATACAAAAGGAGTGAAGATAACAATATAAATAAACCATAACTACTTACGTGCCTAGGTTATAGCTACATTAGTAAATAAATCTGTGCCTAATGGGCCAGTTCGTACTTGATTAACCAAGTAAATTCCTAAATTCGGCCGCTAAATAACACGCGAAATTTGGTATGAGAACAGCATGTACACCTATTGTATAGGAACTTGCTGAATTATTATGTACTCGTACTCAAATATATAACGAGATAGGTACCTACATTTATGTGTTCACCCCAATCAACAAATTGATACATCCTTACAGAACGAAAACGAACCCACGAGTAACTTTGTTTGCCGTAAAAATTACTAAAATAACTTACCAAGATTTGAATGACTCAAGTTTTGTCGTGATTGTTGTGTAGTTATGACATCAATAGAGAGTTTTTGGTGACCACTAACGTACCCTTAACGTCACCCTACCGTACCCAAGAGTACGTGACCTTGAGGGGACGTTAGCAACGTCGTACGTTAGAATGGCTCATTCAACGTCGCCCGTTTGGGGACCTAAAGGCACACGTCACCAGCCTAACCTTCCTGTAAATGTAACACTACTGGGCACCTCAAAATTACTCGAATACTGGTGAAATAAATAATAGTAGTTTTTCTTTTCAAATGCCTCATCACTAACTAATTTTGTTGATAGCGGGTAGGTTTTTGAACACCCCTCAAACTTGGTTATTTTTCGTTTCAAGTTGCGTAGATAGAAACCGAATGTGCCATCTGAAGTCCGCCTCCGCCGTCGCGCTTTACTAGCCTTCAACTCGATCGGAAAAAATCCGTTCTTTTGCGCACAGGCTCTATTTGGTCGATTAGAGCTTTGTTTTTATTATAATTTCACATATTTTAAAAGAGGAACCTGAGTTTTAAGACACTACTTCTTCGCAGTATTGTTCTTAGTTAGCCTGATCTCAGCTGTTTTCTCGTGAACATTGCGTGAACTGCTGCCTCCTCTGATGATTATCAGGTAAAATCCTGGTTCATTGTCATAGAGATGTATACTTTTTCATACTTCTTGATATATTACCCAACCTAAAACCCAAAAACATGAAGTTTGTAACGACTAAAGACCTAAAAGTGCAACTAAATCGCGGTGTTTCCCACTTGAGGCTTACTATCTTTGCGTTAAATCCATGCCTTGTTTACGAATTGAAAACTAAAAATGAGTAACTATCCCGTATTTGTCCTGAGACTAACATGAAATTCTAATTTAGGATTGAAAATCGGCATTTCACATCGAAATAAAGAAGTCGAATAGACATTATAGACAACCAGTAGACAACAAGATAGCTGGGAAAAAATATCGCGTTACCCAACCACCGTTAACGTGACATCAAAATTGAGGCAACCGTCCTCCCTGCTCCTTTTGGGTTAGCATCTTCGTTTGCTCCCTCAAGACTACGGTAACGGGTGACGTTGAGTTGAAGTCGCCAAAAACTCTCTAATAACACTGACTTCCAACACTCCTGGTCTAACGCCCGTTCCACAGGATCACGTTCCGACATACAACCATAACACTGAACGAATTCACTGTGTCCACCCATGCGGGGTTTGGCGAGCACCCGTGGCTGCCTCTTAATTTCTGTCACTGACCACTTTCCACCCAGTTTTCCCTCAAGGCGTTTCCACGCATTGTGGACTTCATTCCTCAGCTTGTGCTGTGGATGCGATGCATTCCACAGAACTTCCTCCAGCTCGTAAGCATCTGGGGAAGTAATGACGGATTCGTTAGTCCACTCCATCTGGCTGATATCTCGACCGCGCAAAACAAAAACTGAACGCGAAAACGAAACAATGGTGACGGAGAACGGGAGAGCTGGGAAAACCCCAGGAAAAGTGTGAATCACAGAGGCCCCCACTATTCGGAAAGCGACTCGAATGTGTTGATGGGGCCTTTTGGCGGGTGATGCTCGCTATTTGGCAAACATTTGACTCCTTTGTAGCGGACAATTTACTGACCATTTGCGGTTTGGCAAATAGCGAACATCCGTCCACCTTAGTGGATATTTGGCAAACTTTTGCTTGGAGTTTGCCAAACTCCGCATGTGTGGATGCGGCTTTATATTTATTTACGACGAAGTAAAACAAGCCAACTCCAAATTAGAAGCAGGAATGTGAAAACAACGAAAAACTTGGCTAACAAAAAGAACATACTTACCACCACCGTTCAACTGATCAACAACAAACTGGATATACAGGTTGGACAACCAAACAATATGAATAACAAGAAAACCTTCCATATACGCACAAAAACTGAAGACATAGGGAGTTTTCCCAATACCAAGAATTACGGTATTATTCATTCTTCGATTTTGCTATGAATTTTTGGTAGGTTTACTTTAGTGATGCGATGTAGATAAATTCTTTTGCACGAATTGATGTTTAAACTTCACAGAAAGTAACGAGAAAGACCAGTTTTACTTTAGTGGAGTTGATTCTAGAAAGAAAATGACCATACTCAATCTGGGTTAAAAAATCATGACGTCACACACTTGTTAGCCAATCATGGAGTGTTCTTAGCACCTTCACCTTCTCTTGATTTTAAATTCGATTTTAATTATGAAAATACATTATTTTTTGTCGTGTTTCATCATATATTTTTGAGTCGGAGGTGGACTTGAGTATAGTAATAAAGGTTTCAGACTGAATTTTAGATGGATGCAAGTTCCTCATTTGCCAATAGTTTTTATGTAACACACTACATTAGGTCCAATTTCTTTCAGGAACGATTAACTCGATGACTTTTCCCATTATCACCGTCATTGCTATGGTGGGTGCAGGAATCACACTGACCCTGTTTCTAAAGATGAAAGTCAAGGGGACTTACATATTATGGATCACATGCAGTCTGTTAGCTCTCTATTACTTAACTGGACCGGTTGCTGCACTGCTTATCTCAACAAAGACTGCAGCTATTTCTTTTGTTTTACGGATACTAAAAATTGTATGGAATGTTTTCAGCCCAATCAGGTGGGAAAGATTTCGTTTCTGTAAGCTAGTGTAAAAAAGTACCTACCTATATACAACTGTTGTGACCGACCTTTGTATATTATAGTTTCACCAAACAAATACTATCATAGCCTGTGGGCAAAACCGAGCACAGAGAAGGGAAGTAATGTACTGGAAAGGGTAATGCGCCTGTGGGCGAGGGCATTCCTACTCGTTTTTGTACATAATAAGTAGGTAAAGAGCCATTTGTTACGTCCAGGAAAATAACTCTCAAAGTCGAAGAGGTTTGGTCACCCTGGCATCATAGCTCTGATCGTTCAAGTGTTGCAACTTCGGGAAATTTCTCGTAGTTTTAACGATGATGGGAGTTCGAACTCCTGTCGAGGTATCAAATATTTTTGGGTCGTTACAGTGGCGCAGTCGAAATAGGACCCGAAATCATACGAAACAATAATTAATTAAATCCCTCTCGAGCCAAAAGACTGTAAACATCACATTTCCTGTCGTTATGCCTTTCACTTCCTCGCTCACTTGAGTCAAAACACCGTGACAATGATCTCGCTCAACTGCTGACTTGTTCCAGCAAGCATCTGCTGAGCCAGCGGCCTGCAGTTTCACTTCGTCATTCGTCCGACCACAAACCAGCCGAGACGGCTGGTATTTGACTCCGGGGAATTTTTGGGCCGTTACACATTCAAACCAAACATTTTTTTAGCTTTAAAAGTCATAATACTATTTTATCCATGAGAATGACATAAAACCCAACTGATGGGTAGGTAGGTACGTACCCACTACCTACTTTCTTTTTTGGTTAACGATGTTTTTGCAAAGGGTTCCTCACTATAAAGGTAATCCTTAATTTCAGTTTCATTAATTTCTGTTAGTTTATAAATAAACAAAACTAGGTACCTATGCACATAGGCAGAAGTTCACCATGCAATGGGGAAAATGAGACTGAACGAGCGTCGACAAGCGAGCGAGTATTATACGCCTGTTCTTCCCTGCTAAGTGATACAGCAGTATCTATCTTTTTTTTTTTTTTTGGATTTCAACTTTTTGATTTTTTTAGGTATTTTAGGCTTCAATTCGTCCAAAGAACGATGAAAAATGCCAATTATTTTAACGAGGTTTCCAGTTGCCGTATGTGAGCTGAAAATGACGTCATTGCTCACTGATCCTTCAGCTATGAGCCTTAGCTACATTTTTTGCGATAAATTGTGCCGTATCTACGTGGGGTTTTTGTAGATTCAACATCTCGGCTTAGGATTGGTAACATACAGCGCTCGTTGCTTAGCACAATGTAGACGGGTCTCCTGACGTGTTTTAAACCCTTGCTCAATACAGAGTTTTTGTTGTTCCCATAATTTTCTACCCGTGCACCCAAAAAGACTGAAATACCAACTACGCTTGCGCGAATTTACGCGTCAATGTTTAGAACTATGCGTGTACAGGAAAATGGCACACCTACACATAGGCAGGAAAAATGCTTTCGTTGAAATCCCGTCCTAATGTAGTTGTAGTGAATTTATATGTGTTTTGCTGAGAGTTGGTACTCCCAGTGGAACGTCACGAGCCATGTTGTATATATGGTTGTACGGGCTCGATTCTTGAAAAGGGTCTTGTGAAAGGTACGAAAAAGTACCGTGGTTATTTCGTACATCCTGATGTTTCACAGGATATGGAAGGTATGAGCCATGTAGTAAGGTTTTTTCAGATTGGCCTTCGCGACGTTGATCTGGTTGAGTCATTCCAACTCGTGAATATAAATTCACTGGCTCTTGTTGAGTGTTTTCATGACCGTTTGAAACGGAAGTTTGTAGATACTGGAAAGTACCTTTTGTCTCGTGTTCTAGTTGTTCTCGAGAGTCTTGTAAAAGACCCTGACTTTTGTTGTACTTGGTCGAGTAGGATGGGCGTATTTCCGCTCGTGAATTAAATTCGCGAGGGACCCTTTGAAAAGGGGTTTGGTATTGGTTGGCGGTGTAGCTTAAATCCGCTGGGGATGGATACGATGGCGCCATGAAATATGCTCGATCCTTCCGTGTTTCAGGAAGTCGAGTTAAGCTGTTATCTCTCGCGAGACCGGCATGTGAAGCACACGGCTGCGCGTCTACAAGAGAGCTTTGTATATCGGAGGCGGTGCCACGTGTAGGACAGGCGGGGAACTCACCCCCTCTCGTCGTGTGACCCAGAGGGGCTCGTCGGCCGGCGCCAAGCGGTCTGCTCGGGCTCTCCCGGAAGGCGGAACGAGGGTGTCCGCTCCCTTTGAGAGGATTTATTTAGTACTAAAAAGAACTAAATTGCGGGGACTCGCTTCCGAATTTTTTATTCGGAGGGTCCTCCTGAAAGGGGTCGACTGCTTGTCGATTGAGTGAAGCTCTTTCGATCAAACAGGTACGCCTGATTTGGAAAGAACGGCCGCTGTGGGCTGTCTTGAGATCCCAGCGGGCGGTTCACAAATAAATCTGTAAACTCGGGTGGCGAGGCTTTCTGGAACCAAGACAGCGTCGTCCGTTTAGGAATACTGCTTGGCGTCTCGGCTGATACGAGACTTAGAGTAGCGAGGAATACGAAGTGTACAACTCGATCTACTCGGGTTCTAGTAGTCTGGAAGACGGCGGAATCTTGTGTCGTGAATCTCGTTTTCAGCTGGCTTGAAAACCTCGTCCTCGTCAATCCCGATGGATTTGTGATCACAGTCGGCTTGAAGACAGAGGTTCGTCAAGTATCAGACTGAAGTGTGAAGATCGGAGGTAGAGATTGATATATTGATACAGGGCTGGCGCTGCTATATTTATACTCGTCGGGGGGAGTCGGATGCTGCGCTGCTGATTGATCGCTGCTCGGTGTGTGGAAGGTGAAACATCTTCCGATTTGATCGCTCGCGCTCGGTGTGTGGAAGGGGAAACTTTAGTTTTCCCCTACCCGCCGCTAGGGCGCTCTTGGGTTGCTTTCCCTTGTCCCAGGGGATGTATTGTAAACTATAATATTTAGGTCTGCCGTTTTTACTTGTCTTGGATAATCTGTACCTATCGATCTGAGATTATCCTTTGCAGGGACTTTGCCTTCCCTGTTCCGATCTTAGGGAGCTCGAGACGATGAGAATTATTCCCTATGTTTCTCATTCGTCTGTTTTCCCTGGGCAGCTGTCCTCCCCGTTTTGCCATTACGGAGCTCTCGTGTTGGAGCTTGGGATTCTGTCTTTTAGGTGGCCCATCGTCTTTATTTATTAAAGTTATTGGTGGTAAATTCACCACAGTAGTCCCCATAACCTGACGCATAGGTGACCACAGTTTTAAGAGTATAGCTTAAGTAGGTACTTATTCGTTCTCCCTCTGACTGCCGTCTAATAAAGATTCCCTTCCACAATTACCTAGCAAGACAAAAAAGTAAAAACCTGTGATAAATATAATTGTATCATTAAATCATATTCCTTTGATTATGAGAACAAAGTCCCTACTTCGTCCGGTAGCCAGATATCCTGTTCACCTACTTGGGAGTAAATGCAATCGTTGATACTTTTCCGATTTTAAAGTAGGTACCTAGCGTACCTGTCCTTTGTTGGCATCTGCATGTACATTTCGTACTACTAAGTTGTATCGGCCGTCATGTAGATTCGGACAACGAGCAGGTTTGTGTTTAAATAATGTTTGTTTACAAATGCTGTTGTCAGTTCAATTACAAATTGAGTAGGTTGGTAGTATAATTTGTGCTTAGGTAGTACCTTCCCGAAGTTGCAACACTCCAACGATCAGAGCTAAAGCCTAGTACGCACTGGGATTCATTGTTCGGACTCTTTGTTGCAGACGCTCGGATTCATGTCTCAGATTCTTTGCCCCGTGACATTGTCGCTCTGCAAATCGTGTACGCATCTAGTTTGAACCTGAGCCATGTCGAACGAGGTCGCGCTTTCGGGGATTGCAGTAGCACTTTACATAGCTCTACGGAGTAAAAAAAATGCTACATGATGTTTTATTATATCTGCATTAGATAGCCCATCTGCGCCAACCACTAAGAAGGGTGTAATGATGCTTCATGGGTAAATTCTAGAGCTCATTTCTGATCGAAAGTACTTGTTAGAGATTTATTTTAATGCTTTGTTTTCTGAGTAATTTCATTTTTAAGATATGTTTTCCACCTTCAAACGACCATAACTCCACTTGAGATCACTGCAAAATCAAAAATATGACCACCGTTGGAAACAGCGTTAATTGGATAATCCAGCTATTTGATGTCAAATCGATTTTATAAGACGACTTAATAAGTTAGTAAAAAGTTCCAGTCATGCAGCATAATCGTATGAGCGGATTTTCGTAAATTATCTTAGTATATAGGTATTGTTAAATTGTTTTGAAAATTTAGGATTTTAACTAGGAAGAAATGTTCACTACCGATTTTGTGGCAAATAAACTTGACCTAAATAATTTTCGGAAATTCAAAAAATGTTTTAGCGAATTTTTCGAAAAAAATTAAGCTTTTTTTTTCTTTTTTTTTAGCCGTTTTTATCCATTTTTGACAAATGTTAATGAAATTTAAGTTCCTACTTTTTTCAGCACAAATTTCTTGTTTTTCTAGTTTATTGTTACCTAATAAAGTTCTTTTGACTAAAATTCTGCTAAAAAAAAAAAATTAACAATTTTTACTCGTTTTTAGCTACAAGCATAACAACGATAACTACAAAGCGATAACAACGAAGACACACCGGTGAGAGGCCCACTTTGTTCGATATTCACGTACGCACTGACTCAATGTTGCGCGACATTGTTCAAAGAATCCCATTCCGTATGGGACTCAAAAAATACTAAAACGCAACACACGAGATGCAAGACTCAATGTCGCGGAGCGTCCCGGATGCAAGAAAATGAGTCCGAGATGCAGCTCCGCGACAAAGAGTCTGGACAAAGAATCCCAGTGCGTACTAGACTTAAGAGGCCAGGGTGACCAAACCTCTTCGACTCTGAGAGTTATTTTCCTGGAGAGTAACACTAGTTAATCATATAAAATCGAGTAGGTAGGTACCTAATTATGTGGTGTAGGTCCAAGTGTGTGTGTGAAATTCATAGATTTTCCTATCTTAATTAGAAAACTTTAATAATTTATCGTTCCTTAAGACTTCATTTCCTATTTGTCTTAACATCCACCTTTTGTATTCTGATCCCGTCAGCCTGTCAGAGAGCTGAACGTGTTTCAGCTAGCCAAGCAGTACTAGCTAACTAGCCTTGCTAGCCAGCTAGCCTGGCAGTGCTAGACCTGACTCAGGCAGTGCTAGCTGTAAAACTTTTGATTTGCCATACATTTGAACATTGAAAATGTGTATATTTAACAATGCTATTTTAATCCGTAGGTTCTGGTACATATTCCACCAGTTTTTCCCAATCGATATACGTTGGTCACATTTGATAGTATCTGGAAACGTATTGGCCATCGGCTTCATCGAATATGTTGTTGTCATTTACGTGAAAGAAGCTCCGGACACACCACCGTTTACCGAACGTTTTTATTACATTCTCTTCGTCATTAGTGCGGTAGCAGGGCTCGGGTGGCTTGTTGCGCTAATCTTCTTGAGCAAATATCGGAATCGTGTTAATGGTGATTTGAGCTCAGTGAAGGAAGTTTATGAAAACACTGAAGTTATTGAAAAATTCAAGAGAAGACAAACAGTGATCAGCATCATCATGTTCATAGCATTGATACTGCCAGCAGTAATTATTCCGGTTATGAAGGAATTCGCGGATTTAGGCTATGACAGATTGACGGACAACGCCGTCTCCATAGACAGTGTTTGGTTTCACCGGAGACCTGATTTGATTATATCCCTCTTGGTTGTGGTGGTTGTCGAAATTTTGCTTCAATTACTGAGAAATATTAGAAACGAATTGAATGATTTGGTTCTTGTTGTGGCCGCACAAGCTATCAACATATTTGTGATAGTATTTTTCATAAGCATTCTTAACCGTTCGGTAATCACTCGAAAACTCATGGGAGAAACTAGCGCTGCTAATTTAATTGTTCACACTACAGTAAAGGATTACATCAATATTGACGTTGGTCGTTACATAAAACAAGAGTCAGTTAACAACCTTAAACAACTTTACGTTGATGATGTTCCTAAAGACGGCATGGTTCACATCAGGATCAGATTTGATGGCAGGGAGGAAATACTTTATGAAGCGGATATCCACTTGGAAATACACCGGTGTAAACGAGTTGAAAAGTTAATGTATGTAAATTTTTACATTTTTAGGAGGTTCCAAGGCGGGTTTCAGTTTTACAGAACACCACTTGCATTCGCTAATACAAGTAGCGTACATCCGGTTTTTTTCAATGCTATACCCAGATGCAATAATTATGATCATGCAGTTGCTGAAAGAATAGGATTTGCACCTGAAGTTACTACTGGGGTGTTATCCGAATCGGGCAAATGCCTTCCAATGACGTGGTGGTTCTTCCCATATCCATTACCCGGCTACCCTGATGACAAGGCGTTCTATCCTGTAGTTAAGCCCCCTGAACACGACTCGTACTACGTACCCGAATTCGAAAACGACTGTCATCCAAAGTTCAGCAAGTTTAATTTTACCTGTCGACCTATTATGATGAATTTCAGATACTTGAGTAATTACTACAAACAGGTTTATCCAGCTGAGTGGAAGACCATTATCCGACCTGTAACTGCTTTCTTTGCCCCTGAGAGACCAGATAGACTTATCGTAATGGGTGTGAAATTCTCGCCTTTTGCTGGGCCAGGAACTTATGACCTTCCTCGTGGCAGTTTTATCACTATATCACTTCCCGATGCACTACCAGAAACGGAATTATTGCGCGTAATGGTTTTGAATGGCATATTTTTAGGAATCGCTTGGGTCGGCTACATCCACTTCATTTGGATTCAATGCCCGATTCGTTTGAGATTCTTCATCATTTTCATATTTTTTACACTGATGTACATCTCTTCAATTTTATCCAAACTCATGTTGAAGGAATTCACCGAAAGAACAACAAACCTCGTATTGGCCATGGCAGTAATATGCACTAGTTGGCAAGTTCTAACTTCAATGTTATTTGTGGCTAGGTGGTCTATTCATCATCGAAAAGACCCACCACAAGAACGTTGGCCCAGGTTCTAACAAGTGCTTTATTTTCTCAATATATGACTTTTATTGAATAATAAATTGTTTTTGTTCAGCGCCTAGAAACACCTAATTTACCTAGTTATCCCAATCAGATAGTTCAAAGAAGAAAGGTAATGTTATAAGTAGTACAAATGGAAGGAAATTGACGACCTACGATTTACGACTCAACTCATGAGATGAAGCATAAATTCATTCATAACCACATATTCCTTCTCAAACGTATTTCATTTCATCATTTTCAGAAAAGAAACTCTGTAATCGACCAAGTAAACAATATTTTAACCCCTCCTAGTTTTTGCTGTAAATATGTTTCAAAATTTGAAAAATTAAAAAACTATTAAAAACAGAAAATTGTACATACTACGCTGCATTGAGGGGTATTTGGCCCTGAAAGATCTCTTCAAAATCGCCATCTTAGCCTTCATTCTTATGAATTTTTTCATACTGAATCGAATGAAACCATTGCCATGTCGCTAGATTTTAGGAACCGAGATGTTGCGTATTTACTCCAACATTACACAATATTTTGACAAATTTTGTGTTGCTTGCAGAAATCTTAGGATCTACGGTAAACTATAACGAATTATCCCCTTTTACCGAATCCCTGAAATACCAGTAAATACTAATAAGAATAGTCGCTCACTAGATCAATAATGAAAATTGAATAAATTTAGAAATAGCTAAATTAATTGTTTATTTTTGTTGATGTGTTCTCCAATGCAATTGAGTTCCACAAAGATAGGTGTATCAGTTGGTAGGTACTTATGGAATAATTATAAAATTCACATTAGTTGAAATTGAAATTCATTTTCAATTAGGGAACAACGAAAAATACTGCAAATGATTATACAAAAAATAATCATAATAGAAATAAAATTTCGGCAAAGTTGGGTATGGCACATGTATCTGTAACATGAGTAGTAAGAATGTTCCTTCTGAGGTTTGTATGTACAGTGAGTCCTGGACCTGTTCAGAATCGAACTAGGTTCGAAAGAGGACCGACAAGGGAGGGGATGAGAACTGGTTCATTACCGTCAACTCATACAACTTTGTGCCACTTTTTTGGTTTTTTTAGTGTCAGAACTTTATTTGTAGTCGTATCTCGTTGAAATGTTTACCCAAGATACTTACACATCTCAGTGATCAAATGTCGCTAAGGAAAAAATTCCAACTGCTCAGCGAATAGAAGGGGAACTATTTATTCGTGGCACATTCATTACCCCAGGAAGGTGCAACTTTGAGCCACCATCTTTTTTAGCCTATAATGAAATGAAAAACCTAATGTGGCTCATCGTGGCGGTCTGAATCTTGTTAATCAGCATGTTGACTTTGCAACGTAATACAAACAAAAATTTTCCCTCGGAATTTTTAGTGTTTTTTCGATTTTTTAAACAAGGTGAATATAAAAATCAATGCAAGGCAACTTTCTGTTCGTTTTTATTATAAAATCCTAAAAATTCATACAAAAATATTCCAACAAATCTTCAACTCGTCCAGCCACCTTTCTCCGATTCTGAGCACCCATTTTCTGTAAAAATACAACGAGAAGGCCTTAAATTTTATTGCAGAAATAATAAAAACACGGTGGCACAAAGTTGTACCCCTAAGTTCCCGTTTCTAACATATCTGGTCATATCATAGAAACAAACAAACTTTTGATAACAGCAAATGCTGTAATTGGTAGCTGACAGTATAGGGATGAAAATATAAACTTACCAGACTATTCAGAAATCCGCAGCATACTCATCCAAAGGAGACTCCCAGCACAAACTGAACAATTCCCTTTTAGTGGACTAAAGAAAGAGCTACCTTCCTCGCAGTCCAAACGCGTTTTCGAAAAAATTCGGAAACTGATAACCTTCACTCATAACCTTCTTCTCAATAGGATTCTTCTTAAAATTAAACGGCTGAACCATTGAAGTCAAAGGTAGCCAGCCTTTAGTGTTTTGTTAATCTGTGCTCTCAAACTGACATTCCGAATATACCTTGGTTCCAAATCGGACAGCCAAGGTAATAAATACGAGTCGTATTTCAGTAAATTAAAATAAAAACAAATGCAATTATAGCCGAAAATATTTTTTTAAATTCGCTAAAAATGAGAAGTTGTTTGTGAGCGGTACCTAAGTAGGTATATAGTTTCTTCGCACCCGTCAACTGAACATATTGCTCCCCCAACTTTTTAGGTGGAAAATATAGGTAATATTGAAATAAGAATAAAATAGAAGAGGGCTCGGCTCACAAGAATTTCTGTGAAGTAGCTAGTAATGTAGTAGGTACCTAACCTTCGGGCGGTAACGAGTTCCACCAATTTCCGATTGAGACTGTAGGAATTTAATGAGCCTTTCTAGTTTGGGAAAAGTCTTGGAAGCAAAGAGTTTCACGAATTTCCGAACTGAGCCTTACACAGAAGAGAACAGAAGTATTGAAATCCAGGAATCGTTTCAAAATACCTCGAAACGGATTTTCACGAATTTAAATTTAATTTGTAAAATTTTTCTAGACATTGCATTAAGTAGTTTTATTTTCCTCAAAAATTCACTAAATGTTCCAATTGTGCAGTATGACCAAAAGAGCAAATCGACATAAAAGTCACTATATCAGTTACCGAAAATCAATGTAATGACACAAACAGTATTGCCGAAAACAACAACAACAAAACTCCACTTGCGAGCCCACAGGGGAAATCGTAGGGGGCGGAGCGTAAATAGTTTACTGCGCATGAGCGGGACTAGAAGTTCCGAAAAAAATCCCGGACCGATAGAACGTGTTCTGGACAGTCCCGCACTGGCTCTGTGAACAGCAAACTAAAAATCCCGAACTCGTTCGGTCGCTGTGCATACAGCCAAAAAGGGGCGTGGTCAGTTCAGAACCGTTCGGGACTTACTGTACAAACAAACCTCTGGAGTACTCCTGTTTGAACATGCTCGTCGCCCATCCCCCCCCCCCCCCCCACCATTCCACCTCCTCAGCGGCGTTATCCACACCTCCTTCAACCCAATATGCATGTTAAAGGTGGCCGTCCACTAGGTCGACAGAGCGGCACGGCGTGGCGCAACACGACGCGACGCTAAAATCTTGAGGTTCGTCCACTATGGGGCTGATTTCATTTTTCGATCCTTCATTTTGCCAGTCCCGCGTCAACCGTCGTGCAGTGAGGTACCCTCTGTGAAAAATGTGTGTGCCTATTTTGGGCCCAAAGTATTCATGCGAGTGGGCCGATCGGGTTGGCTAGACGTTAGGAGCAACTAGACCCCGAGTGGAGTCCATGTGCGAAAGTACGGATTTTTTAAGTGAATTCTAAGGCCATTTATGGCCCGTAAAGCGGACGGACATTGCAGATTTGGAATCTACGCACCTTGAAACATAAAATGACAAAGTTTGAGTTTTTTGCTATGCGATAACAAAGGCTTACCTACTATTGGAAATAATAATAAATAAAAAAAACTAAAAAAAAAAAACTTGGTGAACAATTTATAGCCTTGTTTTGAAGGCAACATAATTCACAGCAAACACTATTTATATCTAGAGGGTCTATCAAGTACAAAACGTTCTATAGTTATCTATAGTAAAGTTGTGAGGAACGAATAATGCTGATTTCATGCAAATGTGTAAAGTACTTACTGCTTCTTTGGTACCATCGTGGACGATGAGCTTCAGCCAAGCAAAAGGTACCTACATCTAGGTATGTGATTCCGAGCAGTGTGAATCACAGAGACCGAGGTCGCACGAACGCTTACGAAAATGGCCGAGGTCGAAAATTATTCGCTTCGACCTTCGTCCACTAGGTCGATGGGGCGGTGCTAAATGTTTTGGCAGCGCGCCGAGCCGCGCTCCAGAAGTTTGAAGAGAGGTCGAGAGCAAAAAATTTCCGACTCACCCGCGCAGCGCAGTGCTGTCGACCTAGTGGACGGCCACCTTAGGCCCAGCGCAAACGGTGTGACTGTTTTGAAACTGCCGTTGCAAACTAGTTGCGTCTGAAACCAGTTTGCAACGGAAACAAAACTTCTGTCCGCACACGGGTGTACTGGCAAAGGGCTTGTTGTAAATCAGTTGCGTCTATTGCAATCAGTGGTTATAATTTAGTGCAGTAGGCCTACGTGTTGTTTTTAAGGCCTTGGATTAGCCGTAGTGCGCTTACTATGTTAGACTCAGACGAAGAAGACGTTGTTAACTATTATCAATACCGAAGACGGCGAAGGGTACAAAGAGAGCATTGGGTTCACCCTTATTTGAGCAAGAATGTGAATTCCTTTAATAGTAAATAGTACCTATCGTAAGAGCAGCTTGTATCCTACATAACTTTGTCCGAAAGCAGGAAGGAAATGAGTACAGTCCTCAAGACGTATCAGAATATAACAATCTAGCACAACATCCCACCAATATTCAACCAAGTGACCTTGTGATAAATGATGGATCTTCAGCGACTGCTTTGAGGAATTATCTGGCAAACCACTTCCTTTCTTCAAGTGCAAGTTTACCATGGCAGTGGAAAGTAGCAGTGCAACAGTAAAATAATCTTGGCTTAAAATTACAATTTCAAAAACTATAGATTTGTGATAAAAGTTATTGATTTGCCATTTAAAATTAAATATTTTATTATAATTTTCAATTTTTTTTTAGTCTATTGTAATTAATTTTTATAAATTTTAATCCCGTCACACCTGGAATTCAATAAATGATATGTAATACATCAAATTGTTAAACATTCAAAAAAAGTTTTTTTTATAACATTTTAAACCCTTTCGCCCCTTTTGTAATACCTAATTGTTCTGGTTTGTGGCATCTGGGGACCTAAAAAGGGTAACACCTCAGTTATAGCAAAATTAAATTATAATACCATTGTTTACCTGGCAAACCCACTTCAACAGACACCTCTTTCCATGCTTTCTCCGTCACATCTTTCCTTGAATATCCTGGAAGTTTGTAGTTGTACAGAACTTCATGCTTCTCCACTTCTCCAACAAGCTTCGTGTTGAGTTCCTGATCATTCATTTTGAGATCCACACTATTATGGCTGTCAAAATACCACCAAAACACCACAAGGTCTCGTGCAACTGAAGTCTGCAACGCAACTGCAACCGCGGGTCCACGGTTGTATGCGACAGGTTTCAGACTGATTTGAGATCGTCAAAAACCAGTCGCGTCGTGTGCGCCTCCCCACTCCAATACATTGTCAAGGTCACAAAACAGTTGCGCGCGCAACTGGTTTGCAACGGCAGTTTCAAAACAGTCACACCGTGTGCGCTGGGCCTTAGAGTCCTTGAGACCCACCACCATTCATGTATAACCCCTCAACCCTCATGTATAACCCCCTAACTCCCCCTTCAACCTCTCAAATATTATGCTTTGTAATTACCAAATTTTTGTACCCATTATTAGTACCGAATGTCTTACATGTAAAGTATATCACCGACTTGTATGTCACATACATACACTTAATTCAACACCATGAAGAACACCATTTTTCCAGAACAACCTCATACCACATCATTACTCACAGATATTAATAGAATGTATTCTAACCTACCCAATTACACAAGCCATTAAGCCAACACAACCCTTCATTTGGTAAGTACATATAGTAAAAACCCCTTTGAATTCATTGGGTATTTTAGGGGTAAAGTGCCCTCTATCAATATAATGCACTTACATGTAAATATCTACTACTGTATAAAATGATTGATCACTATATTTAAATAAATCTGAATATAAAGATAATCTAATATAAAGAACTCTGAAACTGAATGTCTACTGTAAATGTTTTACACAAACTCTGAATCACAAAGAAAATACGTCCCCACACCCAAGTGCCGCCGTGCTAACGGCTGTAATACCTACCCCCTTTTCTATGAAACTGATTTCGAGATTTTAAGTTTTGGTGTAGAATTTTGGTACCTACAACTTACTCAACTTCCAGAACTACTTGTGACCTTTTGTAAAATTTTGACCTTTTCCCCTACCTGTCCACTCGACTAGAGGGTTAGGTGCCTCCCAGCCTTAGTGCTACCAACTATTTCTAGTAGGTATATTCAATTTTTCTAATCAAGCAAGTCTAATCTTGCTCTAATCTAGTGTTTTAAAAAATAATTCAGAGTGACGATACGAAATGGGTTTTGTTCAAAAATGTTCCTTAAAAAAAGCCTTAAAACCAATACCTACATATTCATTTGGGCTATTAGGTACTTTAACGTAGAGCTTAACTAAAACAAGATTACCTATTTGATTAATAGAGATACCATTATTTTGTAGAGTTAGTTCAACCCCCTTCATAATCTCCCTGGTCGCAGGTAGGTACCTACCTACCTACTTAAGCTTACCTACCTTTTCACACCTATATAATACGATTCCCTATTGGAAAACCTACGTCAACTGTAATTACTGAACAACCTGTTGTTATAATTATGTTATCCAACCATCCCGGGAAACCCTGTCGCCTTGGGAAAGTATCTACATAGTAGAATTTACAGTTACCATAATTTTTTCTCCACTAAAGTTCGAAACAAAACAGAAAAATGTCAGTCTTATCTCATGGACGCAAGAACGATTTTAATTTTCCAGTGTTTACAAGCGGGTTTTTTTAATTGTAATTATCAATGATTATTTTCAGTTTTAGTATCAAGATTAGGTAAGTAGGTCCTACTTCATGTTTGATTATTTGTATTCCTACATGTTTACTTTCATTACTTATTTTTCAATTCATTTATTGGTTTTACACAATGTGTACCTACATGTACCAGAACAATAATGTTATTGAGTTGGTGTATATATCTTGAAATTTCGTCAGCATAGTTCTTTCATTACTTAAACAGGTAGGTAGTTAAGTACTTTCTCTGTTCTAAAATTTCAAACCAACCACATCTATTTATTTATAAAAATAATATTACTTTCTCAATTAAATCCATCTCATGTTTAACAAGACTTTCCCTATTAACGCGCCGCTACCTAAATCAATACACACATTCAACAAGATAACAACTATAGACACGTGGAACAATTGGTGAGCCCAGTCTCACAAATGTAGACCAACGAACTATACAGGGTGTTGACCGTTGGTACCTGCCACAGGCGATTGTATAACTAATTTGCAACAAAAAGTGCCTTATAGATTTTTTTGTTAGAGGCTTCTTTTCCGAGTAATTTCACTTTTAAGATTTCGACCTTAACTCACTAAAACGGCCATAACTCCCTTAATTACCTGAGAAAATTCAAATTTGATTACACCGTTGGAATGAGTGTTAAATTTCCCATCTCCCTAATGTATCATAAAAGTTTTTTTAAGATAGTTCAACTGGTGAAAAATCAATCTGAAAAAATTCTAGAATTTTCTCACAAATGGTTTACTCTAGGTGACGTAGTTACCAGGGAAGCCAATGGCAAATCCATTCACTTTTTATGTGCGTGAAGCGTTGTTAATTTTGAACAGTTTAACCACAACTCTTGAGAATTATTTTTGTCATTCGTATCACTCACCTATGAAATAATATGTACCTAGTATGATAAAGTACGCTATTGAATTTTGATTGTTTGGAAGTTATAATATACTGTCAAGTGGGGTGACTTGGAAACGTGGGGTGACTTGGATCAGTTGGGCGAAATTTTTTTGTTGATGTGTTGGCAGTCTTGAATAAATATTTATCAGCTGTTTGAAGTCGGGTTCTCTTTGTCTGTTTCTTGGCAATTTCGTGGCATGAAGTTGGGCTCATAAAAGTATTTCTAGGATTTTTAAAATTATGAATGTTGTATCGTAATATCCGCACTTTTGAAGTACAACAAACGTAGGTTTGTTTGTTACAAAACGTCTGTCCGAGTGTGACGAGACGCTCAGGGCAGATTACTGTGGATACATACTTTCAAAAGCCGAAGCCATCGCCCCTAATTCGCCCTCTTAATTTTGTAAACAAAAAACTCCATATGTTGGGGTGACTTGGAAACCCCGATCCAAGTTAGGACATACAAAAAGAAAGTGAGGGAAAGTGGGGGGGGGGGGGGGGGTTGGAAGTATATGGATTTAATACCAAGCAACATTTCAAAAGGCAGTTTCGGATATAAAAAACAAGAACATGAAGCTAAGACATGCATGTAGATTGTATGGGATAGTTGTATCCACATTACCACGCAAAGTGCGTAATTTGAAACCCAAAAAACATGGGGGCCATTGTATTTTATCAATAAAAGAAGAGAATTACTTCTGCAATAATTTGGATATTGCATGTGAGTGGGGTTTTCCATTAACATCTATGCACGTCAGAGGAGTTGTGCAGCAATATTTGAATGTGAAAGGTGTTAAAATAGGTACCTACGTGAATTTAAAGAAGTCTGAATTTTTTTTTTTTATTTATTTATTTATTTTTTTTTTATCCAACTTCTGTGATAATTGATGGTTTTTGTGATTTAATCATAAAATACTTTATTTAAATGGAATTTCTGTTACAACCTTATTAAAAAATCATAACAGAGTTCCAAGACGCCCCTGGAGTATGTACAAATGAAAACTGAGGCGTTTGGAATGGGGTTTCCAAGTCACCCCACCCACGGGGTGACTTGGAAATTAGCACTTTAAAAAAAAAATTAAAAATACAAAGGGTGCAAATAAAACAATTTCAAAAGGTGGGTTCTGTAGAAGAAGTAGCGTAACATGTTTCAAAACAAAAGTTATCACTTTATTATTGATTTTTGACATATGTACAACTTGTTGAAGTTCGAAGTTGTACCAAGTCACCCCACTTGACGGTACCTAAAAACGCTTTAAATTATTACACCTAGTTTTCATTTAATAAATTCCCTGACATTTGGTGGTTTTTGCTAAATTCCCTGACATTTCCCTGACTTTTCCCGACGCAAAGAATTCTCTGACAATTCCAGATTTTCCCTCCCTGTTGGGGACCACCCTGAATGGGCAAAATTTATGTTGAAAACATCTTTACGACCTAGCAGCTACTACTGCTCACGACAAGCACCTACCCACACACAAGCTAAAAATCGACTGATTTCTTTAGGTAGGAAGGTATACAAAGAAGATGAAGGGGCACAAATAAATAAAATCACGAGTGGTTTGCAGTCACTATGTTCTCAAGCCTCGCCATTGAGACAAGCGATGTCGATGTCGGCCGGTGCAAATTTCACTGAGATAGTTTTCAAAACTTCGTGGCTAGAAGATTACCTGAAAAGTTCCAGTCATGCAGCAGGATCGTATGAGCGAATTTTCGTAAATTATCTTATTGTATCCTGTTAAATTGATTTGAAATTTGAGATTTTGGAGTGCGAAGAAATTGTTAATTATTGATTTTATGGCAAAAAAATGGTTAACTATCAATTTTATTGCTAAAACTTTTGTTCTAAATAACATTCTATTATTTGAACAAAGATTGAATTTTTAGAATTTTTTACATTTTTATCGATTTTTTAGCACATTTTAATGAAATTTAATTACAAATTTGAGCATAGGTTTGAGCTTTAATTCATAAATTACCAACTTCATAGTTGATAAACTTTATTTGAGTAATATTCTGCTAAAAAAAAAAAAAAAAAAAAAAAAAAAAAACACCGATGTTTACCTTTTTTTGTCATTTTTTGTGGTTTTTTTAGTACATTTTTTGAAATTTGACAAATTTAATGTGCTCAAAAAGTGTTGTCCAACGAACTCGTCCTTTGAACTCATCTACATGCTTGATTTTTTGGCGAAAGAACGAAGTTTTTATCTCAATTCTATCGAGAGTTATCGTCTGGAATGACACACACACACACACATGTGTATATATATATATATATATATATGTATATATATAAATATATATATGTATATATATATATATATATATATATATATATATATATATATATTATATATATATATATACATATATATATATATATATATATATATATATATATACATATAAAAAAGCGTTAAAATCCAGGAATCATTTCAGAATGCCTCAAAACAGATTTCGATTAAGAAAATTTTTGGAAATTTTTATTTGCAATAGCTTTATTTTCTAAAAAAGAGCTCTATACATCATGCAGCATGACCATATGAGCGAATTTTCTTAAATTACCTGTTGTATTGCATAATATAACATGCTGAATTGTATCGAAATTTGAGTTCAAAGAAATTGTTGAAACTCTATTTTATGGCGACAAAACTCATACAAAATAAAATTCGGCGATTCAAAAACGATATCGGATTTTTAGATTTTTTTGCAGTTTTTATAGGTATTTTAGCTAATGTTTATGAAATTTATGTAATTTAAATTTATTTCATTATTATTAGTTAAATTATTAGATTAGGGAATTATTATTAAAGTTATTGTTAGTAAAATTAGTTCATTATTATCAAGTATGTAATTTAAGTTTTCAGCATAATTTTGTGCAAAATTTTGTCCTAATTAATTGTTGATAATTGTTTCAACTAAAATTCTGCTTAAAAAAAAATTATTATTATTTAAATTTATTATTAATTTCATTATTATCAAGTATGTAATTCAAGTTTTTCAGCATAATTTTGTGCAAAATTTTTTCCTAATTAATTGTTGATAATTCTTTCAACTAAAATTCTGCTTAAAAATATAAATTCAACAATTTTTGGCCGTTTTTAAGCCATTTTTAGAGATTTTCGAGCACTTTTTTTTTTTTTTTCAATTGACCAATTTACTTACCTACTGTGCTCAAAAAGTGATGGCCAACGACCTCATCCCTTTCATTTTTGGCGCAAGAACGGGATTTTTATCTCAATCCCAAGGAGAGTTATTGTCTTGGTCTTTAGGAACCTTTTCAGAATTCCTCAAAACGGATTTCAACAAAGAAGTTTTTCAAAAATTTTGATTTTAAAATTGTTCCCAGCCATTGCAATAATTTCATTTTTTTACCAAAATTCGCTGAAAATGTTCGTTTCATTCTAGTTATAACTGAAAATAGTCCAGAGAAATGAACAGAACGAGACGATTGTACCTTTATATCAGCCAGTAAACATAATCCAACTCAATCTGTTGTGTCAAATATAGGTTTCCAGGTTTTTACCATGCGAATTGGAGAACTAAGGCGAAAGTATTGGCAAATCGATGTAAACTCGAGATCATCATTAGAAACAAGTGGTTCAACAGGATCGTGACAGCAGTTGTGGCAGAGAAAGTAACAGTAGACACTATTGCACTACTAGACGTAGACTTTCCAATCCAAATGGTAAGTTTTGCTACTTTCATTTTAGATGTGTGATTCTCAAAAAAGTACTGAGTCATGCAGTATGGCTAATAGAGAGAATTTTCAAAGATAACTTGTGAAAATTATAGGAAACGTGGCTGAACTCGAAAATTTGGACAATTATGGGCATTTTTCACCTAAAAATATATTTTTCTCACTTATTATGAATCTTAGAGATCTGGGAGTGGTCGAAATCGACTCAGCGCTGAAAAATACTTCGATTGTGACCAATAATGTTGTCAAAAAACCGATTTTAGTAGGTATAGTATTTTTGGGTCACTAAATTGTAAATTTGAACCTGAAATTCTGGAGCGATCGGGCTGGGCAACGAACTCGACTTGTCTTTGCTTTGTCGACGTCTTTGCCAGGACGCGTCTTTTTCTGCGTTGTAACGAATTTTAAGGGAGTTAGCGTCTGGAAACACACTATACACACACACATATATATATATATATATATATATATATATATATATATATATATATATAATAAACTTAATTTGATATGAATTTCGCTGGTAACTTACGTGAGCTGGGACCACTCTATCACGCACGATTCGTTTTGGGTATCCTCTCTCTATCAAAACGAATCGTGCGTGATAGAGTGGTCCCAGCTCACGTAAGTTACCAGCGAAGAACACGACCATCATCTGATAGAGTTCCCCTCGTCACCACGTTCTTCTTCGGGATTCAGAAAATTAATGCAATCCTCCGGGAACTACAGCCAATCCTGGCTTCCAGTCCTCTGACCCGTGATTTGTTTGGAGATACGCCACAAGTGTCATACCGACAAGGACAGAACCTGGGAGGGATTTTATCAAACAGACACCCACGTGTTCAGCCTCCGGAAGTGCAGCAGCCTGGATTGCATCAATGTGGGCGCCCAAGGTGCAAACTGTGTGAGATAGTAATAGAAGGCTCTCACTTCACCTCCCCAAATACCTCTCGTTCCTACAAATGTAAAGGAACCGCAGAGTGTCAATCACAGATGTGTGTTTATCAGCTTATTTGTAAACAGTGTGCGGAAGATCAGAGCAGAGGCTTCTATGTAGGAAAAGCCACCCAATTGAATTTACGAGTAAACAACCATAGAGCTTCTTTAAACCAGGATCGACCACTGCCATTGAAGCTGCATGCGAGGTCCCACGACGCCACAGTCAATGAATGCTTCGGAGTGAAGGTTTTGAAGAAGATGCCACTACCAACAAATGATAGATTGTTGCAGCAGTCCGAACGCGCTCATCGCTGGGTATTGGGATCAATGCGACCTCCCGGCCTCAACCTCAACGATTGAGTCTACATTAGAAGTTGCGAAGCCATAATATATGGATGATTACATGGTTGCAGGCTTCCAAGACACTACTCGTCCAATTATTCAGAAAAACTAATCACTCTTCTATTTTTGACAAAGATTATTTTCGAAATATCAAATCATTCTTTTTTCTTTTTATCTGTGAAATTCATATCAAATTAAGTTTATTATATAAATAGTTCAGTAGAACAAGAACAATCAAATGCATATATATATATATATATATATATATATATATATATATATATATATATGGCCCATATAAGGACGTTAATATCTAGGCCCCACCCTCCCACTTTTTAAATTTTGAAGCCATCTAAATTGCTCATTTTTTTCCTTGAAAATTCGCTAAAACCGCAAAGTTTGGGCCTGTTGGTTTTCCAAAAATTAAAGTGTAGCGAAAAATCTGAAAAAATTATGTAATACTCTCAGGTGACTGGGTAAAAGATTTTAATACGCTTTCGTACTGCAAATCTATTTTTAAACGAAATATCACGTTTTACACTTTCATTGCGACACGGATCAGAAAATCCATGGATACTTATACGACATTTATAGCGTTTGCATTGCTAAAAGGGCTAGAAATTAAAAAACTTCTGATCTCTAGTAATTTGTAGGCCAAATTGCACAGTTCAATCATATTTTTCAGTAGATGGTTTTTGAGCAGACACTTTATACTTTTTATAAATTTTTAGGACGTCTCTCAGAAGTTAAGCCATAGGTCGCTTCTAATTCAAGAGGGACGACCTATTGGAATTGATCCAGGGGGGTGAGGGACAACCCGAGCATGAGAAGAAAATAACCACATAAAAATCCGTTTCAGACCATTCTAAGACCGAATCCGTGAAAAAAGCGATAGGTGCAGGGACGGATTTAAGCTCAAAGGAACGCCGTACCCACCTCATGGGTACAACACGTAAAAGTAATAAATATCCATTCTCCTACACCCCTCTGCTACGCCCCTGGTCACCCCAGACACCACAAGGTGCCGCGGCGCCTCCTCTCACCCCCCCCCCCCCCCGCTCACCCACCCCTCACCCTCACCATCAACCGTGACCCCCTGCCAAGCGTTCCAGGCGTGCGTGCGTGCGTAAGTCTAACACTCAAAGCCTCGAAAAAGACACTTTTTCGCCCGTTTTTGGCCCATAGCATCTATGCGAGTAAAGCGATAGGGATGGTTAAACGTTAGGACCAACTAGACCCCAAATGGAGTCTATGTGCGAAAGAACGGGTTTTTTAAGGCAATTCTTAGGCCTTTTATGGCCCGGACAGCGGACGGACATTTCAAATTTGGATTCTATGCACCTTGAAACGTAAAGTGACAAAGTTTAAGAGGGGGTTATAAAAATTTTTTGCTACACGATCACATAGGCTTATTATTGGAAAAAATAAACCAAAAATTACTAATCTGTCACGGCCAATTTACTAATTCATGCGTTCGAATTTTGGTAGCCCTACAAACTGTGTAGGTGTCCATGGGGATCACTCGGGGTTGAGGCGGGTAGTGCCAGAATGTTCATGGGTAAACTCGATTTCCAGAAGCGCTTGAGGGAAAAACCACCAGTGCTGATGATTTTTCCCTGAAGCGCTTTTGGAAATCTCTAGAAAGCTTCTGGTTATCTCCCGGCCCTTTCCTTTCTCTCGACCAATGGGATTTAATCTCCCTTCACATGTGACTATATAAGCTGTATCCTTTCTCATGTACGATCAGTTATTGTTTTCTTACTGATGATGGCCTAACCGTCGTAATCGATTTAACAATGTAACTCTTTATTTTTCGTGGAAATAGATAACGTTTTTCACTAACTTCCGTTTTTGAAATTGGTTTCCACAACTTCGTCGCGAGTGATTTAGTACGTAGGAAAATTCTAGCTTTTGACATTTTATGTCTTTACTATGGCACATAAATGAAAAAGCGTCACGCGGGGGAGCGTCACGCAGAGAGCGTTACGCGGAGATTCCCTAATGATCCCACGATTCTGAGATTTGGTATGTAGCCCCTTGAGGGACTTCTGAACACAACTGACCGATCCCAGATCAGCTGAGTGGCTCTAGAATCCAGTTTTTTCCCTAATGATCCTACGATTCTGAGATTTGGTATGTGGACCCTTGAGGGACTTCTGAACACAACTGACCGATCCCAGATCAGCTGAGTGGCTCTAGAATCCAGTTTTTTCTTTAATGATCCCACGATTCTGAGATTTGGTATGTGGGCCCTTGAGGGACTTCTGAACACAACTGACCGATCCCAGATCAGCTAACAAATCAATTGTCGATCTTTTTCTTTGTCGGTTTCTAATCAATACTTTTAACGAATAAATAAGAAACAAAAGATAGGATTGTATGGAATACCCTCGTATTAATAATTAACTACAAAGCAAAATATAGGATTGTATGGAAAACCCGTCTAAGTCTTCATAGACAGTCAATCATAACGGAAGGGTTTCCTTTATGGAATTAAGGAGGTGCTCCGCCGAGCGCTGCACCCTAAGGCACCGCGCCCTCAAACCCCGCTGTTTGGCCAGTGCTTCACACAATGAGGCAATGCGATCATCGTGCGACTTTACCATTTGTTCTGCTTCCATTCGTTGGGTTTCGAGGTGATCCCTCACTGCCTCCAGCATCGAAACTTTGACAAGCTGTGGAGCACAAGTTTTTGTTTAGAAAGATCAAATAAGTAGTTAGCAGAATGCCGAGTAAATGAAGCCCTACTTCTTACAAAATTACGATTTTACCTACAGAACGTTACTCACCCTCTTGTCCACCCAGTTCGATGGGTCCATAAAAAATTTTTTTTTTTAAAACGTGTTTTTGCAATGAATTTCCACAAACAAAAGTACAATACGGGGTTTTATAGGAAGGGGAAAGGGGGCGCAAAGAAATAAAATGTCTCTCGTGGTTGCGTACTTGTAAAAAAGCTGTATCCACCGTATGTTTGCTGTGGGTACAGGAAGAGTTATTGCGGACAATTTATTTTCTCTGATTAATCTTAATTTCCATTCATTTTCAGAATGAAGTTTTCGTGAAGTCACTGGTGACACAAAAGCATCCAACCATCAAAAAGGAAAAAAAAACTCCAAAAAGGCATTTATGAAATAGCATCATCAAGCATTCCACTGGTGGTACCTTTACCTTACTCATATTAATTTGTGCTTGTTACAGGTGTTGTTCCTGAACTGAAAAGGACTCTCTACACTACTTGAGGAAAAATCCCTTTATATATTTAAATGGTTTTGAATCGGGTGTAGGAGTAGGGGGGGGGGGGGTCAAGGAGGGTGTAACTATAGTCAGAACAATAGTTTCTATTGTCGTTTGTGTGTCTGTATCTATCCTATCCTTTCAATAAAACTCTTGTTTTGTTCCGCCGTCCGTCATTTCATTTAGATTTAGCTTAACAACCTTCTACATCTTTCGTAAAAAAGGTAACTTGAAAATGTATAGGTAGAGGTAGTTGGTGCGTTAAATTCAAACAGTCCTCCATAAACAACATAGGTTCCATGTAGAAATAAAAAATTGGTTTTTACCTTGTTTTTTACTGATTTCTTGTGCTATTACCTATTTATCGTTTGAATTATTGCCAAGTTCCTACCTATAAGGTATTTATTGTCATTTTTGGATAGTTGGGTATGACTCGTGAACCAAACTTTCAATCGCCATCAGATTAACTTGTTATAACACTTTGTTTCACTAAACAAGATGGTGCACCTACTTATGAAAAATCTAGTTGTATAATATTTAAGCTATATTGGATGGGAATTCAAGTTTGGTTTCGGTGTTGACAGGATCTGAAATAAAGGATAAATGAAAA
The DNA here is from genome assembly GCA_030762985.1 of Adelphocoris suturalis. Taxonomy (NCBI): domain Eukaryota; kingdom Metazoa; phylum Arthropoda; class Insecta; order Hemiptera; family Miridae; genus Adelphocoris; species Adelphocoris suturalis. Next base: position 15,642,491 of record CM061046.1, read on the forward strand.
AGTGAAGAGCTGAACGAGGAGGGTGTGAGGAACTAAGGCGTAGGTGCTGAGCAGAGTAAGGAATTGGAAGGCCTCTGTGTTTGCTAATTTCAGCAGAAGTGACTTCTGCCGGCCACCAGTCTTAATGCTAGACAATAATTTTTCATGTCCTCCTCTATCAACTGCTCTTTAAATCTGTCCCTAAGCCTGTATTCACAATCCAATTGAATTGAGGACCCCCCAGATAACAATACATTTGTCTAGTCTCCAGCTTTGAGGACCCCCAGAATTTTGCGGTACAGACAGCCAACATACCTACTCAATGGCGAGGAGGTGCTCTGGCACCATGGATTAACCGAGGGAGTAAGGCTTACAGTGTCGATGGCCATTTGATAACTGTTGGGTAGTCATGCCATTCACTGATTGTAACGCTCATTGGACATACGAAGACACTGCCAACCTGGAACCGAGATGCCAAAATACCATCAGTGAGATAGACAATGACCAGTTACTTCCAGGACACACTCCTTCCTCAGAAGTGAAAACTGTCCAGGTCCAGACCAATAATTTTGGTTTCTCACCAGGTGAAATAGAAAGAGGATATTCAACGACTTTTAAGCAGATCACTACTCATTACCAAAGGTAGTAAGTAATACCCAGAGGTTTAAAGGATTTTCCAACCAAGATAACTGGACGACCAGTACCTAACACCCCCACCCTCTTTTATATTAATCAGGCAATATTATGTTTATGTTCAACAACATAATGCATTACTAATTATTCATTTCAGGAACTATCAACTCAGGGACTATCTTCATTCTCACTGTCCTGGCTATGATGGGTACAGGAATCATGCTGACCTTTTTTCAAATTATGAAAGTCAAGGACACATTCACATTTTGGATAACATGGAGTTTATTAGCATTCTATTACTTAACTGGACCAGTTGCGATGATTCTCATTTCAACAAAGGCCGCGGCTATGGCTTTTCTTCTACCACTACTGCAAATTGGCTGGAATGTATTCAGCCCAATAAGGTAAGAAAGGTTTTGTTTCTGTTAGGTAACAATAAAAAATAATTGCATAGTAATCCATTTCAAAACACCCTGGTGCGAGAGGAGAGTGTTCCGTAACTTTAATATAACGATATTAGAAATAACTTTCTTGTTAAATGACATCATTTTTGCAGTTGTGAATTTGTGGAGGTGTTATGTAAGCTTCCAAATTCATAAAGGCACCATGTTCTGTGCTGACTTGATTTCACCATGTAAAACTAACTCCAATCTTATTAATCTTATGATCACTTCAAGAGGTGGTGAGAAAGAATTGGAGTCCTTATTGGAGCAGTGGAGAAAAGAATTTGTATTTATTGTCCCTCCGTAAAAATTGCCTCTAACTAATTATATTTGGTAATATTATCAATCTTGATTGTTAGTTGTTATGCCAGTTCAACACGGTATTTGCCTACAGCGATGTATTTTTATTAATGATCTGTAGGTGTTCTTGGTGTACAAATATTCTTGACTCGAACGCGCATTAGTGAGGTGACGATCACATTCTTATTATTTTAGAACGTGGATGTTGGGTATCATCCACTAACCCTATTTTGGCCTCTAGTGTTCTCAAATGAGGTACCCAATGTAGAGGTCTTCTGGTTTCTCAATATTAGCGATATTGCTCGGATAACGGCTATGTGGAGCTTTACCTTTACCCATCCGCATTTTTGCGAACGGTGTTTGTTCCATTTCTCTTTAAGAGAGAATACCAGCCAGTTGACGCATATTTGAATTTCCTGTGCATAACTCCTCCCCACAATATGTTGAGGGGAATGAAGCCTCTTAGTTCTTCAGCGGCTCAGTCATATTTTCTATGTTTTGTCTTCTGTGCTTCTCCTGGCACTGCAGACCATTCACAGGTGGAATAAGAAGAGGCGTCTGCATTAATGACACGGTTATCAAAAAAGTCACTCTCTCCTAATCCCATCCTCCACGAACTGCTACGAACTTAGGAGTTCCATCTTCACCCTCTTGCATCACTGGTGTTCAAAAAAGTGCACTGGTTGTTCGAATTGTGTTTGAACAACAGCCCAGGCCTCAGTTTTTAACAAGTTAGCGTGGTTGCTGTTTATTTTGATGCGGGAAACTGTTTAGTTGAGCTCTATGAAGGAATTCGGAAACAAAACTCGCAGATTCCACTCCAACTTTTTATTGCAAAAAGGTTCATGTTGGGAGGACGATTAGTGTGGACGGGCTTTTGGCCCCTCGTAGGGCAGCCAATGGAGTCTAACTGCTAGTGCCTTCTGGAGGTAGAAAATTCGGATTATTGTTTTACTTCTTCTTGTAGATTTCGTTGATCGAGGATCCAAAGGCGATATTTAATGTGGGAAGTTACAATACTGGTAATTCAACAAAATTGTTTCGATCTCATGGGGAACATTAATGCAAGGGAATTTATAGTTGAAACACGATGATGGAGAACTCTTGCAGAGGACTCTGGAACTAATGAAGGTGCAGAAAGATGAGCGGGAAGTAAGATTTTTTACAATAGGTGCCGTAAGGTGGGGCGAATCGGGTCAGTGGGGTGAATAGGGTCAATTTTCGGGAAAATTACAAAAATCGAAAAATATCGGCAACGGACAAAGATATCGAGACGATCCAAACGGCATTCGATTCCTTAGGTATCGATGCGTCAATTTATCGAGTAGCTAACGATCTACTGTCCGCCATGGGTGCTACCCGGCCATGAAAATGGCGATGCCCAAATCAGCTGTTTTACAATAGCCCACAAACTTAGTTCACCCCACCAACTGTGTGAAGGTTGGCAGCCTGTCCTTGTGATAACACAACCCTGAACTTGTTTTGATAATTCCCTCCGAATTTGACTGCAGTGGCTTAAACCGTTCGATTTGTTTTGATTTTTTTTTTTTTTTTTTTTTTTTCGACGGGAGGCAGTTTTCGGGCAAAAGTGGGGCGAATCGGGTCAGCAACTGTAGAGGACTGTTGTGACGTGATTCCACAAAATATTGAGAGAATTATAAGGTTGAAGAAGCTTCAACGAGGACACTACCACTTCGTGGTTGATGCCACTCATTGTGAGTGATTTGGAGCTTCCTAATTGTGATGCATTGGGTCTCAATCAAGTTGTAGCTCGATTCTTCATTGTGATTTTTAATTTATTCAATCATTCTTGATTCTTCATTGTGATTTGTTTAAACTTGACTCTTCATTGTGATTTTTAATTCTAGTGCCTTCAGTCAGTTAATTTTATGAGTCAGTTTCTTCTAATTCTTCTAGTTCCTTTCAATTTTCGAGCTTAAACATGCTTCGATTGTGATAATTTATTTGGTTTAGAATAATGTTCAATCATGGTTAATGTTAACCTACTCAATATATAAGTCATTTCACGTGATAAATAGCATTTAAAGACTGAATAAATATTTATTCAACTTTTTATAAATAAACAAGTTATTGAGAAATTCGCTTTTTGGTTGTACACCCCGAAAAATGGTTAAAAAAAAAAACTGGAGGTTTCGGAAAACATTTTTTTTGAACATCCGTGACCCATTTGGTCCACGCTAGTGTTGAATAGGAGATATTTAATTTTTTGCTTGAAAAACCTATGGGTGACCCTATTCACCTCACCCGGTGGACCAATCGGGTCAGGGCCCTTTTTGGACCATAGCACTTTCCCTGTGATAGTATTACATTATTTGACCATGGTAATGAAAACTAGAAGCAGGGAACTGTGTATTGCCGTTGGAATCAAATCTCTATCTCAAACAGGGAAAAAACTACAGACGTTGAAAGTTGAAAAGTGACCCTATTCGCCCCACCTTACGGTGCCTGTTCTATTTCACCATTGACAGTACGAATTTGGTAACTCTAGCCCCACCACACTGTCTTTGTCTGAACGGAGTTCAATAATTCGACCATTGGGCCAGGAGAGGGGTGGTTGTCCTGCATCATGAGGCCAATGTCGCCAATTTGAGCGGGGTAAAATATTCCATTTTCGCTTTGATTGAAGGTCCAGGAGGTATTCAGTTCTCCAATGCTTTCAAAACTGATCAACCACGAAGTAAATAAATTTCCACTAAGGAGCAAGGAAAGACTAACTTATGAAGTGGAGGATTCAGGCTAGGCGGTTAGAGGGTACTGGATCAGGAAATTACCAGGAATTAATGCAAGGAAATCATCTGGAGATTCGGATTGCTGCACTAATGGGAGGCTGCTCAGAATAGCCTTGAATTGGGCAGCTATTGTCCAGAATGTTCGGAGTGTGCAAATGGAGAGAGAGAGGGGGGGGGAGAGGGGAGGGAGGGAGAGACAGGGAGAGAGAGGGAGAGAGATGGAGAGGGGGGAGAGAGAGAGAGAAAGAGAGGATTAAAAATCTCTTGACGGATTTTCCAGATGTTTCCCCTGGGCCTTGTACTTGGGTGTATATAATACCTACTTTTGGTACCTATCTAATAGGAAGTTTACTTTTTTGCCAACGATTCACTCGCAAGTTTGAGACCGTCAGTCAGTCAGTGTTCCCGATTTCCTCCTCACTGTCCGAAGAAAGCCCACATTCCATCAACACTTATTCTTGACCTGTGGTGCCATTACTCCTATCCCATAGTGCGGCTGTCCTAGATTGAAGCTTTCTCACTCACCCAGCCAATTAATTAAACCTGTTTTACACTGACGCTGATCAGATCACAATATTTCAAAATCTAATCCTTCATTTCAAAATCCTACATTTCAAAATCTAATCCTTCTAAATTTTTCAGTATCTTGATAATTGTCTTCATGGCTGCATTTGACCGCTTCCCCCAATTTTTATCTCTAAACTCGATTTTCTTTAAATACTTTAATTTGCAAGTACCCAAATTTGAATAATAAAAATATCAAGAAGGATTTAAAGTTGCTATTCAACAGTGAATCGCGTAACTGACAATAATACTAAGGCTTAAGAGGACCCTGTTTCTAATATCTAAGGTAGGTAGGTACCATGTAAACTTTGCGAATGTGGTAACGGGAAAAAGAAGCTGCTAAGCACTTTTTTGTACATCTGTGACAGATTTTGGAGGTCTAGGTAGAAGGCTCAGAAACATCATGTATTCAGAAGGGCCTCCTCCCTCAGAGACGTAAAATGAAAAAAGATAAAAAGATTTGTCGAGTTAAGCAACTAATTTAGAGATATGGAGCAACCGTAGAATTCCAGATTAATAAGAGGCCCATACTGGGAAAATATAAGGCCCGAGATTTCTTTCTTTGGAAGCCCCATGCAGTCAGTCAGTCCCGTCAGCTGATCAGAGAGCTAAATGTTTTACTCAGATCCGAATTAGGCAGTGCTAGTTGAAGTTGTATTTGCCTTTAATATCAACGCTTAAAATTGGTTTATTTATATTTGCTATTTTATTCCATAGGTTCTGGTACATATTTCACCAGTTTTTCCCAATCTCTATTCGTTGGTCACACTTGACAGTATCCGTAAACATACTGGCCATTGGAATTGTCGAATACATAGTGATAATTTATGTGAAAGAGGCTCCAGACCAACCACCGATAACCGAACAATCTTATTATAGTCTCTTCGCTATCATTACCATAGCAGGAATCGGTTGGCTTATTATGTTAATCTACATGAAACGATATCGGAATCGTGTTCCTGGAGATTTGAGCACAGTGAAGGAAGTTTATGCGAGCACAGAAGTCATAGAGAAATTCAACAGAAAACAAACAGGAATCAGCATCATCTTGTTCACTGCATTAATACTACCAGCAGTAATTATTCCCGTTATGAAAGAATTCACTAATTTAGGCTGGAGCAGATTGACGGACAATGCCATCTCCACAGAAACCAATCGGAGTCGCCTGAGACCTGATTTGCTGATTTCCCTCTTGATTGTGGTGGTTGTCGAAATTTTGCTTCAATTACTGAGAAAAATTAGAAACGAATTGAATGATTTGGTTCTTGTTGTGGCCTCACAAATTATCAACATCTTTGTGATAGTATTGTTCATGGGCATTCTTAACCGCACGGTAACCACTCGAAAACTCATGGGAGAAACAAGCACTGCTAATTTAGTTGTTCACACTACAGTAAAGGATTTCATCACAATTGACGTTGGTCGTTACATAAAAGAAGAGCTTGTAAACAACGTTAAACAACTTTACGTTGATGATGTTCCTAAAGACGGCATGGTTCACATCAGAATCAAATTTGACGGCAAAGAGGGAATAATTTATGAAGCGGATATCCATTTGGAAATACACCGGTGTAAACGAGCTGAAAAGATAATGTTTGTTAATTTTTATATTTTTAGGAGATTCAATGGCGGGTTTCAGTTATATAAAACATCACTGGCATACGCGAATACAAGTAGCGTACATCCGGTTTTTTTCAATGCAATACCCAGATGCGATAATTATAGTCATGCAGTTGCTGAAAGAATAGGATTCGCACCAGAAGTTACAACTGGGGTGTTGTCTGAATCGGGCAAATGCCTTCCAATGACGTGGTGGTTCTTCCCATATCCATTACCCGGCTACCCTGATGATAAAAAGAATTATCCTGTAATTAAGCCCCCTGAACACGACTCGTACTACCAACCCGACTTTGAAAACGACTGTCATCCAAAGTACAAACAGTTTAATAATTTCACCTGTCGACCTATTATGATGAATTTCAGATACTTGAGTAATTACTACAAAGAGGTTTATCCAGATGAGTGGAAGACCATTATCCGACCTGTAACTGCTTTCTTTGCCCCTGAGAGACCAGACAGACTTATCGTAATGGGTGTGAAATTCTCGCCTTATTCTGGGCCAGGAACTTATGACCTTCCTCGTGGCAGTTTTATCACTATCTCACTTCCCGATGCACTACCAGAAACGGAATTAATAGTCACAATGGCTGTCTATGGTATTCCTTTAGGATTCGTTTGGGTTGGCTACATCCACTTCATTTGGATTCAATGCCCGATTCGTTTGAGATTCTTCATCATTTTCACATTTTTTACACTGATATACAGCTCTTCAATGGTCTCCAAACGCGTGATGAAAGAAATCAACGAAGAAACAACTACTTTCGTATTGGCCAGTGCAGTGTTATGTACCACCTGGCAAATTGTAACTGCATTGTTATATGCGACTAAATGGGCTGTTCATCATCGAAAAGACCCACGGCAAAAACCTTGGCCCAGGTACTAACAGGCATAATTTCTCACTATTTCTACGACTTTAATTGAATAATAAATAGTTTTGTTCATTGCCTAGAAACTGATAATTTACTTGTTCAACGAAGAGAGATGCATAAATCAATAGCACTCAGTGTCATTAGTCATTCGTAACCACATTTTCTTTCTCGATTGCTTTTTTTTTATTAATCTCAATATTGAACCTTTGTAATCGACCAAAATAAAAAGTTTAACTCTCAAAATTTATTGGTTTACGTTTCAAAATAAGTAGAATATATATATATATATATATATATATATATATATATATATATATATATATATATATTCAGTCACATGTCCTAGTTTTAAGTGTTTATTTGTTAATGTTGACTATCAGCAAACTTAAAAGCAATGACCACTTAATTTGTAATGAAGAACTAAATTGAAAACTATCTACATGAATAGGGTCCTGCTCCAGGACCGAAACGTCGTAGATTAAACAACTCCACACATAAGACTAGCTTGGTCATTTCTCAACCTCAAAATTCTTATATATATATTTATTTTGTTATTAATATTGTAATTGGGCATCGCCCGTTTTGTAAATAAATGAATAAATAATATATATATATATATATATATATATATATATATACATATATATTCAAAAAATATAAAATAAAATAACCTTCAAAATTTACCGGGATATCGACGAAAAACATAAATGCATTGAAAATCTACCACGGAAACGAAATTGTACGTCAATGAAATCGGTAGAATACATGATTCGAAATTCCAAAAAGCATACTTAAAGGGTTGAAATGAAATACTTTGTCAATTTATTTTTAAAAACAAGTAGCGAAACCATTTTCCCCTTCAAGGAGGATGGGAGAGAATTAAAACGAGAGACCCTCCCAAAATTAATACAGCCTCTGTCCCATAGCAGTGTTCATTCTCGTCGTAAGCAGGGTGGTCTCATCAGCTGCCCTCGTAATATACTGAGGTTCCTTTTGAGCTTACCACTACAGAACTCCTTATAAATAAATATCAAAGTTGTTTTTTCTGCAATTTTTCTTAAATCTAGCTATATATATATATATATATATATATATATATATATATATATATATATATATATATATATATATATATATATATATATATATATATATACCTAACTTTGAGATAATAATTGTCATAACAGCTTTAAATTCTAAAGTTTCGATCGGTTTTCAGGGATGCGAGGTAAATCCTAGATGGTCCCATATAAAGTAGGTATTTCAAGCCCATGCGCATGCGCGAACTTCAGGGATGAGGAAGCTATGTTCTAGTTCGGCAGAGTATTTTTTATTATGAGTAACAATTGGTTGGTACATACATTTCTAAATGCACAAACAAGTCGCTCTTTTCAGAGGGATGTATAATTATGAGGGGAGAGAACGTTGGTTTCGTACTGATTATCTTTTGATGAGTCTGAATTTGGCAAAATAGAGTATCCCTCTATAGCGAACCCGTAATAGAGTACAGTAAAATAGAGAACACCATAGCGGGTCTGCATACCCTAGTCGCGTAGGCGTGCGGCTAGACTGCTCCCTCGGCCAGTCCGGCCGCAGCCACGGCGGCTGTCATATAGCGGTTTTCAAGACCATGTAGCCGCCGAGGCCGCGTTGGGGAAATCGGTTTTATCTAAATACACTGAAGGAGTGGAGAGCGTCTGGTCGCGGGCTGTAGCCGCCGGCCGCAGGGAAATTCCACCTTAATGGCCAACCGCCTGGATTGAAATTTCTTTTTGATGAGGTGGCTACCAAATGGGTCCAAAGCTCATCAGATCCAGAGCTAAAATTAAAAATTCCCTTCTTAAGAGTAAACGGGACAGGGAGTCTACTAAAAAACCAAATAGGCCTGCTCGCCCTCCCTGGCGAACCAAGGAAACTACTACCATCCGGCAGACCCGTCCTCCAAGGGCACTGCCCACAGGGGCCACCGGAGGCAGACCAGGAAGCGACCTCGTCATTACTAACGGACAAGGTAAGTTCTATTATTCTTGTTAAACCTCCTCCTCTCTCACCTCATGTGGGGAGGCTTGCCTCATTTTTCCACGATTGGACCAAAATTACTAACACACATACACTATTGTCGTGGATCTCAGGGTACAAAATACCGTCTTGCAGGAACCTACTTTGAGCTTACCTCGAATTTCCCCTCCATCCCCTACTGAGAGACGATTCCTTGTGCGAGATGATGAACCCTCAATCAATCCTCAAGTTACAAAATTTGTAAGGCGAATTAAAATAAAAAAATTATTTTGGTACTTTTCCGTTATCCCCCCCCCCCCCCCCCCCCCCCAATCTGTTTCACGACTTTCGTGACTGTTTTACGCCCACCCGATGTTTCTAGGCATTCCTTCTTTCTTAGATTAAATACCTATTTACGTAGAATTGGTGAAAATTTTAAGCTGTGGGAAGAAATTATATTATTTTAAAAAAAAAAGGAAAAAAAGAATTACCTACCGTGTTTTCAGAAGTTGCCGATGTCGGTGAGGATTTGTTGAAACAAATTGGCGTGGTTGTGGTTTGATTGCCACGACATGAATTTGCACAAATAGGTAGGTATCAAATAACGAATTAACTGTTCCGCATTGGCTTTGTCTTATCTCCTGACCTTTGTGAAGAGATTAGTTAGTAAACCAAACGGTTCATCGGGAAGACATTGGACCCAAGCAAGCGCGCAGCGCCCGCAGTCAATGACGTTACCCTCTTGTTTTTCCAAGAATTCACCAATGCCTCTTTACTCCCTCAAACTGAGCGAACATTAATTAAAATGTGAAAAGGGATCATTACCGGTGCCTAGAAACATCGGGCGGGCGTGAAACAGTCGCAAAAGTCGTGAAACAGATTGGGGGGGGGGGGGGGGGGGGGGGGGGGGGTATTACGGAAAAGTACCATGATTTTTTGTAAATTAGGTTTTAAATTAGTAAAATAGGTTAATTCATTTTTTAATTAATAAAAATTTGGTCGCATGATATTATCATCATGCGAAGTGGAGAAATGGAATCAGAGGAGAGTAAGGAGGATGGTGAAGAAGGAGAAGAAGAAATTGAAGTAGACAGAGAAGAATATCGATACCTAATATCCTTCCTCTGCTTTATTTTTTCACGGGCCTGAGTATTTATTTTATTATTTATTGAGGACAGAGTTGTAAGGTAATGATTGCTTTTTCAATTACTTCTCTTAAATGCAATAAAATTAGTACGGTGAGTATGAGTATGCCTACAAGCAAATACTGAATGGGAATGGTTTGAAGCAATTACTTATTCCAATTACATGTAATGGTAATAGTTTTTTCAGTTACCATTACTTGTTATTGGAAATGTAATGGGTCTTTCCAATTACCCATTATAGAAAAGTTGATGGGAATGGAATTACCCCTATTTCCATTACATGCACCCTGTGAGGGTGTGTGTGTGTGCGCTCATTATATATATAACTTAAATGTCCTTTAATCGGGAATCGGTTTTTAAAAAACAATCGTTTAATTCCCGAATACAATTTATTAAAATATGAAAAGAAACACACACGACTACGTACAGAGAGGGAACGTACCGCACGAGAGCTTGCCCAACAGCGACTGCCCCGAGCTTCGGGCGGTTCGAAACGAGGTGCTTCCACTAGGAGGGGAGAACTGCTGAAGGCATTAGTTTTATTATTTTTCCTCCCTATGTTAGAGGATCACATAATTCCTCCCTCCTTAAGCTGAAAATTTAGAAAATTAAAAATAAACTAAATTTTCACAAGAAAAGACTTGAATAAATAGCAAGGCCTTCATGTTCTCGTTGCGGTTAGCTTACTCTTCTGTTTACAGTACGCAATTATGGTATAAGTAATAAACATGATACTAAGAAAATACAAAATTATAGTCCAAAAGCTTGGAACAAAATATTCAATTATATTTAAAGGCTCTAGACGTGTTACTCTGTTTAGTTTGACATTTTTGAAACTGAGTTCTTTTAGAGTAAGCGTTGTATTTGACATTTGTGAGTCTTTAATTTCAAAATTTAAGTCGGTTAATAATTTAGGTTGGCCTAATGATTCACTTTCTGAATGAAGGGGTTGTCCCTTGTAATACATCCTACTGTTACCTTCCGAAATTAAAAATATACCTTTTAATTCCACTATTTCAGAACCATGCCTATTATTTATTTCTATTTTGTCTCCAAAGGGGAAGACTGCTAGATGCTGATTTGATTCTGGAATTGATTCAATCCAATTATCCTCAATGTTTACTGTTACGTATTAACAATGTTCTGCAGTACTGGAACTAAGTAGTTCTTCTTCACATTTAACATTCTGGTTTGATATTAATTTTTTACTACAATGAATGATACTACCCCTTTGACAATTATCTGACAGGGGTATTGTTGTATTATTTGACTTAGACTTGAGAAGATAATTTATCTTAGGAAATATAGAAACATACTGATTTTGCCAAAGTGTGGGTATTGGTCGTAAAAAGTACAAGTGGTATTGTAACCCATCGGACAACGGTAGATTGAGAAAATAGGTACATTATTTCATCGTCCTTGATTGCACAAGTAACTTGAATTGTGGATTCTATTTCTAGAATATTTTCGTACTTTATTTCTAAAGGTAATTTGGAACCGTAAGTATTTGACAATTTTTGGAGTTCTACAAACAGCTGATGCGTTCCAATTATACTAGGATGTAATGTTCTCAATTTGCAAAATGTTATTGAATTCTCAATATCTTGGAATATTGTCAGTATCACATTAAATACTAGTTGTTGAAGGTTGAGTATTTCCTTTATGGAATCAGCGAGAGCCTGATTAGAACTAATTTTCATGAAATTATCAATTTCTAACAGTTTGTTTTTTATTTGCTCATTATTGAAACGAATGTCTTGAATGGTCGAATTAAAATCGGACATCAGATCTGCAATGAGTGAGAATTGAGAATCCAATTGACAGTTATTTCATTATTCTTAATTTGAGTAAACAGCTTTTCATAACGTTTACCGTCAGAGGCGTCTAGATTGCCAGTTATAAATTTAATTATATTACCTAACCCATTTACTAATCCCCTTTTGTTTCTACCTTGATTAACATTAATGTGGGTAATTTTTTCCTTAATAATACTAATAGTATAATTTAATAATTTACAATATTCGTCTGTCTGTCTGACCTGGAATTGATTTACTTTGATCTTATTCAACAGATTTTCGTACTGTGAGGTTAGTTCGTAAAATTCATCTATTAAGCTGTCAATTTTATAATGGTGAACCAGAGTATGTTGGGAGTTTATAAGTCGGGCTGGTCCTAATAGAATAGGCAGTATCCCTTGATTAGTTGTTATATTTCTCACCTCGGAGCTTCCGATTGAGAAGAGGAGGGTCCTGGAACAGGTTCACGAGGTGAAGTGTCAGTGGGTAAGTCACTCGTAGTTTGTTTACGTGGTCTTTTTATATTAGACGTATGAATTTTTCCTTGTGTGTTATGGTGTCGAGGAACTATTTGAGCGGTTTTTAATTCGGGATTGGTTGATTGTAAGGTTTCCTTATGATATTTTTGTTTAGTTTTATCTTGAATTTGTCTAGTTCTTACAAATATTTCTGTGGGTAATTCTGGAACTTCCTCTCTATCCTGATTCCTTCTTTCAGCAATACGTTCCTTTTGGGCTTGAGTTCTTTCTTTGATTATGTCATAAATTAGTTTTACTTTGTCTCGATGTTTGTCTATAAAATTCGTCATTAAATTTTTCTCTAAGTCGGCTTCTAGTAAAGGGTCGTTCTCTACATGACCATTTATTACTTCGAATGGCGTTAGTTTTGTAACAGAGTGGATACTACTATTATAAGCTATTAGTGCATAGTTAACTTTATTTTTTATGCTTTCATTTTTGAATTCGTCTCTATTTGACAGTATTCTAACGTGTTCAATTAGAGTCGAGTGAAATCTTTCTATTAATCCATTCGAATTTGGGTTATGAGAACAAATGTAATGAACTTTAATTTTGTGGGTCTCTAGTAACTCCTTGACCAATGAGCTACCGAATTCTGCTCCATTATCGGCCACGATCATTTTTGGTATCCCATGGTGGGAAAAGAATTTTAGAAGGGCTCCGACTGTGTCAATACTATTAGATGATTTTAGAATATAGGCTTGGGCATACTTTGAAAATGAATCGATGATTGTTAAAAACTTGGATTTCTCCAGAGACAATTTGTCGATATGTACGATTTCGAATGGTCTAGAAGGTGTGGGGGTAACATTTAATTTTGGTTTAATAGGATGTCTGTCATATTTGCAGGCAAGACATATTTCGCATTTATTCATATAATTTTGGATTGTGGTTTTCATATTCGGCCAAAAATATTTCCTCTCGAGCTTCTCTAAGGTTTCAGAAATGATTGGTTTTCCCTATATGTTGCTGTTGGATGTATTCCCTAGCTGTTTCTGGATCTGTGACATCTTCTAGCCTAGCGGAACACTTGACGAAATTTATCTCAGAATGTTTGAAATTTCTTATCATTATTCGGCTGAATTCTTCATAGATATCATTGACAAAAAATAAGGAATATTTTCTCTTCGGAACTATGTACGTTTTCACAAAATGAATTATATCTGATTCAAGGTTATTTTTCCTAAGCGTTACTGTTATTCTAGTGATTCTTTCAAAAATATTTTCAATCCTAGGGTTTCTGGTTTCTTCTCTGTCGGTTACTACAATGATGATTTGGTTAGTTCCATAATTAACAGGTTTTTCGGTTATAGGAATATTCAGTATTGTGTTTCCCTCGTAATTAGAATGAACAGTGGGAGCTAAAGACGCAGAATCACTGGCGTTCTCGTCCACATTGACGACCATTGATTCCGATGAATTATTTACGGCCTCATTTAGTTCTCCCAGTACTTCATTCATGAGTGGAGTTGGAGGACTATCCCCGGTGAGAGCATCTTGAACAATTTGCTCAACATCAGGTGAATTTTCGTTGATGTTAATTTCCACTCGGGAAAGGGCATCGGCATTTTGATTAGTGGATCCTTTTTTGTAGTGGATCTCATAATCATATTGCTCTAATTTAAGCCTCCATCTGAACAATTTAGAATTGGGTTCCTTCAGTGAAAATAACCACTGAAGAGGCTTATGGTCAGTAAAAATTTTGAATTTTCGGCCAAAAAGGTATGGTCTGAAGTATTGTGTAGCCCAGACGCATGCAAGGCATTCCTTCTCGATGGTAGAGAGGTTGCGTTCATGGTCATTCAGAGTCCGGCTTGCGTACGCTATCGGTAAGTCAGCACCGTTAGTGCACTGGCTTAAAACCGCGCCTAACGCAATGTTCGAAGCATCAGTTGTAAGGTTAAAGGGCTTCGAGAAGTCGGGATATTGTAAAATCGGATCATTTATGAGCAGAGTTTTACATTTCTCAAAACACTCTTTATACTCGGGGTTTTGAGGATCGATCGTCGCTCCCTTCTTCAAACATTGGGTTAATGGTTTGGTTATTTGGGCAAAGTTTTTAATAAATTTTCTATAATAACCCAGTAGTCCGAGAAAACCCTTAATTTGTTTTGGAGTTGTGGGAATCGGATATTTGGATATAGCTTCGGTTTTGAGGGGGTTTGGCTTAACTCCTTCAGGGGTGATAAGATGTCCTAAATAGACACATTCTCTTTTGAGGAACTCCGTTTTATCCAATTGTATTTTCAAATTAGCTTCACGGAGTCTGTCAAAAACTTTTCTGAGACTATTTATATGTTCTTCGAGACTTGTACTATAGATGATAACATCGTCAATAAAAACAGTGCAAATTTCATTCTGCAAACCGCGTAATACATTGTCGAGCAACCGTTGGAAACTAGGAGGTCCGTTTTTTAAACCCATCGGCATTCTACTAAATTCCCAATGACCATTTTCCGAAGAGAAAGCAGTTTTGGCAATACTATCCGGATGCATTGGAATTTGATGAAAACCGCTTTTGAGGTCAAGGCAAGTGAAGTACATACACCTACCAAGTTTGTCGAGCAAATCATTTATGACTGGAAGTGGGTATTTATCGTCTATTGTCTTGTTGTTAAGTCCGCGGTAATCAATAACCAGTCGATACTTTTGTTTGACGGATGCATCTAATTTTTTGGGTACGAGCCAGAGTGGACTATTCCAAGGTGAAGAGCTGGGTTGAATAATTCCCTGTTTGAGCATATCTTGTATTTGGTTATCAATTTCCTTTTTATATACCTCGGGATATCGGTAATTGCGGGTATACACGGGGATCTCGTCAATGGTACGGATTACATGTTGGACTTTATTAGTACACGTTAAGGTGTTTCCTTCACAATGAAACAAATCTTTGTACTGATATACTAAGTTCAAAATTTGTCTCTTTTCTTCTTCGTTCATATGATCCGTTCGAATATTAGTGGGGTCAAATACATAATTTTGCGTATCATAATAATTCACATTTGGACTTTTCACTTTGTCTAAAATGGGGATTTCTTCAACTTGGATGGGTTCAAACCGTTTGAAATTACATTCAGAATCACTATTATTTAAAATTCCTACGTAACATTCCTTATCTTGAATTTTGACCAGGCATTCAGGAATTTCTAGTGAATTTTGTTTCAGATATAGAATTACTCCTTCCTTTTTTGTTGAATCACATCGTACGGGAATTTTAATCTGCGAAATTGCCCTAGGTGGTATTTTTTGTTCATAGATCGGTTTTTTATTTATTTCTTGATCAACGTAGTGATATTTAAAAGGGATTTTGAAATTTTTTATTATCAGTAACTTGTTCTCATAATCAATATGAGCGCCAAGTAACTCAAGGTTATCTGTACCTAATAGCAATCCGAATCGGCTATGGAATTTGTGAATTCTAAAAAGGAGATTTAGGTTTTTAATTTTGAACATTTCGCCACATGGGATCCTTGCACTATTGCTCCCATATGACAATCCGTGGATTGAGCTAACTTGAAATTTCTCTGTTATGATTTTGTCGGGGAAAAATTTTTTAATGACCTCTGGATGCACAAAACTTGAAGTGCTTCCGGAGTCCAACAGGATTCTAATTTTATGCTTCGGAAATACTATGTATGGTAGTTTTTGTCCAGCTTTGGTTTCAAATGTATTAGGGAGAATGTAGCGATTCGGACTCCTCCTCTAAAAAAGAGTCCTCATCGGCCGGATTTTCCGCGTTGTATTCGGGGTCAGAACTTCCCATACCTTCTTCCTCGGGAATTTCCACATTGTTTAAATCTAAATTCGGTCGAGTCGTTTGCCAAGACATTGGAGTCGACTTTGCAAAATTGGACGTTCCTTGACTTGGAACTTGAGTCTGTGGGGGCCTTGTGATTTGTGAAGTGTTATTTTTATTGGGGGTAAAGGGCTTGGATGGCACTTGATTTTGGGTTTTATTTGGGAATGTTTTGGGCTTAAATCCTTGGCCATAATATGACGGTTTGGTTGCCGGAGTCGTATTTTTATTTTCCGGTTTCATCGCCGGTTTGTGTTGGGGGTTCCGATCGAGTCTACCCTTTTGATACTGCATGATTTGATAATCGTTCGTTAGTATCGAAAGGGCTTCGCCCATCGTTTTCGGTTTCCTACTCCGAAGTTGACTTCCGAGCGGTTCCCGTAGGTGCAAGAGTAACGTCCGTAGACTAATATCTTGGTAGTGCTCGATCAATATCTCTTGTTTCGTTTCAGTTTCATGGTTTTTAATCCAAGCAATAGCCAAATTTAGTTTTGCTTTAATTTTATTATGAAACTGAAAAGGATCTTCGCTCTCCCTATGTCTCAGTCCAGTTAGTTCGTGACATAAAGTAAATATGTCCCGTTTGTCGGAGTATGTCTCTAGCAATGCAGTTTTAATACTAGGAAAGTCCGTAAGTGCGTAATTATCTAGCATATCCGAGGCTGGTCCCTGTATTTTGGACATAATGGTCTTAAGGACCTCCTCATTTTGATAATTTGTGGGATCTTCATCATCTATGAACCTATTAACTATAGATTCACACGTATCTAAAAATTTCCGGAGCTTTCCTGGGTTTCCCTCGAAGGTCGGGATCATGTCCGCATGTTTCTTTTTAAATTCGGGGACTTGGTCCCTAGTATTTTGATTGACATTTAAGTTTCTGAGGGACTCCTGAATTCTTTGAGAAATAAAATAATCTACAAAGTTGGGATCATTAAAAGGGTTGCTCGGGATCGGGTTTGCCGCCCCAGGTTGTGACTGTCCCTCAGACATATCAGAATCTTCCTCTATTACAGGTAGTCTTTCGAAAGGTGAGCGAACCTTCCTTAAGAAATATTTTCTGTAGTTTTTTGGAATTTTGACAGGAAAGTATGTACTGTTCAGAGTCTACTCCAAGTGTTCGTTTGTGTCAGTGTGTAAATGTACAAAAACACAAGTTTATAATATTCAATTATAAAAATGAAATCAAGTATCTTAAATTAAGACAATAAAATTGATTAATTATGAAATTAACGTCAGATGACGGGTGGCTTGAAACGCAATTTCAATAATTAAATACAAATAAAATAAAGTGTCTTTAAATTAAGACAATAAAAATTGGTTAGTTTTTTTTTTTCTGCAATACCGCGCCAGATGACGGGTGGCTTGAAACGCGGTTGCAATAAAACTTGATCGTTCCTTCCCACCAGGTAACGGGTGGTATGAAATGGGGAGGTTTAACGATTATTAGAATAAAATTGAATTGTTCCTTCCCACCAGGTAACGGGTGGTATGAAATGGGGAGGTTTAACAATTATAAAAAATCAAATGAAGTTGAATTAGAAGTTTGAATCTTCCTTCAAAATTTGCCGGTGATCTCGCTACTCCTGGAGAATTAAAAGTGAAGCTGGGTTGGTACTTACAACACGACGAGAGTAAACATCTGAGTTTTCTTATCTCGGCTTTAGGTGAAGGTCGACAGAGTAGGTACCTCGGTGTCGGGTTGCGGCCAGCGGCTTCTGAGAAGAGATAGCGAGGATAGCACGGCGTTCTTCCGTCTTCACAGGCGGAAATCCACTTCTATTATTTTACGAGCCAAGTGTCTTTGCTCGGGCGTCCTGGTTTTTGGCGAATTCGCGTAGTTTCCTCTTGTGGAGCGTGTGATGTTCTCTCGAAGTCACAGAGTGAGTAGAGATGATAGA
Organism: Adelphocoris suturalis; assembly: GCA_030762985.1. Taxonomy (NCBI): domain Eukaryota; kingdom Metazoa; phylum Arthropoda; class Insecta; order Hemiptera; family Miridae; genus Adelphocoris; species Adelphocoris suturalis. The sequence continues at coordinate 15,660,803 of CM061046.1, forward strand.
TTTTCTTCTTGGTGAACAGCAGGTTCCCTTTGGGTCAGAATGCAATCGATTTTGATTGATTGATTTGCCCAAAGTTAATTGATTTGTCCACGAGACTGCGCCACTTAAATGTCCTTTAATCGGGAATCGGTTTTTAAAAAACAATCGTTTAATTCCCGAATACAATTTATTAAAATATGAAAAGAAACACACACGACTACGTACAGAGAGGGAACGTACCGCACGAGAGCTTGCCCAACAGCGACTGCCCCGAGCTTCGGGAGGTCCGAAACGAGGTGCTTCCACTAGGAGGGGAGAACTGCTGAAGGCATTAGTTTTATTATTTTTCCTCCCTATGTTAGAGGATCACATAATTTATATATATATATATATATATATATATATATATATATATATATATATATATATATATAGAGCTGACGACGCTGACACAGCGAAATATTCTCTCAATTTTGTAAGTTTATTTAAGTGTTTCCTATCTTTTTCCAACCTTCTGTAACTCCTCAAAATAATATTACACGCGAGTGTTTTCATTTTTCATCAAAACTATATATATATATATATATATATATATATATATATATATATATACAGGCACGTAGCAAGAGGGGGGTCCAAGGGGTCCGGACCCCTCCCGAAATTGTTTGATGAATTAAAAAATTATTCATGGTTAGGGTAGTATCTATTATTTCACTAGCACGAACTACCAACAGAGAATATTCGTCTGATGTGAAATTCTTCAGAAATTATTTTTATAATACTCATAGGTTCTGCTAATAGCTCCAATACGTAGAGGTAAGATTCCTGAGATAAGAAGTTAGATATTTCGGTACACGGACATAGGTCATGTATACGACCTTAAAGACAGATCAACGCCTCTAGCACTATACCTGAACGACCCGTGTAAGCCTTGCCGTGTAGCAACTCTTCATACCTTTCAGCACTCCACATTTTTATTATGGTGTTCAGAAGCCATCTGACATCTTCCCCTGAAGAGATTCCTTTCTCTCTCTGAAGGGCAGTACTACAGAGGAAGAAAATTCTCTCCGAATCTCGTATTCCCTCGGCTAGCCCTTTCAATTCATCAGCAACGAGTGACACGCCGACCGCTCCCTGAGGTAACTCGTACTGCTTTCCTTGCAGACGCATGGCTCTCTGCTACAGCATGTCCCATCTTAATGTGGTCCAGCCTCCTGGAGAATTTAACATCCCGTCCCCGAAGCCTCTTATGAAATAGTTCTGAATAGGATCAGCATTTGGTATTGATATTATACTTTGAGTACCACGGTTGGTATTCAGGTTCGCAATATTTGGATGTCTGGAGCGTATATGTAGGGTGAGTTCTCTTCTTGTGAAGCCTCTAGAACAATGGGGACATTGGGTTGCATTGCTTCTTCGACTATTCACCAAGGTATCATCCATGTTACTGAGCTACATAATTACGTTGCTCCAACGATATCACAACAATAACAATAATTAAGTTAACATTTTTGGAATGATTGAATGAGACAGAATTTGGCACTCAACTTCGAAGTAGGAATTTGAAGGAGTATGACTGGTAGTGTGAACCTGTCTGGTACGTTTTCCATCGGTTTTTGGTTTAAAAAAAAAAATAAAATAATTATTAAAAAAACGAGATCTAACGCTTCTAATCACCATCCGTTCCGGGATAAGAAAATTCCTACATTTACTTCATGGGATCTTGCAGTCTAGGGGAAATTTATCCATCCTATGTGCGTCACGGGGTTCTGTATTCCGCCCCACACTCCTTACAATATCCTACGGGGAGAATGTTCCTAGATGTCTTCCTAACTTTTACGTTACGGGATCCTGCAGTACCTTGTAAATTAAGATTAGAAAAATACCTTAGAAATAAGATGGGTAACGAAAGCCTTTCTCATTTGACCATGATGTCAATTCATTATCCACTGTCGTTCGCGGCTGATGACGTGCTGGATTTGATGTATTTAAAAGCAAACAGAAAAGTCTTACTAAGTGTAAACATTTTATGATCAACTAAATACCTAAAAATTTAACTTTTGTTGTTCAAGATTTATCATGATTGTAAAAAATTGTTTTAACTGTCCCCTAAAAACCTTATTATGTAGGATCTACCTATTAAATGTTTTTGCCTTATTAAAGATAGTATTTCATCATGTTTGTAAAACATTTCTTCTCCTGTGACTTAAAATTTTTAAAATTTATTGAAATGGGAAGAGAACCGATGGGCGAGGGGGGGGGATCTGGACCCTCCCCAAGACAAAATCCTGGCTACGTGCCTGTATATATATATATATATATATATATATATATACCATTTGTACACATTACATACATGCGCACGCGCACACACATACACCGACCCTCACACGGTGCATGAGGGCAAACGTTCCTGTAATGTGAATGGGGGTAATTACATTCCCATTACCCATTAACTTTTCTGTAACCCAATAACAAGAAATGGTAAATGAAAAAACCATTACCATTACATGTAATTGGAATTAGTAATTGCTTCAAACCATTCCCATTATATAGGTGTTAATGGTAATTGCAATTACTTTTTAACAACTCTGATTGAGGACGGGTGCGAGCCCAGTTATGACTTAGTGTTGCAATGTTTGAAAGAAACATAAAATCTTCTTTACTTTATTCAGTTTTTTCAATATGAGAAAACCTTATACATCGAAATATATACATCCATGCATGTTAAAAACTTATATCTAGTAGACAACAAGATATGTATCAATAAATTTCTTATAAATAGTTACACGTAACTCTAAATCCACCTACCAAGTTTAGAAATATAATAACTCTTCTTACACTCCATATTTCCACATACTTGCATGTATATTCTCTACATTTACCGTGTCTGTAATGGGAGAAATGAATCAGGTAGGAGAGATTTAGATTACAGGTAGTCCCATTTGGTACTCTCAAGACAAGCTGGATTTGAGTGTGACCCCACAGACACAATTTTGGTGTGACCGGCACGTCATTTCGACTGCTCAATGAAACAAGACAATCGGTTCAATTGAACCTTAATTATTACGAAAATCCCTTGAATATATAAAATCTCTCGGAATAATCAGGATGTCATGCAGCTACTGGCCCAGTGAGCAACGTCTGTGGGGAGGCCTAGGTAACCATTGACTGCTTCGGTAACCTGTCCAAGGAGGAGATTGAAGGTGTACAGCTGATACTCTTTCTTGTAGCCTTTGGTAATTCCACCCACAGGTTGTATGAGTTCCAGATCCTAAACATTAGAAAATTAAATCACACTTTGGTTTGAACGAGACAAAGTATTACACAACCCATAAGTCCCAGTAGTTCAGAGGTCACTCAGTACACGCGATATTCATTGCTTAAGGGCCGATTACACGAGCAACAAAAGTTGCGCAACTCCAAAAAAATTGCACTAGAAAAGTTGTACGCAACACAAAGCAATAAAATTGCCTCGTGTTGCGTCAAGATGTTGCAAGGAATTAATTGCACTGTATGCATTGCAATAGACATTGCTCAATTGTTTCGTTTACACGGGCGACTACATTTTGCGCCATGGACGGTGAAGAGGTAGTCGTCACTGCTGCTGTGGTCGTCGTCGCTGCTGTTGCCAACCAAAGGAAAAAGAGGGGAATTTGGCAGCGCCAGTTTTTGAGCCAGAGAGAATGTGGGTTGGCTCTCACCTCTGAAATTCTTTCACGTCAATATTTGCTCATAAGGCCATGCTGCACAAATAAACTCCTATCTTTGCTACGTTAAAATTCTCTCATGGGGCAATGCTGCACCCTACCAGTGCAGTTTCACGTCAATATTTGCTCATAAGGCCATGCTGCACACAAACTCCTATCTTTCCTATGTTAAAATTCTCTCATGAGGCACTGCTGCACCCCATCAGTGCAGTTTCGCGTCAGTATTCGCTCATAAGGCCATGCTGCACCCCATCAGTGCAGTTTCACGTCAATATTTGCTCATCAGGCCATGCTGCACAAATAAACTCCTATCTTTCCTACGTTAAAATTCTCTCATGAGGCAATGCTGCACCCCATCAGTGCAGTTTCACGTCAATATTTGCTCATAAGGCCATGCTGCACAAAAAACTCTCAATGTGATTGGCTGTTTCGTTCCCTCTCCCGACCCAAGGCCGAAAAATTGCCGCAATAGTGCAATAATTTTCCAAACCCCTTGGACTTCATTTCAACACGATGCAACAGTTGCCGAGAGGGCTCGTGGGCCTGAAATGTTGTACAACTCCCGTCAATTAATTGCCTGCAATCTTCGGCAACTTTTTCGAGGAGAGAATAGTTGTCCAACTTTTTTGAAATAGTTGTGCAATACTTTTTTCTGCAATTATTGCCGGAAAAAATCGCTCGTGTAAAAGGGCCTTTAGGTATATTTGAAACATTATGGCATAATGAGCTATGTTGGCCTAGTCTCCCACTGGTTGTGTGGAATAATTATTAAAGAAGTCTCTCCAATGAGCATTCCAGGACTGGCTAGAACAGCATGTTTATAGGGAAAATAATTTCTAAGCCACGGGTGTTTATATCCGCGACCGTGTCCAGCATCTCCACAGGAGTGCACTGCAATATCAACATCCTTGCCCTAAGGGGCTGTTATCTCAACTGGTGGTCACTTAATAGGGGCACTTACTTGCATCCCTCTCTCCCTCCTCCTCCTTCTACTACTTCCTTGATTCCTAGGGGCGGCGTCAGGTAAACCTGGGCATCCTCCCCATTTTTTCAATTTAGTTTCCGTTTAGATTTAATGGTATGCCCCCTCCGCCTTTGAAGGGCGTTTTATGAAAAAATAAATAAAATTCAACAATGTGTGTGCTTCTGTCCATTTGTGAATATGAACGAACAACCTGCTATCAGATAACCCCAATTACGGTATTGAGACTACCTTCCATGACATGGTCTAAAAGCTGGTTCAGGGTGTAAATGGTTATGCCCGTATTCCCATGCAAATTATAAATTTTATTTTGTATTTGTTAGACAGAAATTGATGTGAAAGGTGGGTCTTTTCAATGTATAAACATTTATAGTACAGTCTTCTTTGAAGACCGTTTACTTACGCAGCTGACATGTTACGCGTGTGGTGACTTTTCAGAAAAATATTTGAAAAAAGCCCCGACAGTTTTGGAGTTAGTAATTACAAAACAAAGATTTACAATACAAATTAACTCCTTAACCTTTATTGTGGAGGCCAGAAGGCGACAATATCTTTGAGTATTTGCTCGAACAAGAGTTTTCTGTGGTTTCAGTGGTGCCATAAATATTTGCAAAGGTAGAGCCAAGAATAGAACGGTGCGTGCCACAGTAGGTACTACGTTTGTTACATTGCATCACCATTCTCCTACAGCTTTCCACTGTTTGTGGGTGTGCTCAGTATCAGGATTAACGGAATTATATTTATGGTTCACCGTTTGGTGGTTATGGCTATGTTTATTTAGCTGGTTGTACGCTTTCCATATTGTAAGGAGTTGATTTGTATTGTAAATCTATTAAAAAATGTTGACAGATAACCAAAAAGATCCTGTAGAGTTCCTCAGCCAACAGCCCTCATATTCGTTATTCCTGATGAATTCCTTTCGAATTGTGAAGGGAAAAAATCACTGGACTCGCCCATTGGAAAATAACTGATGGAGACATCTCCAACATGACTACAACTTGCTTACAAAGTTGAAATCATTTAGGCGCGGCTTACACCTGACGGAAACGGGAAAACACCGTCCTGACGGACGGGGAAACACCGAATTTTTGAAGAAAATTAAGCTATTGCTCTCGCCTCAAAATTTGTAGAATGTGAATGTTTGGAAAAAGTTTATGCAGAAATCCGTTTCAGGCTATTCTGAATCATATTCTGAAGTTTAACGCATTTTTTTATGTATGTATGTATGTATATATGTATGTGTCATTCCAGACGATAACTGTCCGTAGAACTGTGCTAGAAACTTCAAACAAATTTTAAAATGTTAAGGACACAAAACGAAAGTTCAAGTTCGTTGGCCAGCATGATCGGATTACATCTTCGGGTTGAAATTTTCAAAAATGTAGTCAAAAATTTCAAAATAGCCTGTTTTTTGCGATTTGTTGTGCGAAATAATTTTTTCAGCATACTAACATGTGGTATATTCGAAATCAGCGTAAAGTTTCCTATAAGAATATGTACCTATCAAGTTTTCAAAAATTTCAAAGTTGAAAAATTCGTCCAAAATCGAAATAATGCCGTTCGGTAGTTGTAAAAATCGGTAATATTTGCATGAAACATTGTTCAAATTCAGATTGAACTACTCTTATGGAAGTACCCCTGTACAACCAATCCTAGAACCATGCGTCTTTAAATCTACAAGATTAGTTTAATAATAATAAAGTATGAGTACCTCTTAATTATTTTTAATAATTTGATTCCATGTTTGTCTATCAAAATCATAACCTAAAATTTCTCTACACGATCAATAGCGACTGAAATGTCGAAGATTTCTTCAAAAATTCGCTCATGGGGTCATGCTGCATGACTGGACTTTTTTTCCACTCTGTCCTTATAAGAACTATCACTCTTATCCCATAGGACGGGATACCCACGAACCTCTTCAATCATTCGATCGATATCCATAACGATGGATATGGTAATGGATATGATGTCAAAAAGTTCCAGTCATGCAGCATGATCTTATGAGCGAATTTTCATAAATGGTCGTATTACATTTATGTTAAATTCTGTTGAAATTTGAGCACTTTGGGGACAAATAAAAATGTTATTATACATTTTACAGCAAACTAACTTTTTTCAGTAATATTCTAATGAACAAACGATTTTGTGGATTTTTACAATTTTTTCAAGTGTTCTTATCGATTTTTAGCTTATTTTAATGAAATTTAAGTACATTTTTCAGTACAATTTTGTGCTTAAATTTTTAAATGTCCTAGTTCATGTTCGATTAATTTTTTTCGAGTAGCATTCTGCTAAAAAATAGAAATTTGTTAATTTTTAGCGGTTTTTTGCCTTTTTTAGTGATTTTTTAAGTACATTTTTTGAAATTTGACCAATTTAATGTGCTCAAAAAATGTTGTCCAACGAACTCATCCTTTCTTTTGAAATGCTTGATTTTTTGGCGAAAGAACGAAGTTTTTATCTCAATTCTATCGAGAGTTATCGTCTGGAATGACACATACATATATATACTTATACATATATACATATATATATATAAAAGCGTTAAAATCCAGGAATCATTTCAGAATGCCTCAAAACAGATTTCGATGAAGAAAATTTTTGAAAATTTTTATTTTAAAATTTTTGGAGCCATTGCAATAGCTTTATTTTCTAAGAAAATTCGCTAAAATCAAACTCAGTTTGGAATAACCGAAAAACGCCCGTCCCCGTCGGCGGCAGGTGTAGGACTAGAGATTCATTTCTATCTGTTCGCCACTCCCGGCGGGCCCGCCCTGTCGGTTGCGGGCACCGAGCTCTCGCAACATGCTGCGGGCGAAATTTTCCCCGTCGCGGGATCGCCCCGCTCTCGCTCAGATGTAAGTCGATACCCTTATTTCTTTGGGTTCTCCAAAAATGCGGACTCGCTGCAAGGCGCGGGCCGGGCCCGCATCCGTCAGGTGTAAGCCCCGCCTTATATGCCTTTAGGAGGATTCTGTCATCACTAACAAGCCGAGTACAGGGGGCTCTTATCTCAACTGGTGGTCATTTTATAGGGGGCCTTTCACCCCTCTCTCCCTCCTCCACCGTCTGCAACTTCCTTGGTCGAACAACAAACAGTAATAACGTTCTTACATCAAAAACGCTCGCCCCCTGTACTCGACTTGCTAGTGACGATGGACTCCTCCAAAAGTAAGTAAATGATAATTTTACTCTATCTATGTAGGTACTAGCGGAAATAACCCTTTCAATTTGAAATGCTTGGTTTATTACTAAGGAAAATGAAATTGACTAACTTTTATCCTCTCAAAAGCCTTGTAGATTATTGGACGCTGTGTCACTTGATTCCCCATATTCTGGTTGGCGAATTTCATGTACTGCTTCAGGACCATTTCAAAATTGAATGGCTCGCCTTCATAGATGTCACAGTGATGCCGCATTGCGATTACCTAAGGATCAAAGTTGGGTTAAATACTAATACTTTGTTACATTACAGCTGGGAGACAAATTTGATCCGGTCCAGGTGAAGTCAGTACCTCCGATGAAAAATATCAGAGTTTTTGCAACCAACATACGACTTTAACTAAACAAGGACCTTAACCATAGTCTTGAGTGTGTTTGGTATAAACACAAGGTTTCCTCTCTGACCCTTAGTTTAAAGCGCAGAGGCGGGGAGGAGGTGGGTCTCATCCCCAACACTCTGATTGGTCCACCCCTTCCCTTAATCCTTTCTAATCGCCACGTCCTAAAACCCTACTTCTTACTTCGTCATCCTTTTTCCAAGTCGCTATATGCCAATTACCCCACATTCTAATCTATTTGACCCAAGTATTTCTGCAGTCCCCCAAACCCTCGTGCTACCAAATTCTCTGAGTGCCGTCCGCCTACAACTGTACGTGTGCGGTCTCCACTGGAAGCAGTACCGGATCCCGGATTTTCGGAGCGACTTCCTATCAGGTACCTAACTTCCTACCATTCCTTTTACATGCATGCCAATTTGGGGGGTTTTGGGTTGAATGCCCATATTCTTCTGCTCGCTGTTGCGCTAACTCAGCCCTAGGCGGCAGTGGTCCTTCGTAAAATCCATTTAGGACGTTTCCTGATGGAGGGGCATTAATATCCTTTATAGTCCCAAACAAGTGAGCAAATTAAAATGCTAACCCAAATGGGACTGGGTACTGGATAGTAGTTGTATGTCACTTTAATGAAGTTGGGAAACGCGATATTTCCCAATGTATGAGTTGTAGAATCAAATTCTTTATTTCAACAGGCAACGCCAATTTTCAATACTTGATTCAAAATTTACGTAAGTTTCAGAACAAATACAGGCTAATTTTTCGTTTTCAATTTTCGTGAACAGCTTGGATCAATAATGACATTAAGGGCCGGTTTATCAATCACATTTATCCAATGGATAAATGGACAACAATTATAACTGGAGGTTTATGATATATCTAGAGCTTTCTAACCTCAAACAAGTTTATTTATTTACAAAAATCTTATTTGAATCTCGTTTGATTGTCTTTATTTTTGTACCTTCCAATGGAATGGGTATTTGGGAATTTGTCTTCAAATAGCAGCAACGGCGAAGATTCTATCGTAGCATAATTCGTTGAATGGAAAAGAAGACCGTATATACCAAAGTAAGACGCCTTGTAGATCACCTATTAATATGGGACGAGTGCGTATTTTTATTGAGGTTTCGGTTGGACAAAGATACCGTTCTTTGCATTCTAACACAGATCGAAGATGAAATCAAGTCCAAAACTTACTGATCACAATAATTCATTCATAATTCAGGTTGCAATATCGCAATTCGTGTATGTATTTATCTCTCTAGAAATAAAGCAAATAGCAAATGGCAAAAATGTGGTGGTTTCTTATTAGCTGAGCTTGATAGCATGATGGACACTGTTGTGTTGTGGATGACAGACCTGGTTTTTTAAACAGTCGATCCATGAAGAAAATGTAGCTCCTATTCTAGCCCTCATCTTGTCACCTACAGACACTAATGAGGATGCTAATGGCAAATCTGACAGACGGAATTTATCTAAGGGATAATTTTATCCGCTTGGTAATTCGGCATTGATAAACGGCACACATTCTTTATCTGGAGTATAGCGCTATACTCAGTACAGCTATGCATTTCATGGCATTCTGATTAATAGTTTTCTGATCAAATCTCTGGACATGCGCCAAATTCTTGTATCAAGGGTACCAAGTACAGTTTTCATCCAACATGGAATAAATTCCTCGGGTATTGTGCGGGTTCCATTGACACCGAATCGAAAGTAGCGCCTGCACAAATGTGAATGTAACGAACACTAAAAATGCTTCAACTGTGCTTCTACTTTTTTCGATGATAGATTTCAATCATTGTTGTGAATTCTTGTAACGTATATTTGTGGATTACTCAATAAACAGAAGGTAAGGTGGATCCAGACCCCTCCCGACCGTTACCAGTTGGGTAGTGTACCCCTGGAAGCGAGACAAGTACATAACCCGGGGGCAGACTCCCATCATTTTCATTATTCGTTTCAATACCTTAACTCTTGTACTTCTTCAACCAAGCTTCCTTGCCTTCCCACCATTTTATCCTCACTCTGAGGTTTGGTAGCTGCCAGACTTAGAGTATCCTTTTCCAAACAGACCATACCAAACGGAGATTGACCAGTAGTTGCCAATTCAGTAAAAACCTTTCCCCCAAGGAGCACAGTGATTGGACAGTAGTAAATTTTCTTTATTTGGATAGCACACGTTTATAAAAAGCGTTTACAAAAAAAGGCCTTTCTGTCCTTAAATTGGTTTTTTTATATCCCCAGCGTTTCTCCCTAGGAAATGAGGCTTCTTCAGGAAGACTGCAGTTAAAGTAGATAATTGATGAACCAGCCCTAAGCCTCAAGGAGAAAACCATGGATTAATAGCTACCTATACTTATGAACGTTACGAACTTCATGTTTTAGGGAACTATAGTAGAAAATGATCACTGTTTTCATTCTACAGCATCGAATTTCTACCGTTAATTTTTTTAATAATCAAGTTCTTTACCCACAGTTTTCATTATATGTATTGCAATTTCATTGTAACCTATTCCATTTTACAATTTAAACGATCGCACATTATATGAACACAAGCCTCAAAGTTCTCATTCCATTAAGAACTAAAAAATGAAGACAAACGTGCATTATTTAAAAAATAACATTTATTAACTTACCAGACACAGTTCGAGTATGGAAAGATCTTTCAGCACGGTCACCTTTACATCTATATTCAACGTTCGGTTCAGGGCATCCTTCATAATTTTAGTTTTGATTACTTCATCTTCATCGCTGACATTGCTAACCAGCCAAAACTAAAACAAAATCGATGCACTAAATAAAATATCAATTTAGAACTGTTCGAAAGGTTATCCAGCAGAGCACCCAGTCCTTCAAATCATAATGACTAGTTTTTATGTTCCAGTCGAAGAGGTTCGATTACCCAGGCCTCATAGCTCAGATCGTTGGAGTGTTGCAACTACAGGAAATTTCCTGTATTTGTAACGACGCGAGTTCAAACTCCTGTCGAGGTATCAAATATTTTTGGGCCATTACAGTGGCGCAGTCGAAATAGGACCCGAAATCATACGAAACAATAATTCCCCCTCTCGAGCCAAAAGACTGTAAACATCACATTTCCTGTCGTTAGCACGTTTCACTTTCTCACTCACCTGAGTCAAAACACACCGTGACAATGACCTTGCTGGCCTGCTGAGCCAGTGGCCTGCAGTTTCACTTCATCATTCGTCCGACCCCAAACCAGCCGAGACGGCTGGTATTTGACTCCGGGGAAATGTTACGATCCAGGAAAATAACTCTCACAGTCGAAGAGGTTTGATCACCATGGCCTCATAGCTCCGATCCTTAGAGTGTTGAGACTACAGGAAATTTCCTGTAGTTGTAAAGATGCGAGTTCGAACTCCTGTCGAGGTATCAAATATTTTTGGGCCATTACATAGTTGTTGATAGATGCTTTACTCTTACCCAAAATTTCAAACAGCCATAATTTTAGGCTGTAACCGAAATAGTCCACGAAAGTTGTAACAGAGTTACCTCCTGTGAGGTCCATCAAGGTCCCGTCAGAGCACCAGAGATAGCGCTGCCAGCGTCCGGTTGATGAAATAATGGGCGCCTCGGCCTGTTCTCGATCTTTTTGACAGCTGAGCTACTCCGAACATGGCTCATTAAAAGCTCATTAGTAGGAGTGGTATCTCTCTGACGGGATGCCGTTACTCTCCTCTACCTTTTTATGAGGATTTAGGCCCCCATTGCACCTCGGGGGGGGGGGGGCACCTAAATTCCTTATATGGTAGCAGAGCGTGGTTTGGATTATGTACGGCTGACGCCTAGTAGTCCAATCCACTATTTTTTGGGGCGTTAATGTTTCAGAAGAAACATGGCCCGGGGTTCCAGAAGGAATTCCCATTATCACCCTTTGGTATATAAATAATTTCATTTGTCTTTGACTTATAATTTCTCTTTTTTTATTCCCCATTTATCTTTTATATTTTTTTTTCAATTTTATGCCACCTGAGTATTGCTATATGTCAATTACCAGGTTAGTGCACATTTTTTCGCCACCTGAGTATTGCTATGATGTCAATTACCAGGTTAGTGCGCAATTTAAGTCCCCATAGTTGGGCAATTTAATTTAAAGTCCCCAATGTTGGGCAAATTAATTTCTATATATATTTTATTTTCCTAAGGTATAAGTCTCCATCGTTGAGCATCCGTTTTGTCCCGATTGTTCAATGAAGATACTTCTTATGAAGATTCATTGACAATCCAGTTTTAATTTCTATTCCCCCATCCTCAAATCGCCAATGCAGCTATTTATGAATGAATGAGCATCAGTTCTCAGCTATTAACTATTCCACCCAGTTAACATCCTTGATCTTCAATTCGATACAGAAAAGCCTTGGTTTTGACATTTTCATGTCTTTGCCCTGGCACATTGCACAAAAAACTGTCACGTAACGTAACGTAAATATTTTGACGATTTCCGCTTACAACCGAGTCGTTGCTAGGGAAATGGTACTTCGTCGTTTTTCATCCCAAAAAATTCGTTGACCATTCGTTCGAAAGCTCTTGATTTATCCAACCATATTATGTTTACTACTGCGAAGTGCGTGGCCAACAAGCTGAGTTATGAGCAAGTTTATTTGAATAATTGTGTACACTCAGGTGATCATTCTCAATAATTGATATTGTGAACATGATTGCCACCGCTTGTTAATTTCTGATGATTTCATTGAGCTGGTGTTTCAATGATTTGATTCATAGCAGGTGATCCAAATATTGCGAGAACGGTTTGATTTGTGAAGCGGTGGTTAAATCATTTCAATAGGTAATTTCTATGCTTTACACTCTAGGAAGCTGTAATTTCTTATGTAGCCTCTTTAGGACATTGACTTGACGATGCCCAGGGTCCGGATCAGATGAGTGGCTTTTGAAGCTAATTTCTATGTTTTACACTCTAGGAAGCTGTAATTTCGTATGTAGTCTCTTTAGCACATTTACGTGACGATGCCCAGGGTCCGGATCAGCTGAGTGGCTCTTAGAGCTTGCATACGAGTCTGCAGGGGGGTAGGTGATGTAGCCTGGCTCGAATTCAATGAAGTACCCACGGGTGTCGGAACAATGAGTCAACACGATCGCGAATTCAATTAAGTACCCACGGGTGGGCGGTTTCTCTTATGGCCCATTTAATTGATTTGTACGCCCCGCCGTGCGATGCAAGGGTGAGATCTGCCTAGTAATAAATACAATAAGAAAACACACATGAAAATGTCCCAATGTGTTGCAGACTCGTATGCAAGCATTTCAAGCTGCTTTGTCTTTCTTATGATTTACAACGTTTTGGGAAATAGCTGACACAGGTGATGGGGTTTTTGATGATTTCCGCTTACAACCGAGTCGTTGCTAGGGAAATGGTACTTCGTCGTTTTTCATCCCACAAAATTCGTCGACCATTCGTTCGAAAGCTCTCGATTTATCCAACCATATTATGTTAACTACTGCAAAGTGCGTGGCCAACAAGCTGAGTTATGAGCATGGTTATTTAAGATTGGAATTTAGGCAGCAACCAAAATGCGTCCCAGCGACATAAACATTTCTCTTACCATTTTTGCGAGGAGAAATCATAACCAATTTTGAACCAAGCAGACCCAGAAAGAGCGATAAATGTTCTGTTTTTTGTGGGTACTATCGAAGGTTCCTACCAAATAAATTCAGCCGGGACTTCCACAGGACCTACGCACACCAAGGTTGAGTTATCTTTTGGTAAACGACCTAATAAATAAATAAACGAAACTCGGCTCTTCGGGCCTCACAAGGGGCTCCGCCCCTGGATCCCCGGTTGCTTTCCGCTTTGAGCCTTCAGCTAAAATGCTAAAACATGGAACATGCTTTCTTCCCGCTAATTCGTAAATTTAAATAAATTTAAAACTACGACATAAATGTTTTACTAATCGAAATTAGAACAGAGTACCTAGGTAGGCAATTATTTGTTATGATGCACGTCTACAATTACTATAACCAAGATTAACTTCCCAACCAAGTGACAACAAAACAAGCGGCATTGTTTACTATATCCATTTATAACATAAATAAATATAAAACTAAACATGAATAGAAGAACAAGTACGAAGAAATGTGTGATAAATCGAGAGCTTTCCAACGAGTGGAGAACAATTTTTGTCCGATTTCCCCAGCAACGACTTGGTTGCACGTGAAAATCCAAAGAAAACGTAAAGACAAAACGCTTGCATACGAGTCTGCAACACATTGGGACATTTTATGTCTTTAGTTGCAGACTCGTATGCAAGTTCTAAGAGCCACTCATCTGATCCGGACCCTGGGCAGCGTCAAGTACTTAAATGTCCTAAAGAGGCTACATACGAAATTACAGCTTCCTAGAGTGTGAAGCATAGAAATTAGCTTTAAGAGCCACTCATCTGATCCGGACCCTGGGCATCGTCAAGTAAATGTCCTAAAGAGGCTACATACGAAATTACAGCTTCCTAGAGTGTAAAGTATAGAAATTACCTATTAAAATGATTTAACCACCGCTTCATAAATCAAACCGTTCTCGCAATATTCGGATCACCTGCTATGAATCAAATCATCGAAACACCAGCTCAATGAAATCATCAGAAATTTACAAGCGGTTGCAATCATGTTCACAATATCAATTATTGAGAATGATCACCTGAATGTACACAATTATTCAAATAACCTTGCTCATAACTCAGCTTGTTGGCCACGCACTTCGCAGTAGTTAACTTAATATGTTTGGATAAATCGAGAGCTTTTGAACGAATGGTCAACGAATTTTGAGGGATGAGAAACGACGAAGTACCATTTCCCTAGCAACGACTCGGTTGTAAACGGAAATCATCTAAATAATTTCGTGAGCAATTTTCCGTGACGTTTTTTTAGTTTATGTGCGATAGCAAAGACATAAAATTTCAAAAATTTCGTGAAACATCCGCGTAACATTTTTCGCTAGTTAGTCCAAGGCTAAAGCATATTCCATGCTAAAATAATAAGAATGTATTTTTGTCAGATTTTTTCAAGAGAAAGGAAACTATAGATACCTTCAGTGAGCCGTAACGAAATGTCTGAGTTGATCCAAAGTTAGTATTTCAGCATATTTTCTATATAGAGATTTTCATTGCGAAAATCCCAATTTATCTGGTACCTACTTGCTGATTTTAATGTTTCCTGCCTATCTAATACCTAGTAGTTCCTGCAGTGGAACTAATAATGTGGTCAGAGCCTCCCCATGAACATAGAGATTGCAGAAGTTCGATTTGATTGTTGTAAGGACAGAATTGTTCATTAATATTTTTACATAACAAACTTCAGTTCCTATCTATATTCTTCAATTGAGAATGTAAGGTCGACTGGACGCTGTAGCAAAAAAGATAAAACTCGGCCCTTCGGGCCCCTCAGTTGCTTTCCGCTTTGAGCCTACAGCTAAAATGCTAAAACATGGAACATGCTTTCTTCCCGCTAATTCGTAAATGTAAATACATTTAAAACTGCGACATAAATGTTTTACTAATCGAAATTAGAACAGAGTACCTAGGTAGGCAATTATTTGTTATGATGCACGTCTACAATTACTATAACCAAGATTAACTTCCCAACCAAGTGACAACAAAACAAGCGGCATTGTTTACTATATCCATTTATAACATAAATAAATATAAAACTAAACATGAATAGAAGAACAAGTACGAAGAAATGTGTGATAAATCGAGAGCTTTCCAACGAGTGGAGAACAATTTTTGTCCGATGAAAACTAAAGAAGTTTCATTTCCCCAGCAACGACTTGGTTGCACGCAAAAATCAAAAGAAAATGGTTATTTTACTTTCAAGTCGCGTAGAAACCGAATGTGTCATCTGAAGTCCGCCTCCGCTGTCTAGCTTTACTAGCCTTCAACACGATCGAAAATTAGTGATTGGCTGGTTGAGACGGGGCGGAGTGAGTGTGAGTTGGTGATTTGCAGCATATAGTAGAGATGAAAATTTTATTTATATTCAAATGATTCATAAATGATATTAAACCGTAACGCTTTTACTTAACGCTTTTTTCGTTTATGTGCCAAAGTAAAGACATAACGACTGGGTTGTACGTGAAAGCTTGCATACGAGTCTGCAACACATTGGGACATTTTATGTCTTTAGTTGAAGACAAGTTATGTGTTGCAGACTCGTATGCAAGCTCTAAGAGCCACTCAGCTGATCCGGACCCTGGGCATCGTCAAGTAAATGTCCTAAAGAGGCTACATACGAAATTACAGCTTCCTAGAATGTAAAGTATAGAAATTACCTATTGAAATGATTTAACCACCGCTTCACAAATCAAACCGTTCTCGCAATATTCGAATCACCAGCTATGAATCAAATCATCGAAACACCAGCTCAATGAAATCATCAAAAATTAACAAGCGGTTGCAACCATGTTCACAATATCAATTATTGAGAATGATCACTTGAGTGAACGAAATTATTCAAATAACCGTGCTCATAACTCAGCTTGTTGGTCACGCACTTCGCAGTAGTTAACATAATATAGTTGGATAAATCGAGAGCTTTCGAACGAATAGTGGGATGAAAAACGACGAAGTACCATTTCCCTAGCAACGACTCGGTTGTAAGCGGAAATCATCAAAACATTTTCGTGAGCAATTTTCCGTTACGTTTTTTTAGTTTATGTGCCATAGCGAAGACATAAAATGTCAATAAGAACGAGAGGTGGTGTTTTGGCCCAGAAACATTTGATACCTCGACAGAGTCCGAACTTGTGTCCTTAATTACAAAGAAGAAATTTCTCTGTTGTAACAATGATCCAACCCAGATGAGCTATGAGGCCGATTTAATAAAACCCATAACACTTCAAAAGTTTTCATTGAACGTAAACATTTCCCCGGAGTCAAAAACCAGCGGTCTCAGTAGGTTTGGGGTCGAACGAACGACGAAGTGCAACTGCAGGCCCCTGGCTCTGTAGATGCTTGCAGACGCTCAGATGCTTGCTCATTGTAGTGGTGTGTGTTTTGACTCAAGTGAGTGAGGAAGTGAAAGATGCTACATCAGGGAATGTGACGTTTACAGTCTGGGCTCAAGAGGAATTAATTGTTTCGTATTACTTCGGGTTCTACTGACACAAGCCATCTGTTTTGAGCCAAAAAATTTGACACCAATAGAGTTAAAACAGATGTCCTTAAGGCTAAAGGGGACGACAGTTGTGTGAGAGAGAGGGAAGATACAAATAGTTAATCTTGATTATCTCCACACCAGTCAATAAATTTTCAAATCTAAATATATATTTGAGTTAGTCTCATCCTAGGCTATCGAGCGAACATAACAAAATTTCCAAAAAAAAATTTTGTTGTTGAAATTTTGACTTGAAATTTTAATTGCTAATTTAATTTTTTTTAAATTAAAAAAATCGCTAATATCCCGTGTTTGGAAACAATTCAAGTGTATGATGGCATAGGCATGAAATTTTGATTCTGAAAATTAGTGGCCGCATGTGAGAATTGGGAGCGAAAAACGTGGTTCCAGGAAGACGAGTGTATTTGAGGGGCGCGTGCCTTGGCGACGCCCAGCAACTGATCTCATCCGCGCGCGCGTACGAACCCGCTTACCAAGCCGTCTCTCGAATTTTTGTACTTACTGCTTCTACCACTTTTATCAAAATATACTTTATCAAAGTGTTAGGTGGGGTTTTATTTTCATTTGTTATAGGAACCTCCATGGTAATAATTAGTTTGTATAGTTGGAACCTTTGTATTCATGTGAAAACAACTGGAAGAGTTTGACGCACTGAACCGTAATATTCATTAGGTAGTATCTACCAACCTCGTACCTTCCTAACTAAAATCAGAGATGAGCAAACACATCCGAAAATACAAATATGTATTTATCCTTTAGGTATATTTTATTATTTAGAGTTGAATTTCTTTGTAGGTAGGTACCTACCTATATTAATAAATTTGTATTCATATTTTGGCTACGATTATTCAAAATGTATACCTACTCGAAACTATGAATATAGGAATTATATTCAAAGAATATGAGTATTTCAATACTTATATAGAAGTACATATTATTATTCAATTATTTTCGAATATGAAATAATAATATTCACGTATTCAATCAATATTAATACCTCGAAAGGTACCTGTTCAAATTTATATTCATCATTCAATTTCACAAAACCTAATTTTTGTCTACTTGATGCACTACCTATTACAAAGATGAGTGAGGGAGCAAAATTGAATTCTAGTTATTTTTGGTGTTTACCACATAAGTGAAGGGAGTAGATCTCAAAATTCAACGTAGAATACCGAGAATTTGAGTAAACTTGCCTTTATTGGAATATCGCCTAATAGGCATCATAAATAGAATGGAAAGAAAAACGAACCAAAAACACACACGAATCTGGGCGCTAACAAAAATTTAGTTTTTCAATTTTTTTTGTATTTTGATCAAAAATATTATTTTGAACAATTTTTTACTGGAAAACGGTAACATCCCATATTTTTACATATCTCAACTACCTAAGTACTAGAATTATCCTCATAAATAATTGTAGTGGGAATCAGACCTAAAAACGCAGTGCAAAATTGATGGTGATTGTGTCCTCTAGAAACTGTAATAATACTTGTTGCTAGGCGTTGCTATGCGTTTGCCGGACGCGTCGGTTACGAGGGGGGTTTGCTACTACTGCAGAAAGGCGTGGAGCGGGGGGTTTCGCATTCGGGTTTATTTTGCTTCTTGATTTCTTGTTTACATTTTTTACCCGCAGACCAACGCTCGCTTCTTGCCTATCGCGGTTAGGTACCGGCGCCCAGATTAGTTTGTGTTTTTGGTTCGTTTTTCTTTCCATTCTATTTGTGATGATGAATGAGGAATTGATGATTGTCAATAATGAATTTTTTTATGATTTATAGTTTGAATTATGTGAATTATTTATTGTTGAATTTGTAAATGATATTCATAATATTTACCTGTTATTGTGCAATACTTTACCTGAAAGCAGAATTTCGATGTATTTTGAAATGTTGTCCATTTACCTATATTGTAAAACAGATAATCACTCAAATTCAAGGATCTTTAGGGTGAATTTCATCATCTTATTTTGCAAATACAAACATTAAAAAAAAAAAAAAAAAAAAATACGGGTTTCAAGGTTGGATTCGGCTGATTTGTGACAGATTTTTAAATTTAGTCCATTATCCTACTTTGAAATTATCATATATTACTCAAATTCTCGGTATTCTACGTTGAATTTTGAGAACTAGAATTCAATTTTGCTCCCTCACTCACCTTTGTAATAGTGCATCAAGTAGACAAAAATTAGGTTTTGTGAAATTTAATTATGAATATAAATTTGAATAGGTACCTATCGAGGTATTAATATTGATTGAATACGTGAGTATTATTATTTCATATTAAAAAATAATTGAATAATAATATGTACTTCTATATAAGTATTGAAATATTCTTATTCTTTGAATATAATTTCTATATTCATAGTTTAGAGTATAAATTTTGAATAATCGTAGCCAAAATATGAATACAAATTTATTAATATAGGTAAGTACCTACAAAGAAATTCAACTCTAAATAATAAAATATAAAGGATAAATACATATTTGTATTTTCGGATATGTGTTTGCTCATCTCTGATTGTAGTTAGGAAGGTACGAGATTGGTAGATACTACCTAATGAATATTACGGTTCAGTGCGTCAAACTCTTCCAGTTGTTTTCACATGAATACAAAGGTTCCAACAATACAAACTAATTATTACCATGGATGTGCCTATAACAAATGAAAATAAAACCCCCCCTTACACTTTGACAAACTATACTTTGATAAAAGTGGAGAAGCAGTAAGTACAAAAAAATGTTCGAGAGACGGCTCGGTAAGCGGGTTCGTACGCGCGCGGGGATGAGGTCAGTTGCTGGGCGACGGCGTTGCCAAGGCACGCACCCCTCAAATACACTCTATTTTTCCTGGAACCACGTTTTTCGCTCCCATTTCTCACATGCGGCCACTAATTTTCAGAATCAAAATTTCATGCCTATGCCAACAGACACTTGAATTGTTTCCAAACACGGGATATTAGCGATTTTTTTAATTAAAAAAAAAATTAAATTAGCAATTAAAATTTCAAGTCAAAATTTCAACATCAAAATTTTTTTTTAAACAATGTTATATGATCGCTCGAAAGGTTTACTCGTCCTGATCATGATTCTGAAGCCAGATTTAAAAAAATGTGTACTCAAGTTGAGATTTGCCCGATAAAGTTTCATCCGACGCTATCGCCATCCATTATCTGAGAATCACACTAAACACCCGTCCCCTTTAGCCTTAATGACAAGGGAGAAATTTCTCTTTAGTAACAAGGCCCTAACCATATTAGCTATGAGGCCGATTTAACCCGTTTGCACCTTGCAACGAGTATACACTGGCAGTTGTGTGTCACAAAATGTATGGGTGATATTCTCGAGACTTGGACACTAGCGCATCCTTACATCGAGGCAAGGCGAAATCGAAGTTATTTCACCTTGTTGTCATGGTGACGAGTAAACATATGCAAAAATGCGCCATTTGTAGCCACAGCTGGACAACAGCATAACATAGTCTCACCTAGTTCCGAGTCAATATTTTCATTATTTGTAATATGCAAGGTGATAAATTGTATGCAAATTACATCAAGTTATTATCAGGTGTTGACCTCAAACGCTACGAATGCAAGATTTAATCTGTGGGGTAGAGATCCATATGAAATGTGTGTTGGGGAGTTGATGACATACAAGTGTTCTAGATGATCCAGACATCAGCCGCGAAGATGTTGTGGATTACCTATCTAGTTTTAGAACTGTTCTTTGAATCAATTAAAACTAAAAATCTTTAGAGTACTGTGAAAGTGGTCTTGTGAAAGGATGTGTTATGAGAGCTCTGTTAGGCGGGAATAGTAAGTTGTATCACATGTGGAAAGGTAAGTACCTAGAGATAAGGTATACCTACATACTTTCCGTATATTATTACTTGTTCATGTAGGTACTTCATTGATCAAAACGAAAGTAGGTACCTAATTACCGTTTTTGTCCATAAAATTTGCGTAACTGCAAAACTCGGGCAATAACTGCACTGCCAATGCCGTCTTTATGAAATCTTACCTTCAGAGGAATGCATTTCAAGGTTTTTTCCTTGGAGCTGGTTTTTAATTCGATATTTGACAAACTTGCTAATCGGCAGTTGTATTTGTCGGCAAAGCAACGACCCACCTACTTTGTTTAGGCACTTTAAACCAACAGCAAATCTGGTAGGACGTACGTACCTACCTAAGTAGTTTCGTTTCTTGGTGTAGCAACAACCTGCCTTGTTTATTTTGACAAACTATCAAATCTCTCCTTTTATTCATTCAATATAACAAGTAAAGCTTCCTCAGTTAAGCATAGTACTACGAACTTATAATAAAACGCTGATGAAGCTACCTGAGCAATGGCTAGGTACCTACACAGTAGTACAGACACCTGAGGAATTTTCAATCATCTTTTCTTTACCATTTTTCAGGTTAATTATTCTCAAAGCCTAAACGAATGAAGTTCTTTAGTTTTCTGACGCTGATTAACTACTATAGTTAGTAGGCTCCTTGTCCAAATAAAAACTCGTTCACGTTAGATTGGTATTGTTGACAGCAATCTACAATCAATTATTGCGCTGGCAGGCATGATTATTATAACATTTAGTCGAATTGAAACTTTGTATTGCTACAATATTAAACTTTTTCAAAACAAAACTGTTGAAAAATGGCCTTATAACCACGAATTATGTTGACGTGAGACGGCAAACTTCTTGTGAGAAATAGGTTGGTTGAGTAGCGATTCATTGACGTAGGGCGGTCTCATGGCCGACTTTGGCTGAAACGCGAACCTACTCCAGGCGTGACGTCATGAGATTATGGGTCATACTCATCACTTGACTGTGCCGCAACAACACCCCATTTATCACAAACCCTGCACTTTATTGGTGTTGGTAAAATAAACAGACTCTCTGAAAGTTGCCTTTTAGTAGCGTGTTTGGGAGACTTTGATTGTTTGCCTCGTTTCCAGTGGGCATGGATTTTTTTTCCTCTTCCTTGGAAGTCTCATTGTCAGTTTCAAAAGAGATTTTTTCTGATGAACTCAGGGAAATAGTAACCCCCGCTAGTAATAGCAGTTCCCGCTTTAGGGTAGTGTACCTATACAATTGCAGCAATTTATGGACAAATCAATTGATCATAGTAACTTCCAGTTTTAGTATAATTTAACGTAACACGACCATAGTACTCAAACTGTAATAGATCATGAACCACTGATCAGAACATAATGAAATGTTTGTGTATATACTAGAGGGTTATTAGAATATGCCGTCAAACTTTGGATAAAATTTGTCTATTGGCATGAGCAGAGCAATCATTTATCGGTAGCGCTATGCAACCAGAATTAAGATGCAGAAATAATTCAGGCTCTGGCGCCAGCACACGCTCTCGAAAATTTTGAAGTTAAAGGGTTAATCAAAACTCTTTAGCTGGGGAAGTTTTCCTTGAACGTAACAGTGGTTTTTCCTTACACGTATTAAAATACTCACCAAAATATTTTTCAAGGATTTTTCACTTGGATCCAATTCTAAGTGCCTTTCAATCAAAGACGCCACTGACTCATCCTTCAAAGCCGATTCCACAGAACAATTCCACTTTTTTACGACAGACTCAGGAAATAAGTTCTTGGTTCTTTTTTCCGTCACCGGGAGTGATAAATACGACCTGATGGATTCCATTCGTGCTTCAAGCCGAGTGTCATAAGATAAATTGATATGGCGGTGCGAGAAGCGTGACTTGACTCTTTTCTCTAGCAGCTCTGTGATGTCCACTCTGCAGGTAACTCCTACTACACATATTGGCGCCTAGAAAATAAAAACCAATAAATTAATAATATGGTGATGATTTTATTTCAACCATCTTTCATTATTATAGAGTACAAATAAAAGCTACTAGCTTTTCAAAGCTAAGTTTGAGATCAGAGATTGCATTCTCCTCTCACATATGATAGCGCACTAGGTGGTTTTTCTTGGCACCTTTGAGATATTTATCCAGGGGGGTTGTTCTGTAACTTTTGGAGATGTTACCAGCAGTGGACTAATTTTTCACCAACAGGCGCGATGCGGGCAAAGCAACAGTAGTAAACTAACCAAGAGTAGGTACTTAGTTTCAGACATTACCACCAGAATCGCCAAAGTTCACACTTCTTCTGGAGGCAAAATTATTATTTTTTCCATCAACATAAAGGGGCACTAAACTCTTTTTATTTATTTATTTTTATTTTTTTTTTATTGCAACTGAAAATTTCATGTTATGAAGCAATACTTCATTTAATAATAATTGATTACACATCCGTAAGGTAGGTTTACTGCTAAAAACCTACTAACCTGCACGAGACGTTCCAAACCCGACGCGAGCACCCCCCACTCCAACATGTTCCTGCCTACAAAGCAACTGCTCAGCGTTGCCAACCTTCCTAAATATCCGTAACTGCAGGGAGTTATTGTCAAATGTACAAACAAATAGTGAATCGAACTTGAACTTCAGTATTTTAAAGCTATTTTTCATATCTTTCAGATTTACGTAATACATTAGGATCATGATTTTAAAAGTTTCAGTCAAGCAGCATGAACTTCCGAGTTAATTCTAATTCATATTAATTTATGAAGGTTTACCTTAACTCATGAATTTTTCAGCATGCAATTTATAAGTTCAAATTTAAATACTTTCATGAAGCTAATCTGCCTGGTAATGTTCAAATTTCCAGGGTGACAAACTCTTTATAATTAATGTTTTAATCTTAAAATAAAATGAAAATGAATAATAAAACAATGCGGAATTTGCATGGATATTTTTTACGAGAGCTTTCCAAAAGTGGGTATCAGACCAACAATACGGCTTTGTAATTCTTTTGCACGATGACGTCGCGGCCCTCCCCTGTCTGAAGGAACCTTCAGCTCTCTTGCATTACTACTTGCGTGATCTTATCACCCGTTTGTTGGCCAGACTAAACAGTATTTTGAGCTGCAAATTAGTAGTAGATGGTTTTCAAGCTGAATCCGAATCTGGGGTCAAAAGTGTGAAATTCCAACACATGAAAGTTCCCCATTAAAATATAAAAGAAAATTTGTTCAACGAATTTGTTGCCATTTCTCGAGTTCATCAATTTTGAAATTAGAGCAACTTTTTACGTTAACATTTTTAAGTATAAAATTTATTGCTATCTTCGACCTTTTGATTCATTGAATCTGAACACATATTTCAAGCGGAATAGGGAAAATAGAATTGATGCAAAATGACAAATTAATAGAACAATAAAGCTTTTATTTTACTATGTAGGAGGAACAATAAATTACCACCACTCATTTTCTATGTGACTTAGAGACTGACTTAGAAGAGCGAGTGACTTAGAAATGAGTAAAGTAAAATCACAGTAAACGAGTAATAAAACTCATGAAATTTTCCTAAACATAAAAAATTCATTGTTTGGCGAATTAACTTTGTCCGAACCACGCCAAGATTCTATGTGCCGGCGAAGATTGAATTTCCTCTTCGTTTGGTATGTGCAATGGTAACAAAATAGCATGTAGAAACGGAGGAACATACATGTGGAGGAACATATAATAAAAGTAATTTAAACTACATGTATAACATACAATTAAAAGTACATAAATATAAACTAAACACGCATGTCGAAGTACTGTAACTGTAATCTAAATAGAACCTAAACAATAACATAAGTGATAAGACGGGTCAGCTGTTTGGTTGTTACCCAGCGGGGAACAAACGGAGGGGGAAAAGGCAGTAGGGTGGGAGGCGCTCGCGTTGGGTTTGGAACGTCTCGTCTAACCTGCTAGGAGGCTGTAGTAGAAATATTAACACAGAATTTCATTGCACTACTGATATGGCACAACAAGGTCTAGATGTTTGATTTGCTTGAGTCGCCGGAGTTCACCTTGGTTGTTTCAACATCTTCAGGTGTTCATGTTAGTGGAGGCGTTGTTCTTGCTTCCGTGCGTATTTTACAATTGAAGGTATCCAACCCTGAATCTCGATGAATATCATTGTTTCGCATGTACCCTGTGGCATCAACAATGCTTCTCACTATATTATTCCGAAAAGTTTGGATTTGTTTTATATTTGATTTCCTGACACTTCCCTAGAGCTGTATCCTGTAAGTCCACGTAGGGAGAAGAATCTGCTTATGTATGAGTAGTTTGTTGTGAAGTGAGAACTGAGAATTTCTTCCCAACAACCAATACATCTTTCTGAACTTGATTTTCAGCTCCTCTCTCTTTTTCTCGATGTGAATATTCCAGTTGAGTTTGGAGTCAAGACTCATACCCAAATACCCAAGTATCTAACCACATCTCCATGCGGCATAACATTAGAGTTGATCTCAGCGTTCGTGGGTACAATTGTTCGGTTAGTGATGTTTATGTGAATCGATTTAGATTCGTTTAGGTGTATTCTCCACATCTTGGTCCATTTAGAGACCTTATCAGCAGATGTCTGAAGCATTTGTGATGCAGTTTCTATATCATCTCCGACAGAGAGAATGGCCGTGTCATCTACAAAAGTAGCTACAGTTGTATTTTCGCGTTGGGGTAAGTCCCAGGGGTTAGTTGGGGTAACACCCCCATAAATAAACATACATAAATAAATTTAAACATAAATAAACTTGTTTGAGGTTAGAAAGCTCCAGATATCTCATTAACCTCCAGTTGTAATAGTTATCGAGCCGTCCAGGGACCAGATAATTAAAACGCCAGATAAGGTTTAACTAGGGATGTGTTAACTGGAGGATAACGCTATCCCTCAGATAAATCCCCCTTATCCACTGGATAAATGTGATTGATAAACCGGCCCTCAGACGTTTAAGAAGCAATTTTTCGAATAGTTTTGACACCACAGACAGGAGGGATACTGGTCGATACCCTGATTTCTCATTAGGTGACTGATGCAACCAGGGAATCCAAATCTTCCGTGCAAAAATGAAAATTTGAATTTGCACAAAGAGAGCTGAGTGAGGTAGGACTGAATAAACCCTAGTGCTTCATTTCTAAATACGACTGAAAATTTATTGATGAGGTTGATGAACAATATCTCACTTAGGAAGAGGTAGTAAAACTTAAACGGGCCCGTATTTATATATATATATATGTAATAAAATAAAATAATTTCTTCAAGATTCCTTAACCCCTTTGCGACGGGCGTCGTTCAGCCACTGCAACGCGCCTGGCCTGACTGCCTCGGAGCCCTCCAACCCCCCGTGCCTGAATAATTGGCCCTCCAAGCGCGGTGAACCACCTTCGCTTTTCCGAACTGGATCAAGAATATTAGAATTTGAAATGCCCCGAGTATCATGATCACCATCATCGAGAAAATCGTCAAAACAATCGTCTTTGAGTTGATCCAAAAAGTTTGTTGAACGAAATTCAATTTCAACGTCAATCACATCACTACCTAACTCACTGTCACTCCCGGTTATTATTTCGTTAGGAATTCCTTCATCCTTCCCCCCGTGAGGAATAAAAACGTAAAAGAAAGTACAAGTATGGAAACATGTATGAGTATAATTATGACAAATACCAAATGCGGGCAAAAAACAAGTGTCCAAGTCAACGTTTTTCCTGTTATTTTGATGTGAATAAAAACTCTCGACAACGTCTCTGATCTAATCGCATTCTATTAGATACTAGACGTAAATGTTAGTTACAATGCCTCTCAATGGATTGCATGAGAGTCGATAGAATGGAGGGAAATTCGAAAACGCGAAAGCAGGCGTTACGGAGCACTTGATGGCCGACGTATTAATACGTCGTTAGGCGTTACGGAGGACATCTGTGCTGACGTATTAGTATGGCGGCCGTCGCAAAAGGGTTAAATTATGGTTCCCTTTTATATATATAAACACGAATAAAACTTGAGAATATATTGTTCAAATCTGGCCTGAATGAAGGGTAATCGATGGTAAGATGGCTTCCTCAATCAGTCGAGCTTCCAGAAAAAGGCGAGTAAAGGGGCGGTTGAAGGGGGGCGTCCTGGACGATCTCGTTGTTTCCCAAAGGATACGAGCGAAGTTTTACCAAGACGAGATATTGACTGGACTAGCCCCAAATATGCTGCCCTTTTTGTCCAGAAGAATCGGCGGATTGAAGAAGAATCGCAGTGACTTCGAGGGATACTGGGACCCAGGAAGATTTCTGGAATCGACCGAAAAGGTTCGAAACTGAGAGGACTTGATTGCAGTCCGAGTTGCGGAAGAAAATGCGCAAAATGCGAATACAGGCGTGATGCAGTCACGAGGCGCTGATATCTGCACGGCTACTGGGGTTCAGTGTTCGTTGGAAGCCTGACCCCTCTCTCTCTCGTCCTTTTCCAGCGTCGTCGACGTCGATAACGGCAAGTCCAACGGGCGTGTTTGTATGTGAGAAGGAAGCTCGAAGCGATTAAACGTTAAAATAAAGTATTGCTTCATGATGGATTTGTTCGGCTCGAACAGTGACTTCCCTGGTTTGGGAATCATTATAACCTCTGTAACTTTCCATTGGGATGATACGTGTTTCAACCTAAACGCAGCATTAACACATTCAACGCGGGTGATCATCATGCCGTGCTTTCCAGGGTACGTGTGATGTCATTTGACATCAAGCGATTGGGGAGGGCGCTCACAACTTAACGGTGCTTAGAGGTTGGTGGAAGGGTCCGTAGGGGCTGAGAAGGGTTTCTTTGTGATCCGTAGGTCGTCCCCTTCGGATGCTGATTGAAATATTTTTAGCTCTCCCAAAAGACGCTAGTGCAAATACGACGGATTTTTCCACAACGCATCAGATTTCTGTAAGTTTCTATATTTGTTTCATCATTTGTCGCCAAAAGTGGTGAATATATAGTCTTTACTTATATAATAACTTCTTTACTTATCGTTTTTGACTATTTCCACACAAAAACAGCTACAAAATACCAGATTTTATTACGTTATTCATTTTAGCGAATTTTCGAAGAAAATTAAGCTATTGCTCTCGCCTCAAAATTTGTAGAATGTGAATTTTTGAAAAAACTTTATGCGGAAATCCGTTTCAGGCAATTCTGAATCATATTCTGAAGTTTAACGCATTTTTTTATGTATGTATGTATGTATATATGTACGTATGTATGTGTCATTCCAGACGATAACTGTCCGTAGAATTGTGCTAGAAACTTCAAACAAATTTTAAAATGTTAAGGACACAAAACGAAAGTTCAAGTTCGTTGGCCAGCATGATCGGATTACATCTTCGGGTTGAAATTTTCAAAAATGTCAAAATAGCCTGTTTTTTTGAGATTTGTTGTGCGAAATAATTTTTTCAGCATACTAACATGTGGTATATTCGGAATCAGCGTAAAATTTCCTGTAAGAATATGTATCAAGTTTTCGAAAATTTCAAAGTTGAAAAATCAGTCAAAAATCGAAATAATGCCGTTCGCTAGTTGTAGTGATTATTCATTTATATTTAATACCTACAAGTTGTAATAGTTATCATTATAATTTTGTATTCATTCCTGTAATTAAAATCTTTGAATACTGTTATTTTTGTCCCCTCAACTCGAACCAATCCTGTAGACAACTGTCGGCAAATTTAGTACTAAACAACTACTTTTTTTTAAGTTCCTGCTTTGTAAAAACGATGTGTATTGCGAAATAAATGATGTGTATTGCTAGTTTGCCTACTCATATTCTTTCCCCTCTCACGAGTGATATCATATGACATCGTACTCGACAAATAAACAAAATGGCGACCAAACCACTTCAAAGTATTCGAAATATATTTCTTATCAAAAATAAAGGCGCCAAAGTTAAATTTCAGGCAGATCCTTCCCGCGTTGAAAGTGTTAATAACGAAGTAATTTCAGGTCAGCCTTTTCAGGAAGCTTCTTCACTATTCTACCCACTATCAAGTCGTAGCCAGTTTTTTTTTTTAATGTTGCTTTCTATTTCATTTTCAAGTTCTTTCAGTTTTTCAGGTAGTAGGTATTTCGAATTAGTCTGTTTTTTCTAACCAAGTTGTATTTTCGACCGATGTCTGATTGGTTGAAATATTTTGTAGAGATGTCCTCTAAAAAGAAAATTCTATAATCATCAGAAACACTTGCATACGAGTCATACGGGACATTTTATGTCTTTAGTTGCAGACTCGTATGTGTTGCAGACTCGTATGCAAGCTCTAAGAGCCACTCATCTGATCCAGACCCTGGGCATCATCAAGTAAATGTCCTAAAGAGGCTACATACGAAATTACAGCTTTCTAGAGGGTAAAGTATAGAAATTACCTGTTAAAATGACTACCGCTTCACAAATCAAACCTATCTCGCAATATTCGGATCACCTGCTATGAATCAAATCATCGAAACACCAACTCAATGAAATCATCAGAAATTAACAAGCGGTTGCAATCATGTTCACAATATCAATTATTGAGAATGATCACCTGCGTGTAAACAATTATTCATATAACCATGCTCATAACTCAGCTTGTTGGCCATGCACTTCGCAGTAGTTAACTTAATATGGTTGGATAAATCGATAGCTTTCGAACGAATGGTCAAAGAATTTTGTGGTATGAGAAATGAGGAAGTACCATTTCCCTAGCAACGACTCAGTTGTAAGCGGAAATCATCAGAAAACAACTGGGAAAATTTTCGTCAACAGTTTTCGTAACGATTTTTTGTTTATGTGCCAAAGCAAAGACATAAAATGTCAATTTGTGCAGTCTCCTGGTTACTACTGGCCCATGTCCCGTCAGATTTTTTTATTGGAGGTGAGAGAACTTTGGGTCTTTTAATATTTTTAGTACCAAACCTTAAAGAGAAAATACTCCGTGTCCTTCTCTACCAGGTATATGAGGCATTTGACCTTTGGTGTTGTTGCTTCTGTAGTAATTATAGTAAGCGATTCCCTCCTAAAGATATTCCTCTTAAAAGAAACTGACCGCTTGTTCTGTACTTTAACATGGAGTTTGGTAATTTCTTTGCAGCTCCTTAGCTACTTTGCATCCGCGATAATTTGCTGGATGATTGCCTTTACAGTTGACACATTTGGGAGCATCTGCCTTGCCCAGGGTACATTCAGATGTTTTACACTGCCCAGCGCATTTCATGCATACTGGTTCCTTACTACAGTAGGCCTGAGCGTGTAGGTATGACTGGCATGTTTTGCATTGGAGAAAAAGTCTAGATGTTTTCTTCACTGGCTCAATCTTTATACCATGGATTTTGTTAATATCCTCGTTTGCATCAAATGTTAGCATATACAGGGTGATTCCCTCGCAGATGCAAAAAAAAATTTGGGTGAAACTACATCAAAAATGGAGTAAAATGCCGCCAACCGCATATTTTTATCTCAATCCGTACTCAAGATATGATTTTTTAAAGGTTTTTTCAGGAATACCGTGTTTTTTCATTTTAAACTCGGATTTCTCCACTTTGCCTCATTTAATTTTAACTTTCAACCTCATTTTCGGTATCAGCATTAAATTTCCTATAAGAATAGTGTACTTGGGTTCTTAAAAAGTACCATCCGAAGACCCTCACATCAGCTCAAACATTGACGATTTTGAAAAAATAATACTTCTGAAAATCTTTAAAACTTTACTACTCTTTTAAAAAGAATCCTGGAAACTGGCAAATCTCATGAAAACTGCTTCATCTGATATGCTTTCCAACGGTATAATCAATTTTACTTATATTTTGTTATTTAGGGGAGAAAATAATGTTTTAATGTTAAAAAATATGGGTTTTTCAATGAAATTGTTGGTTTTCTTGAAAGATGACCCTCCATGAACCAACGAGTATGGGGTCGGTTTCTATGTATCTTTTCTCGGTGGATCGAATGGAAGTTCCTGCAGATCTCTCAACTACGTTATAATCGAGTTTTACACTTTAATTAACTAGTTTTACCCCATAACACACATACATTTAATCGTAACAAACAAACTAAACATTTGCGATTTTAAGTGTAAAACTCGGTTATAACGGAGTTGGAGAGATCTACAAATTTTACCATTCGATACAGCGTGAAAAAATACATAGAAACCGACCTCATACTCGTAGGTTCATGGAGGGTCATCTTTCTAGAAAACCAACAATTTCATTGAAAAACCCACATTTTTTAACATTAAAACATAATTTTCTCCACTAAATAACAAAATAAAAGTAAACTTGATTATACCGTTGGAAAGAGTATTAAACGAAGCAGTTTTCATGAGATTTGCCAGTTTCCAGGATTCGTTTTGGAAGAGTAGTAAAGTTTTAAAGATTTTCAGAAATATTCTTTTATCAAAATCGTCAATGTTTGAGCTGATGTGAGGGCCTTTGGATGGTACTTTTTAAGAACCCAAGTACACTATTCTTATAGTAAATTTAATGCTGATTCCGAAAATGTGGTCAAAAGTTAAAATTGAATGAAGTAAAGTGGAGAAATTTGAGTTTAAAAGGAAAAAAACACGGTTTTCCTGAAAAAACCTTTAAAAATTCATATCTCGAGAACGGATTGAGATAAAAATATGCAGTTGGCGGCATTTTACTCCATTTCTGATGTAGTTTCACCCAATTTTTTTTTTTTTTTTTTTTTTTTTGCATCTGCGAGGGAATCACCCTGTAGAGAGGAAGAGATTTTTGAATGGTCTCGATTTTACCTCTTTCATTTTTTATTTTCTCTTCCTTAAGGATGTTGGTCACTTCCAAAATGTTTAAGCCTTGATTTTTTAGGTCTTCAATTATTACTTCGCTTTTGTTACACGTTGCATGTAGTCCTCTAGCCATGACCTTGATCGGTCTGTCCACTTTGTCTTGATACGTATACCACTGTTTTTTCTTAGTACACAGTTTGTCTGTAACCACTTTCCACTCGTCTCTTGATTGTACATATCTTTCCAAACATTATTGTTCAGAGCAGTGACTTTACATTGATCTTTCAGAGTTCCTTCAATTATATCTTTAAGGGCCACAACAAGCTCTTTAATCCCACAACATTTATGGGCGGAGGAGGGGGGTCTTTTTTAGGCTTAATCTCATCTTTCTTGGTCGCATTTTTGCCAACCTTGGTATTGTTCGAGGGCCATGCAATCTCTGGTGATGTCCAGCTTTACGTTTCTTGCCCGCTCTTCATAAAATCCAATCAGTTTATCTTCCTATTTCTTCTTCATCTGTACTATAGGACCTGGGACGTGAGGTTGATTCGATTTCTGTGCCCTTTGACTGTCTTTCAGTGCCATTATATTTTAATTTAATGCTAAAATATGACCATTGGCTTGACTTAGGTAGTCAAATAAAGAAGCTACAATACCATACAATTGGTTAAATGCAGTTCTTCCGTTTTGATCCGCACTCCACAACGGCCCAGTAGTCTCATGGTGATACAATCATTTTTGTTTTGTTCTGGAAATAAAAACCTTGAGTGTCAGCTCACTGTCGTCCGGGTAAGACATTTCACTGTGCAGGCATTACCGAATACGGAACGATTAGGCACTTGCTTGTAACTTTTTCACGAGAGTTCGCACCAATGTTGACTCTACGAGCTCTCATACAAGACACGATAAAATTTATATTCAATACATGAATAATAAAAATATATAAATCAATGATTTACAGAGTAACATAAGACGAGGAAACACCTCAGTGTAAATACCTCATCTATAATCTCATAACCTCATCTTGTAAATCTTATGACCACCTATGGAGGTGGTGGACAGTTTTCCAGAGTGGAGAAGATAAACTGTCTTACAGAACACCTGGAGAAATATTCCACAGTAACATATGGCGGCGTTTTTCGAGTTGGAGGCTTAAAAAACGCCTGAAGAAGTTCTACAAGGCAAAGATGGCGGCGTTTTTCCACTGTGGAAAAGTTTTCACATCGATAATAAAGTTACAGAACACCTCATGAAATGGAGCCCCGGCGGTCATCATGCCGCCCTGGGCTTGCAAACACAGCCTAATTGCCACCCTCATAATTAGTTTTTATTTTATTTTACTTATTATTTTTTCGACTTTTTATTACATTTCCAAATGCAGCACAAGGCATCAACATTTAAAAAGTTGAAGATGAAACACAAGAATTAACACTTTGTAGAATAATAATGCTTCTAATTATGGGGAAAAGGACAGTAAAATACACTACAGCTATTGAACTAACAGTCAATGAATGGTAGTAATCAGTTTTTGCATAAGTACCAATGCCAAAGGAAATTTCCAAAAATGCAAGATTTTTGTCTCAAGGTATGATATGAGTATTTTTGTCTCAAGTATGATCTTCTCTATTGGTATAGATATGTCGATGATATTGTCATTCTATGGAAGGGCACAGAAAGACAACTAAATTCTTTTCACGAAAAAATCAATAAATTAGATCCCTTTATCAAATTTACCCTCGAATTCGGCGGAAATAAACTCAATTTTTTAGATCTATCCATCTCTTTGGTAAACGAAAAGCATGATTTTTCAATTTATAGAAAAGATACATATAGCGATATAACTATCCATAGTACTTCAAATCACCCTTTAGTCCATAAGCATGCAGCCTTCCATAGTATGATTAACCGAGCACTGTCTATTCCAATGAGTGAACAAAATTTATCAAAAGAAAAATCCATTATCAAAAGCATAGCGGCTAGTAACGGATATGGAGGAGATCTCGTTGATACCATATGGGATAATGTTCTTAGGAAAAAGAGTAGGGAAAAAGTTTCCAATCTGGCCAGGGAAGATGTAAATTTAGAAGAAAAGCAATGGATAAGTATACCTTATTACGGGAAAATTTCGGATAAAATCGGCAAAATTCTATCATCGAGAGGTTACAAAGAAGGTTTTAGAACTAAAAATAGTCTTAAAGCATTACTAGGATCCGTTACGGACAAAATCAATGTTCAGGATAAAAGTGGGGTTTATAAACTAAAATGTTCTTGTGGCTACGAATATTGCGGTCAAACTGGTAGGAAATTCAGGGAAAGAATAGACGAGCAACAGGAGGATTTCTGGGAAAATAAGGGTAAGTCTACATCAAAACATCTTAAGGAATCCAATTATACATAGTTACAATTTTGATTTGACAGATAAAAATTTCTTCATTTTTGTCCAAAGGGAGGCATGTTGAATGTACTTGAAAAATTCGAAATTATCAAAAGTGACAGATCTGGTAAATGTTTAAATGAGGATATCCCTCAATATATTTCACCACTGATAAGTACATTTATATAAAGCTTGGAATTATTCCTTCATGATTATGATTAGATATAATCCCCTTTCACTTTGTATGCACTTAATTGGTTGTGCCTCCTGCCCCTTTCCTTTCTCTTGACCAATGGGATTCAATCTCCCTTCACCTGTTACTATAAAAGCTGTGTCCTTTCTAATGTATCTTCAGTTATTGTTTGTTACTGATGATGGCCTAACCGTCGAAATCGATTTAACAGTGTAACTCTTTATTTTTCGTGGAAATAGACAACGTTTTTCACTAACTTCCGTTTTTAAATGGGTTTCCACAACTTCGTCGCGAGTGATTTAGTTCGTGTTACTCGGGGCCTGGAACCCTTCACATATGTCTAAGCTGTGGCCAATCACGGGTATACAGCTAGTGCATACTAAGTCTTACCTGTGCAGATTGAGCTACATCGAACAGATTGTACAATAAGGTCTGATTTCGATGCTCGCAGAATAGCTGAAACTCGTCCAACACGAATATGATTGGCTTTGAGGATTTCCGATCTCCAGATTTCAAACTTTGAAGCACGAAGAGAAGATTATCTAGGAAAAGAAACACACAACGTGGATTTAAGTATATCAAGTCGGTGAGTAAATAGTTTTTTTTTGCCAGTGGGAAGGGAGTGGGGGGAACGGTTTTGTTGATTTTTTAAGAATTTTTGAGTTGTTCAAACTCAAACACTGAAATCTCACCAGTCAGGATCCAAAATGTTCAGAAAAGGAAGACACAAGTTAAAATTATGCCGACATTGTCCACACAAAAAGGAAACAACTCAAAACGAGACACAGACTGCGTGAACTCAACTGAGTTGTGTCTTTCTTCCTAGGACGTGAATTGGTTACTCCCTCCATAGAAGAAAGACACACGCACTCTCTAGCGGAATTAGAGTGCCCTACACATATCTCCACCTTCTACAGACAAACTAGACCGTTTCTACTTCTCAAAACCACAACTAACTCAAAAATCGCGATTTTTGAGTTGTACCCTTATTCAAGGATGGGTGCGATGTGTCCTCATGGTTGAAACACATGTGAACATAGTCAAACACACTTCATGAAAATACATTTTTGACTTACCAGCAAAAGAACCAGCCACTCGATCACCTTCCAATTCATCAACGTGAAGCTGCTGAATGATATCCTTCAACGCAAGGTTGTCATCTGTGTGAACCAAGCCACTAAGCTGCACAACAGAGTACCCTTCAGAGCATTCTTCGTCTTTGCTTAGATCTTTCAGGCATGTACTCACCAACTGATTGAAAAAGAAATAAAACGAAAAATAAATAAACTAAACACTAGAAATGGAACATGCCAGCATTTTCAGAATAAATATCAACATCTAAGGGATAGAATTGGATGGTAAAATGTGTAAATCTAAATTACAGAGGGAAACTTACAAGGGACCAAAATTCATTCTTTGGAAGCCAGTTTCGTATTATTTGGGGGAGATAACCCTATCGAAGGGATAGAAAAATCAAAATTTAGATCAGTACCTACTCACGTAGTTAAGCAAATTTTCTTTCAAGTAGATTAATGTTTCACAAGGAATGACGAAATAAGAATTTTGGGGGGACGTCCAAAGCTTGAACGGAGCAGTGTAATTCTTGTTACAATTATTACAATCATATTCTACCTGTCTCGCAGGGGCACTGTTCCAAATTTCAGCTTCGTATCATAAATATCATAGAAATAAGCGTTAAGAGCTCACTCAGCTGATTGGGATGGTTCGGCTAGTTAAAATCACATTCTATCTGTCTCACAAAGGTTCCGCTCCAAATTTCAGCGACGTAGAATGAATTGCATAGAAATCAACTTCAAAATTGCAACTTTCACATCATGTGAAGACATAATATGACATCAACGAGAGCTAAGCATGGGGCGACGATTGATCGCAAATGCTTTCAACCAGCTCGAGGGACCAGCTGACGATTTGTAGCAAAGTTCTTGGTCCAAAAGAAATCCAACAGATGTCATGGGTGAAGACTAAGCCTTCCCACATTCATTTCACTTCATTTTAGATGGAATTGACTGCACCCATGGCCAAATACTTTGCGATAAAGAAGAAACTATACCACGTTTACCTCAGCAATGCTTACAGTGATTCCACGGTGATTCATTTTCTGAATATTTGGGTAATAGAGAGTTTTTGCTTTTGACGGAAACTGACCGTACGTGAAAGTAAGGCGTAGTCAGTTGATACGATGACAACCAAAATCCTAACGAACTAACACGAATTGGCACCCGTTCCGAAAACAAATGAAGAACCTCAAACTTGAAGCTCCTTACTTCGCTGCCCCCACGGCCGAGGACACTGTATACGCAAATGATAACCTTAGTTCGTATTTTTGTTAATTCGTTTCATTGAGCAGGATGAATGTGTCAGGTTATGATAAACGCAGTGTAGATAGGACTCGTGACTGTAGAGTTTAGCGTTCAGGTTAGTATCCACCTGGTGTTACCCCTAGGTTTATGTTCACGGACACGGCCACACGTGGGACACCGAGGAAAGCAAAAACTTTCTATTATTGTCTATTCAAGCACTGAAACTTTTCTATAAACATTGTTTTCTATGTGTGAAATCTACCTAATTTTTATTGCATTTTGATGGGTATTGCTTCTCTCGAACGTGCTCAATGAGCTTCCTTTCGTGATCCATCATCCGTTCACTTCACAAATAAAATGAATCTTGCGAGCAATGAAACGAATTGCGTACCCATGAGCAGACTGAAAACTGGACAGCAAAAGCCGGAAGTGAGGGGCAATGTTGGTACGGCGGAGTGAAGGGTTGAAAATGAGGTGAAGGGGGAACTAGCGTCATGTCCTCACCCAACCAAACTGGATTCGGAACGGAGTCCGGTTAGTGGCTCAAGTCAAAACTGGTCAGCTCATTTGCAGTGCCGCCAAAATGCATGGGATAGGTTTAAACTAGGGATGAGTCGATTCCCGATAACACCGATTCTTAGGCATTGGTATCGGTATCAAGAATCGATCGCCTAAAGCCGATACCGATACCGCCCGGTGATGGGCGTTTTATTACACTACGGTACTATTGCAACCATCAGACAACGAAGATGGTTGTACCGTGCAACGGTTGTGTAATGTTAGCAGTTGCGAAACATGAATTGTCCAAAACACAACTTACAATTATAACATTGTTTACAAGTAGGCTTGTGTTATTTTGTTTGTGACAACAGAAGCATTAGACAAAGCTATGTTTTCCAAGTATAAAAGCCTAGAGCCAGTCTTATTTGGAAATACCTTACAGTTACCGACGAAAAACTAAAAAACCAAGTCAGTCTGCTTAACTTGTTTTATTCAGAAAGAAATCAATCCTAGGCAATAAAAGTTGCCTATTAATTGATACTTGATAGATAACAAAAAAATATCAAATTTTGTATTTGCACAAATCAAATTAACTAAAGCCTTGAATGAAAATATAAATCTGAAATTTAGAATTTGTAATAAGAATTAATCTGAATTTGAGAGAATAAAAATTTGAATATATTACTAGTTCAAGAGGAATTTTTGTTTTTCGCCTACAGGTAAGTTTGGTATTATGCGCCGATGGTATCGGTATCGAGAATCGATATATTTTGGTATCGACTCATCTCTAGTTTAAACCCATTCGAGAAAGTCAAATAAAGTACAGTCGCTGCACCTTGAAGCTTAAAGAATGCTCGCGTGTTGATGGCTTTAACCCGTTCAACCACGTTCAGCCCGAGACTGTCTCAGAAAAATGCATTTTTTACTAGGCGCCCCCCGAGACAGTCTCGGGGGCCCCTCTCCTAATACTCTCCTCCTTTGGCTACCCCCCTTTGTCGACTGCGGTTGTGGGAAGTGTCTCAGGGAAGTACCTACCTCACTGCTCAATTTTGCCCAAAAAATTTAAAAAAAAATTAACTCGTAAACGAGTTTCACTATCTGCTTTACAAGCAGATACCATGTTACATGGATATGTCTTTGATTGGGGATTTCACAACGGTTGTCCTCGAGAGTTGTAAACAAATCCTTTAACTTTGGACTGTAGGCGACGAAATATAGGATAAAGAATTTATTCTATTATTCTTGGAGACACAATAAGCATACTATAAGTACATACTACTAAAGTTATTTCTTCAATACAGGCGCTATCATTTTTATGTTCATGATAGCCTGATTTTTCATTAATAAATGAAATTATATCATTTATTGTTTTATTTGATAACGTTTCGTTCTCTTACTGAGGACATCTTCAGATCTTGCTTTCTTGACATTGAGTTGACTTGGTGAGCCAATGTTTTATTTGACAAATCCGTTATATTCGGATGTTTATAAATTTTTTCCTGGACACACCAAGATCTGAAGATGTCCTCAGTAAGAGGATGAAACGTTATCAAATAAAACAATAAATGAAATAATTTCATTTATTTTCCTTGGGCCGCATCCCGACTAATTCCAACAAAACAACGGTTTACTTATAGAAATGTTGAAAATAACTGTGGAGAGAAGTCACTACAATGAGTTGTTGTTCACAGTCGACTGTTGTCAAGAGGATGATAATGTTTCCTATGGAGTGGAGTAAATGATGCTACTGCTTTACGTTAAGAATATTGTAACCGGCTTATTAAAATTGTTTATAGTCCAATCAACTTAGTTTAGGAATGTAGCCAGGTACGTAAGGAGGGGGAAATTGGTAGCTTGAGATGTGAACATTTATCACATAAATCAAGCGCTTTCCAACGAGTGGCGAACGATTTATGTGCGATGAAAACTACGGAAGTTCCATTCCCCTAGCAACAGATTGGTTGTACGTGAACATCATTATAAATTGTGACATATTTTTTGCGTCACGAAAATTTTTGGTTGACCCCCCAGAGCAAAGACATATCCATGTCAAAAACTTTTTAATCGTCAATAATTCGTTAATAATTATTGTAAGTAATTCGTGTAGGAGAGGGAATGGCGAGAGCAAAGTTAAGGAGCGTTGAACGGGTTAAAACCCTATGTGCAGCAGAGGATGCTGAAATCTTTCTTAAAAATAAAGCTGTTGAAGCGGTATTTTCTGGCTCCTATAATGATTACTATTTTGGCTTGTGATCGCGCAGGATGGATTTAACGATTATTTGAATTACCATAATGTCCCTTTTCAATTTAAAAAGTTATTTGCACAAATAAGTGCCCGGTTTGGGCATGGCTCGGCCGGTGCTATACAGGGCGAGCTTTTATATATTTTTTTTAATTTTTCTTCCCCTTTTATTTATTTATCACAGAAATTTATTTGATTTGGACGATTTTTGGCAGTATTTATTGTTATAGATTAAGTGACAAATTTTGTATGTTTATTGTACTTACCTGACGTTTGTTATATACCTGTGGTATGGATAACAATAAAAATTCTCTCTCCCTCTCTAAGATTGGCAAGTAAACACCATTCTACAATTAAAATTAGGAATTATAATTACAAAATTTCTCCAAATAAGTACTGTATGTCACGGGTCTTCTTATTTCATGTTCTATGTGAGTGTCCTATGTATAACTGGATCAGAAAAAGATATATCTTTGACTTGGTGAGGGGTACCGGAAACTTGATAAATTTTGTATCAGTACCAAGTGAATTCGACATAAAAAGTCTATATTTCTTCTTAAGTGAAGTTTGCAAAACTGAGAAATTTATGTTTGTTTGACTGAAGGATTAACTCGCTTATATATACTGGTACTGCCTATGTTAACTGCTTGAATGATTTTTTAAATGATTTATGAAGTTCATTGTGTGTTTTATTTTATTGTTGTTTCCAATATTTATAAGGTAAAGAGAATAAGCTGAATTAATAATGAATGTTATATTAATTTGTAATTCATAAAATATTTGAAATTTCTACGCTGTAATACTGAATAGATTATCATTAATTGTGAGTAAATCATGTAACTGGACACCACGATCAATTTCTAAATTTTGTACTCTTATAGTTGATTCAACTGGGTATAGAAAAAAGTTCCAGTCATGCAGCATGATCGTATGAGCGAATTTTCATAAATGGTCGTATTACATTTATGTTAAATTCTGTTGAAATTTGAGCACTTTTGGGACAAATAAAAATTGTATTATACATTTTATAGCAAACTAACTTTTTGTCAGTAATATTCCAATGAACAAACGATTTTGTGGATTTTTACAATTTTTTCAAGTGTTCCTATCGATTTTTAGTTTATTTTAATGAAATTTGAGTACATTTTTCAGTACAATTTTGTGCTTAAATTTTTAAATGTCCTAGTTCATATTCGATCAATTTTTTTCGAGTAGCATTCTGATAAAAAATAGAAATTTGTTAATTTTTAGCAGTTTTTTGCCTTTTTAAGTACATTTTTTGAAATGTGACCAATTTAATGTGCTCAAAAAGTGTTGTCCAACGAACTCACCCTTTCTTTTGAAATGCTTGATTTTTTGGCGAAAGAACGAAGTTTTTATCTCAATTCTATCGAGAGTTATCGTCTGGAATGACACATACATATATATACTTTATATATATATGTATATATATATATATATATATATATAAAAGCGTTAAAATCCAGGAATCATTTCAGAATGCCTCAAAACAGATTTCGATGAAGAAAATTTTTGAAAATTTTTATTTTAAAATTTTTGGAGCCATTGCAATAGCTTTATTTTCTAGGAAAATTCGCTAAAACACTACGTTAATGATGTTTACACTACAACTGTTTCAATTATGTACTTTTTGTAAAGCACCCTTGAATGTAAGTAACATACATGTTCAAATACATTAAATAAATAAATAAAACCCTAGTTGAAACCAAACTCCTAGGGGGTTCTAAGACAATATACATAACTGAAAGTATACATTTCGATTACAATTTAAGATGCTGCAAAATCTACAAATAGACTCACCAGTGTTTTCCCCGTTCCTCTCGGACCAACAACTAGTAGAGAATCACTCTCACCAAAACACACACATCGTTTGAGGATGTTAAAGAGATGTGCACGCTCCCCAGTAAGGCCTCTCAGACTTGGTGTCATCACCAGGTTTTCTTTGAGGAATTTTCTCACGGAGCTTCCAACATCATTATGAATAACCATAATGCTCTAGAACAGCTGGTCCGCACACCTTCAAACCTGAATTGAAATACATTTTATCTCATTTAAAATATATTATTTGGCCACAATGAAAGGAGTAATGGGACATAATAGTTTATGAGTCTTTAGTAAGAAGACTATCAAATGGAAATTATGATTAACAATCAATCAAAGCCAGCTTTCCATTGAGATTTAGTTTATTGTTGGTAGCCAACTTTTTGTTCCTTAACATACCGAAGAACGGGGTTACTTTACTTTTGCGGGGTATAAGTGGTACTTGACGTCATTTTTCATATTTTTCAAATTTTTGCATTACCTACTGAATCAGGGTGGCATTTTTGATACTGGATTATTGCCTAATGGATTTTAGTCATGACAGCAAAAACAACCACACTTCTTCTTCTTGTTTGATAAGGTTTATCAGTTCTGTATTTTGACAAAATTGCGAGGTGGCTCTACACAATTTAGTAGGCCACATTGAAAAAACCATTTTCACCGGGGTGCCACGGCAATATTTTTCGAATTGGCGGAGCCTTCGACAATTTGTCGTGGCCAGCAATACAACTAGGGCTTGTAACCAGAGGAGTTGACTCCCCAATATCCACTGGTGTAAATCGTATCTATTAAATAGAAAGATCACCTGCTCTCTAGGTAATACTTCCAAAAGATTTAAAGTTCAAAGAGGCACTCCTCAAGGGGGATCACTGTCTCCCCTCCTTTGGTGCCTTAGTTGACGATTTACTGAATGCGTTGCTCACTCTCTGCCAAGCACAATTTTTTGCGGAGACGGGGTTGTCCTAATCAGGGGCTCAAACCCGACGGATATC
Organism: Adelphocoris suturalis; assembly: GCA_030762985.1. NCBI lineage: Eukaryota > Metazoa > Arthropoda > Insecta > Hemiptera > Miridae > Adelphocoris > Adelphocoris suturalis. The sequence goes on from CM061046.1 coordinate 15,703,232, forward strand.
ACGAGAAATGCCAACACCATACTGAGACTCCTTGAACAATGGTGTAGGAAAGGGACTATTCATTAATCCCAACAAAATTGAGATCATCACTTTCTCAAGGAAACGACGTCCCCCTATAACAGGACTGTCATACCTAAACACTAACCTCTTCCAGTAAGGTGAAGTACAACTGGATTCTCAATTGGAAACCACATATTGAATGGAAGGTCAAAAAAATCACCAATAGCCTTTTCTGTGCGAGGAAGCGATTGGAAAATAGTGGGGACTTACCCCCAAAATAGCCCACTGGATTTACCAAGCCATCATTCTACCCAGACTCCTATTTGGAGTGGTGGTGTTGGCCGGGCATTAAAAACAGCAAAATCCTGGGCAAAATCGAAAGATTAGCCTGCATGCTTATTAGTGGAGCTTTCCGTACCACTCCAACTAGAAGCATCCAAATTATCCTTGGACTAGCACCAATGGATACTCTCGCAATGGTCTTTTCCATGATGGTTAGGTTGAATATTTTGGGAGAATGGGTAGACACAAGTCATCTCTTCACTACATACAAGTAGGACACACCTACATCAAACAAGCTACTAATGCTTATGCACCAGAAACCCTCATGCCCTCTGATGAAATGAAGAGGAGATTTTTCTGGAACTTGAAGACCATCTTTGAAATAAAAGACAGAAATGAGTGAAACAATCAACAAATCCCTGTTTAGACACCATACATTGCTACACCGATGGTTCTAAGATAGACAGGGAATCTGAACCTTCCTCTGGTGCTGGTGTATTCATTCCCAGCCTCCAAGTGGCACATTCTTACAGCCTCGATAAATATGCGACTGTATTTCAATCAGAAATATATGCTATCAATAAGCATCAAAGCACTCCTGAGCCCCCCCACGACCTCAAAACTGGTCTGGGAAACAAAGCAACACATTAACAATTTGTTTCTTAGCAACAACAGAATATCCATAAAATGGATTCCTGGTCATGAGAACTACGAAGGCAATGTTAATGCGGACGGCTTAGCGCGGGCTGGCTCGGGACAACAGTTTCTCGGACCATCTCCTGCCATCTGCATTTCCAAAAATGCCTGTAAAGCAAAAATTAAAAACTGGGTCACACAAGACCTCGACATTCTCTGGAGCAAGGAAACTGCTAGATATAGACAAACCAGAATGCTCGTTACTTCTTCCGATCCCAAACGAGCACGCTGGCTTCTGAGCAAAAGTAGAAATTCTATTAGAACCATGATTGGGATCCTCACCGGACATTATGATTTCCGCAGGATGCTAAATATTATAGATAACAATTCACCTATGTGCCCTTGCGGACTCGAGGAAGATTCCGCAGAGCACTTTCTTTGTAGATGCGACCGGTACTGGAGATCCAGAACGGAGGCATTTGGGCATCATATTATTGAACGGGCTTCCCTCAGAGATATTGAGTGGAAAAGAATCAAAAAGTTTGCTGATCTAAGCAAAAGGTTTGCTTGCGACGACTCCAACTCGGGGTAACCGGCGGAATCCTCTTTTAAATTAAAGGGGCCTCTTTTTGAGGGAGAGTATAAGCCGTTCATGGTGCCTGACACTCTTTTCCAATGGTAACCCCGAGCAGTGAGTGAGTGAGTGAGTGAGTGAGGTGTGCTGCAAACTGTGTTTCTCACGGCTTTCCAGGCTTCTTGACTTCAATTTCTGGGTTAAGTATGGTTTTAGTATTGGATAACAGTGATACATGTATGAATTAACTGTTTGTTGGGTGATTTGGTACTGAAGTGGGTGTTGCTGATTTTCCAAGTTGCAGTTGGCTATAGTATAATTACAATACGGTAGCTGTATCGGCAGTTGACACTGTAGGAGTAATTGACACTCAGAATTAAAAATCAAATAATAAGACTTTGGCGCCACATCTTGAATTCAAATTCGGTGGGCAGACAGAACAAAGCCTCCTTGATCAACTGTTAACAGCTTGTTATTGGTGGGAAAATAAAGAGAGGTTAGGGTCAACTAAGTTGTGAGCAGTCCACGTTTTGTCAGTGAGGGGAGCTGTTCTGCTGTGGATGCCTTCAAGAACGTGAGTTGATATCGTGAGTTGATATCATAAGGTTTCTAGCTAGTGAAATACGTTAGATGAGTCTAATTTTTGTCTTGTAGGCTTCTATCAGTTTTATCTTCATGACTAATCCATTGGGGTGGCTAATTTTCAGGTTTTCAGACGGTTTTGGTAGGATGTCAACTATACCTACAGAATTTTTCATGATACGCAGTAGTTGACACCCATGTCAACTACTACTACATGTTATAATTTCGAGATTTTAACTGGAATGAATTGCCAGTATTGTGTTGAATCGATCTGTATATGAAACATTGAAAAATTTTGTCAGGAAGTAGTAGTTGACAGGGGGTGTCTACTACAAAAACTCATGTGTCAACTACTCCAACCCATAATTTCAATGAGTGTATTCCTGTTTGCAAATTTCAAAATTTGATTCTGCTTTGACTAATTCACGCAACGAATAATGCCTCCTCAAAAAGGGAAGATGTTTTCATATTCTGAAGAGTAAATGGAGGAATCTTTTTAACAAAAGAAGAGGAACAGTCAATTGTCAAATGGGTGATTTCCGCCTCCAAAGCAGGATTCCCAGTAACTCAGTCATAAGGAATCTAAAACGACCAATGATCGCCCTGGACGTTGTTGGTTTTCTAATTTTATGAAGAGAAATCAATCTGTTTCTTCTAGGATTTCAGAAAACTTGACTATCAGCAAAGGGGCTGTTTCACAGGAAAATATAAGCAATTGGTTCATGGAAGTTCATAATTATTTGAGAGAAAACGATTGTTTGGGTATACTGGATGAAGCATCGCAAGTTTTTAATAGTGACGAAAGTGCGTTTTTCCTGAATCCCGAAGGAAAAAAGGTCTTAGCTAACAAAGGGGATAAAACAGTTTATCAGGTCGTGAACAGCAATGAAAAGGAATGCCTCACTGTTTTAATTACAGGCAATGCAGCAGGCCAACTGGCTCCTCCTTTGTTTTTAAATATGAGAGGATACCAGCAGTTCTTGCTACTTCCGTTCCGCGGGGTTGGGGTATAGGTAAATCAGATTCTGGTTGGATGACGGGTCCGCTATTTTACGAATTTATCAAAAACATTTTATTCATGGGTAAAAAAATCCAACTCCCCATTATTCTCTTTGTTGATGGTCACTCGTCCCATCTCACTTTAGAAACGAGTTTCTTTTGCAAGGACCATGGTATCATTCTGATTGTTCTTTACCCAAAAATGCTACGCACCTGATCCAACCCATGGGTGTAGCTGTATTCAGGTCCCTCAAAGAACATTGGGAAACGGAAGCCCACAACTGGAGATTCAGTAAATATGGAAGATCCTACTCTTAGGAAAAGTAGAAAAAGTAGTACTCATATTGACTGATACCTATTGTAAGAACTGTATGATTTATTTTCTTACATATGCAGGTACCTTCCTTATGTTTGATTACATACCTACCTAGTGATTTATGGTTCCTAACATGTCTTTTTACCATGCATTTATTATAACATATATTTCTTAATTTGGATTTATCTAATTGAAAGCTAATCTACATTCTTGATAGTTGGAATATTGCCACACTTTATTATTATGGGTATGATACTTGACGGTTCCTATTCTTGTCATTACTATAAAAGTTACCGTATCTACATTTTATATTTCTGCACGTTGTTGAAATAAAAACATCTTACCAAAAGTATTTGATGAAAATCATGCCCATTCTGTCCAATTCCAAGAACTGTCACCTACTGGTGTAATGGATGTCAACTAATCCAGCATCTCAAAATTTGGGGAAATGCTCAGCTGATTCTGGAGAAAATGTAAAGCTCAAATATGAATGATATCGCAGATAACTGAACGTGTTGATTACATTTTTACGACTTCCGTACCTCATAGTGTCAACTACCGGTACAGTTACCCTAATTATCCATCCCTGAAATGAACAACTCATTTGAGGAAAAATTAATATGTCAAATTTCGACAACCTTCTTATCATTAGACAGAAATGACAAATTCCAGAAATCACTGGGAGCTCCAGGGTAGGACTCTGGCTGAAGCTAACAAGTTGAATTATGTATGGTAATTTCTTGTTTCGGTTGACTTAGAATGGGAGGGGGGGGGGGGGTGTACCCATATAAATATCTTATTCTAGTTGTCCCTACCTCTTATTATAGTCATTTCACTTTAAATGTCCATATTGCGATTCTCGCAACTGTCTTTTTCCAAAATTTAAAATGCTTAGAAAATTCTATCAGGTAGATAATCGAATGGGGTTCCGAACATTAGAAGTTCGAGAGCAGCACGTAAACAATGACCTTACTGATTTGGTATTCTTTTGTTGCCTGTAAGACAAACGCAGATGACAAACGAGATGAACACAAGTTGTTTTTGTTGTTTTGCCAGTTTTTTGTTTGTTTGTGGGTTTCTTTATTATCATTATACATTTATTAATAATATAATTCTCTTTCTATACTAGTATTGATGAAATTGACATTGAGGGGAACGAATTGTAGAGCGAAATGGGGTTTCGCAAGGTATTAGGTACTTTGCCCCGTCGGCATCCCATACCCTCCAGTTGAAAGATCCAGGCAGTGTGTAGTGAGTTCTCTGAAGTTTTAAATTATTGAAGAATTTTTATTAGTACAAGAAAGGTACTACATATATTCTCAAGAGTGTTACCAAAATTAAAAAAAAAAATTTTCAGTTTTTCACTCATGTTGGAGAAGCGATCCCTGTTAAAATTGTTAACTACTCAGGTTAATAATATCCAATAATAAAGCCCTCGCTTTGACAGCTGTTAGTGTTTATAAGGCAGTTCAAATCAAGCGTTACCATTTTTTATAACGAGTGCTCCAATGATTCCCTATAATTTTTCCAAGTTAAGCAAATCTGTAATCCCACCATTTGCTACCAGTACGATTCTGTCCTCAATATCTATGATTCCTGGTTTGCTATTATCTAAAGTAAGAGAATATTGTAGCTTATTTAATTTGGTAATGTCATTTTGAAAAGTAACACTTGAGCGCCTCATTTTGGTTTATTATTTCCAATAATAAGCCTATGTGATCGTGTAGCAGAACATTTTTATAACCCCCCCTCAAACTTTGTCACTTTACGTTTCAAGGTGAGTAGAATCCAAATTTGAAATGTCCATCCGCCGTTCGCCGTCCGTGCCATAAAAGGCCTAAGAATTTACTTAACAAACCCGTTCTTTCGCACATAGACTCCCTTTGGGGTCTAGTTGGTCCTAACGTTTAACCATTCCGACCGCTTTACTCGCATAGATGCTATGGGCCAAAAACGAGCGAAAAAGTGTATTTTCTTTTTCGAGGTTTGAGTGTTAGACGCACGCCTGGCACAGGGGGTCACGGTGGGTGGTAAGGGGGTTGAGCGGGGAGTGGAGTGAGAGGAGGCGCCGTGGCACCTTGTGGTAGCTGGAGTGACCAGGGGCGTAGCAGAGGGGTGTAGGAAAATGGATATTTACGTGTTATACCCATATAATACACCTCGGCACCATGAGGTGGGTACTGCGTTCCTTTGAGGCATGAATATATGTTTTTTTCTAGGTCATATTTTGTGTTAATACCAATGCTTTTCCTACGCATATTTAATAACATATTCTCTCGACTTTTCGTACGTACTTAGATAAGGATATTATTAAGGCAATAACTATTTGAATAACCCCCCCCCCCCCCCCCCTCCATCCCTCTCTCTACTAAATGAATAGTTTATTTCAGAAACCACCTAAGTGCGCTTATTTTAACTTTTGGAAAACTAAAAAAACTGTTTTGCAGCTCAAGTATAGGTCTAGTCTCCTTCAAATATTCTTTTTTACCAAATCAAGAACATGCTATTGGAATTATCTGTTCTGTTAAATTTTTTTTTCCTTTCTTTCAAGTTGAGTTATAAATTTTTGAAAATTTTACACTTTGGTGGTTTCTGTAATAAATGAATAAATCCAAAGTGATTTTTTTATTTTATTATTATTGAAATTAAGTCAAACGATTAATTTTTATCTGTTTTGGTATCAAAAGTAAGAGACACACCCAAGTATAAACAAGAGTGGTTTTTACTAGGGATTAAACGGAAAATACAGCGTAGACTACACGCGTCAGCACGCTTGGGCTACGGCAACGGCGCTTGGGTTCTTTCTGAAATACACAGATTCCCTCAAGGCTGTCAAATAGCATTGGGGATATGGAACTTTGGTTATTTCTGCACTAAACGATGTATTCACCTCTGAAGTGAATAGTACCACCAAAAAACAACATTTTTTTAATTTTTGTCGCTTAGGTGGTTTCTGAAATAAACGATTCAAATAGAAATCGTTGAGGATGTTTCAAATCTCAATGATGAAGCAGAGGGGAGTCAAAGGATTCCACATCGTATTTTTAAATTAAACAACTATAGTTTGAAATGGAGAAATCTCTTTGAAAATGTGGGGTAGGACTGGATAGGATATACAGACCTGGAAATAAGTCCGTTTTGGACTAAACTGGGAATGGGAGAGGGGTTTTTTCCCCTCCTCACGTTCCGGGAAGGTCGTGGAGACTAACTAAGAGTCAACCGTATTTTTAACAAAATAGTAAGAGAAAAACATGACAGCTTGAGGGCGGTTTCCTCGGCAAAGGAACAGAGGGAAATAAAGGCACTCTTGGGGGAAAGTTTTGAAAAAATATCGTACGGAGCGGGTAGAATGAGGAAACAAACGATACCCTGGACATCAAGTCAAACCATCTCTGGCCGACCTATGCAGGGTGTCAGGGGTGTCTGGAGACCGACTGCCGGTGGCGCTGCCAGCGCGTTCTGTCAAGAGTTTTGGCAACTACCTATTACAGCGTACCTATCTACTATCTCCGTCCGACCGAACTCCACCCAATTAACGCCCGGCAATGACGGTACTTTAGTTAGGAAGCATTGGCGAAGGTCCTCCAAAGCCGAGTGGCTAATGATTCCGACTACAGACCAGAAGGTCTTGGATTCGATTGCAAACTGGAGCCAATAAACTTTTTTTGACATTTCATGTCTTTGCTATGGCACACAAACCAAATTTTCGTTATGTCACGTTACGTTACGTAACGAAATATGCTCAATTTCTGATGATTTCCGCTTACCCGGCTTAGTCGTTGCTTGGAAAATGGTACTTCATCGTTTTTCATCCCACAAAATTCGTTGACCATTCGTTTGAAGGCTCTAGATTTATCCAACCATATTATGTTAACTACTGCGAAGTGCGTGGCCAACATGAGCATGGTTATATGAATAATTGTTTACACACAGGTGATCATTCACAATAATTGATATTGTGAACATGATTGCAACCGCTTGTTAATTTCTGATGATTTCATTGAGCTGGTGTTTCGATGATTTGATTCATAGCAGGTGATCCGAATATTGCGAGAACGGTTTGATTTGTGAAGAGGTGGTCAAATCATTTTAATAGGTAATCATTTTAATAGACGAGTCTGTAACACATACGAGTCTGCAACTAAAGACATAAAATGAATAAACTCTTTACATGTTTGTAAAATCCTTAAAAGTTTATAAAATCCTACAGTGAGGTAAAAAGCAATAGGTAAACACATGAAATGTCCCAATGCGTTGCAGACTCGTATGCAAGCGTTTTTTTTTTTTTTTTTTTTTTTTTTCAACCTGCGAAATATAATTATATACTTTTAAACTTAACTCCGATCTCTTTATCCAACTAATCTATATTTTACTAGAAGGATTGATTTCGAATACCCACTGTTTTTAATTTACTTTTTTTTTTCATTTTCTGTGTCTTATATCGGTACCCATACTGAATCACTGATATCCTTTAAAAATGCAATGAATAAGACAAATTTTATAACAAAAAATTCCTGTCATGCAGCATGATCGTATGAGCGAATTTTCGTATAATTATGTTGAATTTTTTAGAAATTTTTAGCACTGTGATTGTAATCAAATTGCAAACTACCAATTCAATGGCAAAGAAAACTTAGTCTAAATAATAATGTGCTCATTGAAAGGAGATTTTGGATCAGGACTGATTTAGTATATATTTTAGGATAAATTGATCTGAATGATGTGTATTCTTTGGTGGTCTGGATGCTAGCAAGCTCGCATCTCAAAAATAGAGTAATATCCTAAATCAATCGTTTTGGTAAAATATAGGTTAGTTGCATAAATAGATCATGGGTGGGGGGGAGGGTGGTTCCCAGAATCGCTTGAAATCGGACGGGAAGGAGTCCAGCCATAGGTACCTACTCAAGTTTCTGATTCTCAACCCCTTAACTTTCGATAGCGAATATCTGCTTCATCAGACACTGCGAGTGCAAAATGATAACAAAACTGAGTTAGTAGGTAGAGATAAGAGGAAGTTGCATAAACTCTCGACAGAACGCGCTGGCGGCGCCACTGGTAGTCTGTCTCCAAACACTCCTCAGGGTGTCCCCGCATAAGGTGGTCACTACAGGCAGGGCGTGATTCTAGGGCTCATTTTTGAGCGAAAGCCACTTAGAGATTTTGTTTAACGCTTAGTTTTCGAGTAATTCAATTTTTGAGATTTGCTTCGTGTTTTTGACCTCAAGTCACTAAACAGCTATAACTATAATAATGAAGACAGTAAGTTTAAATTTGAGGAAAAAACTGCCTGAACATGATATTTCCATGAGTATGAGAAATTCTTTTGACATTTCATGTCTTTACTTTGGCACACAAACGAAAAAAACGGTTGGTTTTCTGATGATTTCCGCTTACAACCGAGTCGTTGCTAGGGAAATGGTACTTCGTCGTTTTTCATCCCACAAAATTCGTAGACCATTCGTTCGAAAGCGATTTATCCAACCATATTATGTTAACTACTGCGAAGTGTATGGCCAACAAGCTGAGTTATGAGCAAGGTTATTTGAATAATTGTGTACACTCATGTGATCATTCTCAATAATGGATATTGTGAACATGATTGCAACCGCTTGTTAATTTCTGATGATTTCATTGAGCTGATGTTTCGATGATTTGATTCATAGCCGGTGATCCGAATATTGCGAGAACGGTTTGATTTGTGAAGGGGTGGTAAAATCATTTTAATAGGTAATTTCTATGCTTTACACTCTAGGAAGCTGTAATTTCGTATGTAGGCTCTTTAGGACATTTACTTGACGATGCCCAGGGTCCGGATCAGATGAATGGCTCTTACAGCTTGCATACGAGTCTGCAACTAAAGACAGAATGTCCCAATGTGTTGCAGACTCGTATGCAAGCGTTTCTTTGAATAGGTATCTTACGGTTTGCACAAAATTATGCCGAAAAACGAACTTGAATTTCTGTCTTTCCAAGGCTGATTTTCAAACCGGCTGTGATTGTCCCATTTTTGTACTGTTTTTCGCGTACCTCATCTGTAAAAACTGGCCCAAGAACACAAAGGTTTATATTTTCTAGGATCCCATTGCGCGCTAACGCTTCGACCTCTCTGACCACACAACCTTACTTTTCTCTTTTTACAAACAGTAAATACCTAATGACAATGGAAAAAATCAGAAACAAGCAACCAAGAATTGCACTTCCAGAATTCGATCAGTTTTCAGGTAGCAACTAATCAAAAAAAAAAAAAACCTAGGTACTTAGGTATCTACTACTTACGTCGGTTCGATTTTCAGGTGCTGATTTTACCACTACGAGAAACTATCTATGTTCCTTACAGTAAAGAGGATAAAATAATTATCTAGGCCAAGGCTTGAAATTACAATATTACTGCGAGTTTCCTCTAATCGAGTAGTACTGAATCTAATCCAAGGAGTAACAGAACAAATACATAAACTGAAAACTCTAAAAGCTAATCCTGAACGTGGTACTTATTAGTTTTCAGTAGGATAATGAGCAGGAGCCTGTATCCTGTTCATAAAGACCTACTCATGAAATTTCTTTGATAATGCACAATGGTTAAAGTGTGTGCGGCATTTAACTGCATAAATTGCAAAACTGAAGACTGCCCACTCTCATTTCACAAGTAAGTATAGATTTTCACGATTTCCTAAAGATTAATTTGGTCTGTTGTAGGCCTCTTGATGTGGTAACGCAGTACCTATTGTAGTTGGTAATAATTTTCTTTTTACTAACTTATCAATATGCATAAGCTACAAAGTTTCAAATTAATCTAAACTTTGTTTTGTTTTTTCCACAGATTTCCTTTAAACAAGAAATTGAGAGAATTGTATGAAATTGTTTTTTGTATTGACATTGTATGTATTGTACTATTGTTATTGTATTGTATTGTATTGACAGAATTGTACGAAATTGTATGTAAAATGAAAATAATATAATAACATAGAAAGTGCCATGATGTAGTTATTCATTTACTTATTCAATTGTTCAGCTCCTCTGATCATACTCCTTGCCCCATCCAGGTGAACCCATGGTGTTTGTAAAACTGTGTCTTATGTACAAAATATTGTCTCAATATTGAAATGCAGAGCGATTCTTCTGTTACTTTGGAAGAATGGTTCTGAGATAATTGCTTTTGAATAATGGAAGGATCTTTCACTTATACCTAACTAACTTATGCACTAACTATTATAAGTACGGTATGAAAAGTACAATATCGCCACCACGCAAAACTACATGAAATCATATTTTTAAGTAATGCATGCATTACACGGACGTCCCAATGAATGGATTTTATATTTATTTGGTGAGAGTTAAAATAAGAGAAAAAATAAATATATCATGACTTCTCGAACCCCCAATTAACTCTCTCCACCGACAGCAAATTCAAATAATAAAACTTCCAGTATGAAATTTGAAGCTCCTGACATATTTTATAACCTAGACCGAATTTATAATCGAATTTAAAAAATGATCTCGAAAATCTGACTTGAATAGTTAAAACATCATGATTTATTACTATTACCTCCTTCAATCTTCCTCGTCCATAATAAAATTTGAAACTCCTAATACACCTTCCAAAACTAGACAAAATTCTTAGTTGAACAAGAAAGAATCACTTAAGTACTTAAACATTTGACGATATTAGTTGAAACATCATGATATTTTACTGTTACCCCCTCCATTCACCCTTTTAGCGAATTTTCTTAGAAAATAAAGCTATTGCAATGGCTCCAAAAATTTTAAAATAAAAATTTTCAAAAATTTTCTTCATCGAAATCTGTTTTGAGGCATTCTGAAATGATTCTAGGATTTTAACGCTTTTTTATATGTATATATATATATATATATAAATATATATTGCAACATTTTGGCACCCATACAACATTGAAGTTAGGAGGCACCCTCCTTATCCGCTGGTGTATATATGTATTTTATGGTGTATATTGCTTCAAATGACCTCTAAAAACAGCAAGGTATACTTTTTATTTCATTTCAATGGTTATTTACTGAATCCCATAATGCTATACTTGTGGCACCATTCTTGAGAATTTCAAGTCACCGTCTATGTGGCAACCATACAATATTGAAGTAATGTGGCACCCTCATTATTCCCTGGTGTATATGTATATAAATAAATATTCTAACATTGAGGCACCCATACAATATTGAAGTTAGGATCCACCCTCATTATTCCCTGGTGTATATATTTATTTTATGGTGTATATTGATTCGAATGACATTTAAAAACTGCAAGGATATTTTTATTTCATTTTAATGGTTATTTACTGAATCCCACAATGCTATACCTGTGGCAATCTTCCAGAAAATTTCATATCACTATATATATGTGCCAACCGAGATATACAATTACAAATCACGGACTAAGTGGCGACCACTTTGATATCTGCGACGCTGCCAAACCACCTTCAGAACAGCAGACAAATCAACCATTTTATAATAGCGGACAAACAAGAGCGAACCAAGAATTTCACAACTTCCATTGGTCTTCCTGGGTTCTGTTGAGGTAAACAAACTATGGTCAAAGATCCAGAGACTGAGCTTCAGGGAAGGAGAATGTTTAAATCTCGTAGACTTTTAGTTTTGCCAGCAGATTAGGTACCTAGATAATTTAATTTTGTAATTCTATATCTTCTTTTGTTAGTGCAGGTACTAAACACGCTGAATGTGGATACTGAAAAAACCACAACCAGCAAGCAAAATTTTTAATAAGCTTTGAAAAGGCATTAAAGGTATTAAATGTGCTCCAATTCTCTCAACAAAATGTGAATTATTTTGCCCACAGAAATCGTTTTGGGTTCTATGAAACCTGGATAAAAATTTCTTTTCGTGGAGCTACAGCCAGTAAGTGAAGGGTCTTTTTATACCTTCCACAGTTACGGCCAGATATAAGCAACTTTCGTCGTTAAGAATGTTTAAATCTCGTAGACTTTTAGTTTTGCCAGCAGATTAGGTACCTAGATAATTTAATTTTGTAATTCTATATCTTCTTTTGTTAGTGCAGGTACTAAACACGCTGAATGTGGATACTGAAAAAACCACAACCAGCAAGCAAAATTTTTAATAAGCTTTGAAAAGGCATTAAAGGTATTAAATGTGCTCCAATTCTCTCAACAAAATGTGAATTATTTTGCCCACAGAAATCGTTTTGGGTTCTATGAAACCTGGATAAAAATTTCTTTTTGTGGAGCTACAGCCAGTAAGCGAAAGGTCTTTTTATACCTTCCACAGTTACGGCCAGATATAAGCAACTTTCGTTGTTAAGAATGGCCCAGAACACCACGGAGATCACTCCGGAGGATTGACCAGTGCAGATTGTGTTTTCGAGTCGAAATGGGGGGGTATGTATCCCCTGATGATTTATACAAGAATTTCTCGTTTAAGAGTATAGGATAAGTGAAACAGTCGCGAAAGTCGTGAAGCAGTTGGGGGGGGGGGGGGGGATAACGGAATAACACCTGAGTACAATACTATGTAATCAATGTTCATCATTCACCATAATAATTATCACTTATCAACTCCCTACCTATCTAATAAACCGTCTTTATGCGTTTTTGACAAAAACTTCTCGTTTAAGAGAATCGTTATTTTTTACGCGGAACCATCGTTGTATCACCATATAGTACATTGGTGCACAACTAAGTGCCGTCCTTCTCACCGGAGAGAAAGAGTTCATCCCCATCATTATGGCTCCAGATGTTTTCCATGGATCTCACAGGCATGTTTTTTACCTTGGTAATATGAACATTCCTCTTAAACGATGGAAATGGTAGCGCAACTACGAGGTTCTACCTCGGCCAAAAATTCTCTTACCCCAGCCCATCATTACACTTGCAATTTGTGTGTATTGCACAAAAGGTGAGAAGAAACATTCTCCTCCGTAACTTCAAGATGTCTAAAGAAATGGAAGTTTTAGTGGACAAAATCCTAACTTTTCAATTTGGAGTACACGACCTCATAACGAAAATGAAATAGTATATTTGTGGGTAGTTCTTGGTTGCTTAAGAACTAGTAGGTAACACTTAACCAGATATACGAAAGAAAATTGTCTATACGTTTCGAGACAATCGTTTGAAATTCCAAAAACACGTTCTGACATTGTAAAAAAAATATTTCAGTTCCACCTTTGCCGAATTCCCATCAATACAATCGTCCGTAGAACGTGATCAGCAATTTCTAACCCACAGGGGCTCCTAGAAAATCATCAAATCTATGAAAAAACTGGAAGACACAAATAAAATAAAATGAGCAGTTCTAAAATTCCAATTCTTATCCGACCTTAAATATCCATGCCCCTTTTGTAAGAAGCCCTATGGAGCGAGAAAATGTCCCAGTTTCAAGGTATCAAGGTCATGATTAACGTAGTCAAGTGACCCTTTTGTATGGTTAATGTAAAAGCCGTCTACCGGCTGCCCACAAACTCGAAAACTGTCCTTCACTGACCGTTTGCATGTATTGTAAACAGTTCCGCAACTTCCACCTTCAATATCATCCTGGACAAAAAATGGAGATCGGCGTTTTTGACTTCGCTATCAGGGTTCAAGTTGATAACTGACACACCGTTTCGATCCGAATTTAAATCTGCATAACCATCGGAAGCAAAACTCATGGATCCCTCCAATTTCCCGTCTGGTTTGGATGCTAAGGACCAACCTCGATCGGGAGCATCTCCAACCTCATCTGCCCGTAATGCCAACATCTCCGGATGCAAAATCAGGCTCGACAAAGTTCATATATCTACTAAATTCTACGACGCACGATGTTATCTCCTTCAGCTAGATGACCGTGATCGCCCGAGGACAGGCGATATCAAAAGGAGGGACATCAAAGTACTTTTGAGACATTAAAAAACTTAAAGAAGAGCATAGAGTTCTATGCTTGGTGTACTGTGGTCGAATGTGAATTACAAATTCATTTTAAACCCACCACAAACTCATAGGAATTATTTTGGCTGTTTCATCTAAATTGCTTTCAAGCATTAAACAGGTATTTCTTATGCCTACTGCAACATCCGCGTCACCTTCCACTTCCACCCTTATCAACTTCTTCACAACTGCGTGTAAATGCGGATGAGGACATGCACAACTAAAGGGAGGAGGCATCTACCGAGCATTTTGCTGGTTCGGGTGTTATCTTGCTGTCGATGCACCGGCCTAATTTTCCCCTTCGACACCGCCTCATCTTTTAATTCAGCCAATGTACAAGATATAGGTGCTAACCGTCAATGCCACTAGGAGCTCGGCTGAAAAGGGGAAACTGATCTATAGAAACGGACCAATTATTGAATTTGTTAGTATTCAATTGAGTTTGTATAAGATATGCACGTCTACTAGTCCAAAACCGATGGCGACAAGAAAAACAGATCTCAATTTGCGAAAATATGGCTTACAGCTAGAGGAGGAACCATATCGGCCCTTAACACTTTCATCCATGGCCAACTGAACCATGGTCGTCTGCTATCTCAAGGTGGATGGGTGTTACATGCAGATGTGGTTGAAATATAAGAGTTTGAGCGCCCAGAAACGACTGTTTTGTTGGTCGCTGAAACTGTGGCCCATCATACCAGGATATTGATAGGTTACGTGAATTCAAGTCTGCTACCTTAGTATCGCTAGGTCTTTGCTACGGACGCAGTCCAAAAACACAAATTTTGGGTCAGCAATCGACTTATTGGTAAATAAATGAAATATGAGTCAGATGTACATGTAGATGTACTGTAGTTATGCAAATCTGCCACTCGAATATCGCCGGTTCGCCAATGTAGACGTCGTTCAAAAACACTGATTTGGATTGGGGTCAAAAAGAAACTCGTAGGTATACATATTACTCAAATTACGGCCAATATTAATTGGTTCAATAGGTAACTTAGAAATACACGTCTGCCATCGAAGCGTCACTGGCTTACTGGTGAAGATGAAGTCAAAACACTGTAAATCCTTGACACAAAGGTTTATTATTTTCCATTACAGATAGCAAACCTGAGGCAGAATCCGTTGGTATCCCCCGGTCAAATACTGTGAATCTGAGTGCGTACTATTAGAATGATATAATCAGTCGTTATTGTACTATATCTGATCTGATTTATATTTTGATTTGATTTTTAGCGCATTTTCTTTTAAGAAAGAAAAAATGAGCTATTGTGTTCACTTTGTTCGCTGATGCTGTATGTATGTCCTCTTAAAATCGTTTTAAATGCCACTTCCCGACGTCCGATTTTGATGAAACTTGGTATGGGTGTAATCTGTAACATTGGGGAAATGAAGATGTGCCAGGGGTTGATGACGACTAAGAGGTCATTGATCAGCTGATTGAGCTCCCAAGCCATTTTGTCTCTAATTCAACGCAGGAAACGTCTACTATTTCACGCGGATCTCCTTACAAGAAAATACGCCATCATGTGTCTCATTTTGTGAGCACTGATCTACTTGTTTATTATTTTTTAATAACACTATCCCCCTCCCCCCAAAAAATCAAGGTCATGCCCTCACGACACAGGTACTGGTCCTGGGGGTTAGTATTACACGTCTCCTTCTCAAAAAATAGACGTCTATGTGAAAAACGGGCTTCGGATTCGGGTTCAGTACCTTCAAAAACCCACAGTACCAGCTTCGCCTTCAATTTTTTTTTTTTTTTTTTTTTTTTTTTTTTGCAGTGTAATAATTTAAATAATTTATAGTATTGACATGGGTTTCCACAACTTCACTGCTCTCCAGTCTGTGTGTCTTATCAAATGAAAGTCGTAGGACATCTAATTCTATATCTGAATTTTATATCACATGTCATTTTATTTCATTTTCATGTAATACATGTAATGAATTTCATCTCATATAATACATGTCATTTTATGACGGAAAATTCAAAATTGTCACTAGACCGCTCCTTCTCTAACACGTGATAGTTTTCTAAGGGCCACTTTCACCAACAACATAAACGAGTTTAAGTTAGAAAAGATTAACAAATAATCGAGATTCCAGCTAATCGTCTTTCACCAAACCACTTTACGAGTTTAAACCAGTGTTGCCAGGTTCCGGAGGGAGCCCAGGGGACCTTTAGAGGGGAAAAAGGGGGAAAACGGGGGACTTTCTCAAACAAAAAGGTGAACTTTCTGGGGTCCTTTTCACTGCTAGAAACACTGTTTGTTTAACTTTATATATATATATATCACCGGGATCTAATATCACCGGGAGTCGAAATTTCCTCCCCCAATACGCCACTAACCTACAAAGTTGAAGGCACAGCTTACTGCCAAAGTAGAATGTGCATATACCAACTGCTCTGCTCACAATGCAATGGTTTTTATGTAGGCAAAGCCACACAATTAAATGAGCGGATGAATAACCATCGCTCCACAACCAACAGAGGGGGGGGATCAGCCTGTTGATCGACATGCAGCCCTACATGGACTTAATTTCAATGAGTGCTACAGAGTCCGTGTATTAAAACGTCTGCAAGAGGAAAATCCACTTCTCCTCCATTATGCTGAACACGCCCGCATATGGGTCCTGGGTAGCCTCACTCCGCCTGGACTGAACGTACGGGGCTGATTCCCCCCAAAAGCCATCTCATTTTTTTTAAATTAATTCATTTCAGGCCTCTTCTTAAATTTCAATCTCTAACTCAAAAGCTTCTATCAAAAATCTAAACCATCTCAACTCTAAATTTTCCCACATTTTTTGCTCATATCGTACCTCCGGGAAAGTAGTGATGTTTACCAGCGTGACCATCATGGAGACGGCATCATGGACACTCCACTGCATTAAGCAACATGCCACGAATTGCTAAGAAGATGAGTTTCACCCAGATCCCAACAGTCTTGAAAACGCAAAATGCGAAACGTTGATAAAAAAATTTTGAAATTTATGAATTCCTTTGTGAATAGTTTGTGTCCAATTTAAGTGTATATATATATATATATATATATATATATATATATATATATATATATATATACACTCGGCGCTTCGCGCCTCGCCGGGGGGCTTCGCCCCCCTGGACCCCCCGGATCTTTTCTCTTTTCTACTGCGTAGAAAACGAGATAATTTGCGACGATTTAATTAATTAATTAACAAATTTTAATTACATAAAAAATGGATATAAAAAAATGTGGATATAAATAAATTTTCAAGCCTGGCTGGGATTCGAACCCACGATGCGCATGAACGTGGAGGTGCTGGATTTTCGTCACGGACGTTACAAAAAAAATTGTTGGGGTTGGTCAAAGAATTGCATAGCAATTAATATTCCGCACAGTGGCAGATTCCCAACGAACACATACGCACTCAGTTCATAATTGAATCGTTTATTTCAGAAACCACCTACTTAAGTGCGCTTTTTTCAACTTTTGGAAAACTAAAATAGACTGTTTTGCAGCTTAAGCTTAAGTATAGGTAGTAGGGGGCATATTGTAGGTAGGGGCTTATAGTATCCTTAAAATATTTTTTTACCAAATCAAGAACATGCTATTGGAATTGCTTTGTTAATTTTTTTTTTTTTTTTTTTTTCAAGTTTTTGAGTTATAAATTTTTGAAAATTTTGCACTTAGGTGGTTTCTGCAGTACATGAATAAATCCAAAGTGATTTTTAAAAAATTATTATTGAAATTAAGTCAAACGATTAATTTTTATCTGTTTTGGTATCAAAAGTAAGTAAGAGACACACTTAAGTATAAACAAGAGTGGTTTTTACTAGGCGCTAAACAGAAAAATAAATAGGTACTCTTACAAGTAGACTACCTAGGTACACACTTCAGTGCGTTTGGGTTCTTTCTGAAATAAACGAATTCTTTTCAAGGCTGTCAAATAGCATTGGTGATATGGAACATGGGTTATTTCTGCACTAAACGATGTATTCACCTCTGAAGTGAACAGTACCACCAACAATTTGTGTCGCTTAGGTGGTTTCTGAAATAAACGATTCAATTATTTTCGCTGCCCTGAGTCATAAGGATTTGACAAAATTATCAGATCAGACAGTTATATCTTGATAACTAATAATGGGGAACTGTTGTTGTTGTTGGTGACAGGTAGGTAACTATACTGAGTGACTAGAAATGGTTGGTGACACTAATCTAGCAAATTTTACTTCATGCTTTCATTTTTCGGGGTAAAGGGGGGACCTTTCAATAAAAAGGGGGAAATATTGAGGTACCCCGGAGGCCTTCAGGGATCGGGGTAACGGCAGACTGAAAAGGGGAAAATTCCCCTTTTTAGGGTACCATTGGCAACACTGGTTTAAACTCCTAACGAGGTGGCTTGAGGTTAATCTCCCAATCTCGGCCAGTTAACTCTTGCCAATCTCAGATTAGTGATAAAAATGATATCGAGCAAAATGGCCGCGCACCAACAGCTGATTCCTCATATCTCTACAGTTTGGTTCACAGTTTATTATTATAGTTTATATATAGTTTATTGTTATTCAAGTTTTTGATGATGAATTCACGCGATTTATCGCTCGGATTAATTTGATTCCTCGGATGAGAACGATGTCCTGCAAAGACGCCCGAGGACGATCCGACGGCGGGTTGGACGACGTCGAATTTTGGCGGAGATTCCGGCTCCCAAAACCGACAGTTTTGAAAGTCCTCGAGCTTATCGACACTCACCTGGAGTTCCCTTCGAACAGGTATAAGTTGGAAAAAGGCTTTTATACCATCAAATCGATGAATTATAATACGAAATTGATGTAGGATGGTAGGAAAATAAAGTATAATCGATGATGATTGCACGTTATAATACGATGTTGAATTGCTATCCCTTGTACAGTATGTACCTACCTACCTATACCACATAAAATAACTTATGTACATTTAAATAAGGTGATCAACCGTCCTGCTTCCGTCAAATGATGTGTCACACTTTCTTTGTTGGAAGTCAACGAAAAGTTGCGAGTAGATAGTAACTAGGTAACTAGATAAAAACGGCGCGGGTAAAAACGGGTCGTGGTTGTGATTCACTGCTTTATTGTCTTGATATGCCGGACACATGGCGGGTTTTCTAACTGTCGTTTCAAATTGTCCAATTTTTCATTGGACAGTTTCCGGAATCTCCGTTAGGGAAACTCGATTATTCCAATCTTGGTTTAAACGAATTTTGGGTTGGTGAAAGACGCCAAGGTTTGATCCTCGAGATTATATCTAATCGAGTTTGGCCAATCTCGGATTTATAAGTTGTTGGTGAAAGTGGCCCTAAGGAAATTATTATTTCGTAAAATTATATTTAGGTAATTCACTAATAATAAAATTAGCGAGACTAATTGAATTCTGTATTATAAGGATATTATAATTAAATTGCGTTTAAGATTGAGTAGTCATGCCAAAATTAACCTTATTTAGACGAACCACCTCAGGTGTACGACGGGAGTCGTGTGTGGACAATTTGTATTTTTTGTCATAAATGCGCTAAAAATAAATTAAATTTCCTATGTTTGGTACCCATTAGTTACAAAGTTAGACTATTTACGACTTTCATCTAATGTTTTTCAATTGGTGTGACAGTTTCTGAGACTAAAGCTCTTAAAAAATCCAAGTGAAACATTTCACCCAAATTGAAAAAAGTGCCGTTTTTTACAAGCGGTTGCATGATTACTCATATTTCAAATTTTAATAGGTTATTCTACGTAGAATTTAACTGCCGTGAATATTAGTAATAGATGTTTCCTTGCTAACTAGCTTAGTTTTGGCGTAAGATCAAAAATATAGAAAACAGTTCGAAAGTTGCGATGTTTTTTCGCAATAGCTTAGGTCGCCCAAGTAACTGGAATAAGCACACTTGGGTTTTTACTATACATGTTGACTCTAAAACTACGAAAATCGAAACAATCCGACCTTATGTTGAATGTCGCATTTGGATTTATTATTTTCAATAATGAACCTTTGTATTTTGAAGATAAATCAACTTTTTTTCTCCTCTATTTACTAGACAATTTACTAGTAATGTGACATTTTCGGTTTTTTAAACATTATTATTACCTGTACAATCATTTATTTATTTATAGTTTTCATCACCATATATCACATTCATTTGAAATTCCCAAATCTCGAAAAAAAATAGGCAAGGAGACTAATAATTCCATACCACTTGACGATGAGAAACAAAAGAAATTGAATCTCAACTCAAACTCAAATATTCATAAGGCATTCATTAGACTTCAGATGTATAGATCCTGTAAAGTTAAGTTGGATCTCATCCATCGAACTATAGGTATATCGAGGTATGTCGAATTATAGGTAGGTATCAACACATAATTGAAGAAATAGTAAGAGCAGCTATGATCAAGTAGGCACTGCACAGGTACCTACATACCGACATTTCTTAAAGCATTGTTATACATTTTAGTAACATTTTAAAATTTTATTTATATTATTCTTTTCCACAAAACTTGAGAATCGAAACATTATTTGGAGCACTGACACAGTACAAAGCATGAAACGTCACTTGTCCGATAAGTGCAATCGACCGTTCCATCACACATTCCTTTGCACAAACAAGACGGTATGGAGTCTTTGGGCATTGCTGATTTCGTCACGAAACGAGGTGATAAGTTGCCGTTTTTGATTTACTATTTATTCAAAAGCGGCAGGATCCAATTTTGAGTGTAGTCCCAACTGCCAACACAAAAACGTGTTATTTTTAATACATCACTTTTCATTAATTTCTCTTCTCATGTTCACAGAATAGCTTTTGTTTTTGACTGGTACGATGAATTGTCCATAAAATATTTTGAGTTCAAATTATGATCGAAAGGCTACGAAAGTAAATAAGCAAAAATAGTAAACCCACGTAGAAAATCCCTAAAATCATTAGTTCATTTCTATATACTTAGCGAGTGAACAGAACTTGGCCCGGTGAATCGTGACAGTTAGTACCTACTCGGAAACCAGGGACAAAGTGAAAAGTCACGGATCCAGGGGTCTATCGTTAAATATCAAAACCACGAGTGATTAAGCTTATGCCGCACAGCTCACAGCGGTCAGGAACTAGACAAAAGTTCGGCTGCGATGCCGACGAAAACCCATGGTGAATAACGATAAGAACTTCGCCTAAGAACCAACCACGGTATATGTGACGCCTATTTGTTCAAAATCGGACAACGGGAATCCCCACAATGTGGAAAATGTGGTCATCCAGATGGAAACTCTACGTCACCTGATAATGGATTGTCCAGACCATGAACGGGAGAGACACCTTTTTTTTAATATTTTAGTCACGAAAACAAATGTAAATTTGGAATTTTTATCCATTTTATCATCAAGGAATATCATAATTTATAAAGAACTTTTTAAATTTATGTTAAATTGTAGTATTAATATATGAAAGAAAATTGTTTTACTTACTACAAGCCTTGAATTGTAAATAAAAATATGTATGGCTGTATACAGAACCTAATGCCAAATAAATAAAATTAAAAAAAAAAAAAAAAAGTACCAGAAAACCAAAAACTCAAATCCCAAAATCAAAGCGGTGCATCTCCAAAAACGGCGCATGAATTGAGAATGTATCGGTTACAACATTTTTTGACGTTCGATTATGACCCAAGCACAACAATAGAGTGGTTCAAAAAAAAAAAAAAAAAGTTCTGGGATTTTTTTTTTTTTTTTTTTTTGCTTCCTCGGTATGTCAGGATGACACTCCTAAATTTTTAGCAAAAAATATTAATCCTAATCACTTTACCTGGGTCGATTTTGGCCAGTTATCGACCGCTATCGTAAATCAACCTCTAAATTGGTGGCGAGGTGATGATTTGAAGGACGGATTTCAATTTTTTTTTTAGGTCAATTTATGGATTTTCGCATGCGCTGAACACGATGAACTTATTTATTTTACGCTCCGTCCACTAGTTATCCGGTAAACTGGCAGAGGGCGCTGCTTGAAGATGAGTAAAAATCGAAAATTTCACCGAAAATACTGTCCCCTGGTTAAGAATTGTACTAGAAACATGCTATTATGGTCGGACAATATGCTTTGGCATGTTCTGAACATGATTCCGTTTTTTACTATACTTTTCCGCCGATGATTGCTTCGTTTATCGGCCATAAATCTCAAATTAATAGTAGGGTAATAGACAAATTCACCCTAATTTCACCGAAAATTATGTCGCGTTGATAATTTAAGGTTCTGAAATACCTTGTGCCGATAAAATTTGGTATTTTCTAGGATACTCGGTACAAAGCCGTTGGTACGAGTAATTTGGCAAGGACTTGAACCGGCATTGTACTTATTCACTTAACGACCCGATACCTACCATTGTACAAGCTTTTACACGTGACCGATACCGCTGACAATAGGTAACCCTACGCTCAAACGATCCAATCACAGTTCATACAATTCAGAACTACGAATTTGACCCCGGAAAACCGATGGAACTAAGGAATTTTACAGAAAAATTGGAATTTTTTAAACTATTTTCTCCATTTTGCGGCTATAATTGGTAAATAAGTACAATGCCGGTTCAAGTCCTTGCCAAATTACCAACGGCTTTGTACCGAGTATCCTGGAAAATACCAAATTTTATCGGCGCAAGGTATTTCAGAACCTTAAATTATCAACGCGACATAATTTCCGGTGAAATTAGGGTGAATTTGTCTATTACCCTACTATTAATTTGAGATTTATGGCCGATAAACGAAGCAATCATCGGCGGAAAAGTATAGTAAAAAACGGAATCATGTTCAGAACATGCCAAAGCATATTATCCGACCATCTTACCATGTTTCTAGAACAATTCTTAACCAGGCGACAGCATTTTCGGTGAAATTTTCGGTTTTTACTTATCTTCAAGCAGCGCTCTGGGGACAAGAAATCCCAAAACTTTTTTTTTTTTTTTGAACCACCCTATCGTTGTGCTTGGGTCATAATCGAACGTCAAAAAATGTTGTAACCGATACATTCTCAATTCATGCGCCGTTTTTGGAGATGCACCGCTTTGATTTTAGGGTTTGAATTTTTGGTTTTCTGGTACTTCAGTATCGTTTTTCACCATGGGTTTTCGTCGGCATCGCAGCCGAACTTTTGTCTAGTTCCTGACCGCTGTGAGCTACAGCGGTTTTCCCTGCCCTTCATGCTTTCACAGGGTGTGTGTGACACCACAAGCAAAATTTTGACTAAAATATCTGAGGTGATTACCTTAAAACACTATAAACCAATAGACGCCTAGCCTCACTTGGAGTTGGAAGACAAATTACAGAAACTCGGCTAAAAAATCTTGAGCATTTGTACTTAACGTTGATTTAAAAAAAAAAAAAAAGAGAGAGAGAGAACAGCGCAGATGAGGCTAGATTCAATTGGCTGACGAACTCTCTCAGTATAATTGTAAACTTTTCCTGTGTACCTTGCACTTTAGATGCTTCATTGTTTGAGGCAATTATTACTTACATATTTTTGGTTGAGTGCTTTCGATTGTCAACTCTCAAAACTGGATCCTGCCTTGAGTAAATATGAAATCCAAAAAGGCAATTTATCACCTCACCACTTTGTTTATGCAAAGGAATGTGTGGAACGTTCTCTTACTCTTGTCGAAAAAGTTACTTTTCATGCGTTTTTCAGCGTCAGTTCTCCGGAGAATGTTTCAATTCTTACATTTTATTAAAAAGAATCATTTAAATAAAATTTAAAATGTAACTAAAATGTAGAACCATGCTTTACTACATAGTGGCACGTAGACGGTACCTATGCAGTGCCTACTTGAATATTTACAAGCATGTTCTTATTATTTGATCAATTATGTTATGTTGATACCTACCAATGCATGTGGTCGAACTTTCCTATAGGTACTCAGTGAATCCGCATTTTCGGCTAATTGTTCGTCTTGTGAATTTGGATCGGAAAGCGGGGGTCAAACCTGCTTCCTTCGTCAATAACTATTTCATAGCAATTTTCACAGATAAACGCAGTTATATCATTGTCATCAATAAAAGATTTGGTTGATTTGCTACATGCTTTGTGGATACTGGTTCCGCAATTTATCATTTAATAATGATTAACAGGACGTTTCCATTTTTTCCTACCGTTACGTTACGGCGAAAATATTGATTTTCATGTACAACCAATGCGTTAGTAGGGAAGTGTAACTCCCTTAGTGATAGCAGGAAAACAATCGCCACTTTTTGGAATGCTCTCATTTTATCACAACATCTCATGATCCCTTAGCCTCTGTAGTGTCAAGGAAAGCTGATTTATTACGGTAAATTATAAACTAATATTGTTAAGTAACCACATTGAACTAATAATGTGTAAAATTAATCATTATTAAATTATTCCGAAAAGTCGACTGCAGATAAACAACATTCACAGCAGGTTAACACAAATGAATGTGATAAATGTGAATGAATAAATTAATGTGGTAATTGGTGATGAGAATTATAAATAACTGATTAAGATATTATTAATAATAATAAAATAATAAAAACGGAAAGTTTCACATTACCTGTCTCTAGTTAACAGAGGAGAAGAAAAAAGGAATTTTTTTCAGTTTTTACCTTATTTTAAATTAAACCTGAGAATTTTAAAAGTATTTTGCTAATAACCAAAATATAGCTGGTTTAAAAACGAATAATTTGAGCCTAAAAACGATTGTTTGCGTTGGGCCATTCGTAAACTAGTAGGGTCAAAATGGAACGCGCTCCCATGCGCTCTTGTATCCCCCTACTTTCCGCGACCACTCGCGGCGCATCATCCATTTTTGAGCAACGTATAACTAGGTACTGGAATAATGCATAAAAGATGTTACTTCATCACGTATGTACCATCTTGAAATACTTCTGTGGAGATGATCTTGAATTTTATTTTACTTTTTGTTGCATAACTGGAACTTTCTATTCCATTCCAGATTTTCTAAAGTCCCAAAAATTCGCCTAAATGGATGATATTACGTAAAAGAGGACTATAAAAGATCATCTAGGGTCCCGTAACACTCCTTGAGAGTATTCGGTCAATTAGATTCAGAGTTTCTCGTGTGTTAACCAAGTTGATATCAATAAGGCGATAAAATGCATGGCAAACCTTCCTAGAAACCTCTACCCAACTACCTACCCTCCAAGTTTGAACATAATCAGACCAATAGATCGTAAAAAATCGACGTTGTTAGAATCTGACGTTTGCGATTGATCCGACAACTATGCAATTTAAAGGGAACCATCAAGAAGCTAACCCACACAAAACCAGAAAATTCCATAAAAATCAGTCCCTTAGTCTCCGAGTTTCACAAGTGTCAAACAATTTTATTTTTGCGCATGTACAATGGTCATTACTCAATCAATCGCAATAAAACTCATAGAGCATATTTCTGATACGTATAGCCAACTACCCTCCGGGTTTGAACAAAATCAAACCTATAGATCGTAAAAAATCGACGTCATTTTATAAATTCACGTTTGAGCTTGCTCACACGTCATTATTGATTCGATTGTAATGAAATTCATAGGGGAACATAAAGAATCTAACCAACACAATCCCTGAAAATTTCATCAAAATCGAACGAAAATTTAGATTTTCCTGTGCTTTTGACTGGGAGTAGTTGTGTAGTCGTCCAACACATGGTCGGTGAGGCTCTCAAGCCGCCCGACCGCACGCCCAACCCTGAGACAGCGTTCCAGTTGTTTTAGTTCTTTGCTTTTTAAAAGAGAAGAGGTGGGGAGAAGACGAGGTTATTTAGAGCAATGGCCGACCCTGCCAGATCTCCGGTAGCCATTCAGTAAGCAAAATAGAATGTGTATATTATTATGTATATTATAATATACACGAAACACCCGACAGCGGCGAAGCACGCGGAAAAACGATGAACTACAGCTGTATATTTGTGATCCATAATCCATTCAACTGGCACCCACCTCTCAAACTTCAAAGGCTCTTTGTTCGTCACTGAATCAATGTAACATTGTGATTATGAATCCTTATCATCCAGTAGAGCCTAAATTAAATAGAGAAAATCGTTTGTGTGTTTTATTGTTGAAGTTAAGGTAAGATATGAGGGGTTGACAATGTGGCACCCTTATACGGGTGCCATAAAAATGAGGGTGCCACTTCGTATGCTGTTTTCATTGTTTCGGGTGCCACAGAGCTGGAATATATATATATATATATATATATATATATATATATATATATATATATGTATATATATATATATATGTATATATATATGTATATATATATGTATATATATATGTATATATATATATATGTATATATATATGTATGTGTCATTCCAGACGATAACTCTCGATAGAATTGAGATAAAAACTTCGTTCTTTCGCCAAAAAATCAAGCATTTCAAAAGAAAGGATGAGTTCGTTGGACAACAATTTTTGAGCACATTAAATTGGTCAAATTTCGAAAAATGTACCCAAAAAATCACTAAAAATGGCTAAAAACGGCCAAAAATTGTTAAATTTCTATTTTTTTGCAGAATGTTAGTCAAAACCAAATTTTTAACGATTAACTAGGACATTAAAAATTTTTGCTCAAAATTATGATGAAAAACGTACTTAAATGTCATTAAAATTTGCTAAAATATCTATGAAAACTGCAAAAAAATTTAAAAATCAAAAATCCCATTTGAATCAGTGGAATTTTATTTAGAATAAGTTGTTTGCCATAAAATTGGTTTTTAACCATTTCTGTCAACTAAAATTGCTCCAATTTCAATGCAATTTAACATACTATAGTACGATAGATAGGCAGTTTATGAAAATTCGCTCATACGATCATGCTGCATGACTGGAACTTTTTCTTGGTTACTGAGGAGAGGATCGGGAGAACCATTGATCTTGAGCTCATGTCTAAAGATTCCTATAGTAGCGCTGCAATCGATTCAGTGTTGCCAGATACCGGGATTTATCCCACAGCTTAGAGATTTTTCGGGTAGGATTTTGAAGTGGGATTTTTCTATTGAAATTCCTCAAAACGTAGGGATTATCCAGACCTCCTCTTGATCAATCATACTACCCAAATAGGTAGAATAGTAAATAATAAAAACTAGATTTTCCATGGTTACAAGTAAAAATGGCTAAAAATCGTTAGGTATATTTATATTTTTTGGTGTCCTAAGTGGAAACGCAAAACGCTTCATAGTTTACTGCCGTCTTAAGCACAGTTACCGTATCTGTAATGTAGTACTAACGGAGATATCAACATGCCCAAGTTCAAGACGCTGCTCTACTACTCAGCCTAACCGATATATTTCCACCCCAATTGATCGTTCAACTAATTTTTATACTCCCCACCTGTTCATGAGGTTCAAATACATAATAAATAATAATTTCATAGCAAGGCAGCAGATACGATATGGTTCCCCCCTTACTTGCTAGATTTACTAAGCTTAGAATTCGTATCTACATTTTTCTAAGCGATAATACAGTATCTAACTGGATACCATAAACCTTATGAGGGTAAGTTAGCATTGTTTCGAACACCAAAAATCCTAAATTCTTGATACACATCAATAAAATAGGTATCTAGTTATAATATTCGTAATGGCACAATACCAAACAACGTCAAGTACTATGAAGTTTTTTATTGGAGGTAAAAATGTTCATCTTTTTGACATTTTATGTCTTACTATGGCACATAAAAGCGAAAAATTTCATTATGATTTTCACGTACAACCGATTCATTGCTGAATGATGTTGTCGTTATTTTTAGGTATCCAATGTTGTGAGGAAAAACACTTACATACTTTTTGTCCGTGGTTATTGGCGTCATTCAAAAAGTATTCACTCATAGATTGCCTTCTGAAGGGACAATGGAAGCATAAACGATTAGAAGACGAGTCACTTAAGATAAGAAAACCAGCTGAAAACTAATTGTAACTACACCTGATCGAGCCAAATTACTAAGGTAGAACATCGTAACTGCGAGTTACTAAGCTAAATTATGGTAACCAGTTTTAGATACGGTAAAACGACTTAGTAATAGTCAGATACGTAATAGCTTAGTTTTTCAACCAAATGGGTAGATACGGTCAAAGCGTGAATTAAAACGTTGATATTTTTAATGAATGAACCATATTTATTCAGTTTTGACTATTATAATACACTGAGGATGGCCCAATTATGAATGTGAAGTCAAAAATTTAGCGAGCATCACCCGTTCTGTTCTCATCACTTGCGTTTTCAACTTCATTTTTTAAATTTGATTTGGCATTCATGCCGCAGATCAACATATTTGAGCTGCTGACCAGCCCAATGGCTCTTTTGTATTAATTAGCTGAAAATAATGAGAAGAGACCCGTGGAGGAAATATTTAAAAACCGGAACAAGTTCAGTGAATTTCATCACTTATACTCCAAAGTGTGAGAAAGTGAAGAGCACTTTAAAT
This sequence comes from Adelphocoris suturalis, assembly GCA_030762985.1. NCBI lineage: Eukaryota > Metazoa > Arthropoda > Insecta > Hemiptera > Miridae > Adelphocoris > Adelphocoris suturalis. The sequence goes on from CM061046.1 coordinate 15,731,970, forward strand.
CATAAATGCAAGAATGACAGCAGAAACTTTCAATTACATCGTGAACAAAATTAAGCAAGAAGTTTACCATTTCCTTTCCACAATAATTTTAATTGAATACAATGATTTGAAAAAAAGATAACTTCAAATATTTGGTAGAATCCAAGAGTTTGTTTTTATATCAGGATAATAGAAACTACCTACAGAAAAGATTTTAAGAAAAGTTTGTTTTTTGCTCAAATTTCAAAACAACTGAACATAAACATACTCAGAACAATTAATAAAATTTGCTTACATGAGCATGACTGAAACATTCGCATTTTGTTTTCACTATTGTTTAGAAACACTAGATAATATATGGTAATTTTCTTCAAAACTGGGCATCTCCCGATAAAGGTGTATGATAAATGTAGAACTGGCCGTTTCTATTTCTGCTAACTCCATTATCACAAAGGAAAACGTGCGGGAAAAGTACGAAAACAAGTTCAAAATGTCTGAAGAGGTTAGAGAAACATCAAATAAAAACGCGTTGTTCGCGCGGCGGCCGCGATAAAAATCGAACTTGTTTGGAAATCAAACCAAGGCATTCAACGCCGTCGCGTCGCCCACCGCGCGGGCAGGGTCACGTGACAACTTACGCGGATTTCATTGGTCCGCCGTCTGAACGCATAAATGCCCAACGCGTGCGACATAATCCACGCAGGACAAGACCGTTAGGTACTTACCATTCGAAACAGCCCAAAAAAAAAACGTAGAAACCGACCCCGAACTCATGGGTTCATAAAGGTCATGTTTCAAAAAACCTCGATTTCATTGAGAAAACCTCGTTTTTAACATTTAAACACAATTTCCTCCCCCAAATAGCAAAGTAACTTGTTGAGAAGTTTTAGTTTACGAGTTTGATAGAGCAAACATGGAATCAAATTATAACACATGCACAGAGGTGAAACTCATCATTGTGATTACATTTTTTTTTTTTTTTTTTTTTTTTTTTTAAGCTACCTACTACCTACGTTTTAAACAGCATGGTTCTAGGATTGGTTATACAGGGATACTTTCCATAAGAGTAGTTCAATCTGAATTAGGACAATATTTCATGCAAATATTACCCTCGCTCGATTAAGGGCCAGACCGAGTTGGTTCCCAAAATGATCAGCTAGTCATTTAAAAAATTGGTTGCGAAAATCTTCATTGATATCAGTAGCTTGAGCTGGTTTCTTGATTTAAAAAATCCAGTTTCTATGCTATTTATCCTACGAGGCTGAGATTTGGAGCGGAGCCTTTGTGAGCCAAGTAGAATAGGATTTTAACTTGCCAAAACACCCCAAT